>CM046874.1:548538640-549751690 GCA_025667525.1 Glebionis coronaria
TTATGCTTGGATGTTTAATTTAGATTATCTAATTAATTCCATTGATTACTATTATGTGCAAAAGGATTGTCAAACTAACAATGCAGGTGAGGAGTCTGGTGCAACTAATGCAGGTACTCAAGAAGAAGCTTCTTCATCAAATGATGATGTTCACATCTATGTACCCAGTATGCCTACTGTTACTCCCATGTCTGCTACTCCCAAGAAGCAAACTATGCCATCAACAGATGATCAAGCCTCCCAATAGCTTCAGAGGGTTCAAGATCAAGAAAAGAATGCTACATCTGCTAGTAAGCATTCGGGAGAAGAATCTTTTGAGTCACAACACTCTGTAGTACATACTACACCTAGCGGTACCTCATCTACAAGTACTGCTAAGTCAAAATCTGTAAAATCTGTTGATTCATTAGAAGATATTTTACAAGCTATGGACGATGAAGACGTGTATGCTAGTCCAGCTGAAGGAATATTCTCTAAAGCTTCCTATGATGAGCAGGGTACAGTAACTGATTTCAACAATTTGGAAGCTGAAATTCCAGTCAGTTTTATTCCCACTCATAGAGTCAACAACAACCATCCTACTACACAAATCATTGGAAATCCTAAGTCTACTGTGCAAACCTAAAGACAACTTCAAACCAATACTGAAACTCATGCACTTGTGAGTTATGTCAAACAACAGCAGAGAGCTAATCATAAGGATACTCAGCATTGTTTGTTTGCCTGTTTCTTATCACAAGTAGAGCCCAAAAACATTTCTCGGGCTCTTGATGAAGAAAGTTGGGTAGATACCATGCAAGAAGAATGAACACAATTTGAGCTACAAAAGGTTTGGATTCTTGTGGATCTTCCCCCAGGTAAGAGAGTAATTGGTACTAGATGGGTTTTCAAGAACAAGAAGGATGAGAGAGGAGTTGTTGTGAGAAACAAGTCAAGGCTTGTTGCTCAAGGCTATAGACAGGAAGAAGGGATAGACTATGACGAGGTTTTGCACCAGTGGCAAGGATAGAAGCCATTAGGTTATTTTTGGCCGTTGCATCATATATGGGTTTTATAGTCTATCAGATGGATGTGAAAAGTACCTTTCTTTATGGTACTATTTCAGAGGAGGTATATGTCTCATAACCTCCAGGTTTTGTAGATCCTAAGTTCCCCAACAGAGTCCACAAGGTTATCAAAGCACTTTATGGTCTGCATCAAGCTCCAAGGGCTTGGTATGCAACTTTATCCAATTTTCTGTTAGAACATGGATATAGGAGAGGGACCATTGACAAAACTCTGTTCATCAAGAAGAATGCTAAGGATATTATTCTAGTACAAGTCTATGTTGATGACATCATTTTTGGTTCTACCAAGAAATCATGGTGTGAAGAGTTTGAGGCTTTGATGAAAGGAAGATTTCAGTTGAGTTCTATGGGAGAACTTACTTTCTTTTTAGGACTATAGGTCAAACAAAGGAAAGATGGAATATTTATCAGCCAAGATAAGTATGTTGCTGAAATCTTGAAGAAATTTTCATGTATGGATACAAGGAGTACAAGCACACCTTTTGAAGCTAAGAAGTCTTTATCAAAAGATGAACATGGTGAAAATGTTGATATTCATCTATACAGATCAATGATCAGTTCATTGATGTATCTTACTACTTCAAGGCCATATATTATGTTTGATGTGTGTGCCTGTTCAAGGTTCCAAGTCAATCCAAAGGTGTCACATCTACATGTTGTGAAGAGGATTTTTAAGTATCTTAAAAGTCAACCCAATTTAGGATTATGGTATCCTAGATATTTAACCTTTGAATTGGAAGCTTACTCAGATAGTGATTATGCTGGAGCTAATCATGGTAGGAAATCCACAATAGGAGGTTGTCAATTCCTAGGCAGAAGACTCATATCATGGTAGTGTAAGAAGCAAACCATTATTGCTACTTCTACAACTGAAGCTGAATATGTAGCTGCTGCTCATTGCTGTGGACAAGTATTTTGGATTCAAAATCAGTTGTTAGATTATGGGTTTAACTTCATGCACCAAGATTTACATGGATAATGAAAGTACTATATGCATTGTCAAGAATCCAGTATTTCACTCCAAGACTAAGTGATATTTGCTTTTTCAATGGGTTCTAATTTTACTCTCGATATCCTCTCGAATTGATCTAGGTCTTAAGTGGAATGATTGTTCTTGGTTACTAAATAAAGGGGTTTGGTTTTCTAGTCTAATAAAAAGTGGAAATGAAAATTTAAATCAAAGACAATTAATTTAATGACGATTACTAAAAACTTGAATTTAAACTAGAATTAAGCTTAAAAGGGAATTGAGAATTAAATCAAGTAAAACAGTAAAGAAGCAGTTAAGAAACAGTAAGACTTAAAAATACCCAAAAGGTAACTGATTCGGAAGTTACTGTTCATTCTTCATTCGGAACTTGAGCTTGGTTCGGAACATTTGGATTCATCCGAAACTTCTTGATTCGGAACACTCATTCGGAACTTACTGACTCGGAACCTTCCGAATGAAGGTTGTTGATTCGGAAGTTTTGAAACTTCCGAATGAAGGACTGGTTCGGAACTTTCCGAATGAAGGAGCTTGGTTCACTGATTCGGAACTTGTTGGTTCGGAAATAACTGGTTCGGAACTTCTTCTTGATTCGGAAGTTTGAGACTTCCGAATGAAGGTTGTTGATTCGGAAGTTTAATGCTTGATTCGGAACCTTCCGAATGAAAGCTTCATTCGGAACTTTTTAGCTGATTCGGAAGTTATGAAACCCAGATACAGTAGCAGTGAAGCGAAGAACACGGAACACAAATTTTGATCAAAATCAAATCAAATACTTAAAAAGGATTTACCAAATTAAACACAAATCATTTAGACACCATAAGCAACGAATCCCACTAATAAAAAACACAAATCCAAACAACTTTTGAAGATCAAATCAAGAAAATAAAAACTTAAAAACTTGAAGATAAAGATGATGATGAACAAGATGAAATGAATGATTAAACAAGAACTTAGTATTGAATGATTGATGTTTTGACAAGATAAACCAAAAATTAAAATTACAAGATTGTAAAGACAAAGATAAAAATCACCAATCACCCTAGTGGTGATGGTGTTCTACGAACCAGGGAGAAAAGTGGGGAAGAAGAGAAAAAATAAAAGCTAGTCTAAAATGTGTGAGGGGAGGCTATTTATAGCCTTGTCCTTTGGTTGGTGAGTGGGCTTTCTCCCGTTCTTCTTGTCTTTTCGTCTTTTCAGAAAAGTTTCCGTTTTTGATTCTGATTCGGGATTTGTTGTCGATTAAATCCAACTCGTCTTTTAATTTCTTCGTTTAATAGACTCGAGTTTCTTCGACTTATATAAATCTTCCATCTTTGGTCCTTTTCTTCGATAAATCTTCGAATAGGCCTAGTGACTTCAAATCTTTTGCATCTCTTGGACAATAGACTTTATCTTGAGTCTTTTTCTTCAGTAAAGCCCGTGCAATCCCATGTTTTCTTCAATATTTATCCGGTTGGCTCTGAAAACACAATAAGCACAAAAACCACGCATAATTCCAAACAAATGATATTAAATACGTGTTTTGGTCTCGTTTTAGCCTGAATTAAGTGGTAAAAGGATGGGTGTTTACACACCTATCAAATCCCCTACACTTAACCATTGCCATGCCCTCATGCAATGCTTAGTGATAAAGCAAATTTTACATTTTTCTCATAATTAATCAACCTTGGCCTTATTTAAAATACTACTAAACAAAAATTAAAGTACTAAAGGGAATTAAGACTTTGAAGGAAACAAAAGGATAGAAAACCATTTTCACTTGAAAATAGCTATATGGAAATAACTTGCAAAGAAATTGATGACTTACATTAGGGCTTTGGTGCTGCGAAGATTTATCACCCTCAAGTTTCACGTTCCCCAAACTAAGCTTAAAAACGAGATCATTGTTATTATAAGTTAGCAATTCAAACACTTACACACATGGCTTAATTAAATGCTTAAACTCCCTTATTCCTAGGTGTATCTCTTATATTTTATTTGTGTCTTAGAATGATCATGAAGATGCATTTTTGGACTTATTTCGATAGTTTATTAGGGCTGAAAGCAAAGTAGGACGACTTGATCAATAGTTAGCTAAAGGACAAAATCTCTTAAAACTGCTTCTCGGGATATCAAAAAGTTCATATCTTGGCATAACTTGGTTCACGATTTGAGACCTTTCTCGGGACGATATTTGGCATGTACTTCATACTTCATATCTTCGAGAGACGTTCTTGAGATAATGGTCTTCTCATCATAATAGAGTTTCTTCACTTGGAGACTTTTGAGGGGTACTCCAACTTTGTTGACCACGACTTCATGATTATTTCTTCAATCTCTAATTGGGATTTTGAGATACAACGATCCGCCTCCTTTTCGGACTTGGATCTATTTATCCTCATACCTTGTTAGGGTCTTTTCGGATAGACTTCTCCATGATCTTTATGGGAGTTGATTGCTTTTCGTCGTGAGTCTTGATCCTTCATATTGACTTTAGGAATAATGCTTTTCACATCACTTTGGATCTTCAGCAATAAAATTGAATCCTCATGCCTTGTTAGGGCCTTTTCGGACTCGCCAATCTTCGCGCCCCGCTTCATAAGTTATGCCTTGGCTATGAACTCTTATCATTACCGAGCAACTTTTAAACGATCTTGGGCTAGAAGCTAAGTAATTTTTCAAATCGTAAGACCTTACTTATTGCAGATAAATTATTAGCAAGTGATGGGAGAATAGGCAAATAATTACACCAAGTGAGCTTGCGCAAGAATACCGACTTATAATTGACTCTATCATTTCTCGTCCTCCACAATTTAAAATCTCAAGTAATGAGACTCGTGGACACTTAGCCTAATAAACCAATTAAGGTCTACATGGTTAAGGATACTAGCTAGAATAAACTTGGATAAGTCTATTCGGGTTGAGTCAAAATAAACGCAACGGGCCTAATAGATCAAAGACTTCTAAACTAGCTACACCACTTTATTAATATTTTTGACTTTATTGCGGGATATATACATATGAAAGCAACGATAAAAATTTAAAAAATTACGACTAAATGGCCACAGTTAATAAAAAATTTGAAAAATGTTGAAAAATAGGATTTTCCGGTTAAATGAAGGCATTTTCATGGAAAAGTCCACTTAAAACTTCGATAGAAGTCCCCCCTACACTTAAGATAAACATTGTCCTCAATGTTTAAGCATGTGGGAAAGGTTTCCCCTACACTTATGACATTGTGCACGTTGGTTAACTCAAGTTAAGGAAGAGACGACTAAAGTGATCAATTTCAAATGTGAGTATGAAGAAAATTGAATCACGATAGTTGAGAGATAGAACCGGATTTCGGATAAACATGGGAGCACGGTTCTTCAAAGATTCCAAGAGTGCACTTATCCCTGTAATCACACCACACAAAGACAAACGCATATACAAGTCTCCCCCCTACACTTAGGGGATTAAAACATAGAAGGATAGATACTCGGGCTGCCTCCCGAGGAGCGCTTGTTTTTGATAACCGAGTCACGAGCCTGACTCGACCCAAAGTTAGTTCATGGGGAACGTGGTGAGGGATGGAATCACCTCCTGAGAGGTGTCCTTACCAAAGTACAACTTCACTCGTTGGCCATTCACCTTAAAATTTGGTCCATTAGGTTGAGCAAGCTCGAGAGTACCATATGGAAAAATTTGGGCAATGGTGAATGGGCCGGACCAACGAGATTTGAGCTTTCCCGAGAAGATTTTCAACCGAGAGTTAAAAAGTAAGACTTTGTCTCCAACATGGAACTCTCGGTTTTTGATCTTGGAGTCGTGAATGAGCTTAGTTCGTTCCTTATAGATCAAAGAATTTTCATAAGCCTCATTCCGAAGTTCATTCAGCTCATTGAGTTGGATCTTGCGTAGGTCACCGGCTTTGTTTATATCAAAATTAGCCCACTTCAAGGCCCAATAAGCCTTGTGCTCCAACTCAATGGGGAGGTGGCACGCTTTCCCGTACACAAGACGATAAGGCGTACAGCCGATCGGGGTCTTGTAAGCAGTACGGAAAGCCCACAAAGCATCATCCAATTTATCAGCCCATGAGGCACGATGCTCTCCCACGGTCCTTTCAAGAATTCGCTTAAGACCTCGGTTGGATATTTCAGCCTGGCCATTAGTTTGTGGGTGGTAGGCTGTGGAAAGACGATGGTTTACACCGTACTTAGCCATGACTCGAGCAAATTGGTCATTGCAGAAATGAGTCCCACGATCACTAATAATGGCACGAGGCACACCGAATCTAGCGAATAGAGCTTTCAAAAAGTTACAAACCACCCTTGCGTCATTAGTAGGCAAAGCTTTGGCTTCAACCCACTTCGAAACGTAGTCAACGGCTACAAGGATGTATTTGTTTCCTTTAGACGAAGGGAATGGCCCCATAAAGTCGATACCCCAAACATCAAAAATTTCACATTCTTGAATAAAATTCTGAGGCATCTCGTCTTTATGTGTGATTTTGCCTTGCTTTTGGCAAACATCACATCTTTTGACCATATCGTGAGCGTCACGGTATATGGAGGGCCAATAAAATCCCGAATCAAACACTTTTTTAGCGGTGTAGTTGGGACCAAAGTGACCACCGGTGGGTCCTTTGTGGCAAGCATCAAGGATGTCAGACGCTGCCGGTCCATCAACACATCGGCGAATTATTAGATCAGCACATTGTTTGAATAGGTAAGGGTCGTCCCAAAAGTAAGTCTTGATGTCGGTAAAGAACTTCTTCTTTTGCTGGGACGTCAACCCTTCCTTGAGAATTCCACCCGCCAAGTAGTTTGCAAAGTCCGCAAACCACGGGGTTTCATTCGGCTTCGAGTTTACAGAGAATAAGGTCTCCAAGGGAAAAGAATCATTGATTTCTTTGGTCGGATGATCCCCTTGGTATGGATCCTCAAGTCTGCTAAGATGGTCCGCGGCTAAGTTTTCTGCTCCTTTTTTATCGCGGATTTCGATTTTAAATTCCTGGAGCAGCAAAACCCAGCGAAGAAGTCTTGGTTTGGAATCTTGCTTTGTCAACAAGTACTTCAGCGCGGAATGATCGGTGTACACAATGGTGGTAGAAAGGACAAGATAGGGGCAGAATTTCTCAAAAGCATAGACAACAGCTAAAAGCTCTTTTTCGGTTGTCGTATAATGCAATTGTGCCCCCGTCATTGTCTTGCTAGCGTAATGGATCGGTTGGAAGTGTTTGTTCACTCTTTGTCCAAGAACCGCTCCAATAGCAAAATCACTAGCATCGCACATCAACTCAAAGAGAAGCTCCCAATTAGGGGTAACCAAGACGGGTGTCTTAGTAAGCTTATCCTTAAGCGAGTTGAAGGCTTCAAGGCACTCTTTGGAGAAGATAAAAGGAGTATCTTTTTCCAAGAGGTGGGCCATCGGGCGAGCGATGTGCGAAAAATCTTTGATGAATCGACGGTAGAAGCCCGCATGACCCAGGAAACTTCTCACACCCTTCACGGTTGAAGGTGGAGGCAACTTTGCGATAACGTCGACTTTAGCACGGTCAACTTCAAGACCGGCTTTCGAGATCTTATGTCCAAGCACGACGCCTTCTTTTACCATAAAATGGCATTTTTCCCAATTTAGAACTAGGCGAGTGTCTTCGCACCGCTTTAGCATACGTTCTAAATTGGCAAGGCAAGCAGAGAAGGAATCCCCGAAGACAGAGAAATCATCCATGAAGACTTCCATGGTTTGTTCAACCATGTCATGGAAGATAGCTAACATGCACCTTTGGAAGGTCCCGGGCGCATTACATAAGCCAAAAGGCATTCTTTTGTAAGCAAAAGTGCCATAGGAACAAGTGAATGTAGTCTTCTCTTGATCTTGGGGATCGATGGGTATTTGGAAATAACCCGAGAAACCATCGAGAAAGCAGTAATATTCATTACCGGCTAATCGTTCAAGCATTTGGTCCATGAAAGGTAGAGGGAAATGATCCTTTCTCGTGGCATCATTGAGTTTGCGGTAGTCTATACACACTCTCCACCCAGTAACGAGACGAGTGGGAATCAACTCGTTGTGTTCATTGGGAACAACGGTTATTCCGCCCTTCTTGGGCACACAATGGATTGGACTAACCCACGGTGAATCCGAAATAGGGTAAATCATACCCGCATCAAGAAGTTTGATAACTTCTGTTTTGATGACTTCATGTATTTTTGGATTCACCCTTCGTTGGCTTTGAATAGTGGGCTTATAGTCGTCCGCCATGAGAATTTTGTGTGTGCAGAAGTGAGGATCAATTCCACGAATATCTGAGATTTTCCAAGCGATAGCCTTCTTATGATCTTTCAACACAGCGACAAGTCGGGCTTTCTCTTCATCCTTCAAATCCTTAGCAATGATGACTGGCGACTTCTTCTCTTCTTCGAGGAATACATACTCAAGATGGGGCGGCAACTCCTTAAGTTCTAAATCCGGAGGATTTTCGACGGGAGGCGTATTCGAAGTCGGAGTCTCGATAGCAATAATAGTGGGAGATGGAGGGGAAGGGTTGTCTTCTTTGAGGAGGTTTGCAATGAAACCGAGGTCTTCATCCCAAGTGGCAGTAGAATCGTCATTGTGTTGCTTCACATCTCCCAAGGTGGCTTCCAAATCTTTCCAAAGGAAATCACTTTCTCCAAATAGAGATAGTGATGAGTCGATAGAGGAAACGGTCTCAACATTGGGAAGAGAGGTAGGAATGTTTTTACAAGCATCCTTGAAGTGTTCTTCACAAGCCTCATCAAGAACGTCAATACAATTAACATTCTCGTAAGAAGAAGGCTGTTTAGATAACTTTCCCATGTTTAAGACTACTTTATCGTCACCCACTCTCATGATAAGCTCACCGGCTTCAACATCAATGAGAGTGCGACCGGTCCTCAAGAATGGACGACCAACAATGAGTGGCACACGGGGGTCCATCTCGTAGTCGACGACAACAAAATCGGCAGGGAAGGTGAATTTGTCGACTCCTACAATGACGTCTTCGGCTATCCCCACTGGATAAGCAACCATACGGTTGGCCAATTCCAAAGTCATTTTGGTGGGGACTAGCTCTGGGAGAGATAATTGCTTCCAAACACTTAAAGGCATGAGATTAATACTGGCACCTAGATCGGCTAGGGCCATGCAATTCTCTACTCCCGGGAAATTGCAAGGGATAAGAAAACGACCCGGATCACCAAGCTTGATTGGCAATTTCCTTAAGAGCACTGCAGAGCAGTTCTCATTAAGTTGGGTGTTGGCGAGATCGAGGAGCTTTTCCTTGTCGCTCAGAAGATCTTTAAACATTTTGGCATACTTGGGCATGTGAGCGAGAGCCTCAGCGAAGGAGATATTGAAATTCAGTTTCTTGAACATTTTTAGGAAGTTCGAAACTTGAATATCATCCTTGCTCTTTTGCTTCTCTTTCCTCAACCTTGAAGGATAAGGTATATTGGAAGAAGAGGAAGGCTTTAAGGGAATAGGATCACTCACAACCACGGGTGGAGGAGGGGTAGAAAGAAGAGGTGGAGAAATTGGGGAAGGAGAAGGAGGAGGAATAGGAGCAGGCGACTCGTTCTCCTTAGTCACAACCACCGGTGGAGGAGGGGTAGAAAGAAGAGGTGGAGAAATTGGGGAAGGAGAAGGAGGAGGAATAGGAGCAGGCGACTCGTTCTCCTTAGTCACAACCACCGGTGGAGGTATAGGAAGCTCGGGTTCCGTAGTACCTTTACCACTTCGAGTAGTGATTGCTTTCATCTCCCCTCTTGGGTTCGCAACGGTGTTACTCGGAAGAGTACCCGAAGAAGAGGGTTGATTACCTTGGAAGAAACTAGCCATCATGTTCCTCAGATCAGTAGTCTGGCTATCCAACGTGTTTCTCATGTCAGCTCTCAAATCATTTCCTTGCTTGACCAAATCTGCTTTCAAATTGCGCACTTCCTCTTGGAGATTTCCCACTATCACATCATTGGTTCTCATGTAGGTTGCAACCTCTTGGTGTAATGCAGTGGTGGCTTGGTTGGAAGGAGCATTGTATGCAGGTGGTTGGTAAGCAGGTTGTTGGTAGACTTGATTGTTACGTTGAGGCGGTTGTTGTTGCTTGTGAGGTGGGATGTATGGTTGTCGAGGTTGTTGTTGTTGTTGTTGAGAAGGGCGGTTAAGGTTTTGTTGTTGGTTTGGGTTGGTAGGAGGGAAACCAGGTGGTGAAAGATAGTTGTTGCTGCGGTAGCTAAGCAAGTTACGGTCACCTTGAGGTCTAGCTTGATAAGCAGGTTGTTGGTAGGTGCCATATGCCGCATTCACATTCTCAGCAGGGTAATCTTGGGTGGCGGTACAAGTTGTGTAAGAGTGGGGACCACCGCATATCTCACAAGGTTGGCTGACAGCGTTCACTTGTGCATTTTTGGCGTTGTTGCTGTTGTTGTTGCTGACGGTATGGGTGACAAGCGATTCAAGAAGCGTGGTAATTTTGTCAAGTCGCTTGTCGCTGTCATTAGTGCTAGCACTAGCAACATTGGTCCTAACGCTCTTGGTTTGCACACGAGACTTGTTCTCAATGATATCCCAAGCAGCATTGGAAGTCTTAGCCAATAAATTACCCCCCGAGGCACTATTCAGTGAATCTTGGTCACTCATGTTTAAACCATTGTAAAAAGTATTAATTTGATGTACTTTGGTAAAACCATGTTGTGGGCATTTTCTTAAAAGATCTTTAAAGCGATCCCAAGATTCACTGAATGACTCGTCGTACTTTTGTTCAAAGGTTATAATCTCATTCCGCAAAGCGGTAGTACGAGAGGGTGGAAAAAAGTAGTTGATAAACTTTGTTTCCAAATCCGTCCACGAGAGAATACTCTGTGGCGGTTCCTTAGCAAGCCAATGCCGGGCTTGTCCCTCTAAAGAAAAGGGAAAAAGTTGTAACCTTATCACTTCTTGTGGAACACCATTGAACTTGACCGTGTTCGTGAGTTGTAGAATCTCTTGATGTGATCGTGTGGGTCATCAATGGTTCGTCCAAAGAATGGTTGAGCTGAGACCATCTGGATAAAGCCTGACTTTAGCTCGAAATTGTTGGCGGCAATTGGTGGTATAACAATTGGATCCGTATTGCCATCGACATGAGCTTGCAGCAATTCAATCATTGGGCGATTATCCGGAAGGTGCTCATTGTTGTTGTTATTGTTCATGTTGTTGAAAGGCGGATTGTTGTTGTTATTATTGTTGTTCGGAGGTGGTATGTTATTGTTGTTTTGTACACCAGCCATGTCTAAGTTATCGAGAGGCTCGGGCTCTTGATAAGACGTGGATCGAGTGCGCATACACCTGCAAAAGAACGAACAAAGAAAAACAAAGCAAAAATATTTTTGGTTTTTATTGTTTTTTAATTTTTAGGATTTTTTTTTTTTTTTGAAAATTTTATATTTTTTTAGTTGTTTTTGAAAATTTTCTTGAAAAAGTAACGTTCACGGGGAACGGATCCCAAAATCCAAGTTCTCACAAAAAACTTTTGATCTTAACGAGAAGAGCCGGCAGCGGCGCCATTTGATATTTGCTTTTTCAATGGGTTCTAATTTTACTCTCGATATCCTCTCGAATTGATCTAGGTCTTAAGTGGAATGATTGTTCTTGGTTACTAAATAAAGGGGTTTGGTTTTCTAGTCTAATAAAAAGTGGAAATGAAAATTTAAATCAAAGACAATTAATTTAATGACGATTACTAAAAACTTGAATTTAAACTAGAATTAAGCTTAAAAGGGAATTGAGAATTAAATCAAGTAAAACAGTAAAGAAGCAGTTAAGAAACAGTAAGACTTAAAAATACCCAAAAGGTAACTGATTCGGAAGTTACTGTTCATTCTTCATTCGGAACTTGAGCTTGGTTCGGAACATTTGGATTCATCCGGAACTTCTTGATTCGGAACACTCATTCGGAACTTACTGACTCGGAACCTTCCGAATGAAGGTTGTTGATTCGGAAGTTTTGAAACTTCCGAATGAAGGACTGGTTCGGAACTTTCCGAATGAAGGAGCTTGGTTCACTGATTCGGAACTTGTTGGTTCGGAAATAACTGGTTCGGAACTTCTTCTTGATTCGGAAGTTTGAGACTTCCGAATGAAGGTTGTTGATTCGGAAGTTTAATGCTTGATTCGGAACCTTCCGAATGAAAGCTTCATTCGGAACTTTTTAGCTGATTCGGAAGTTATGAAACCCAGATACAGTAGCAGTGAAGCGAAGAACACGGAACACAAATTTTGATCAAAATCAAATCAAATACTTAAAAAGGATTTACCAAATTAAACACAAATCATTTAGACACCATAAGCAACGAATCCCACTAATAAAAAACACAAATCCAAACAACTTTTGAAGATCAAATCAAGAAAATAAAAACTTAAAAACTTGAAGATAAAGATGATGATGAACAAGATGAAATGAATGATTAAACAAGAACGTAGTATTGAATGATTGATGTTTTGACAAGATAAACCAAAAATTAAAATTACAAGATTGTAAAGACAAAGATAAAAATCACCAATCACCCTAGTGGTGATGGTGTTCTACGAACCAGGGAGAAAAGTGGGGAAGAAGAGAAAAAATAAAAGCTAGTCTAAAATGTGTGAGGGGAGGCTATTTATAGCCTTGTCCTTTGGTTGGGGAGTGGGCTTTCTCCCGTTCTTCTTGTCTTTTCGTCTTTTCAGAAAAGTTTCCGTTTTTGATTCTGATTCGGGATTTGTTGTCGATTAAATCCAACTCGTCTTTTAATTTCTTCGTTTAATAGACTCGAGTTTCTTCGACTTATATAAATCTTCCATCTTTGGTCCTTTTCTTCGATAAATCTTCGAATAGGCCCAGTGACTTCAAATCTTTTGCATCTCTTGGACAATAGACTTTATCTTGAGTCTTTTTCTTCAGTAAAGCCCGTGCAATCCCATGTTTTCTTCAATATTTATCCGGTTGGCTCTGAAAACACAATAAGCACAAAAACCACGCATAATTCCAAACAAATGATATTAAATACGTGTTTTGGTCTCGTTTTAGCCTGAATTAAGTGGTAAAAGGATGGGTGTTTACACACCTATCACTAAGCATATTGAAATAAGACATCACTTCATAAGAGATGCCTATGACAAGAAGCTTATTCAAGTCTTGAAGATTCATATAGACAACAATGTAGCTGATTTGTTGACCAAGGCATTTGATGAAAAGAGATTTGAATTCTTGGTAACACATATTGGTATGCTCAACCAACAGACTGCTGCATATGTTGAGGGGAGGTAACAGCTGTACAATTTTTATGCTAATTTAATTGTATAGTCTATGTGTTTGTGTTTTTGATGTGATTGCAGATTGATAGAAGAAGATAAAAGAGGTTATTATGATAGTGGAATGCATGAACTGGTCAAAATTGTGAGATACCGTTATGACTCCAAGTACGCTAGCACAAGTCCAAGTACCGAGTATGTTCCATGTACCGCTACATGTATGTTGTACCGTTAAGGGTCTCTTTTGTAAATTTGGCGGTTTCTTCGCGCTTGGGTTTGTTATTTACTTAAATACTTACTCCAATTACACAACTGATTCACCTAATCTTTTATTTTTATGTCTTGATTCTATAACCTTCTCTCTAATTTTTCGTTCATAAAAATACTAATGGCTTCTTTACAAGTGATCTCTAAGCATAATTTGGTTGCGAATCTTGCTCTGAATGATGACTCTCTTGGATTCCATGAGATTCTTGGATTCTTATCTCGAAGTCATGTTCGTTTCACACTCACTGTAAGTCCCATTGTCTCGGTTTCCATTGTTGAACAATTTTGGAACACTGCTGTGTTAGGTACTCAGTTTGATCAACCTTACATTAAGGCTAGGGTAAATCATAGAAATGTATATGTTACTGAGGTACTGCTAAGTGTTAGTTTGAGATTAAATGATGAAAATGGATTTAGTATGCTTAATAATACAGAGATACATGATGGCCTTGCAGCCATGGGCTATGGAGGTGGTAGGGAAAGTCTTACTTTCTTTAAAGCTTTATTTTCACCTCAATGAAAATTGCTTTTTCATGCTATTATTCACTGTTTAAGCTCTAAAAGTACATCTTTTAATCAAATTCCTGCTGCATTGGCATCAGCTGGTATTTGTCTAGTAAATAACAGGGTTTTTAATTTTTCAAGATTTATTTTTGAAGGCATGACTAGGAATTTGTAAGGAACTAAGAAGTTTTTGATGTATCCTAGATTCATTCAGACTTTAGTTAGTGACCAAATCCCTAACCTACCAGAGTTAACTGATACATGGGATGTTCTTACATTTACAAAGAGAACTTTCTCTTTCATGACCAAACAAGGCAATGCCTTTACAGGAACTGTTACACCATTGTTTGCTCACATGTTAGCCCAACCTGCCAACCAAGAAGGTGAGGAACCTAGCAATGCTAGTGCTTCTCAGCAAACTCCTTCTAACCAGAGTTCCCATTCCTAAGAAGATTCTCAATCTTCTTCTCACAATATTGGTGCTCCACCAAATACTGATGAGATGATTCATACACCTGCTGCTTCTATTGTTGCTAGTGGTTCACCACCAGCACAAGCACCAGAGGTGGTGGATGTTGCAAATTTAACTGCTTTGTGTACTAGTTTGTCCCAACAGGTACATGTATTGCAAAAGGAAAAACTTGTTCAAGACAAGAAAATTGCTGAATTAGAAGCTAGCCTAATCAAGTTGAGGAACAAAGTATCACCTTGGATGAGGCAACATAGGTCTATTCAGAAGGCTGCACTTAAAAAGCAAAGATTCAGAAACCACAAGAAAAGGCAACCGAATGCAACCAAACATGGGAGGAATTATGAAGAACAACCACCTTCTTCTGATAATCAAACAAGGATCTCTGGAAATGACATCAATTTTGAGTTGGATGATGATGTCATTGGGAATTATGAAGATGGAACTGGTTTAGATACTGGTGTGGATGAACCTACCAACATGGAGTTTCAACAGGATGAACCACAACCTACTCATGAGGAGCCACAAGTTGAAGAAATGATGGTAACTCAGCCAGTACCAACACCTTAATCACCATAACTTCAAGTAAATTAGAGTACTTTCTATGAGAAGTTGGAGGAAATTAATATTCAATTTCCTATATATTCAACTCCACCACCACAAAGACAAATCTGGTTTCATAAGAAACAGTCTTTGCAAGTACTGTCTAGATCAAAAATGAGCAATAGATCAAACACGACTGAAGAGGTGCAAGTTAAAAGGATAGCTTTAGTGGAAGAAAGGGTATCTGGAGATACACAAGTGATTGAAGAAATAAGTGTGTCTAATACTGGTGAAGTCAACATTGTTGAAGATCTAAGTACTGCTAAGCCAACTAAGCCGACTGCAAGTACTGCTGACATTGTTGAAGACCCAAGTACTGCTAAGCCAACTAAGCCGACTGCAAGTATCGCTAGTGATCATCCTTCACTTGAAAGTCAAACTCCTTTTGGAGAGGATGAGACTTTAGCCCAAATACTGCTTGACTTAAGAGAGAAGAATTCAACTGAGAAAGCAAAACAAACAGAGGTAGAGAAGAAGACACAACAAGAAGTTCTTGCCAAAAAGGATCAAACTATAGGTAAGAAAGTTCAAGCTTCACACCCTACTAAAGGTATAGTTATTCAACAACAAGCTGATGAGGAAAGACCTTCCAAGCTGAAGAAGAAGGTACCTAAAATTAATCCAAAGGATAAGGGGAAGAAGCAAATACTATCAGAATCTGAAAATAAAAATGATTCAAATGAAGATATCAGCAAAGTCATGTATAGATTTAATCAACTAGACCATGATGAGGAACATGCTCTTAGGATGCAAGCTCATATTCGTGAAGAAGACTTGCAAGAAGAACTTGAAGCTAAGCAGCATTTGCTAGAAGCTAAGAGAATACAGTAAGAATAGAACATACAAGAGTATGATAGGATTCAAGCTGAATTACATGCAAGTGAGCTTCTTGTAGACTGATTGATAGCTGAAGAGAGAGATGCTTATGATGAAGAAGAGAAATCAAAACTGATTGATGATCTGGTAAGGGAGCAACAAAGATTCTTTGCTGAAAAGAGAAGAAGAGAAAAGATTAAGCCTCCAACTACCATGCAGATTAGGAATCAAATGATGAACTTTCTCAAGAAAGTTAAGGGTTTCACTCATACTCAGCTGGTCAAGAAGAATTTTGAAGAAATCAGTTGTTTGTATGAACAACATAAGAGAACTGAATTGAATTTTGTTGAGATTGGATCTGAAGCAGATATGATAGCTGTTAAAAAAGCTAGAAGACATCTGCAACAACAAAAGCAACTTGGAAGTGCTCCTAGAATTGAGCCAAGTACTACTGAACCTACGACTACATCTCCAACTATCAAGACCACTTATGTGAGAAAGAATAGAAAGGAGAAGGTAAGCTCAAAAGAGGAAGAGATTGCTCAAAGAATGAATGAAGGAGATAAAGCTTAAGATGTTGCTCAGAATGAAAATGTACAAGCAGTACATACACAGTCAATAGTACATACTGAAGAAACGGTACATACAAACTTGGAAGAAGTTTCAATAGAATTTAAAGGAACCTCCAAGGGTGTTAAGAGGAAAAGATCAACAAAGAGGAAGCAGAAAGCCAAGAAGGCTAAGTCAACAACAAAAGATAGTGATGATGATGAGAGCTTGAAAAAGTACTTGAAGATAGTAAAATTTAAAGATCAATGTATTGATATAGAGATTTTTGGAAAGAGATCATCTATTGCTAGATGGATATACTCTATGGATCAAGGACTGGAAGCTCATGGAATTCAAAGAACTGATGGCACAACAATAATATTCAGAATTTTGGAAGATATTCTTCACATTCTTGACAGACAAGATATTCACGATCTTTTTAGGTTAGTTCAAGAAGCCAGTGTAGGTAAAACTGAAGTATCACTATTATATGGGGAATTGCTCTTCATGTATGAACCACATAACCGTGATCAAGAAGTATTGAAGGAATTAGAGAATCAGGTTCCTAGTTACTGGAGATATTATAGGTCATGTGGATTGCATATTTTGGATATTGATGATGTTACTTACTGTATGCTACAAGAGAAGAGTTATCCATTCAAACGAAGATTGTTGGAAAGAATGTTGGAACAACATTTGGAAGTTACAGAAGAATCTGTTGATGCTTTGGAGTTGATCAGAATTGTTAAACAACAAATCAAGGATTTAAAAGATGAGGAAGAAGCTGAGAAAGAGCCTTAAGTGTTTGACTTTCAATCACACTTCACAAATGGTTCTCAGTTCACCATGTCTAACACACATAAGAACTGGCTAGTCCATAAGCAAACGGTTTGTGGTAAAGACTTCTCAAATCCATTGAAAGCTGGTAGTTTGCTAAAAACTATATAGTTTTGACTCACCTTGTTTCGAGACAAAGAGTTGGCTAGTCCTAGACAAACGGTACTAGGTAAAGACTTCATCAAATCCGTTGATGGTTGACAATTTACTAAAAATTGTAGGGTTATCAGTACACCTTATTCTTCATGAATAAAGTATTGGCTATTCCAGAGTGTACGGATAACTGGTAAGAATATATCAAATCCGTTGATAGCTGGTGATTTGCTAAAAACCATGAAGCCAATATAGATTGGTTTTTGTTGTTAACTGTTTTATTTCAGGTATGAAGATTGCAAGCAAAGAAGTATTCAAGAAGAAAATACTTAGAAGGTTTTGTCTAATCAAATCAAGACTGAAGTTCATGATTCAGAGTTCATAGATTTAACTCAAGAAGACATTTACTGTTGCTGCAAAGAGAATTGAATGTTTACAAGACACAAGAAGATCATAAGTTGAAGACAAAGATGATGTTCATGATGTTTGAAGATTATCTTATCGGAAGAAGATCTACATTGAAGTGTTTGGCTACATTCAGTTGGATACAAATACAAATTACCAAGTTCAATCCAAGGATGAAGGAAAGACCGAAGACATGTATTCTAAATATATCCAGTACTAAGAGAAACAAGAAGACAACAAGTTATCATTCTTGTTTAGGGGAGGATTGTTGGGAATTATTTGTTAAGTGTCAAGTACCGTTAGTGTTATTGAAGTACTGTTAGTATCTTTCAAGTACCGTTAGTGTTAACGCGGTACATAGTAAGTACTGCTACTTATAAAGTAAGTATTGCTATATTTATTAGGACGAATATATCTTTGTATAAGATATGTCATAGTTATAGTTAGAGTATATCTTATATGACATACTTAAATAGTTAGAATATTGATAATATATCGTCTGTGATATAGTTATCTTTATAGAATATTCTAAGGTTTCTAGGGTTCCTTACTCTATAAAAGGAACATAGGTACAATGTCATTCATGTACCTCATTCAAGTCGATTAATAAGAGAATCGAATAGTTTAACGTAATTTTGTTCTTCTGTGCTTTATAAGTTAGATTTCACATAACTTATTTAGCTTGAGTAAGAGTTCTCAAAGTGTTTTAGTTTGATTACAAACTACTATACTAGTTCTTAACAAAATATAGATCTAATCAAAGGGATCAACAGAGAGAGAGAGAGAGAGAGAGAGAGAGAGAGAGAGAGAGAGAGCCAAATGATGGTTGTGTGTGTAGATGAGATAGAGTGATAACCCTAACTCACAATGAGTTAGCGAATATAACGGCTAGCCACACCCACGGATACATAAGCCCATCAATAAGCCATAAGCCCAACATCAATAGCCAGTCCATCTTGAGCCCAACAATAAAGTATCTAACATTGGCAGAAGAGACCCTTCATATTAGAAACTGTTAACACAAAGGAAACATAAAAGAAACAAGATAGTAACTTGAGAAGATTGACAAATTAACATTCTTCCTCAATCTGAACAAGGAGGCACATATCATTTCCCAAACATGTTCACAAGTCTCAAATGTTGAAGTATTCCATATGCTTTGGTGAATATATCAGCAATCTGATCTGCTGATGCAACTTTGATAGTGTTAATAACACCATCTTGAACATTTTCTCTACTCAAGTGAACATCTACTTCAAAGTGCTTGGTTCTTTCATGGAACACAAGATTAGCAGCAATCTAGATAGTAGAACTGCTATCAATAAATAGATTCACAAGAAACAAGTTCATGATTCTAAGATCACTCAAAAGATTAGTGATCTAAATTACCTCAGAAGTAGCACTAGCCATGCACCTATATTCAACCTCAACAAAGGATCTGGACACTGTGGGTTGCTTCTTGCTCTCCCAAGAGACAAGAGACCTTCCAAGAATAACACAGTATCCAGAAAAATATTTTCTGGTTTTAAGACACTTGACCTAGTCTGCATCAGTGAAACAAGATACTCTCAAGGAGCTATCCTTGTAAAACTGAACACCGGTTCCAGGGGTATTCTTAAGATATCTGATAACTCTTAACGCAACCTTAAGATGAGACTACAAAGGAGCATGCATATGCTGACTAAGGCAGTGAACAACATAAGAAATATAAGGTCTGATGTGGGTGAGATAGATAAGTCTGCCTAAAAGTATTTGATATTCAAAAATGTTATTAAGAAACTTATCATTCTCACTTTCATCAAAAGCAAGCACACATTTCTCAAGTAAAGGGGTAGCATGTGGTTTAGCAACAAGCAAACCAAACTCATGAATGAGCTCAAGGCAGTATTTCCTTTGAGTCATACAAATACCATTAGTATTTTCAAGAATTTCTATACCTAGAAAATATTTCATTATGCCAAGATCTTTTATCATAAATCTAGTTTTAAGAAGCTCTTAAACCTTTCAATTTCCCCAATACAGTTACCTGTGATGATAAAATCATCCACATAAATAAGAAGAGAAACAAATATATTCCCAGATTGTTTTATGTATAGAGAATAATCAAATTTACTTTGGGCAAAGCCATGGTCAACCCAATACAATGGTGAATTTGGCATTCCACTATCTTAGGGCTTGCTTAAGTCCATAGATAGCCTTATTAAGCTTACAAACCTTGTTTTTATCATTACAATTAAAGCCCAAGGGTACAGTCATATAGATCTGTTGGTCCCATTTAACTCGTTACTACTTATCAACCTTAAGTATTAACTCGTTAATAAGATTCAAGTGAGTTGTTTTATCAATCAATAAAAACTTTAACAAATAAAACAACTTTAAATGCAAATATCGCACTAAAATGATATTTACGTTTTAATCATGCTTAACGTTTTGTTAACGACAAAACATCGAACATATTTTTATGTTTGAATTATAAGCATCATATAAATTTCTTCAAACTTATACAAAAATGTTTTACAAATAAACAAACATATAATGATATATGTTGACTCCACAAAGTCAACGGTTGACTTACAATACCAGATTGTTTAGTCAGAACAAGTACATTTTGTAGATTGCTTCAAGTCTTGGCTAAACATTTATGGGGCAACAAAAGTTATACTAGCCGGACTCCGGCAGACCCAAAAGGAAAGGGTCCGACGGGTTCCGTGGGTCTCTAGCAGTTTGCCTATAAATAAAACCCTTTGTCCAAGCTTCTAACTCACCCCTTTCTATCTAATCCTTTCTAAATCTCAGTATATAACTAACTCTCTAACTCACTCTTGTGAATTATTTTCTTGCTTGTGATTTAGATCATTTGTTCATATAAAGATCGGTCACGAGAATTCCAAGCTTTAATCCATCAAGGCTTTACGTTGCGTGAATGTGTTAAGTGTTACCTACACAATCACCATTGTTATACCCATTCATCTATTTAGTTGTATAAAGTGTGGTTGGTATTAGGGGAAAGGCTAAATTTATGTAACGTATTTGTTCAAATTAACTAATGTACGCAAGATATCTTTTTTATTCCGGATATACGCAACATACTTTCAAATACTTACTAATCTACGCAATATTGACCAAAATGTTACTTGTTTGACCGGTTACCACTTAGAAAAGTTACAGTTTGGTCCTTTAGTCTGCGTGGACTTTCACCGTTAGTCCTTTGACAATTTTTTCATTAGAAAACTTAGTAATGATACCTTGACTTTAATATACGTATTTTTATACACACTTTTTATACGTGTTATTATTTACACGTTTTATACGCGAGAAATTCTGAACTTTGACAGACGATTTCAACGTCAAAACTTATCCCGTAAACTCTGAAAAACTCACGTTAAGTCAATGTATACGTTCTCTACAACTTTCATGTTTTATGTTTTTCATGAAAAAGACATTTAGATGGTCGAAACCCCGATTTAAAACTATGACAACAATACTAGTATTTTTGGTAATTAAGTAAATCCGAATTTCGACGGTCTCGGTTAATGCTAAATACTTACTTTGAAGTTTCTAAACCTATCAATGACTAAATATAGACATTCTATACGTAAAATATTATAAAACAAAGTGTAAAACTTTAAAAAAAGTTGTAGTATGATAAAAATGGAAAATTTAATAAGTGCACAAGATCGATTCCATTACGTATCTTAAAAAAAAACTTGTGAAAAGAAATTGCTCGAAAAACTTCTCATTTAAAATTAAACTCAAACACAAAACATGTGTCTAAAAATGTGTATCGAAGTGTGTGTATACAAACGTGGATAAAAGTTGTATAAAAACGTGTGTATAAAATTGTGGGTATTAAAAAGCGTAAAAAATATTTATATAATTGCGTCAATTTTTTTTATATAATTGCGTAAAAACGTGTGAATATAAATGTTTTATGCTTTTTTATACGCACAGTTTTATATACTTTTTTATACACTCATTTTTATACACGTTTGTATACACACACTTCGATACATATTTTTAGACGCATGTTATGTGTTTGGGTTTAATTTTAAACGGGAAGTTTTTCGAGCATATTTTTTCACTGTTATATTTTTCAAATATGTAATGGAATCGATATGCGCTTATTAATTTTCCATTTTTTATCATACTACTATCGTTATAAGTTTTAAACTCTATTTAATAATATTTTATATATAGACTGTCTATATTTAGTTACTGAGGGGTTTGGAGACTAAAAAGTAAGTTTTAATACTAAACGAGATCGTCAAAATCCGAATTTACTTAATTACCGAAAACACTAGTATTGCTGTCACAGTTTTAAATCGAGGTTTCGACCATCTAAATATCTTTTTCATGAAAATCATAAAAAATGAAAGTTGTAGAGAACGTATACATTGACTTACCGCGAGATTTTTGGAGTCTACGGGATCAGTTTTGACGCTAAAATCGTCTGTCAAAGTTCAAACTTTCTCGTGTATAAAATCGTGTATATAATTGCACGTATAAAAAAGTGTGTATAAAATCGTGTATAAAATGTGTGTATTAAAGTCAAAGTATCATTACTAAGTTTTTAACGAAAAAAATGTCAAAGGACTAACGAGGGAAGTTCAAGTAGACCAAAGGACCAAACTGTAACTTTTCTAATTGGTAACCGGTTAAACAAGTCACATTTTGGTCAATATTGCGTAGATTAGTTAGTATTTGAAAGTATGTTGCATAGATATGGAATAAAAAAAGTATCTTGCGTACATTAGTTAATTTGAACAAGTATGTTACATAAATTCAGCCTTTCCCCTTGGTATTATAACCACGAAGAGTAGAAGTTTACAAGGCGTGTTGTGCCTTTGTAAAGAACTAAGACATCTTAGCTTAGGTGTCGATAAAGATTATAAGCTAGAGTGTGAAGGTTTCTCCACCGGTGTAAAGGAGAATCATTTACTAGTGAAGTAGAACTCTCGAGTGGATACTCGAGGAGTGGAAGTAGGGGCAAGATAAGTGAGATCTTTCTAGGCCGAACCACTACTAATCTTTGTGCATTGTGGTTTGTTTCTTTATTACTTCAAGTCATTTACTTCACTTGTTACATTTGATCTATATTCCCTTACAATCACGAAAAGTCAATTGATGTGGGATTTGCTCGGTTTAACACTATCATAACATCGCTCAAAGCACTTGACAAATCTTTCTCCAACAAGAACTTTGTCAGGAAATTTCTAAGGGCTCTTCATCCAAAATGGCGAGCTAAAGTCACGACAATCGAAGAATCTAAAGATCTCTCAAACCTATCACTAGATGAACTCATCGGAAATCTTAAAGTACACGAAATGGTAATGGAAAAAGATTTCGAGATCATCAAAGGTAAGAAGGAAAAATAATGATCACTAGCCTTGAAAGCTCGAGTAGAGACTAGTGATGACGAAGACTCCGATAACAATGATGAAGAATATGCCATGGCCATTCGTGACTTCAAGAAATTCTTCAAAATACGAGGAAGGCTCGTAAGACAACCACTTGATAACAAGAAGGTGTCTCGAAAGCCATTTGATATCAAGAAACCCAAAGATGAAAAAAGATGCTACCAATTTGGTGACCCAAGTCACTTCATTAGAAACTGTCCAAAGGGAAAGCAAACAACCTAAAGAGCTTTCATAACTGGTGCATGGAGTGCTAGTGATGATGAAGGCAATGAGACCAAAAAGGAAGAGCTATCTCTCATGGCACATGAAACTAACGAGGTACACTCCAACTCTTCTTACTATTCTTCCTCACTAGATGATGACACATTACAAATTGAGTTTAACAAAATGTGTGAGATAAGCCTTAAAATTATAAACAAAAACAAACTTTTGAAAGCTAAAAACGAAAGCTTGGAGAAAGAAGTTTATGATTTAAAAGCTAAACTACTAAGACTAGAGAAAGGAAAAATATCCAAAGATAAATGCAAAAAATGTCAAGAGCTAAATATCAAAATTAAGAAGCTTAAAACTAATCAAGAAGCGTTAACCAAACAAAACCCAAAATTTGTAAAATTTACCAAAAACGCAAATTGCATCGAAGAATTTCTCGACTATCAAAGAGACAATAAAGATAGAACGGGGCTGGGATTTAAAAAACAAAATCCAGCCTCTAGTTCAAAAACGACACCACAAAACGAAAATACAAAAAATGTTGTCACAAAGGGCCACGGACCCCGTCGGACCCCTCTGCAGAAGGGTCCGACACCCAAAGGGTCCATGGATCTGACTGCTACACAAATACAAAATCGTGCCGAATTCGTCACGGTGTATAGAAAACCCAAACCCTTCAATCCAGAAAGGTACAACACAAATTTTAGAAGTATAGAAGCAAATAATAGAGCTAGAAACATACAATATCAAGCTAAGCCATCCTATCCCGAATGCCCATTTCCTAAAAGCAACCAAAACACGCCAAGTAGATATAGTCAAGTACCATTCAACTACGACTATCACAACCAATACTCTATGAGAAATTCGGTACCTTGGGATGTATTTGGAAACACTCCAATCGGAGTTGCCTTAAGGAGTATGTTTAACCCAAATAGACCCATGAGACGATGGGGACCAAACGTTTGAGCTTTACTTAGTATTATTCAACTTTGCAGCAACAAATGCAAAGTCTTATTTGAAGAAAACGGTAGTAAAATACTAAAAGACGGTATAAAAATAGAAAAAGGGATAAGGAAAAATAACATATACGTGATGAAGTTTGATACTTCAAAAGACGCTATTTGTTTAACCACCATAGACGACACCTCTACCCTTTGGCATAGGCATCTTGGTCACATAAATATGGGACTCTTGCAAAACTTGGCTAACAAGGACCTTGTGAGAAATTTACCAAAAGTAAGATATGATTAACACTTTTGTTATGCATGTAAAATTGGTAAACAAACACACGCAAGCCATAAGGCTAAAAATATTGTCACCTCAACTAAATGTCTAGAACTTTTGCATATGGAATTGTTTGGTTCATCCGCGGTACAAAGCTTTGGAGAAATCTCTATACTTTGGTTATCGTAGATGACTACTTAAGATTTACTTGGACAAAGTTTTTGAAAAACAAAAATGAATCATTTGACCATTTTGAAACTTTGAGTAAGAAAATCGAAAATCAACTAAATTGTTGAATTGTATCAATTTGATCATTTTGAAACTTTGAGTAAGAAAATCGAAAATCAACTAAATTGTCGAATTGTATCAATTTGGACGGATCATGGTTGGGAATTTGACAATGAAGTTCAATTTGGAGCCTTTTGTGACGCTAATGGCATCACTCATAATTTTTCCGCTCCAAGAACACCTAGTCAAACGGGGTAGTTGAACGTAAAAATAGAACAATCCAAAAAATGAGTAGAACCATGTGAAATGAATCTAACATACCTCAAAAGTTTTGGTGCAATGCCATTGATACCTCTACTTATATTCTAAATCAAGTCTTAGTTAGACCATTACTAGACAAAACTTCATAAGAAATCCTAAAAGGAAGAAAACAAACCGTTGGATATTTCAAAGTATTTGGAAGTAAATGTTTTATTCTTAACACTAAGGATTATCTTACTAAGTTCGACCCAAAGTCGTATGAAGGAGTATTTATTGGATATTCTCAAAATCGTAAAGCTTACGTTGTGTTAAATAAATAAACCATGTGTGTCGAGGAATCATTGAACATAACATTCGATGAAATACCTCCTCCCTCTAGAACATCACCTTTGGTAGATGATGATCTAGTTGAAGGCCAAATAAATAACCAACAAGTTGATCTTATAAAAGACAAGGGAAATGCACCATTAAAAATTGAACCGAAAAACATCAAGGTAACAAAGGGACATTCATTGGATAATGTTATTGGTAAAATTAATGAACGAATACTAAGATCATAAGTTTAAAGTGAAAGTAATTTCTTTTGTTTCATATCTCAAATCGAACCTAAAAATATTATTGATGAAAGTTGGGCACTTTGCAATGTAAGAAGAACTAAATCCGTTTGTCATTAACGATGTATGGTTTTTAGTACCAAGACCTAAAAACCAAACGGAACTAAATGGGTTTTTCGTAACAAAATAGATGAAAATGGTTTAGTGTCGAGAAACAAGGTTTGACTTGTCGCTCAAGGGTATAACCAACAAGAAGGTATAGACTACGATGAAACCTATGCCCCGGTTGCTCGACTTGAGTCCATAAGAATTTTGCTAGCTTATGCTTGCGCTCATGATCTCAAACTTTATCAAATGGACGTTAAAAGTGTTTTTCTAAATAGTTTTATAAACGAAGAAGTATTCATAGCACAACCTCCTGGTTTTGAAGACTTTAAAAAACCTAACCACGTTTACAAACTCAAAAGGCTCTTTATGGTCTCAAGCAAGCACCCAAGGCATGGTATGATAGACTTAAGTCAATTTTAATTGAACAGAAGTACTCAATGGGTCTCGTGGACAACACGTTGTTCACCAAGAAAAAGGGGTCACACATAATTATTGTCCAAATACATGTTGATGACATTGTTTTTGGGTCTACATGTCAAGAACTATGTGATGAGTTTTCTAAAATTATGCATGACAAATTTTAAATAAGTATGATGGGCGAACTAAATTTTTTCTTGGGCTTACAAATAAAACAAATGGAAGACGGAATCTTCTTCAACCAATCTAAATATATAGAAAAAATGCTTAAGAAATTTTGCTTAGATGAATCTAAACCAACAAACACCCCAATTTCAACCAAACTAAATTAACCAAAGATGGTGTTAACGATTATGTGGATAGTACAAAATATTGTGGTATGATTGGTAGCTGATGAGACTGTATTTATACATAGTCTCATCGTCCAAATCGGGCTTAAAACGCTTAAAATATCATCAAAATACCCAAATATATGCTTGTGTTTGTTCATTGTGTATTTTAGGTACAGATATCGTGAATTCACCAAAAGATTACAAGAATCAAGCAAAAACGAACACGGGAAACGAAGTCGCACAAAGAACCGGACCCGATTCATGAATTTCTATTCAAGTCCTTGAAGATTGAAGAATTGTCAAAAATGGTCCCTCAATTTTGAAGACTTGTCACAAATGACCCCTCAAGAATCATTTGTACAAGATTGGTCCTCAAAAATTAAAGATATGTCATTATTAGCCCTTGAAGATTGCAAATATTGCATGGAAGGTCCTTATTCAAAGTTTGAAAGAAAGATGGGCCAAATTCAGCAAGTAACTTAAAGTTGTTAACAAAGGATTTAGTTTGTTTTGGCTAAAAACGTCAAATGAAGAAAGTGTTGAAGTATGGGGGCCTTTCTTGGTAGACACAATAACTCCACTCACCCACTCACAGACTGACACTTCATCAACCCACCCCACTCCACCAATCAGTACCCTCCAACTCACCCTCCTACTCCACGTCACCCCACCACGAGTTTATTTAAATAAATCTGGTCAAAACCCCAAGTCAAACCCCTCTTATTTTCCCACTAAACACCAATTTAAACTTAATTACCCCCAAAAACAGATTAAAACTCTTCCATCCACCCATAAACCCTAGATACAACCCAGGTTCGATTAACCTTAAATCAAGGGGTTATTAAACCAAACCTTCCAGATAGGTAATTAGCACCACCCTAAACCAATCCCAACCCACATATCACACTCCCATGTGGCCTCCTAAATGGTCCCCTGCCCATGTCTCTTTCACCCAAACCCTAGGAGGGGACAAAACCAACGTTTGAGATCATTTCCTTGGCCCCAAAGGCTTTTTAAACGTTCAAGATCACTCAACCCAGCTGGCATATCACTTTCCATCACATGAAGATGCTTTTGACTGAAATTCAAAACTCGTCTAAGGGTAATTAAGGGAATTTCATGGATTAGGGTTTTAGTTTGTAGCTTATCTAGAAACATCTGTTTATCAGTATAAAAAGAGCTTGCAACATGTGCAAGCCTTTTGTTCCAGTTTTTGTGTATTTTTTAAAAGTAATGAAAATGAAATTTTTAATGTGCATAACTGAGTTC
Source organism: Glebionis coronaria (assembly GCA_025667525.1). Classification (NCBI taxonomy): domain Eukaryota; kingdom Viridiplantae; phylum Streptophyta; class Magnoliopsida; order Asterales; family Asteraceae; genus Glebionis; species Glebionis coronaria. Next base: position 548,566,515 of record CM046874.1, read on the forward strand.
CATTTTATTGTCTTTCCTAGTTTAATTTTATCTTTTATGCAAGTTAGTTTAAAGGATTCTCAAGATTTCAGTTTGTAAGACGTTTTCAGAAAATTAAGTTTTCTCAAAGTTTTTTTACCCAAAACATTTGAATCACTATACAAGGTGAAGTGAAGTGGAAGCTTGTATAGTGAATTCATATGTTTATTTTGATTTGTTGTAATTTGGAAGTTCAATATCAAAAATTGGTTTGAAAAGGTTTTGCAAAAAAAAAAAAATCAGTTTTTATTCATTTTTTTTATTCTCACCATTTACTGTATAAAAAAGTCATAAGCTTCTAGCTTATGGTATTTTTATGACAAGAAGTTGTTGTCTGTTGTTTGTGTTTGTGCAGGTTTCAAGAAACAAGAAGTATAATCCATTTCACTTCCTTGTCTCTTTTCATCACATTTTTTGAAGATATTTAGGCTTAGGGTCCACCTTGGATTCCTCCAACAAGCCATCTTTACACATGTTTCAGAAGTCATCATAAGCTCAGAAAAGTTGTTTAAGGAAGGCATCAGCCAATAAATCAGGCTTGAACCCCTTTTCCATTTTTTCTGAAATTTATGTGAAATTTAGTGAATTTGTGTGAATATGGTTTATGTGTTAATTTTATGTGTTTGTTCATGCTTATTTCAGTCCCTTATGCATGTTATGGTAGTTTTAATCAGGTTTGAATAGTTTTGATAGGATTTGGTTTGTAAAATTTTCATTTTCTGTGTATTAAGGGGTGTTTGGGACTGCTCTATTTCAGGATAAGTGAAATTCCGTTGGAGTAAAAACTGGTTAAGCATACTTAGTAAGATAGTCTAGGTGTTATTTTGAGTTTTGTTTCATGATTAGATAGTAAAATCTCATTTTTGTATGCTTGGAATTTGGTAAAAACCTGTTAACATACCAGTAGGCCTTTAAGTGCTTAGTTCTAGTGTGTTTTGATCCCAAGTCTTGGTCATTTGTAGTTAAGCTATTTAGTTTAGGTGTGCATCTGTTTATCTGTGTTTTGGTATAATCTTGAGGGATCTATGGTGGTTTGAAACTCATCACTTAACCATTTTCATCATCAACTAGTACCTGCTGCCCTGTCAAGTATATCAGTGAGTGTATTTTTGTTCTTGTGTGTTTTTCTTGGCTTGAAAGTGTTTATTTTCTTGCATATATTGACTCCCTACACTCAACTGAGTGTAGGGGTGCCCCATTGCTCGTCAAACACCAACTAATCACCACAAAATGACTTCAATTTGTTTCTTCTTGCACCTGTGAAGATACACTTCCCATTTGTGTTCTTCTTTAGTTACTGTAGCTCTTTTACCCTTGTTGTTCAGGCACGTTTTTCACTTGTTCTAGCTTGAATCTAGTTTAAGTCTAGTTTTATTTGTGTTTTTGGAAGTAGTATAATCACTGGATTTGAGTTTATAATATATATATATATATATATATATATATATATATATATATATATATATATATATATATATATATATATATATATATATATATATATATATATATATATATATATATATATATATATATATATATATATATATATATATATATATATATATATATATATATATATATATATATATATATATATATATATAGGAGAGCGTTATTGTGATGTACACTCTTAAAATGAGTTATAATAAACACACTTGTGAGCCATTAGATCAATTATTTTGATGAGATATAAATTAAGCTGGATAAATGGCATGATTGTAAATAAAATGAAAACAAATGGCAATATCTACAAGGAACATTCAAGCGTCCCTTTATTCCTCGTACTAATCCTACGCTTTCTTCTTGGTTTTCTTTGACTTTTGCATAGTTTTTTTCATTTTCAATTCTTTAATTTTATAACCCATGGGATACTAGTGATACAATATTTTATTAATCTCTAGTTGCAATATTAAATTTACAATGCTTATTTCATCTTTTTTAGTATCAACTCGTTTTAACTTAGGTACACGATATTGTTGGATCCATAATGCAAATTCATCCTGTTATAAATTAACTTCTTGGTTGAAAGCCAACTTTGGTACCCAATTTTTAGCACTAACAAACACACTTTTCATGATACATAAACGAAATCCACGTATTTTTGTGATACAAACGAAAATCACCACGGATGTTATTGATACACATCCATATTTTATGACACGTGAACACATCCATATTTTATGATACATAAACGAAAACCACTTTTCATGATCCATATTTTTGCAACATACTATACCAACCCAGCTGATAAAGAAACAACGATAAGATTTTGCAATCATAAACACAACTAATACATGGGTCATCCAAAAAAAGTAAACATACAATATTACATGAATGATACGAAAATCACCTCGAAAACAAAAAAGAAACTGTAAAACAAGTGATACAACCTTAATAAAGTGGGACAAAATTTGATTTCCATTGATACCTCTCTCTATATATTAATAAAGTGATACATGTCATATTATCCCAAGATTTGTCCATATGAAAAATAATTAATAAAGAAACCCGATCTAGAAACAAGTATCGGTAATGAGCCCCAATCTGAAATAAGAAACCCCTAATGAAAAAAAATCAAAGAACCGCTTTATGAAAAATCAAACTAAAATCATTCATTAGACTATGATGACAGCCTAAGAGATAACAACATAGTATACATAGTTGTTATACAAATAATTAAAGAACTCCTGATTTGCTAAGTTTTTAGTATTTAGAACTATTGTGCTAGAATTGATGAATACTGTACTCATCTTTATAAATTAAGACATTAGTACATGAATACAAAATGATACACATCATCAATATATTCATATAGAATTGAAAAAAAGGTGATAGATATAAACACATTATCATAAAATTTGAAAACAGAAAAAAAGAAGATACAAAAACAATAAAATCAATTGTTAACATACCTATTACCTACTGATATTCAACAAGTGATATATCATGTACACATCCTCATCGATGAATAAACTCCGCAAAATCCGAGTTATATAGGTCTGCTGATAAAAGAGTGAAGAAAGACTAATTATACGATCAAAAACAATTATTGTGAAAAATCGTAACAATTATTGTCATTGTTAGCTACGTCGGCGGCATATGGCATCATGTAACGTCGCAAAAAAAGAAAACCGTCGCCGGTGAAATGAAAAAAACAAAGATGTTTGTAGTTCGTCATCGGCAAACGATAATCAAAGGGACTTTAGATCTGTAAATATATTTGATGTGGTGTCTTTTTGATGTAGTAGTGTTGTGATGTGAATTTTGACATGGAGAGATAATGACGGCAGTTTGTTTTTAGGTTTTGTGATGGTGGAGTAAAATTAATAATTTAAATTACCTTAATGCCCTTTTATTAATTTTACATTTTTCTTTTTAAATTAATGCTGAAATGCCACTTGTCAAATCCCTATTGGTGCCTATTATAACCTATTTTAAGTTGTAACGCACTTGAACGCAAATCTATATATATATATATATATATATATATATATATATATATATATATATATATATATATATATATATATATATATATATATATATATATATATATATATATATATATATATATATATATATATATATATATATATATATATATATATATATATATATATATATATATATAATTTAGCAAAAAGGGGTTACGCCAGCCTCGAACCCTCGACCTCTCGCTCAGCACACCAACAACACAACCATCCTGCCCTTGGGTCTTTTACTGACCAAGGGTAGGAACTTAAATTACTTAAGGCGTTTTGATTTTTGCTTATTTTAAGTAGTCAGCTTATAATTAAGTTGTTTTAAGCTTATTCATTTAGTTTTTTTCCTCTTCTTATTTTTCCTTTGTTTGTCATAGTAATTAGGACTTTTCTGTTTAAAAATTTTATTTTTCCCATTATTAAATTATTTTTTATGATTATTTTTATAGCCGTTTTTTATTAAATAGATAAAAAATAGTTAAATTAGTTTAAAAAATTTTCAAAAAGTATTTTAGGTTTTAATTAAGTATTTTGAGGTTTACAACTTTTAAAGTTTTTAATTTAGTTAATTTTTAGTGTTATTTAATTTTAAGGTTTTTCTTTAAATTTAAAAATTAATATAAAATTATTAAAAAGGTTTTAGACTTTCTAGTTTTCAAATTTGTAATTCTTATATTTTTATTGACTTTTTGGAATTTTTTGGTAATTTTTTGGGCATTTTTGTTTTTCGTCGAGTTTTACGATTTCGATCGTTTTACGTCGTAGGGTAATTTTTAACGTAATCCGTCTTATTTTTCCTTCTTTTCTCAGCCAAAAACGACACTAATCCAAACACTTTGATTTTATATAATTGGCACACTTAATCCACACACCTCCTTCGAGAACGAACCCGCATTTATTCGGTTTTACGTTTTTCCTAAAGCGTATAACTTAATACTTGCCGCTCATACGCGTTTTTCCTAAAACGTGTACGAAAACACTACATCAATTTTATTATCGTGTTTGTGTGAGTAGTGCGTTTTTGCTTTTCAATGTTTGGAAAGCGTATATAACGTACATACTCATTTTTGTTATTTTTACTTATTATATAATAGTATCCAAATAAATCGTGTTTAATTTTCCTAAATTAAACACAAAACAATCTTTACTATATTGTAGATATATTGGTTTTCGTTTTTCTTGTGAATATTATTACTATATTGTACTTACGTAGAACAATAAATATACAATTACTCTAAAAGCGTGAAAACGCAACCTTGATTCGGGATTTCATCACTCGATCATTGTATTCGAATCTAAAGCGAAAGTTTAAAGGCAAAATAGATAAATACTTTCGTGAGGCTTAATTTCAATTAACACAAACTATAAGGTGGTTGTATTTCACGACCTAAGGGAAAAAGGCTCTTAAGTGCTTAGCGCCGCCTCGTTTCCCCCGCTTGCTTGTGCGTGTTTTGAGAAAGAGGGCTAATCGAGGGTTTGCCGCCCAAGTATTATCTACGTATATTATATTTGCTTGTTTTCAAGATTAACCCCTCTTGAACGTTTTGGTGTTCCACCAACGTTCTAAAGTCATCGAAGGCGTTCACTCCACGTGATCGTTTTCATTCTTTGAGGCTCCTTTAATCGAGAAATCGATTCGAGGAGAGATTTGTAGATTTGAGTCTACGTAATACAACAAAAATCCAAAAAAAATTTAAAAACAATCAAAAACCAAAAAAATTGAAAAATCGAAAAACCGCAAAAAGAATCTTCTTTGCTACCCCCCATTCTACGCTTAGTGCATGCGCACTCGATGAAGGATTATTCTAATTCTAGCGACGCTTCGAATCGACGCAATCGTAATCGAAGGAATCGACGACGTAGACGAGATTTAGGAACCGACGTTCCTAATATCGTTGTTGAAGAAACCTTAGACGAGATGGCCGACAATCGTTCGATGATGGAATTGCTCTAAGCGGCCACCGAGGGTTATGGAGACGCGATCGTAATTCCCGCTATCGAAGCGGAGAATTTTGAGATTAAGAGCGGAATGCTTTCGTTGATTCAAGCTACGAAGTTTCGAGGTCGTGAAGCCGATAATCCTCACGACCATATTCGGAATTTTGATCGTCTTTTAGCCACGAGCAAGTTTAAGAACGTCGACACCGATGTCGTCAAGCTTATGCTTTTTTCGTACTCGCTCGATGGTGCCGCCAAGGATTGGTACGAGAAAGAGCCACCTAATTCCATAACTACGTGGAAGGATCTCGTTTCCAAGTTCGTTAATTATTTTTTCCCACCGTCTAAGACGACGTTTTTCAAAAATGAAATTACGAAATTTGAGCAAAAACCGAATGAATCTTTTAGAGACGCGTGGGATCGTTTTAAGGAATTTCTTAGGCAATGTCCTCACCATGGTTTTTCTGAGTTGCACCAAATCGATACGTTTTACAACGGTCTTAATTTTCAAGAACAAGATTCGTTGAATTCCGCCGCCGGTGGCAACTTTTTGTGTAAGACTCCGAAAGATGCATTGATAATTATCGAAAACCGATCCAAGGTTTACCAACTCCGCAACACACCGAGTGTTGCCAATGTCGCCAATGTTAGTAGTTCTAATCGCGACATTGAGAGAGTTGATGCGAAAGTCGACAAGTTAACGAATGTGTTTACGTCTTTTCTCGTTGAGATGCAAAAGAAAGACGCTCCCGCTACGGTGAAAGCGGTTGAGGTTTCGTATACGTTTTGTGGTGGACCTCATAACTATTACGAGTGTGCGGCTACGGATGGAAAAACGTCGAATGTGAGTGCGTTAAATGGAAACAACAATTTTCAAAATCAAAATAACGCCGGTCCATCACAACAAGGCAATTATAACCAAGGCAACAATTTTCATCAAAACCGAAACAATTTTCAAGGAAACAATCAACAAGGAAATTTTTCGAATCAAAACCAAGGTTATAAACAAGGTCGAAATTTGAATTGGCAAAACCGAGATAACAACAACAATCAAAAATCGAGTTTTCAAAACAATAACAATCAAGGCAACAATTTTTCAAGTGGGAATCAAGGAAATTTTCAAAGAAGTAATCAAAACCAAGGGAACTTTAATTCAAATCAAAATAGTTCGTCAAACGATTTTCAAAATTACATGAAAATGAATGAGGCTAATATGAGACGATTAGAGGGAGAAATTGGTACTTTGAAAAACGAATTTTCTAATACATTAAAATTGCAAAACACGAAGATTGAGCAAGGACAAATGGACATTAAAAAGATGTTTTCGGCCATAATGAACAAGTCCTTGGGTGCTTCATCGAATTCCTTACCTAGTGACACCGTTGCAAATTTGAAGGAACAATGTAAATCCGCCTCGTCTCGTGAGAAAGGTCGTGTGATTACCCCTAACCTTGATGGATTTCCTGTTGTTCCTTCTTCTCAACCCTCGAATTCTAAGACGTCTTATTGTTCTAAATTCGATGGGGTGAATGTGGCGACCAAGGAAAAGAGTGCACACCCTCGTGTACCTCAAATTCCATCCACGGTTCAAAAAGAGAGCTTTACCGACCTTACCAAAGTAACCCTTGAAGAAACTTGTGCATCGATCCTTCTTAAAAAACCCAAAAGGCATATGCCGAGAAAGGAAGAGGATCCGGGCCAATTTCTATTACCTTGTGATTTTTCCGAGATTGAGGGATGGTTAGCCCTTTCCGATTTAGGTGCTAGCATCAATCTCATGCCTTATTCTCTTTGGAAATTGATGAGATTGCCTAGGCTTACCCCCACGAACATGACTATCGAGCTAGCAAATTGTACACCACTTATACCAATTGGAATAGCCGAGGATGTCTATGTCAAAGTTGGAAAGTTTGTTTTTCCCGCGGATTTCGTTATATCCGATTACGAGTGTGACCCTAAATGTCCCATTATTTTAGGCCGACCATTTTTATCGACGCCTCGAACCGTAATCGACGTTCACGACGGGAGACTTACTATGAGATATGGGGATGACAAAATGGACTTTTTCACGAGTAAATCCCAAGTGTTTAATGACAATGAAAAAACTGAGGTTTCAAAACCTAATGATTCTAAACCTAATGATTTCAAAATGTACACTTCAGCGGAAAGAATGAGGCTTAATGCATGTTTTGAAAAAATTAAGAAGAACGGTTTTAAAGATGAGGATTTTAATGATAAAGAATACGTGTACCTAATTCAAAAGGGTATGTGTAAATTTATAAATGAAAAATCACTTTGGGAAGCATTCGATGAAACAAGTGACATACCAATTCCGAAAGGCGACGTTAGTGCCATCACGACAATGACCAAAATGGAATCGTCTTCACCACCTTCGAAGGACCACGTCTTTGAGGCTTCAACTTCTAATTCCATCGTAGTGCCTCCTTTTCCTAGCCCAACACCCATTGAGGCGAAAGGTTTTATTGACATCGATCCTCTCGTTTTAGAAAAGTCACCTAAGCATAGTCATTCGACTTGTAAGACCATGGTTGTGAGTGCTCACATCGACTCTTTCTTCGACGATGACGATGGCGATTTTGCCGAGATTGATCACGTACTTCGAAATCCGCATGCCATTTTTGAGGAGTCTCCTAAAAAGACCTCTTCTAATGTGAAGTACGATGATTACGAGTTTGATCCCGAGATTGAGGAAATCATTGAACGAGAGCTAGCTCTTATGCCTCCACTCCCACCTACGAGTGAGGTCGATCTTTCCAAAATCGAGGATGAACTAAATGAGTTGGAACGTCTTATTTTCGATGATGAACCAACTCATGTGACCACACAAATCCAATTCTCGAGGAGTTACCTAATCAACACTCCTCAAATGAGAATTACGTTTACTACATTCGTGAGGATTTAACTTATCAACAATCCCCACAAATGGATGATGGTTTCGTGCTTGATCGTGATCTTTTCGAGAGAGTTTCTAAGATACTCAAGGAGGGGAATGACAAACCTTGGTTTGACAAGCCTATCTTTGATGAAGAAATCAATGAGATCGACGTTCATGAGGATGACGAATATGTTGACCCCGAGGGGGCGGTGTTCTTTATTGATAAACGTTTTGAGAACTTATATAATCCGCCACCCCCTCCCACCAATGACTTAAATGTGAGGATTTTTAGCGCGACTAATTTTGAATTTGACACGCCAAATATTTTCGACATTATTTAATCGGGTTTTCATAAAGAGTTTTTAAACGATGAAAAAGGAAAGGATTTTAAAAATGTTTTAAAAGATTTTTCTACATGTTTAACTCCGTCATCACATCGTTTTATGAGTGCTACCACCTCGTCTACTCCTTTTGACGATGGTTGGTGTGGATCTAGTGTGGTGGAAGCCCCTTATGTTCCCTCACATTTCTCCACCGAGGACGATATTTACGATCCCGGAATTGCTTGTAAAGGGAAATCTCGTTCTTCCACCGATGCAATAAATGGAAATATTATCTATTTTCTTGGTGTGAGTCTACCTCTAGTAGCTCATTTTGTTGACTTACCCATTGTCCCACCTTTCTACTTCTTATTTATTTTCTTCTACCCCATTAGGGTTTTGGCACGTGTTGAAGTGGTGTTGGTTCGTTTATCCCATGAGAACGAGGACGCCATCTTCGATCCGGGTATTTTGCATCATCAAAGGACTTAGTCCTTAATATCGGTTACTTTTGGGCATTGTTTATCATGTAAGCCCCACCAAAAATGACCATACCATGATTATCCCTAAATGATGACATTTATGGGGATTCGAGTCGAGCTTTTGACCCGGTTATCAAAAACAAGGTGCCTCGTAGGGGATTTTCATGCTAATCCTTGTAAATATTATCGCTTTCTTAGTTAACATAACGAGGGGACTTGTGCTCTTCCAACATTTGTTCCGTGGTTGTTTGTGATTGTGATTCATTAGGTTCATCGTCATCATTGAAGCCTCTCGTGTTCGTTTTACGGATCACTCGAGCTTTGATCGTTGCCTTTGGAGATTCCGATATCCGATGATATCCTTTTATGTTCTAACGTTTATCTTATTAGCATAATTCATAAACGGATTTTAGATTATTCGTTTTACCCTTTCCATGCTCGAGATTAAGCATTCGACTTCGTCTCTAGTATGGGGGTGTTTTCACCCCTAGACTCGAAACATTGAGGACAATGTTTAGTTTTAGTATGGGGGGTGAGTAGATACTTCACCTTTCTTACGTCATCGCAATCCAAATTTCATCTTTTTGTTATCGTTTTGTTGCAAAATAAGGCTAAAAATGGCCAAATTCTAAAATTTTTCTAGTTTTTCATAAGTGTTTAAGACACGAATGTAGGTTTTCTGATGGTGAGAATAAGAGTAATTCTTGACTCGACCGTGCGTGTTGAGCACTTAGCTACGATTCCTTAACTTTTTAGGCTAAGTCTCTTAAATGAGGACGAGAAATGATAGAGTTATTATAAGTCTCGTAATCGTCACGATCTCATGTGTAGTAATTATTAGCTTATTCTCACCACACTTTTGCATAATAAATTGTTAATAAATATTGATTTAGCGGTTTAGTCACTATTGTTGGTTTCTAATTTGTTTTAGTAGCTTCCATATAATTAAAATGGGAAAACATTAAGGTATCGCCAGCGTCACAGTTTTGAAGTATTGGCACCCGAATAATCGAAAGCTTCACCTAATAATAAGATTTCAAGTGCTCACCTAAATTAAGCAAAAATTTGAAGCTCACAAGGCCGAAAAATCTATGCCCAAATTGAAAGGGAATCAAGCCTTAATCTTTGAAGCTTTAAAGATCCAAAATTCGCTTTAGCGTGAGGATATACGTCTTTGGCTAATAAAACCACCAATGAGGCGGATAATAAAAGGCAAGGTAAGACCGAATTCATAATAAAATCTCTATGGCGGAGTTGAATAAAAGATGGAGGTAAACCTATGATAATAAGGCCCTTCCGTTAGGGGACGTATAAAAGTCTTGGTAATAAGTCTCATGTTCAAAACCGTTATAAAACCGTGTTTATCGATCCTTCTTGTTGACTTAATTTATTGACATCGTTGTCTATTAGGGAGAATTATTAATTTAATGATTTTGGTTACACTGTTAAGACTCTATTTTTAGACTTAATCTCTATTCACGCATAAGTCAATGATGTATCCTCATGATCATTAAGACAAAAATAAAATATAAGAGATACCAAGTAGGAATAAGGGAGTTTAGGTGTGTAATTAACACTCATGAGATATGATTGTGTTGCTAACTTATAATAACAATGATCTCGTTACACGCTTAGCATGGAATTGGGTGAAAATCGAGGACGACGAAATTATTTCTAACGAAGCATTCACGTGTTCTTGTTCTATGATCCCAAAAGTCACGTTCTCGTGATGAAAACAATACGTTATGTCTAAAACACGTGTAGTAGTTTATTTAAGTTTATGTCTTCAATAAATGTCATCATAAAATGAATTTTGGAAGTGCTAAGATACTTAATTCTAGCATTGCGTGGGGACACGACAATGGTTTAGTATGGGGGAGTGATGAGACTGTATTTATACATAGTCTCATCGTCCAAATCGGGCTTAAAACGCTTAAAATATCATCAAAATACCCAAATATATGCTTGTGTTTGTTCATTGTGTATTTTAGGTACGGATATCGTGAATTCACCAAAAGATTACAAGAATCAAGCAAAAACGAACACGGGAAACGAAGTCGCACAAAGAATCGGACCCGATTCATGAATTTCCATTCAAGTCCTTGAAGATTGAAGAATTGTTAAAAATGGTCCCTCAATTTTGAAGACTTGTCACAAATGACCCCTCAAGAATCATTTGTACAAGATTGGTCCTCACAAATTAAATATATGTCATTATTAGCCCTTGAAGATTGCAAATATTGCATGGAAGGTCCTTATTCAAAGTTTGAAAAAAAGATGGGCCAAATTCAACAAGTAACTTAAAGTTGTTAACAAAGGATTTACTTTGTTTTGGCTAAAAACGTCAAATGAAGAAAGTGTTGAAGTATGGGGGCCTTTCTTGGCAGACACAATAACTCCACTCACCCACTCACAGGCTGACACTTCATCAACCCACCCCACTCCACCAATCAGTACCCTCCAACTCACCCTCCTACTCCACGTCACCCCACCACCAGTTTATTTAAATAAACCTGGTCAAAACCCCAAGTCAAACCCCTCTTATTTTCCCACTAAACACCAATTTAAACTTAATTACCCCAAAAACAGATTAAAAATCTTCCATGCCACCCATAAACCCTAGATACAACCCAGGTTCGATTAACCTTAAATCAAGGGGTTATTAAACCAAACCTTCCAGATGGGTAATTAGCACCACCCTAAACCAATCACAACCCACATTTTCCATTCACACACTCCCATGTGGCCTCCCAAATGGTCCCCTGCCCATGTCTCTTTCACCCAAACCCTAGGAGGGGACAAAACCAACATTAGAGATCATTTCCTTGGCCCCAAAGGCTTTTTAAACGTTCAAGATCACTCAACCCAGCTGGCATATCACTTTCCATCACATGAAGATGCTTTTGACTGAAATTCAAAATTTTCCAAGGGCAATTAAGGGAATTTCAAGGATTAGGGTTTTAGTTTGTAGCTTATCTAGAAACATATGTTTATCAGTATAAAAAGAGCTTGCAACATGTGCAAGCCTTTTGTTCCAGTTTTGTGTATTTTTTAAAAGTAATGAAAATGAAAATTTTAATGTGCATAACTGAGTTCCATTTTATTTGTCTTTCCTAGTTTAATTTTATCTTTTATGCAAGTTAGTTTAAAGGATTCACAAGATTTCAGTTTGTAAGACGTTTTCAGAAAATTAAGTTTTCTCAAAGTTTTTTACCCAAAACATTTGAATCACTATACAAGGTGAAGTGAAAGTGGAAGCTTGTATAGTGAATTCATATGTTTATTTTTATTTGTTGTAATTTGGAAGTTCAATATAAAAAATTGGTTTGAAAAGGTTTTGCAAAAAAAAAAACCAGTTTTTATTCATTTATTTTATTCTCACCATTTACTGTATAAAAAGCCATAAGCTTCTAGCTTATGGTCTTTTTATGACAAGAAGTTGTTGTCCATTGTTTGTGTTTGTGCAGGTTTCAAGAAACAAGAAGTATAATCCATTTCACTTCCTTGTCTCTTTTCATCACATTTTTTTGAAGATATTTAGGCTTAGGGTCCACCTTAGATTCCTCCAACAAGCCATCTTTACACATGTTTCAGAAGTCATCATAAGCTCAGAAAAGTTGTTTAAGGAAGGCATCAACCAATAAATCAGGCTTGAACCCCTTTTCCATTTTTTATGAAATTTATGTGAAATTTAGTGAATTTGTGTGAATATGGTTTATGTGTTAATTTTATGTGTTTGTTCATGCTTATTTCAGTCCCTTATGCATGTTATGGTAGTTTTTAATCAGGTTTGAATAGTTTTGATAGGACTTGGTTTGTAAAATTTTCATTTTCTGTGTATTAAGGGGTGTTTGGGACTGTTCTATTTCAGGCTAAGTGAAATTCCCTTGGAGTAAAAACTGGTTAAGCATACTTAGTAAGATAGTCTAGGTGTTATTTTGAGTTTTGTTTCATGATTAGATAGTAAAATCTCATTTTTGTATGCTTGGAATTTGGTAAAAACCTGTTAACATACCGGTAGGCCTTTAAGTGCTTAGTTCTAGTGTGTTTTGATCCCAAGTCTTGGTCATTTGTAGTTAAGCTAGTTAGTTTAGGTGTGCATCTGTTTATCTGTGTTTTGGTAGAATTTTGAGGGATCTATGGTTGTTTGAAACTCATCACTTGACCATTTTCATCATCAACTAGTGCCTGCTGCCCTGTCAAGTATATCAGTGAGTGTATTTTTGTTCTTGTGTGTTTTTCTTGGCTTGAAAGTGTTTATTTTCTTGCATATATTGACTCCCTACACTCAACTGAGTGTAGGGGTGCCCCATTGCCCATCAAACACCAACTAATCACCACAAAACGACTTCAATTTGTTTGTTCTTGCACCTGTGAAGATACACTTCCCCTTTGTGTTCTTCTTTAGTTACTGTAGCTCTTTTACCCTTGTTGTTCAGGCATGTTTTTCACTTGTTCTAGCTTGAATCTAGTTTAAGTCTAGTTTTATTTGTGTTTTTGGAAGTAGTATAATCACTGGATTTGAGTTTGTTAAAAAAAAATATAATTTAGCAAAAAGGGGTTACGCCAGCCTCGAACCCTCGACCTCTCGCTCAGCACACCAACAACACAACCATCCTGCCCTTGGGTCTTTTACTGACCAAGGGTAGGAACTTAAATTACTTAAGGCGTTTTGATTTTTGCTTATTTTAAGTAGTCAGCTTATAATTAAGCTGTTTTAAGCTTATTCATTTAGTTTTTTTCCTCTTCTTATTTTTCCTTTGTTTGTCATAGTAATTAGGACTTTTCTGTTTAAAAATTTTATTTTTCCCATTATTAAATTATTTTTTATGATTATTTTTATAGCCGTTTTTCATTAAATAGATAAAAAATAGTTAAATTAGTTTTAAAAATTTTTAAAAAATATTTTTAGGTTTTAATTAAGTATTTTGAGGTTTACAACTTTTAAAGTTTTTAATTTAGTTAATTTAGTTAATTTTATTTAATTTTAAGGTTTTTCTTTAATTTTAAAAATTAATATAAATTTATTAAAAAGGTTTTAGACTTTCTAGTTTTCAAATTTGTAATTCTTATATTTTTATTGACTTTTGGGAATTTTTTGGTAATTTTTAGGGCATTTTCGTTTTTCGTCGAGTTTTACGATTTCGATCGTTTTACGTCGTAGGGTAATTTTTAGCGTAATCCGTCTTATTTTTCCTTCTTTTCTCAACCAAAAACGGCACTAATCCAAACACTTTGATTTTATATAACTGGCACACTTAATCCACACACCTCCTTCGAGAACGAACCCGCATTTATTCGGTTTTACGTTTTTCCTAAAGCGTATAACTTAATACTTGCCGCTCATACGCGTTTTTCCTAAAACGTGTACGAAAACACTACACCAGTAGCTTACTTTATCTAACGGCTAGTAGGCCAGAAATCATGTTTAGTGTTTGTACGTGTGCACGTTTCTAAGATAATCCAAACGTATCACATCTCTAAGCCGTCAAGCGAATCTTTAGATACATCAAAGGCACCACACATCTCGGGCTATGGTATCCTAAGGGGACGGGAATGGAAACCGTCGTTTATGCGGATTCGGATCATGCCGGAGACTATGTTGATAGGAAAAGCACGAGTGGTGTTTGCACATTTATAGGATGTTGTCTTACTTCCTGGTTCCCAAAGAAGCAAACCACACTAGCCATCTCTACAACTAAAGCCGAATATGTATCGACGGGCAAAGCATGTAATCAAGCATTATGGATGAAACAAGCCCTTTTCGACTACGACATTAAATTGGAAGACATCACAATCTTGTGTGACAACAAAGGAGCTACTAATCTTATAAAAAATCCCGTATTGCACTCTCGAACCAAGCATATTGAAATTCGACATCATTTTCTCCGTGACAACATACAAAAAAGGTAACATATCTATTGAAAAAGTGTCCCCAGAAGATAACATAGCTGATATTTTAACCAAACCACTTAAACGAGAGCCCATTAACCTTTTAAGACTAGGACTAGGCCTAATGGAAATTTCTAGTTAAAACGAAAAAGGCTTCTATCATCAGACTTGGCAGACCTCGTCGGACCCTTTATCCATTGGGTCCGTGAAAGGGTCCGTCTGTCTGAGATCTTTGAAAACCTCATATGAATTAAAAAGACATACACAACATAAACACAAACTCATCTTTCTGTAAAAACCCGACCGCCATCACCAAAAAATCTTCTCAACCTCAACTCTAAGGCAAAATCAATCAATTTCTTTGTACCAATCAATCTCTGTAAGTATCTCTATCCTATTTCAATTACTTCTTGGCATTATTATTGAATCTGAGTCTAGGGTTCTTTTTAATTACACAAAACTGAATTTGGGGATTCACCTAGGTTAGTAAGATTAACCATTGCATTGTTTGATTATACCATAAAAACTCTTTGTATGCATAAACCACGAACAAATTACTAGGAATTGGTAGGAATCCCTAAGAATTTGTTTTCTAAATCTTCTCACTAATTAGGTCATGAAAATCATTTTTAACACATTATAAATGAAAAACATCTAAAAACAAGGTTTTATCATGGCATATAAGTATCACAAATGCTAAAGGAATTGCATGCATTTTGAGTACGTTCGTTTGAAGCTAAAGTGAAAATAAGGAGCGTTTGGGTTATCTCAAAATTATGCATTTTCTATACTTACAAAAACAAATTTATTTGAGTTGAGATAACTACACCTCCACATATGTTGCATATAGGCACACACTAGGCACGAGATTGCTTCTAACTCAAAGAATTCGACTAACTTGATAAAGTTTTGCTTTAGGACCAAAATGCCTTTCGCATGGACTTATGATCACAAGGATACCTCTAGTTACATCCCTAAGTTCCATAAATCAAAACACCTCACATCTAGTTAAAGAGAGTTATGTCAAGAGTTAAAAAACCGTACATTTCATAAATGTCTCCTTGTCCATCACTCCTTCACGGAGAATACCAATATTCGTGAAGTTTTCTCTAAAATCAACTTTAATTGCCTTTTGGACATGGATGAGCAAATTTGCCCTGAATTTGTTCTAGAATTCTACATGTCCGTTAAAGCTGCTTTCAATAAAATCATGTTATTTTGGTAAACTTTTGAGAAAATGGTATTACTTACTCTTATTCCTTTGACAAATTAGCTCACACTCTTAGAATCCCAAATCAAAGAGCTTGATTTTACTCTGACCTTCACTCACTTACCGCCCTTAAAAACACCAACATACCTAGAGAAGCCCAACATAGGTATAATACTAAACTAGATGACAAGGATCTAGTAAATGCTACCCTCTTCAAGCGCCGTGCTAGTGACACTCGTCTATCCATCACTAGAACACTCATTAATAAGGACCTATATGGTATGAAAGAAAAAGAAATTAAAGAAAAATATGATAAATGGGAAAGAATCTTGAGATGCAATGTCATGTGTTTGGTAGGAAGTAAAGATCACATCAATGCTTGTGAAAGTTACATGCTATATTGCCTTGAAACAGAACAACCCTTCAACCTTGCTTACTATATTGCTAATAGGATGTAACATGTCTGTAATCTACATTCCTCCGTTCTTCCATATGGCATGTTGCTTACTCGACTTTATCACTCAATAGCACCTATCCCACCAAGCCGTAGTGGTCATATAGGAACATATAATCTTGTTGATCGAGTGATGACCTCAATTAGAGATATGTAACAACCCAAAACCGTGGTCATTATTTAATTATATTTTTACGTATATTTCTGAAATTTTTGACGAGGTTGATTGTTATGACGATTGGTGATTTGATTTGGATGATGATTGAAAATTTTATTTTTACGTTTTGACGAGTTGCGAGGATTATTAGTAATGACGATATCGATGGATGCCCGAGAAATTTTACGTTTTATTTTAAACATGTCGATGTTTAATATTTTGACGTTTTTATTTTAAGTCGTATTAAGTCGTGCCGGGACTATATAATATCATATTTTGTGTGCGTTTTAAGTTTGAGAAGCATTTTTATGAAACCCGAGACCCGTAAATATTTTAAAAAGTGACTAATAGTCATTTCTCGCTTTTTAACAAAGTATCTGCATTTTGGTCTACAAGAATCACAATTGGCAAAAACTACCCTAAACTTCCACCATATAAAAGGAAAAATTAACCACCAAACACACACACAATCACAACACATGCAAAATTTCTCTCTCTCTCTCTCTCTCTCTCTCTCTCCCTCTTTTTCTTTCTTTGCCGTCCACCACACCAAGAACAAACACCCCAAATTTTTGATTTCAAGCTTGAATCTCTTAAAAGTAATCAAAGACCCATCTTAGTTACTTGATTCTCCATATTTTGGTATGAAAATTTCATACATGCATTGACATTTTTGAAAAACCCATTTTTGGATGAAAATCATATGTTTTGATCTTGAATTGTTGTTGTATGTAGGTGTTTATGTGTTTATACATTAGTTTTGATGATTGCATGTTGATATTTTTGAGTTGGGTTTTTATGATTTGATCATCTAGTATGATTTAGTGTGTTATGATTGAAAATAGTAGTGTAAGAATGATTATAGTGGTAAATAGGGTTAAAATGTGGTGAAAAATTAATTTTGAAGGATATTTAAATATATATTTTATAACAGTTTATTAAAATTAATTTTCTGAAAATATGAGTTTGAGTTTGAGATGTACTAATTAGATATTGTTGTAGAGGATGTTTTTAGCTTCGTTTTGGTATAAGGTAGGACTTCTAGCTCCAAACGAGCGAAAAGTTACGTTAGTTTGAATATTCGTGTACTGGGAGACGAGTATCGTCACAATATATAATTATTGTCGATATTTAGATCGAATCTCGGGGACTATAAAATGGATTTTGAAATATGTCATGGACTGATTTTGAATGTTAAATATGAGGATGTTGAGTTATTTTTAAAGTCGAGTGCCGGTTTTGTAAACGGAGAAAAATAAATGTGTTAAAAGACTATATGAATTGTTAATGTAAAACTGTCCGGTTTTTGTAGTTCAAAGATGTGTCGGGCAGGGAACTTTAAATGTGGAATCTTTTGATGAGTTTTTAACAGGCCTTTCTATATATAGTAAGTGAAGTTTCTGTTTAGTATCATAAAAATTTGACGTGTTTAAGTGGGGTAAATGAGCTTGTAAATTTGGTGTGTACCAGCAGATTTTTATCGAAAGAATTAACTAATAGAATAAACATATAGAATGGAGTAAAAAGGGCACTTGTATTATTTTTATTTTGGATTGGTTGTGATTTTATGATTTTGAATTTGATATTACTAAGTATGGACTTTACTCGAGTTTATATTGATGAACGCGCCTTATTTGATAGGTTGCGGTTTTTGTGTTTATCGGGCATCAACTATCGTCGAAGATCGTCATACTACTGCTATTACTCCAGGTGAGTCTATAGCCTCGCTTTTGTAATTATTTTGAATGATTTTAAAACCCGCGAGGGGGATACATGCTATTTGAAAGTAAAATGAACACAAGTTTGATTGTTTGGACCCGAATGTTGCCTTTGTTGATTTGAATTGTATAAGTACTTAATTTGCAAAAGTCCCTAAACTCTTGAGCCGTTAACTATCTTCTGACTTGATGTTGTGAGTTGGGAATAGCCGCTTATTCTAATAATAGTACTATTGGGCTGACGACCCTATCTAAGACCAGGGCTTTACGTTGAGTAACCCGCTGGGAAGGATAATTTGACGAGAATGAGAATTGGTATTTTTGCAAATGATACCCTAGTAGGGGCACTGGAATTTCATCTAGTCATGCCGGCTTTAAGCGTGGGTGAGTAAGTTAAGGGGTCGGTGTCATGAGCTTAATACAATTCAACAGCTATTGCTATATGCCAGATTACCAGAACAATAGAATGTATACGTAGCAATTCTATTAAATGATCTTGATTGATTTTTCTCTTGTGTTCAAATGTTGATTTGGAAAACCTATAGACTCGCTCAACCGTTGTGTTGATGATTTTAAGCATGTATTTCAGGTATTTGAAGTGGATTGCTGCTGGAGCTTGCTGGAGAAGGATTGCGGATTGCTTTTGGTGGTGTTTGGTCTAAAACAGATTTCTTTCCCTATTGTTATAAACTTACAGTAAATGGTCAAATATTTTGATAAAAGGTTGGTTGTTTCGATTAAGATCTTAGGGGAACTTGTACACTGCTCTGATATATTTCAAACTGATTTTACTTGGGATTGAAGGTTTTAGACATTGATTTAAATTATTTCCATATTTATTTCTAAATATACTGTTTTTGGGTCGTTTAAAGAGTTGTGAAATGAAGTTTGTGATTAAGACCCAATTGTGTATTTTCCGCTGCGCAATGTAAATTGGGGGTGTTAAAGATTGGTAACCAGAGCTTTTTAGTTATAGCGAATTAGGTCGATTTTTTTTGAAAAATGTCCTAAACTATAACGTTGGTGTCGAAAGTATTTTATAAAAGTAACGCAACTTCTCTGCAAGGCTCCGGTAAGATTATTTATTTTTGTTATGCTTTGTTATTATAGATGTATCCCTTATCATTGTTGTGAATTCTTGAGTATTTATTAAGTAAATACTGCAATGAGGTATTGGTATTAATGAAAGGACGTGGAGTGCTTTCATCATAATTTCATCATAATTTCATTTTTATGAGTATTATATAATTATCATTTGCATTGCATTGTATTGCATCGCACATATATATTTGGCATACGTAATTCATTTGCATTTGCATGACCATGCATTGCATATATATTTTTGAATAATGACCTTATGTACTTTTGAGTTTTTTGTGATTTCAGAAAATGTTTGACATACCATATTACGTCAAGAATAGGGGATTTGCTGTAGGTCAATGGAGTTTACAGAATCAGTATGTAGGTGATCATAAGATTTCAGGTGGATGGTTAGATTATGAGGATGATACGAATGATAAGAAGAATGTTGTAGAATCTGATAGTATATGACTGAGAGTGAGGTTGGAAGAACTGAGGTTAGAGCAGAAGTGAGGAGTTATGGGACTGATTTTGAGAAGTATTGTTGGTCCCAAACTTAGATCGATTTAGCTTTGTGTTATCGAGATTAAATCAAGTATAACACGTAGAGAAACTTTGTGTATTCAACAATCTAAGTATTATGCGGAAACTAATACTCAGAACGAAGAACAAACAGAATATATGAATACCAAACTTTCACTTTGATTGATAATAACAATGAAAGATTACAATGAAAGTGTTATGAGATATGTGGAAGAGATGTGTGAAAAAGATGTGTCTTATGTCTAACCCTAAGGCCTCCTTTTATAGGTTTAAGGAGCCTTGTACAAAAAGCTAAGATCAACTATTTTAGGAAGAGACATAAGATAAACATACTCAAATAACTTATTGACTAAATCTTTTAAACATTTAAGAATATATTCTGAATTCTTATCTTCATATTTTGTCCACCAGCTTGAAGAATTCATCATTGGCAGATTTAGTCCTTGTCTTTGTCTTTAAGATTCTTCATGTCAATGCCTTGATAATTCTTATTAGCGTCTCATCTGTCAGCGCCTCTTTTACTCTTTTCAGCGTCTAAGTTCTTCTTGTCAGCGTCCCAGTGACTTAGCTAATTTTATTCCCAACAATCCTCCCCTAAACTTGATATCTACTCTAGTAATCAAGTTTCTGAATAAAATAAAACATACAGAGAGGATCTTACATACATACTTATCCCTAAATTTGAGTAATAATAAATCTCGAAAAGTCAATCACTCAAATCCCTTGTATAGTCAGCCTTCACTTGATCTTAATCATCTTCAGTACCTGTAGAGTCTTTGGAGCTTTCTGTATTACTTTTCTCACTCAAATTCGATTGCTCCTCCCCTTTTTAAGACTCCTCTCCAAGATCAATATACAAGGACGAAACCAAGAACGTCCTCCTTGCATCAGCTTCCAAAACAACAAGTCTATCCGTTCAAAATAGTGATCCTTGACAATTTGTACCATTTCTGTATTATGCTTTTACAAGCTAATACAGATTTTCGTCAATTCCATTAATGTCAAAGGTTTCATACTTTCCTCATCCACATTCGGGAAATGAATCCTCAATGTTGATTCATAGGACATGGGAATGGACTTACTGATGATAAGACTGACTTGACCTGCATTAAAGCTAGTTCCAATAGTCTCAGCCATCTCCATAACACTATACACCCTTGTGAAAGTGATATCTGTTGCTACTAGATGTCAATCACTAGGAAAAACATCTCAATGATCATTAGGCTTCCAGATATCCAAAAAATTTGAAAAATGTAAGGGTGATGAAACATTTTGGGACTATAAAGAAGTTTATAAATGACACCAGCTAAGATGTCATAGCATAAAATGGACTTGAGAATGGAAAACTTTAGTTAGAACATAAACAAAGGTAATAATCCTAAAGAAATTAACTAGTCTCTAATAAGCAAGAGTGACAAACACTTTTCATGCATACACTCATGCAAAAGCATGATAGACACACATGAACTCTAGAGTCCTTTGTTCACAAATGCCCCAAAGAGAAAGTTAACTCATATTAAACCTTTGCAACTCCCCAAGTAACCCAAAAATAATAACTACCCCAAGTCACCCATACTACCACACCCAATTCTAGGTCAGAAGTCTTGGCAACATGCATGCAAAATAAACTACGTGCATGCTACAGTGCCTCGAGGTTTAGAAATTCCAACAATTTCATAAGGAAAGAGCCTTCATTATTTCTAACCCCCACTCACCAGTGGACACAATCTAGAATTGTGCAAGAGTGCTCTAAGAGTACCCAAAAACCTAGAGGTTTACCTCCCCTTAATAGAAGCATACAAATCATTATATGTGAAGAAGCAAAATTTTATTTCAAGATATGAATGTAAACATTCCAACTATCATAAATAAAATTTTGCAACTTTGTATCCATCCTAATGTAGTTCCACTTTCCTGCATAGTTAGACAAAAACCACAAAAACACACACCAACAGAGGCTACCCTTTCCCACAATAATGGGTAGAGATAACATGTTAGTGGATAAAAATAATATCAGTGGAAAGACCAAAAATGCATGTTCCTTGAGCATCCACTATCCCAATATCCTTGATCATTAACCTGCTTTTGGATAGGATGCTCAAAAAGAAAACAAATTAGTTTTCTTTGGAGATCCAAGCCTTGTCAGACTTGGATATGTCTAGTTGTTCAACTAGACTGGTCTTATTCTTTGCCACAAATCCCTGTTCATCCCTTTGTGACCTAAACACCCAATTTGTTCCAATGAGTCTAGTAATGACCCTTCTCAAGATATTTAAGTCTATTGCAACTCACTGAAATACCATTAAAATTAAAGTTTTGCTCTTGTTTAGGTTTCCAAGTTAAGTAGGATGATGCTTCAGACCCTTGACCCTTATTAACCAAGTATCTTTGTTTATATGGTCAAAAATAAGGTCTCATACCAAACTTGGAGCTGGCAGCGCTGCATTTGTGCCTGTCAGCGTTGAATTTGTTCCTGTCAACGCTGAATTTGTTCCTGTCAGCGCTGAATTTGTTCTTGTTAGTGCCCAAATTAGGGTTTGCTACAGGAACATACTGTCTGTTTGACCAAATGTTGGTCTTTTGAAAGGGTCTTTGGCCTTGGGTATTAGCTGCCTTAGAGAAGAAAGGAGCTGGTCTAGTAGCCTGTGGTCTAGTGTGGACAAAAGGTCTATGGTTGACATTAGATGACCTATTGTCAGCGTATGAATTGTATTCACTCACACAATTATAGGCCAAATGTGAGAAGCTCCCACATGAGTAACAAGCCTTTTCGGACACAAACTTAGGGTTAGACTGATAAAACCCTGTCTCATTAACACTTG
Source organism: Glebionis coronaria (assembly GCA_025667525.1). Taxonomy (NCBI): domain Eukaryota; kingdom Viridiplantae; phylum Streptophyta; class Magnoliopsida; order Asterales; family Asteraceae; genus Glebionis; species Glebionis coronaria. The sequence continues at coordinate 548,589,530 of CM046874.1, forward strand.
CTTGGCTTTGGGGTGACCTAGGTTTCCTATACATTTCAGCATATTTAACACTAGGTTATTTCTTAATTGGGGAGCCAAGATTAACAGCTTTTCCAGTGATGGGATTTGTCACAGTTATAGGTGTAGATACAACTGGACTCTCAATGGGTGTAGGCACAAATGGACTCTCACTAAGTATCCCACCTTTAACAAATAAAGTGGGGTTGGCCTTTTTCCACTCTTCTAGGTCAATAACCTTTTGTTGATATTCCTCAACTAGGGAAAGAACTCTAGGTGGAGGAATAAATTCCTCTTCTTGGAGTTCTAGAATACCAGTCCAAGAGAGATCCTTTCTATGGACACCATAGAAGTCCCCAACAGGTGGTGGAACGGCCACATATTCTTTCAACCCAATCCCAAACATATCCCTAGAATCCCTTTGTTCACTAACACATTTTTCTAGGGTTTGTGAGGCTTTATCAAATCTCTGAATTTTAAGGTCTACATTATCCTTATTTTTTATAGCCTCATCTAACTTAGCCTGTAATTCACCATTGACCCTATTCATGATGTTTCTAATATCATTACTTTGATTTAAATCATGTTTTAAGATATTTATTTTATCTTTTAGGTCAAATTCCATTTTCTTATACTCAGAAACTGTCTTTTCAGTTTGAGTGAGAGCAATTTGATAGTTAGACAACTTGCATCTCTCAGTACTCACATCTCCTAACAATCTTAAAACCTCTTTGTTAAGTCTTTCAGTATTTAACCTACAAGAAGAGTTATCACATACCTCACTATCAGAACATGAAGATGAATTGGAACTTGTGGAATTTGAAGTAGACGTGGCCTTAACTGAAAACATCATCAGATTCTTCTTCACCTTCTTCCTTAGCTTGGTTCACCTCACGATATTGGATCTCGTTCTTCAAATCAAAGTTTCTCAACAAGCTCTGATACCACTTGTTGATCCCAAACTTAGATCGATTTAGCTTTGTGTTATCGAGATTAAATCAAGTATAACACGTAGAGAAACTTTGTGTATTTAACAATATAAGTATTATGCGGAAACTAATACTCAGAACGAAGAACAAACAGAATATATGAATACCAAACTTTCACTTTGATTGATAATAACAATGAAAGATTACAATGAAAGTGTTATGAGATATGTGGAAGAGATGTGTGAAAAAGATGTGTCTTATGTCTAACCCTAAGGCCTCCTTTTATAGGTTTAAGGAGCCTTGTACAAAAAGCTAAGATCAACTATTTTAGGAAGAGACATAAGATAAACATACTCAAATAACTTATTGACTAAATATTTTAAACATTTAAGAATATATTCTGAATTCTTATCTTCATATTTTGTCTACCAGCTTGAAGAATTCATCATTGGCAGATTTAGTCCTTGTCTTTGTCTTTAAGATTCTTCATGTCAACGCCTTGATAATTCTTATCAGCGTCTCATCTGTCAGCGCCTCTTTTACTCTTGTCAGCGTCTAAGTTCTTCTTTTCAGCGTCCCAGTGACTTAGCTAATTTTATTCCCAACAAGTATCAGAAAGAGATAGATAGGCTTCGCAGGTTAAGTGAATATGTAGTTCATCTTGGGCCGTATCTTGAGCCACATTGGAAGTTTCAGGATAGTGAGGTGTATGCTAATTCTCATTATATGATAGATCCGCCGTGTCAAGGAGGGATTTTGAGGTATGGATTTAGGAATCCATCGTTTTTAGATCTAAAAGGGAGGTGCTGCAAGTTAGGACCAGATGAAGATGAAGCAGGGACGAGCCAAGTTGGAAAAAGTGATGGACCACATCCTATGGAGTGATGTAGTGATGGATCTTTGTTGTATTTCATTTTATGTATTATTGTGTTGTATTTGGATTATTTAGATGTTGTGAGATAGTATTGTGATGGATGATTACTATTGTTGTTGTTGTTTAGGATGATAAGGGTAAGTGACATTAGTGACAAGGTTTTGTTGCGATTTTCTCGGATTTATGGATGAAATCTACTATTACCCTTTAGTATTTTGATGTGTCTGTTATTCTCTCTTTTGTAAGATGATTGTGGAATTTAGGTAGTATTGTGTTGTTGGCGTATGCATTATTCATGTTACATCTTGATGAAAAGATCCTATTCTTTCTATCTCGATGTGTATACTTATTAAGTTTCTTTCTACTGTTATCACATAGAAAGAGTTGAGTGAGATATGTTTCTATCATTAGCAGGGATTCCTGTGTGTGACTGAGTATCTTGAAATATGTCTCCAAAGGTTTCCAACCAATAGGGTAGATTATATGATTGTGGGAATAGTTGTTAGATTGTTTGAAGCTGATTGTGCTGAGAGGAGACGAGATGCTGCTGAGATTGAAAATCTTGCTGTTTTAGTTTAAGATGCTACTAAAACTGAAGATGCTGCTGAGACTGAAGATGTTGCTGAGACTGAAGATGCTGCTGTTCCAGTTGGAGATGCTGCTGCCATTCTACAAGATTTTAAAAGGATGTCTGTGTGTTGGATTCTTAGGAATGAGAAGAGATGCGGTGAAGAGTGTCGTACGTCTATTGATGGTAATTGGAAAGGTGCAACTATATGGATAAGTTCGAGTGACTGATGGATGTTTGATATATCAATAGTCATTTGGGAATGTTCAACTAGACGAAAAGAGATAGTAATTTAAAGATTGATCCTGATTCGAAATTAAGTATGGCAGAAAAGGGTAAAGGAACGGTATTGTTGCGAATGACAACAAGGAATAGAAATTTATTTCCTCTAATAGAAAGTAAACTTGGAATTTAATAGTCTAAGATAAGAAGATATGGTATTCAAGCAGTTACTACAAATCGGGTAAGCAGGAGGAAGTATGATGTGTGGATCACATATATTTTATACCACTTATGTAATTATCTATTTACTTGACGTAAGTACGGACTAGCTGGAGGTCGAGTTGCTGAAGGAATAACAAGGAATGTGGTATAAAAATTAGTATTTATGTGGTAATAGAATGTTTTCGTTTCGGTAAAGGAGATTGAATAAAGGAATTATTCAGATAATGGAAAATCAATATGAAGGGAATGTTGCTGATATTACAGCCTATATTTTGGAAATTCTGATAAGATTTGAGATTTAGATGTAGTAATTTGTATATTCTTATCTGGTAATCATTGAGTTAGAATTTTATTGAAATTCTGAAAGAGTTATAGATGGTGTATTTAAATTCTGAAGGTGTTATTGAGGATATATTAAGATTTGAAGATGTTAGATTTTAGTTGGCCTGAGAACGAGAAATCAACGAGAATTTGCGATTGGTTGAAATGAGAAAATAATCGATGGAAGAATAATATATAAATATATATTAAGGAAATATTTTCTGAGCTTATGGAATTAAGAAGTATAGCGCGATTAACTGAACTAGAGTTGTGAAAAGTTAACCAGGATAAGGATGAATATCATAGGATATGATAAATAAAGGTGGAAAGAATTAAATTGGAATGTTGTTGAGCATTGAGTACTGATTTCAGGAAGTAATCTGTGGAATTTCTATTTGATGATTTTATTGGTCAATGATGAGAAGGTATGTAGTAGGAAACTACAATAAGTCGAATTTTCTGTATGCCTTACTAGTAGTAGTCGGAAAAGAATGAGAAGATGAGTTAGTACTTGAGGGTATTATGTGATTGTTCTGCGGAATCGTAGAGTTCACTGTCGTCTTGGGAAAAAGGAAGCTTTGTGTTAGCTTAGTGATAGGAGTTATGTAATGTGATTGTATATTTTGTTATATGGCATTATTAGGAAATTGAGGATGGTAATATGATTGAATGTAAGGATTGGCAGATGAGACAATAAGGATAATCTGATTTGACTGGAAGGGTAAGTCATCGGAAAAGTGATAATGGAAGGATAGAAGCTGGATGTTTCGTGAATAAGATGGTTGCTGTGAGGTTGAACAAACTGAGCACCAGAAATCGGTGTCTAGTATTTGATTGTGAATGTTTAGTGTGATGAATAGATGATTGAAGGAAAGAAAATATTCTCTAACAATTGGAAAATTGTTATTAAAAGGAGGAATGGTGTGTAAAATTCTTTGGATAATAATTTTGGTTGAAGTAATATAAATGTTTCAGAATGTGCAATCTATGGCTGAAGTGATCGTGAAAATCTGACTAGATTGAAACGATTGAGGCTTTGTCGATACCGACGAAACCGACTGAAGCTTGTCAATTCCTTTTTGTAAGCTGAGTATTATCGGAGGTTTATCAGGAGGTATTCACTGATTGTTGAACCAAGGATAAAGCTGACAAAGAAGAACTAATGTGTGAAACCCATTCATATATTTAAGTTGTGGTTTTGAGATCTGATTTTGTAGTTGAGGAAGTTGTTTATGAACACTGAGGATAGATTGAAGTCCTATGCTGTATAGTTAGTATTTGAGAAATCTGAAGGAATTAGAGAGCTGCGATGATGATATTTGGATAATATCAAGTGGAAAGGAAGGTAATAGTAATGTGCTAACTTGAATAAAGAAGTATAACGGGGTTTATATGGTCATGAGATTTGACATTGCGGTACTTGTTTTGGGATGGTAAAGTATTACTTGTATGGAATCAAGTATGAAGAAAATAAGAATAAGAAGGAATTGTGTATAAATGCCATTCGGGGATTTTAAAGGAAGAGAAATTAAGGATTACTTAATGATGACGGGGAAATAATAATCGGTAAAATATTAGATGGGATATGTTATAGTTCTGTATTATGAAGTATGTTTCAGATTATGGAGGATGAGTGTGGATACTTTCACTATCAACTAGTGAGTATTTAGTAAGGAGGAGAAGGAAAAAGAGTTTACAAAGTTTCTAAAGTAATTGAGAATTGACTCTTGGGTTTTGAAATATTTTGGAATATTGGTAACAACAAGCAGAATGGATAGAATGGAAAGAAAGTTAGAATCAAGGTAATAAACTAAAGGAAAAGGAATATCAAAGAAAGAAGATCAACAGATTGTTGGAAATTTTGAAATAGAATGGTAATAGAAATGAGAAAGTTGAGATATATGTTTTTGTGGGACAAAAACGGTTATTGCGATTATTTAATTTTTCTCCTATCAGATCAGAGAGTATGTTAAGAATGCAAGGACCAGTGATGAATGAATTGTTCAGATTAAAAAGAGAATTTAATTATTTTTAGAGTGCTGAGAGTGTCGCATGTAGTATTGAAGGGACTTTACAAATTCAAGTATTAATACAAAATGGTTGGAATAAAGTATATTACGATATCAGGAAGTGATCTGACCATTATACATTTCAGATTTGAATATATGAGGCTAACAGAGTTATTTAAACAGTATATGATATGAGGAAGATGTAATAATGTACTATGGAAGGTACAGTAATGCAGTGATCTAGCAAGCACTACACTCGGGACATAGAGATTGTTAGAATTAATGAAAGTGGAAAATGAGTATGGAAAGTATTTAAGTGACTGGTTAGAATTATGGATAATCTCATTGTATTTAGTTTGAGTGTAACCTCAGGACATAGAGGCAGAGTAATTTTTGTATACTGGAAATTGCTGTGATAAAGTATGAGTATTGATTAAGGTTTGAACATATTATATGTGAACCAGAGATTGAGATTGACTTTTGGATATTAGAAATTTCTACAGAAAGTGTGAAGAATTGAGTTAAGAAGGAATATTACGTATTTTCGGAAAGCAATGGACAGAGTGAAAGGATGAATTGAACGATGGTAATTGAAATTGGTATCAATCACATCAACATAATAGAAACTTAGGATGATGATATCTTAATATTTTACTATGAGGACTAATGGAAACTAGTGAAAATGGAATCCTTATTCGATGATAATCGTCATACCAGTAGTTAAGAGGTGTAATCACAACTATGTATGTTGTCAGAGTATTGGGGCAGGAATGAAACTGAGAAAGTGATGAAGAAGAAGTACGAATGATGAAGGAATATTAGCATAATGGAAAATGAAATTGAAAGTTGAAATGTAGTAATAGTTGTGGATATAGTGATATCATAAGAATTGAGTTGGACTGGTGTGAAAGACGTGAGTATCTCTTAAGGATAAGAGGTAACGTCAACTATAGAAGTGAGGAAGCGCGAGTATGAGGCGGGTTGAGCGCCAGGACGTCGCTCTCTTTTAGGAGGGTAGGATGTAACAACCCAAAACCGTAGTCATTATTTAATTATATTTTTACGTATATTTTTGAAATTTTTGACGAGGTTGATTGTTATGACGATTGGTGATTTGATTTGGATGATGATTGCAAATTTTATTTTTACGTTTTGACGAGTTGCGAGGATTATTAGTAATGACGATATCGACGGATGCCCGAGAAATTTTACGTTTTATTTTAAACATGTCGATGTTTAATATTTTGACGTTTTTATTTTAATGTCGTATTAAGTCGTGCCGGGACTATATAATATCATATTTTGTGTGCGTTTTAAGTTTTGAGAAGCATTTTTATGAAACCCGAGACCTGTAAATATTTTCAAAAGTGACTAATAGTCATTTCCCACTTTTTAACAAAGTATTTGCATTTTGGTCCACAAGAATCACAATTGACAAAAACTACCCTAAACTTCCACCATATAAAAGGAAAAATTAACCACCAAACACACACGCAATCACAACACATGCAAAATTTCTCTCTATCTCTCTCTCTCTCCCTCTTTTTCTTTCTTTGCCGTTCACCACACCAAGAACAAACACCCTAAATTTTTGATTTCAAGCTTGAATCTCTTAAAAGCAATCAAAGACCCATCTTAGTTAGTTGACTCTCCATCTTTTGGTATGAAAATTTCATACATGCATTGACATTTTTGAAAAACCCATTTTTGGATGAAAATCATATGTTTTGATCTTGAATTGTTGTTGTATGTAGGTGTTTATGTGTTTATACATTAGTTTTGATGATTGCATGTTGATATTTTTGAGTTGGGTTTTTATGATTTGATCATCTAGTATGATTTTGTGTGTTATGATTGAAAGTAGTAGTGTAAAAATGATTATAGTGGTAAAAATGAGGTTAAAATATGGTGAAAAATTAATTTTGAAGGATATTTAAATATATATTTTATAACAGATTATTAAAATAAATTTTCTGAAAATATGAGTTTGAGTTTGAGATGAACTAATTAGATATTGTTGTAGAGGATGTTTTTAGCTTCGTTTTGGTATAAGGTAGGACTTCTAGCTTCAAACGAGCGAAAAGTTACGTTAGTTTGAATATTCGTGTACCGGGAGACGAGTATCGTCACAATATATAATTATTGTCGATATTTAGAACGAATCTCGGGGACTATAAAATGGATTTTGAAATATGCCATGGACTGATTTTGAATGTTAAATATGAGGATGTTGAGTCATTTTTAAAGTCGAGTGTCGGTTTTGTAAACGGAGAAAATAAATGTGTTAAAAGACTAAGAATTGTTAACGTAAAACTGTCCGGTTTTTGTAGTTCAAAGATGTGTCGGGCAGGGAACTTTAAATGTGAATTCTTTTGATGAGTTTTTAACAGGCCTTTCTATATATAGTAAGTGAAGTTTCTGTTTAGTATCATAAAACTTTGACGTGTTTAAGTGGGGTAAATGAGCTTGTACATTTGGTGTGTACCGGCAGATTTTTATCGAAAGAATTAACTAATAGAATAAACATATAGAATGGAGTAGAAAGGGCACTTGTATTATTTTTATTTTGATTGGTTGTGATTTTATGATTTTGAATTTGATATTACTAAGTATGACTTTACTCGAGTTTATATTGATGAACGCGCCTTATTTGATAGGTTGCAGTTATTGTGTTTATCGGGCATCAACTATCGTCAAAGATCGTTATACTACTGCTATTACTCCAGGTGAGTCTATAGCCTCGCTTTTGTAATTGTTTTGAATGATTTTAAAACCCGCGAAGGGGATACATGCTATTTGAAAGTAAAATGAACACAAGTCATGATTGATTGTTTGGACCCGAATGTTGCCTTTGTTGATTTGAATTGTATAAGTACTTAATTTGCAAAAGTCCCTAAATTGATGAGCCGTTAACTATCTTCTGACTTGATGTTGTGAGTTGGGAATAGCCGCTTATTCTAATAATAGTACTATTGGGCTGACGACCCTATCTGAGACCAGGGCTTTACGTTGAGTAACCCGCTGGGAAGGATAATTTTACGAGAATGAGAATTGGTATTTTTGCAAATGATACCCTAGTAGGGGCACTGGAATTTCATCTAGTCATGCCGGCTTTAGGCGTGAGTGACTAAGTTAAGGGGTCGGTGTCATGAGCTTAATACAATTCAACAACTATTGCTATATGCCAGATTACCAGAACAATAGATTGTATACGTAGCAATTCTATTAAATGATCTTGATTGATTTTTCTCTTGTGTTCAAATGTTGATTTGGAAAGCCTATAGACTCGCTCAACCGTTGTGTTGATAATTTTAAGCATGTATTTCAGGTATTTGAAGTGGATTGCTGCTGGAGCTTGCTGGAGAAGGATTGCGGATTGCTTTTGGTGGTGTTTGGTCTAAAACAGATTTCTTTCCCTATTGTTACAAACTTACAGTAAATGGTCAAATATTTTGATAAAAGGTTGGTTGTTTCGATTAAGATCTTAGGGGAACCTGTACGCTGCTCTGATATATTTTAAACTGATTTTACTTGGGATTGAAGGTTTTAGACATTGATTTAAATTATTTCCATATTTATTTCTAAATATACTGTTTTTGGGTCGTTTAAAGAGTTGTGAAATGAAGTTTGTGATTAACACCCAATTGTGTATTTTCCGCTGCGCAATGTAAATTGGGGGTGTTAAACGATAAAAGGGTAATTAGACCTTTGACATCTCAATCTAGGGGAAAAGGAAAAAGACCTCAACCTCCCACTAGTTCTTCCTCCTCGGGGAGTGACAATGATGGTCTTCCAAGCTCTAAGCTACCACCTCTAGAATATCTTAGTCAATTACCCGAAATCCAAAATGCATCCGCTGAATTCAAACAAACCCAAGGAATGTTCAAGTGCTTTGGAAGATTTCTTACCAACATGGAGAAGAAGAAAGGAAAAACTAGGTGGCATGATTTGGTACTTATGAACTTGGTTCCGAAAGTTCAAAACAATGGTGTTATGTGAAACACTTTAAACACTTTTGCTTGTTTCTTAATTTGTATAGGCTAACTATCTTTGGTGATTTATAGTAGGACGTTTTATGATGGATGGATTAATTGCTCGTGTTTGGCAGAATACAAATTAGAAGACTAAAAGGTACATTCTCTCCAACCTGAAAGTTAAAATATGGCCAAATGATCATGAAACATACTCCCTCGTCAGTTCACATCATAAAAACACCATGTCATGAACCTCGATCATCTCATTCTTCACCATCTACTAAAACTGGTCACAAAAGGGTAAGGAACCCGTCAGACCCTTTCCCAAAAGGTTCGGCAGGGTCCGTATGATTCCCTCCAAAATCATTATTTTTAATTTTAATCCGAGATAGGTCGGACCCCGTCGGATCCCTTCCCAAAGGGTCCGTCCAGGTCCGTGACACCTGCAACTACATGCAAAAATCCATCATCACCTCTCATTAATTTTCTCATTTACCCAAACACTCTTTCTTCTTTCATTTGTGAGTCATAAATCAATGGTTGGACATTTAACTCACCTACTTATCTTTTTTCATTTCTCCAATCCAAAATCAAGTCATAAATCTTCATCTTATCTCCTTCACCTCTATTTAAGGACAATCCTTCTCTCATTAGCATTCACCATAATTTCTCATCCTAACACTACAATCTCAGCCTCTCTACCAACATTATCACAAAGACTAAAATCAACTCCTCTATTCTAAAATCCAAAAAAACACTCCGACTACGTGTCAAACCATGTTGTATAAACACACAAACATCATCACCACCATCACCAACACAAACATCCACCATGACTTCACCACAACGAGTTGAAGTTCCTCAAAACCTAGGAACTATCCTTCAATAACCGAGATTCCCAGTCACACATCCTCCAACAAAAACACCGATTGCCACAACTCTACCACCCGCGCCAAGTCACACACCCGTTATTATCTCCACCATACCTAGGAGCACCTCCATTCGCCCAATCGAGCTCTTCTCGACACCTCCCACATCACCAAATCCCTTTTGGGATGAGCATGAAGATGTTCCCCCAAGATCTCCAGCCATTATCCAATCTCAAAGGATCTCACCTCCATTTCACTACACACCCTACTCACCGGACCTACAACCTATGGATGGTCTCTCCCTACCATCAGAAGACTCCCCATACATTCCCTCATTTATGGGAATCAACACTTCACCATGGTTCAATTCTTCCCATGTGGAACCATCCATCCCCACTACTCACTCTCCTTGCTCACCTACAAGTTTACTTCCACCAAATCCACAAAGAAAAGCTCATGTCAATGAGTTGAACCGCCTATATGCCTTTAACGACATGATCAACATGCATCTTCATAAGGCGGAACGCCTCCGAGATCTAACTAACCATCCTTCCTTTACACACAATCCACTTGATTCTTCTACAAACTCTCCTCACATTTGTGACCATTGTCGTCTCACCCAAGCCACCATCACAGAATTTTGTGATGAGATGCGGTTTGTGCTAAACAATATTCTTTAGAGTGTCAATGCCCTCTTACATCCCCCATCACAGTAGCTTTTTCTTTCAAACACTCCTACACCCTCGGGTCCTTTCATTTTATGATCTATTTGACTTCAGACCCAACGGACCCCGTCGGACCCAATACCCCTTGGGTTCGACAACAGCAAAGGGTCCGTGCATCTGACTGGTTTAAATTTTCTTCTTTAATTTTTTTACTGCATTCACCTCCAAATGTTTGAGATGATTTTGGCTCTAATTTTACTTTGGGGAAATACGAATTAACCCTAGTTTTTCAAATTGTGTCATTTCAAACATATATATATTCTTTCTATATGCACATGCAAGTGATTCTTGTCTCGAAACTTTTCGAGAAAACTAACATTTTCATTTCAGGATTACGCATGAAACAAGGGGGAGACTTGTTTGTGATCACAAAATTTTTTATTTTTCATTTCAAAATATGTGTAATTAAAAGTCCATTGTTGGACTACTTGTTGGGCTTCATGTTGGGCTCACTCATGTACACGTATTATATATCTTGTGTACCATTAACCTCTTTTTGTAGGACTTTCAAAATCCATGGACCTCCCCGGTTCTTCAATTTAGGGGGAGCATAAACCGAGGGGGAGTCATCGAAAAATGTTATTGTTACCAATATTGCAAACACGCAACATCTCTCTCAAACCAATTTTTCGTTTCCAAAACATTCCCTTTTTCTTTCGACAAAAGGGGGAGAAGAGAAATATAGATATTTATTTCTAACACATAACTTATATGATGATATAATCTCTAAACTAAAGATAAGTTAATATTTTGTCTTTAAAAAAAGAGGAGATTGTAAATGCAAATATCGCACTAAAACGATATTTACGTTTTAATCATGCTTAACGTTTTGTTAACGACAAAACATTGAACATATTTTATTTTTGAATTATAAGCATCATATAAGTTTCTTTAAACTTATACAAAATGTTTTACAAATAAACAAACATATAATGATATATGTTGACTTCACAAAGTCAAAGATTGACTTACAATACAATATTTTTTAGTCAAACCAAGTAGATTTTGTAGATTGCTTCAAGTCTTGGCTACACATTTATGAGGCAAAAAAAGTCAGACTAGCCGGACCCCGACGGACCTAAAGGGAAAGGGTCCGATGGGTTCCGTGGGTCTCTAGCAGTTTGCCTATAAATAAAACCCTTTGTCCAAGCTTCTAACTCACCCATTTCTATCTAATCCTCTCTAAATATCAGTATATAACTAACTCTCTAATTCACTCTTGTGAATTCTTTTCTTGCTTGTGATTTAGATCATTTGTTCATATAAATATCGGTCACGAGCATTCCAAGCTTTGATCCATCAAGGCTTTACTTTGCGTGAATGTTTAAGTGTTACCTACAAAATCACTATTGTTGTACCCATTCATCTATCTAGTTGTATAAAGTGTGGTTGGTGTTATAACCACAAAGAGTAGAAGTTTATAAGGCGTGTTGTGCCTTTGTAAAGAACTAAGACATCTTAGCTTATGTGTCGATAAAGATTGTAAGCTAAAGTGTGAAGGTTTCTCCACATATGTAAAGGAGAATCATTTACTAGTGAAGTAGAACTCTCGAGTTGATACTCGAGGAGTGGAAGTAGGGGCATGATAAGTGAGATTTTGCTAGGCCGAACCACTATAAATCTTTGTGCATTGTGGTTTTTTTCTTTATTACTTCAATTCAATTACTTCACTTGTTACATTTGATCTATATTCCCTTACAATCACGAAAAGTATATAAAAATATTAAAACTAATCGGTAAAAACTATTCAACCCCCTTCTTGTTTTCTACAACAACAATACCAAATATGTTTCAACGTATAGACATTTTATTAAAACTCAATAAAGAATCTATACCCACTTTTCTTACGGAATAGCAAAGTGGTTGAATGACAATGGTGGGATGATCTCCTCCACTTAAACTGCAAACCTAAGTTATGAGTTTATGTTTCAACCAAAACATTTATAAGCCTTTTAGCGTTATGGTATGGTTTATATTAGGATAGAATTGACTCTTGGAAGATTTCAATCTTTCGAGTACAAGAGATAGCTGATTCTCTCCCAAATGCACTCCTTTCATAGGCAGGCATATTAGGGTTTACATATCACATGTAACCATGCAGTTGTTTATCCAGTGGGTGGTTGAATGCCCCAGCTGGATAAACAGTACAAAGTTAGAATAAACTAATCTATGAAACGAATAAAGGTTGTACTTATAGCTAATTTAACAAGCAACCTTTTTCCACTTTAACTTAAAGCATATCATTTACTACCTAATGTAAACCTTTAGAATACTAAAGTGTCTTAAGCATCCTAGAGGAGATCGACATCATTCAGTTTGGTATTGTCAAGCCAAACTAAACTAAAAGCTCTTCTTCAGGACTTGTTCTTCAGCAACTAAACCGCATGGTCACTGAAGCAAAGACTTCTTGTCTTCTAAGTTCTATAAAAGAGGAAAGCTGAACTTTCTTCAGCAACGTACTCTTCAGTAGGAATCCTTTGTTCCTTTGGTCATGCATCAACAGAACCACCTTTCTGTTGAACATTGAAACACTTAGGGGATTTTATATTCAAATCCGAGAGTTGCTTCAGCGTCAGTAAACACTGACCCAAAAATCTCCCCCTATTTGGATATACAAATAGCCTAAGTTAAAGTCAGTAGTAAGTGAGCATAACAACTTCTTCTTACTTGCATTGAACAATAAATTTACTTATAAACATTTGATAATTATTCATTCATAAACATACAAAAATAAAATTACAAATGATTAACCTATTTATTTTCAGCTCTAAGTTCTTCAATGACTGGGGTTTTCACCAGTGGGTTCATGTTCCTCACATCCACTACACCTAATAAGCATAAGCTAAAGGTCCTTGCAGCTTCAGTTATTCCTATTCTTCTATGGTGAAGAAAGAAAACTCTCTGGACATTCCATAAGATTTCATTATTCATGTCATCCAAATCATTGATGCCTACAAAGTCTTGTCTTTCGAGATGATTGAACAAAATCATCCCCAGTTCTGGTTCTTCAAGTACATGCCCAGGAAGATGATTTTGAAACTGGACAAACCCTTTGTATTTCTTTGTGGTGACAAAGATGTTACCAACACCAGTCTATTCTGAAACTGAACAAACCCTTTGTATTTCTTTGTAGTGACAAAGATGTCACCAACACCAGCTCTAACTTGATTAGCCAATTTGTTCAGCTCCAGCTCTTGTTCCTCTTGTGAAATATCAACATTAATTTTTTGGAACTTACCCATCTTGTCATGATTTCTCTTGGAGTGAGAAATTCTGGTTAACACTTCATCCCATCTTTTTGTTTTCTTCTTGGCCAGTTTTTGTTCCATTTCTATCCATATAGTGAAAGAAAGTTCTTTTGTTTGTAAGTTATCCAGAATCTCATCAGTATTATCAGCCCTGTAGAATTTGAGATCGATATTACCTCTGGTGGTGAGCATTTCTATATTTGTAATTTCTGAAGGACTTCTTCTGTTCAATCTGACCAAACAGAACTTCTAATGTAACATTTTATTTTTGAAAATGTTTTCAACCACTGGTTCTCCTATCTCGTGATATAGATCTTACTTTATAATTATGAGTTTATTATCTTCATTTATTCTGATCACTTTGTTGATGTCTTCTTGGGTGACCACACTAGACTTGATCAATCTTTGGTGAAGAGTGTGATCACATTTATCCTTAGGCTGAATGATAGGAGAACCTTCGTTAGTAAAATCATCGCTGGTGGTAAAACCATCGATATGACTATCTTTAGTTGAATACTCCCCCTTACACTTAGCAGGGTTGTCTTCAGCAAAAGGTGACACTTGCTGCTTTTGGGCCTTCTTCCTTGCATGTCTTTTAATGGCGTATAGCATGGATACGGCCCATTGGGCCTAAAACCATACACCAAACCTTGGGCCCAGACCCAAGTACATGAAAGCCCACCAAGGGTGGCATGAAACTTAAACAGGTCTGCTTCCAGTAAGCGGAGCCGCATACAACGCCGGACGCACGCTCCTAGCGAAGCGCGTCTGAGAACCTTGCAGATTAACTCCCAGAAGATCAGTTCGCAAGCCGCGATTAGACAACAAACAGAAAAATGGGCTTTTGGACCACAAAGGCCCACTCACTAGTACTATCCGAAAAGGGGAAAGGCCCAATAGTTCCCCTTTATAAATAGTAACCACTTGCACTCCAAACGAGGTACGATTTTCTCACTCATTTTACACACACATATATCTCGGACGATATGAATACTTATTCTCATACGGAGTTTAATCGTGGGGTCCGTCCTCATGGTAAGGACTAACGATGCTACACTACTTGTGCAGGAAATCATCAACCATATTTCTTGATAGTACAAAGATCTACCACTACACAAGGCATCTAAGTACTCCCTGCTGAGCACTTAGACCTACTTCCGACCCCGACCGATCACTGTACTAACAAGTGGCGCTATCCGTGGGACCCAGTACACAACTGCGTTCCTTAAAAATCTCGTTCCAAAAATGAGCGAACATACACTAAAGCTCCCCCGGGACTACACATCCGCTATGTACCGCACGACGACAGAAAGACCAAAACATAACGGAAGCAACTGTAACAAACAGGCATCCGATGCCGAGATAAGCGAATTCCACGACACACATTATGACCAGTTGTTACCGCACATGTTTGGCAAATTACGTAAGGAAAAATAGCATTCCCCGGAGTGGGCATCCCCCAGAGATACTTTGTCCCAGGACATGAGTACGGAAGAAAATTTCCCTGATATGGGGTACAAGGAGTCGACATGCTTAGAACAACCAAGAGACCATAGACCAAGTCAGAGCGTCTTCTCGAGGATAACGTGACACACATCGAATCTAAAAGATCCAAGTTGAAGCTCTGTCTTCACAAGGTTAGGATCACAGAGTAAAGGAGTGTTCAGCAGGTTGGGTGAAAGAAAGAAACAACCCCCCCCCCCATCAAAGAACTAGAAATCTAGCTGCCGCGTGGCTTGAACTTCAAGATATACAGACTCTGGTAGAATCGTAGCCTCAGAATATAAATAGTACCCCAGCCAAGAGCATGATCATACCTAGGAGCCACAAGCATACGGAGACACTGATCCATTCACATCCAGAATAAAGGACTTCATCCCCAAAGAAAAATACGAAAACCGAAACAGATCAAAGCATACGATGGTTCTGGAAACCCCGAAGAACACCTAATGGTATTCCATGCGTTGGCTTCAGCAGAAAGATGAGCTATGCCAACATGGTGCCACATGTTTAAGACAACACTTATCGACAACACCATATTATGGCTTGAAAATTTCCCACCCAAGACGGTGGACAATTACGAGTAGCTAAGAACCAAGTTGTTAACCATCTTCTGAAACTACGCCGAAGGCAACTCTAACTACCATCACGTTAGGCAGAAAGACAAAGAACCAATCGGGGATTTTGTGGAAAGATTTAGAAGAAGGAATGAGCATGCCAAGCCCGTCCCAAACGATGTATTAATTTCAAAATTCATGGAAGGAATAAAACATCGAGGTTTGATAAAACACATAATTGACAAAGACCCTAAAACAATTAGCGAAACAATGAGAATAAAAGAAAATTTACTGAGAGGTTAAGCAATAATAGCTGAGAGATGCCAAAGGGAGCCTAACCCTGAAAGAAAGACCCAAGCACGACGACCCAACAAATGATCTGACTCCCGGAGCCATAAAAGGTCGCGACACATACCAAGCCGGCATGAAATCCTGAAAACGCCCACGAAGATCCTACATCTAAAAAGGGAGAAACTTAAAACACCGCCCCCTATGGCCACATCACTAGCTAAAAGAAAGGGGCACGGTTTTTGCGAGTTCCATAACGAAATCGGACACAACACCGACGAATGCACACATATAAAAAAGAGATTAACGAACTAGCCAGGAGCACAAGACCATTATCATGGTAAAGGGACGAAAAATAGATCAGAAAAATTGATAAAAGAAATCCCATGGCCGTCTTCATGGTACGGTCAAACGGTGAAACCAAAACACAAATAAAAACAAAGAGCTTCTCACCAGGTCCATAAATATCTTTTCCTCCACTAGAAAAATCAGAGGCGGGAGAAGAATCGATGATAATCGAAGCAAATATAGAGGGGCACAACATACACAGAATATAAATAGATGGAGGGTCAACCTCTGAAATAATGTATGAACCTTGCTTCAATCATCTCCGACCATAATTAAAAAGGAAAATCACTCTAACTATTACCTCCCTGATAGGGTTTAATGGCGAAACCATGTGTCCAATAGGACAAATAGAGCTACAAGTAACAGTCGGAGATGAAAATCATTCTGTAATAGCACAAATGAATTTCATGGTGGTACGGTCATATTCACCATACCACATCATCATTGGAAGGCCAAGAATTCGTCAAAC
Source organism: Glebionis coronaria (assembly GCA_025667525.1). Lineage (NCBI taxonomy): Eukaryota > Viridiplantae > Streptophyta > Magnoliopsida > Asterales > Asteraceae > Glebionis > Glebionis coronaria. The sequence continues at coordinate 548,606,650 of CM046874.1, forward strand.
AAAAGCAGTTCCATCAACCGCGTATGGAATGATCAAATTCTCAATAGATGGAGGTGTACTCACACTCTACAACAAGAAAAAGACACCGAATGAATGCGCAATGGTGGAAAAACAGAACAAACAAAAAAACACAGCAAGAAATATGGCAAAAGATAGCAATCCACATAGGATATCCGGGGCAAATGATTGCGATAGGAGAAAGTCTATCGGGGAAAAGGAAAAAAGACTTATGTGACCTGCTCAAGAAAAACCTCGATGTATTCGCATGGGAACCAAAAGACATGACATGCATCCCAAGAAACATAGCAGAGCACCACATTAAAATCATGGAAGGCTACCCCAACAACAAAAGAAGAAACGAAGCAAATCCGCAAAGAGGTGGCAACACTATTAGAAGCAGGAATCATTAGAGAAATACAATACTACATTTGGCTATCCAACCCAGTAATGATAAAAGAAAGTGATGACAGCTAGAGAATGTACATTGACTTCACAAACCTTAACATAGCATCTTCAAGAGAAAACTACAAGCTATAAGAGGACGATCACAAAGCAGAACCCTATGCGGATATCCCTTCAAATGCTTCTATGACACTCATGAAGGACGACACCATATGCAGAAAAGCATGAAGAAAAAACAATATTCATGACAAGCTAGGGTATCTTTTTCTACAAACGAATACCATCTGGACTGAAGAACGCCGATATCACATACCAACAGATAATAGAAAAAGTCTTTAAAAAACAAAAAGGATGTAACCTGGAAGTTTACACAAATGACATAACAGTTAAGAGCAAAACAGAAGAGGAGGTCCTTAGGGACATTGAAGAAACCTTCCAAACTCTGAGAGAAACAAACATAAAACTAAACCCCAGGAAAATGCACGTTCAGAGTAGTAGAAGAAGAGTTCCTGGACATATAATCAATACGGAAGGAATTAAACCATCCCTAGAAAAGGTAGCAGTAGTCACAAACTTACCTTCACCAAAGAACAACAAAAAAGTTCGAGAGCTAAACAAAAGGCTCACAGGCTTGAGCAGATTCATGTAAAATCAGCGAAAAAATCCTTACCACTATTCAAACTCCTGAAAGGGTGCATAAATAAAACGAACTCCGCTGGACGAAGGAGGCCGAAACGGCATTCCAAAACATCAAGAAACAAATTGCAGAACTACCAACGTTGGCCTTCCCAACCCAGGGAGAGGAATTGGTAGTATACCTATCTGCTTCCAAAAGCGCGATAAGTGCATTACTGATAACATAAAGGAACTTAAAGCAGCTACCAATCCACTTCATAAGCAAAACCCTAGTAGAACCAGAGAAAAACTACTCCCAATTGAGAAAGTAATTTTAGACCTAGTACATGCGACAAAAAAGCTCAAGAGATACTTCTAGGCACACCATGTAGCGGTGGTCACAGACCAACCAATCAAGCAGGTACTATCAAATCCAGACACAGCTGGACGAATGTAGATGTGTAAAGTCTCCTTCGATATGTACTGTATCACCTACAAACCGCGGAATGCAATAAAAGGGCAAATATTGGCAGACTTCATAGCCGAGATACATGACAAAGACACCACCATGCGAGAAGCTGAAAGCCAACAACCTGAACCATGGACACTATTCACGGACGGTTCTTCATGCACAGAAGCCTCTGGAGCAGGACTCAAACCAACTCACGCGAAAGGAACATAGTTTACCTATGCATTAAGATTCAAATTTGAAACCTCGAACAAGGAAGCTGAATATGAAGCGTTAATCTCCGGACTAAAGATAGCTAAAGAAATAGGGGTAAAGAGACTGCAGGCAAATGTAGATTTCGGACTAGTAGCTAACCAAATAAACGGATCATACATAGCCAAAAAAGAAAGCATGAAAAAATACTAAGAAAAAGCAAAAATGATAACCTGTAACTTCGAAGAGTTCACAATCAAACAGATACCCCGAAGCGAAAAAAAGACAGATGCTCAGCAAAATCGCCGAAACAAGCTTCCCACATCTAGCAAGACAAGTACTAGTAGAAACACTAACTAAAACGTCGATAGAGGAAACATAAGTCTTAGTGGTAGTAGAAGAAACATAGTATTACTGGATGACCCCAATATACGATTTCTTGTCAAAAGGGACACTACCAACAGAAAGAAGACAAGCAAGGAAACTAAAGGCAAAAGCAAGACAGTACGAAATCGTAAATGGAACGATGTACAAAAAATCATCCTTTGAACCTTGGCGACAATGCGTAGGACCAAGAAAAGCTAATTACATCATACAAGAAATACATGAAGGAATGTGTAGTATGCACTCCGGACCCAGATCCGTAGTGGCAAAAGCTATAAGGACATGATACTACTGGCCAACAATGCACGAGGGTGCGAAAGAAATAATAAACACCACATGCGAGTACCAAAGCACTCCAACACAACCTTACATTGATAACCACACCATGGCCATTCCATAAGTGGGGAATAGACCTAGCTGGCCCCTTCCCAGAGGGGCGGGGTAAAGTAAAATTCCAAATTGTTGCAATAGAATACTTCACCAAATGGATAGAAGCAAAAACAGTAACAAAATAAACTGGTGCGCGGATAAAAAATTTCGTATGGAAAAATATCGTGTGTAGGTTCGGACTACCAAGAGAAAAAGTATCCGACAACGGAAAAAAATTATGAGACAACCCATTTAAAGACTGGTGCAAAGAAAAAGGCATAGAACAACACTTTGCCTCCGTCAAGCATCCACAAACGAATGTACTCGTCGAAAGGGCAAATCGGAGTCTGGGAGAAGTAATAAAATCAAGACTCGAAGGAAGAAAAAACTGGGTGGTGAAATCCCACATGTCCTATGGGCACACAAAACAATGCCAAAAACAAGCAACAAAGAAACTCCATTCTCCATCACATACGACACAGAAGCTGTAATACCATCCGAAATAGGAATCCCCACACTCCGAACAATGAAAGTTGATGAAGCAAGGAATGAATTAAAACTCAGGATAAATCTAGAACTTCTAGAGGAAAAAAGAATACAGGCTGCATTCGAAGAAGCGCGAAGCAAAGCAAAAATGAAAAATTACTACGACTCAAGAGTCCACGGTAAAACATTCTAACCAGGAGAATTCGTTTATAGACCTAACGACGCAAGTCATGCGAGAGGACACAGGCAAACTAGGCCCAAAATGGGAAGGATCACACGAAGTCATAGAAGCCTTCAGAAATAGAGCATACAAGCTCATAGACAAAGAGGGAAACATATTTCAAAGAACATGGAACGTTTGCAATATGAAAAATGCTACAGATAGTTACCCACCTCTTCTCTAATCCAACAAAGTAAGTGCAAGACCTCGCATGTAGATCACAGACAAACTGTCGGCCGCTGACAAGAGGCAATTTGTTCTTCTTTAAAGAAAATCTTTACTTTGTAAACAACTCTTTATGCATTAAAGTATTTTTCTTATATATGTAAAAACACGTGGAGCTTAGTTACCTCCACATCCTTTAACTTTTCAAACAAAACACTATATTTTAATCAAATTATCCGAATCATAAAAAGACACGTGCACATAACAATATCTCCATGATAAAAAATGGTAATTAAGTAATCCAAGCGAACAAATTCAAAAGAAATCACATAAGAGGCATTGCAAGCCTAGTGTTAGGGGGCCGCCCCCGTAGAAAATAAATATCCCCGTGATAAACAATAAGCGGACTCCAAGCTGAGGCCCAAACAAGTACATAAGAGGCATTGTGTAACACCCCCAAATTTATACAACTCAATACAGCGGAAGACTCGTTGGTGTTACGGGATAGCACATTACTCACATCATAGACAACGCATAAAAATTACGTCGTTTAATAACAAAGTATTTCCATTCATAAATATCAAAGTTACATCGGTCCCAAGTCATATTATTTTATACAAAGTTTTACAAAGTATTTGAATGGAAATTATTGTTTAAGTGCGGGCCATGAATTCTTGTTGTCTTCCCGAGAATTACCTTCAAGTACCTGAGATAAGACAGGTTAAAAGAAAAGGGTCAGCGATAACGCCGAGTGAATTCATAGAGTTTATTAAATTACATCAATATAACTTTGGTATAAAATTATTACCAAAAATTATTTCGTACAAATCATTGTAATAAGCCATAAAATAGCCAAAATCATTTTATACAAATCTTTATCGAAAATCATAATAACGGCATTTGCCTTAAAAATCATTATACGAGCCAATGTCGTAAAAACATCATACAATACGTTTTACAACGTTGTATAGACTAAATAAAAACCGTTATATGAATATGGTTATATTAAACCAAAACACGAACATAATATCAATAGTATGACCCCGTATTGCTAGTCAGGCAATACATCGTAATTCGGAGCGTATAGCAGTATTTTGTTAATTTGGATTATTATAAGCCGCATGACATTGTTACCTTAATAAAACAAACAACGGGTAGCTAGCCCGATACTCAATTTGCCCATCTAAATTAGCGTGTCGTCACAAAGGACACGCTATGGAAATCTTCTCATACATAAATTCGCTTACCAATCAATGTGGCACGACGGGGATCAACCGTCAAGGCGCGAACTGGGGTGATCGTCCCCAAATAGTACTATTATATGCATAAGCGTCTACCAAATCCCGGTAGTTCACAATTCATGCTAATGGGACTTTTAGTGACATAACCTAACTTTAATAATCCATTTAATTTCATCTATCGGGTCCTTTAATCATTTATCGGGTCATACAATCGGGTCATTCAATCATTCGGGTCCAAATCAATAAACAAACAATCGGGACAAATGGTGTCCTATTTTATAAAACCAACATGTTATCTCCCTCGCGGGTTTATAAAACATTTCATAAAAACATTTAAAAGAGTGCGAGGCTATGAACTCACGTTGATGTGGGAAGGCGGGTTGTCGGCAATTCGGATGTACGGTACGTGCTTCAATCACGGAAACCTAGACAAATAATACTCGTCTTAGACTCATGTCCAATGACTTTATAAAAATAACGATTATGTATACATATGATGATTTTATATATATGATGATCAAGTGGGTTTACATATTCTCATTTACTCGTTTTAGTGTTATGTGTCGATAACTTTTATACTAGTTTACTAGTTTTACCTATTTACGTGTTTTAGGTCCAATAAACTTATTATAAGTTCTTTAACTTGTTTTAATCCATTTTATACTTATATTATCAGTATCTATACTTCCCATGTTGGGCCCAAATGGGTTAAGCCCAATAAGTTCTTTTTATAAGTGTTTAACTTATTTAGTCCAATTATTAGACCAATATGTTTACTTAGCTCGTTAATGTCCGTATGTCCTATAGTTCGGGTTTTATCGGTTTTTACTTGTATTAGGTACTTATATATCAATATATGACTTTTAAAAACTTTACATTAGACGGGTTTGATCGTCTAAGTTTTAATTGGCGAAAAACATTAATTTTACGGTAATAGCCGAAAAAGTCGTAAAATCAAGTTTATAGTTTTTATATCTTATAAATATTATTCCACTACCATTTTTATAATTTATCCATTTATTTAACCTTTAACATATTTATATAAATAAAATTCATGAGTTAGTGGGTTTTAATTTTACATTTTATAAAATATAATTTTGAGTGCTTATGTAATAGTAATAAACATTAATTCTCAAAATCTGATTTTAATTTTCATCTTCACCATTTTTATCATATCTAGAGTTCTACAATGAATTAGAAGCTCATTTTTGGATGGCATGATCTTCATATTATGTTCTATATTTAACTTAGTTATAGCTACTGCTCATTTTAAGTTTATCTATGCTTAACAGTCCCTACAAAATAGCTTATTCAGATTAGCACACCCATCTTGTTTTGATCATATCTCATTCATTATAATGATTCCATTGCATGGCCAACTCTCACATGTGTATAACATCTTGTATTTACTGTAAATGGATTCTACTTCATCATTTTATCAGTCTAACATGTGGTTAGTTACTGTTTTTATACAGCCTACCATTTAAACAAGATTTAACCATTTTTACATGTTGTTTTTCCATCTTTTTACCCATGTTTATCAAATCTATCAACACCAAATCCCCACATAATATTTTTAATCATCATTCATAATCATATACATATACATAAATAAAGAAAATACAAGATTACATAATCAAAATAACAAGAGGATAGGAAGAACAATCTCTATACCACCATTAGTGATGAAAAGATGAGGTTTTTGATGAACAAGACTTGGTTTTGGGTAACCAATCTTATGAGATATCAACACCACTTCTAGGGTCACCAAGTATTTGTAGATTCCTCCAAAAATTAGCCCTTGTTCTTCATGAAAACTCCTTGAGAAATCAGCCCCAAAGTCCCTTGAAAACTCCTTTCTACATGTTAAGATCACCTCCAATCTTCAAGGCTTCAAAGGAGCATCATCATGTGTATGAATAACACATGATTTTATGGCTAAAATAGATCAAATAAGGGTTGTTGTTGGTGATTTTGGGACGAATTTGAGAGAGAGAGGAGAGTAGTTTGCATGAAAAATGGAGTGAATGGTAAAGGGTTAGTGGTTTTACTTGTTTTGGTGGGTGAAGTAGCTTAAGTGTGAAGCTATGCTTACAAGTGTAAGCTTATTAAGTGTAAAGATGCCACATCTTTGATGTGATATCTTCCTTGGCTGCCCCTTAAGTTAGTGGGGTGGGATAAACTTGTTTTGTCCCATCCCGCTAATTTACGGGTATTCCTCGATTCTAGTTTCCTCGATTTGCGTGCCCTCGGGTCGTTTTACGAAAAACGTTTTCATAAATTATGAATCAACGGAACAAAACGAATCTAATAAAAATTGTCTCATCAAAAACGGAGTTCGAAAACGTAAATACGTAATCTTAAGGTTTCCGGTTTAATCGTAAAGGACGTTAAATTAAATTCGAAAGTCCTAATCTCTTCTCGTAAATTTGTGAGTTTATGAACCAACACAAATTTAAATCTCAAAATAATATTCACGGATAAATTTATTTTTCTGAAATGTCGGACTGTCACCAAAACGGTGTATGCAAATGTAAGCACGTAACGTAGAATCCTCCGGTTTAGACGTAGTCGATGCTACTTCAAGACGTAAATCCAATTTACTTCCCAAAAATAAGTGAGTTCATAATGTAACATTAAAATAATGTTTTCAAATAAATATTGAGAATAAAATATCAACCATAAATTGACGGATTGTCACAACATTTACCCCTAAACAGGATCTTTGTCCTCAAAGATCATCTTACTACTTGCTTCTTATAGAGTTAAAGCCATGTGGGTATTTCCTCCACATTCGGTCTTTTCTCACAAGTGCAGTTCATTACAATACACGAGTTTTATCAACCATGACTACGGGAATAAGATCAGGCTTAATGTTGACTTACTTTCTCTATCCATGATGTTCACGGGTTTTTGATGAATGCAACTTTTCGCCGATCTAAAATTTACTAAGAAACAATCAGATTTTCACTTGATAGATATTTTATCAAGTTCGATTTACGAAACATAATTCACGCAGTTCTTGAAGTCCTATGGTAGATCCAGCTTATATGCCTTTCAATCCCAACTTTTACATCATCTCAATGGTCCCATACAACGGGGACTTATATCCCATGATTTGTCAGATCATTAATTCATTTGTTTTTCCAAGGTTAAATTTTTTGGCATAACTTCGCTACCCATCTGGCACTTCAAGATCTACATTTCATATTCACATAACCTCTTGCCCACTACCGGCAGTCAATAATCAGATCCTAATTTCAGCAATCACTTCAGGTCTCGCGGGTCGCGTATTTCGTAAGGTTAGGTTCGCCATCATAGGAAACCTTAAACCTAAAAGACATGTCCAACTCACAATGGGTGTATGTCGGGTGTCTTCATCTCAACTCTTGCTTACAGATGCTCTAATATAGATCCTAACAAGATTCGATCTCGATCCTAACACGATAATTATCAATGATAATATCTCCAAAGGAAAACGATTATACGGTCTATTACCAAAGGTCAATCATTCAAACATAGAACAACGATTATAGTATTTTGTATCGTTACTTTACCTCGTCCCTTCGATTGGGGTGGTACATAGTACTCTCATCAAGGTTCGTTCTCAATGACTTCTGAGCAAATCTCTAGAAATTCGATACGAAGCGAGGATCTTGATATAGATGATCGATACAGGCACACCATGTTTACATAACTCTTTTAAATACAAAAGAGTCAATTTCTTCATCAAGAATATATCATTAATAAGAATGATATTAGCAGATTTGGTCAGTCTGTCGACGATGACCCAAATCAAATCAAATTCAGATGATGACCTTTGCAATAGCTAGACGTTTACTAATGTATGAGGCGATGTCTGCCTTCATAATTTGCCATTAGTACAACTTCTTCAGACAAAGATACTTTTAGTCAGAAATGACATAAATATAATACTTATACTTACAAGATTCCAACATAACTATATCTCACAATCCTCCATATTTAGACAATCACAAGTGGTCTTTTATACATCTAACACCATCAGCTTCTCAATTTTAATGGTTCACATTAGCCGCGAACCCCTTTTTATTATCTATATTATCCTTTTTACAAACATTGTTTATTTTTATATCGTTCGGCAATTTATTTTGCACCTTCATTATTAAGGAACATGTCCTAACTGGTTCTTTATCTTTTGTACATAATGCGTCGGTATCTATATTCACTTCTCATGATGATATAATTATCATGTCCACAATTCACTAAGATATTCTTGCTATATTATGCGTCAGTAATTACGTTCACCTTTCTTCATATTTTCTAAGTTTCAGTTTCGTCTCATCTATCATTTTTATCAGTTTTTCTCAATCCAGCATTTAAAGCGTCGATAATTATTACAATTAATTAAATAATAATCAGTTAATTTTTATGAAACGTAAACGTAAAAATTTTAAATTTCTTAGTTCGACCAATTATATAAAATGTTCAAAAATAAATTTGAATTTAATTAACAAGATTTTTGTTGATTTATCCAAAATATTTAATAAGATCCGTAATTGTTCGAAAAATCTTTGGTTTATACTTTGGTCAAAATTTTCTTAGTTGAAAAGCAAAAAGTGTCGTTTCAAATTTCAAGTCATGATTTAAATGGTTTCCTCAATTCTTCTTAGGTTGTTTTGAGGTATACACAAACATTTTTTCCTAAACAGGAGTTTAGTTAAATGATTTGTGTATAAGGGAATAATCCCTTAAAAATCATTTGTTAAAACATTTGTCAAAACATATTTGCACTTTCTTTTTGGTAAAGCCAAAAGTCTTAAAAGGGCTCTTAATTTTTGAAGAGTCAATATAGATTCCATTATCTATTACTCACGCGGTCAATTAATATAAAGGATTTAGTCTTTTAATCACATGTTAAATATTTAAGGTACATGTTTTTATCGTTCGACCAATTCAGGGCAATCTATAAATAATTATTAACTCATTCTTATTCTTATAATCAAACAAATGGTCCTTAATGATCGCAGGCATGAACTTATCAAATTACAGCCTTCACACGTGATTCACCAAATTTATGAATGCTACATGTGTATTAGTCAATCCAAACGACATCACGTGAAACTCATAACGTTCATTACAAGTACCGGATGTAGTGATTGGAGTAGATAATCTTCTTCGCGGACGCGAAATTGATGATAACCATGCCGTGGATCAAACTTTTAAAACATACGCTAGAACCTTGTAAATGATCGAACAAATCTTCCATTTCGAGTTATGGATATCGTTTTCGATTGTCAATTTACTCAGTTCACAGTAATCCATAAATATAAGGAATGATAACACCATAGCTCTTCATGATGACGAGCTCGGTAGAATAAAATCTTTCTCCGACAACTCTCTCAGTTGTACGGTAATTCCTTTAATTCAGATGGTGCTGACGTACAGTGCACATGCCACAGGTGCAGCACCAGGAATATGATCAATACTAATTTCAACTTGCCTTAATGGCAAAAGTCTAGGTAATTCACCAGCAAATACCTCCTAAAGTTTCAGATAGCAGGAGCATCTTTTAATAAATTCATATTAGGTTCTTTCTAGATTATAATATCTATGACTAATTCACAACCATTCATGGTTTAATTTCAAGTCACCTATCAAGAATTATTTAGATCACTTTTGATAATCAACATCTTATCATTTAGGGGAATTCTACTCGAGTTCCCATCAATTAAGACAATGTCGTCATGTCATAATCAATCAATCCATTCTACTGGCACTATCAACTTTCTAGTTTCATTGCCGTCGATAAGATGTGAATTTCTCAAAGGACTAATAATAACTCATAATCCTTCACAATTCAAGGATATTTGGAGACATAACTAACCTTAAAAGAGTAAGGTCAACGCATAATCTACGCGAGAGAATTTCAAATCAGATACAGACGAAAACATTTAATGAATATGAATATATCCCATGTTTTCATAATTTGAGTACGCATTCGAAAGCTCCTCGGATCGTTACCCAGGTCATTCAAATGAAATCAAATCAAAAGAAATGATAGGAACGTCGATACATCCAGTCGGGTATCAACACTCGATAATCAGATACTTTTCCTAAGAATCTCACTACGGGAGAATTGGACAAGAAAGAATTGTCAATTGTCAAATAAGACAATTTCCACAGATGCGTAAATTCGACTCAGAAAAATAGATGCTACAGGCACATATGTAGGTGTCCCTAATACTATGTCTCTATTTTCACTTCTTGCAGATCTCATAAAATTTAAATCTTTCACAATCTTTAAAGAAAATTTAGTGTTTATTCATTAGTTTTATGGTGACTACTAATCAGTTTTGCATGGTCCATTCCAAATTGTATGTAGGCGCGCAACTATATACAATTTCAAGATTAACGATGCAATACTCAGTTCGTCAAAATTTTATCATCGTGTTGATAATAAAAACATTTTCATGCTTAATTCTTAAATAAGAATCAAGAATATATTTACAAAGATTTTCTTTGTTATGGAAATAATTAAGTTTCCAAAGCGTTTCATAAACAACTTCATTTTGATATCAGTCCCTTATAAATCTCACTTTAAATAATCCTTATTGTGATGAAAATTAAATTTTCTCAAAGGATACCGTTTTGATTTTATAAAAACAATGTGTGATCTGCAAAATAGTGATGAGGAGTTGTTCACCAAGAACTAACTACAATCTAATAGGAAATGAGCTTAGCCAAATAATCATGAGGTTCATGACCTCGATGGCACTCACGAAGGATGATTCACATCGTAACTGTAACATCCCGTACTTAACGTCATCATTTTACGCTAACTATGTAACGTATTTTGAGTTTCTAAGTAATGGTGAGTATTGTAATGTTTGATGGTTTACGTTGAAACCGATAATGGGTACATACATTTAATTGTTGTGTCGATTGAAAAGTACTACTAGTGATCGTGATGGCGATGGATGCCCAAATTTTATATTTTAGTATCGACTATCTCGATATTGGAGATTTTTGAAATTTTTATTTCATTTACGTTTTAAGTCGAGTCGAACTTTATTATTTCGTTTTGTGTGCGTTTAATTATTAAAACGATCGATTTAACAAACGAGATTTATATTTTTATGAAACCCGACTCTCGTAAATATTCTTAAAAATTGACTGGAAGTCATTTTCCGCTTTTTAAATAATATCTACAAGTTGGTCCAAAAGAATGCACAAATTTGCAACTTTAACCCTTCCTCCACTATATAAAAGGAATTTTTTTTTCACTTCCACTCATTCTCACACATACAATTTCTCACACTAGAAAAACTTTCTCTCCCCTCTTTTCTTTCTCTCTATGCCGTGACATCCTCAACCAAAAACACCCCTTGGATTTGATATTCTAGCTTGATTCAAGATAATCTAAACAAAGTCCCATGTTTAAAATTCAATGGTGATTCTTATGGTATGATTTTTATTAACATGCAAGTACTTTTAATTTTCAAATATTTTTTTAGTGAAGAACAATGGTGTTTGATCCATTGTGGTGTTGTAGTAGTGTGTTATTATTATTATATTTGATTTTAAAAGATTTGCATGTATGATTTGTGTAGTGGGTTTTGAATGTATCAATCATGCAAGTGATTTAGGAATGAGATGAGATGTTAGGAATGATTAATATAGCATATTTGAGGTATTGATGATGTTTAAAATGGGTCAAAATGGTTGTATATGTGATTTTTAAAAAGGTGTTTTACATCAGTAGGTTTAGGCCCGATTTTCGTACAGTAGATGTTGGATAAGTGTTGGTATTATTGGATATTGTTGTAGTAGTCGCCGAGACGCTCGTTTCGGTATAAGGTAGAGCTTCTAACTCATAACGAGTCAAAAGTTACATAGGTTTGAATATTCGTATACCGGGAGGCGAGTATCGACGCAATCCGAAATTGTTGTCGATATTGGGTCAAATCTCGGGGACTATAACTTGAGTTTCAAAAATGTTCAAGGTCTGTTCTCAGGCCCTAAACTTAGCATTTTGAGTCTATTTTCATAATCAAGAGTCGGATTTGTAAATGGTTTTGGTTAAGGAGGTCAAAACGGTTTTACGATACAAGTGTGCAAAACTGTCCGGTTTTTAATGTCTAAAGATATGTCGAGCAGGTGGGTCTAAAATGTGAATCATTTGATGAAATTTTAACTGAGTCTTCTACAGATATTGAGTGAGTTTGTCACCAAGTTTCGTCAAAAACGGAGTTGTTTAGGTATGGTAAAACAGCGTGTACTTTTGGTAAGTACCGGCTGAGTATTTTTGGGAGGTACTTAACCTCGCGTCATAGTTTGAGGCGAGAGGCTAATCTATTAGCTTCTCAAAGTTTTAAAAGGATATAAGTCTTATGTAAGAGTGTATATTCTGAGATTGGAGACCCATTTAGGGTACTTGAGCCGTGTTGATTTGGCATCTTGAGATAGATCAACATCGAAGGTGCTAGTCTTGGAAAGCTAGTACTTGTTGTGGGGTTTAGAAGGAATTCACTTGTATTGGTTGGTCATGTCTATGTACATACTATTTTGAGTCATTGATTTTATTATACTAAGTATGATTTGAAATACTTAAGTATGTGGCTAAGCGCGCACCTTATTTGTTAGGTGACGGCTTTTGATGTGTATATATTTGGGAGGCGTCTTCACTTCGGCGATCACTACTACTAATAGCTTCGTATATCATCTAAGGTGAGTCTATAGCCTCGATTTTATACTGGTTTTAAATGATTTTAACCCGCGAGGGGGAGTACATGCTATTTGAAACAACTAGAACACAAGTCTTTTGAATGATTGCTTAAACTTAAATGTTGTTTTGATTGTAACAAGTACGTTGAGTAAAATGGAATTTGTACGTTGAGTACAATGGAATTGGTACGTTGAGTACAATGGAATTAGTACGTTGAGTACAATGGAATTGGTACGTTGAGTACAATGGATTGGTACGTTGAGTACAATGGATTGGTACGTTGAGTACAATGAATTGGTGTGGACTCGTATACCAACGTAGGGTCACACAAGGGAATTGTGATTGAAATGGAATTGGTACGTTGAGTACAATGGAATTAGTACGTTGAGTACAATGAATTGGTGTGGACTCGTATACCAACGTAGGGTCACACAAAGGAACCATAAATGAAATTGCTTTTTATATACTTGTGTTCAAATGATGATTTGCAAAACCTATAGATTCGCTCAACCTTTGTGTTGATCCTTTTAAGCATGTATTTCAGGTAATCAAGATGGGTAGCAGCGGAGCATGCAAGGAGGGAGTTGGTGCTTACTTGTCTAAACTTTATTTATTTTTCATCCTTTTTAAATTAACAATTTAATTACAGTATTTTGAGGAACATGTTGTGTTGGTAACGGTTTTTGGGACTAAAACGCTACTCTGATGGTATCTTTTGGGATGGAAAATATTTTAGACAATGTTATATTTATACATTTTAACGTCTCTTTTGGGATTGTTTTCTATGATTGTGTGTGATGTGCTATGAGTAACACCCAATGTGGACATTTCGCTGCGTGGTAATTTGGGGGTGTTACAGATTGGTATCAGAGCCACAAGTTATAGAGAACTAGGTCGATTTTTTTTTTGAAAATGTCCTAAACTATAACTTTTGGTGTGTCGTAAAAGTTTTAAGAACGCAACTACTCCGCATGGCTCCGGTAAGGCTACTCTTGTATTACTTTATATTTGACTATGATTATGTGAACCTATGTGTATATAGGAATGGTAGTATGTATATGTATGAATATACTATGATATTTAAAGGCATTGTACGCGAAGCAATGGTCCTTGAATGATTGTTGTACATTTTATAATTCGGCTTTGAATAGGATTGGCCTCATCGCCAATCACCGATCTTGATAATTATGTATTATGAATACGAGTGTGAAACTCGTTTGATACTTTGGGTACGTGTATATTGTTTCGTAATCTATCGCATATCGACTTGTTTAAGTTCGATCGTTGTCGTCGCATCGTGATGTGCTATTTTAGGACATCTCATATTGAAACGTAATTGATTAACGTGATATTTTTATTTCCGTTACTTCGTATGATTTTGAAGAATCATTTATCCAAGGCGCCATCTTCTACGTAATGCGACATTTGACTTGATTTTATATGACTACGTTATTTGACGAAAAGGAGGATGCCAATGTTGGGCTTAAGATATATATATCCTAATCAAATATATATAGTTTGGGTACAACAAAGATATGCTCGTAGTAGTCATTCGGTTAAGTGGCTTAATGCCTTGTATCTAATTGGAATGGGACATTTAGATATAGAGATTTTAACTCGCTCAACTATGAGTCGTTTAAGGTTGTCTTATTTAAATGGATTGGGACATTTGAATAAGAAGGTTTTAAACCACTAGACCTTAGATTGTTATGATCTCCTTATTCAAATGGAATGGGACATTTGAATACGGAAATCATGATGTAAGTTTATTTGACACCTTGTATTTACTATGGTATTTTGATATGATATCGTGTTGAGAGATAGTAATACTTGAGTAGGATGACTTATAATCGTTTTGTTGAAATGGATTGGGACGCCTTTTCATTTGAACAAGAAAGTTATAAGTTTCCGAACCATAAATTTATAAACTCTTGTATACATGGAGTGGGACGCCTTTTGATGTAGACAAGGAGTTATAAATGAGTGGGCCCGAGTATGTCTGGCTCGATTTGTGGATGTTTGGTGTGCGTACGTCTTCCTTCGACTCGTATTTCGTTGGTAAGAATCGTTCGGTGCTGTCGTCATTATGATGATCGTCGATTATCATCTATGTACAAGTAACTTGTTGGAGTTCTCTCGAGTTATGATTTATTCCGATGGACCATTTCTAATGTGTCTCGATGATCGCGAGCTTTATAAGCAGGTTGTTAAGAACCGTTGACCGTTCCGAGAGTAGGCGACTCGCTTAAGCGTCACTAGGATTTATGTGTGTACTTGCGGATTGACTGAGGATCAAGTATCAACGGAAACTTATCGTGGATGTGAAGATTTTGTGATTTTACTTGCTACTATCAAAGGGACACTGAAGACTTTTCTTGATGACGAAACTCTTGGGGCTAGTATGACGAACTAAAAACGAGGAATATGATGCATCACCTTGAGCACTGAAGTCGAAATTATTGGGACGCCTTTGTACGATGAACGCTGAAGCAAAAATTAGTGGGACGCTTTTGTACGTTGAACACTGGAGCAGAACTTAATGGTATGCCCGATATGTTGTGAATCTTCCCAACGGATCGAATTTCTTAATGATTGAAATTAATAAATTCGTTATCACCTCGAGGAGTATGCTGTAGCCGACACCGCAAGTGGAAAGACTTTAGAGATCGAGTTGTATTATCAAGGGCTAGTCCAAGGTTTTATCGATGATCAACGACGGAGATTTACATTTGATGTTTATGTTTGACCTTTGCTTTTAGGTACTTATGTGGTATGTGATCTAGTTGAGTGATCGTAAGTTGTGAGAACTTGAGGCGGCATTGTCCAATGACGTCCGATCATGGAGAACACGTACCTTGTAGTATATTTTTGACCTTCAACGACGATGCTTATTGAGACTTTGAATGCGCGTGGGCGGAAGTGAGATGGTGTCTTTGTATTATCTTTTCGGTATGGATCCGCGTGTGAGCACCCTCTGATGACGAAATATTTCCTTGTTATTCCTTTTGATATGTGTCCACGGCTATCCGGCCATTGGATATCCTTTAACTTATAACCTTGCGATTGACTGACTTACCCGAAAGTCTTGTCAAGTATTCTTATTCATCATGGCTTGGCTGTTTAGCAAGCATGAGCTAACTCGATTAAATTTATTGACTTGGCGTGGTTTGTCTTTTTGGCAAACATGCCGTAACTTGACCTTATATGCCTATTGGTGGCTTTCGTGTTTGGGTTTAAACTGTAATGCGTCCGATAACGCAATGTATACGCTGAAGGGTTTCCGTATCGACGAACTCGCGTTTGACGAAGTAAGTTGGCATGTTCGAGATTACGCAATAAGGTGATTTTGTACGACTAGTACTAATTACCTCGTCTCAATTCTTTTCTAAAATGTTTTCGATGGAGTTTTATGCGACCCATGCGACTCTCTTTCGTGAATAATTGTTATTGTGAGGATCATGAACGGTGGTTTAGATCGCCAGATTGTTGGAATAAAGTAGATGAAGGACAAATTGGAACTGAGACTATTTGGGAGACTACGAAAAGATCGTACGGATTGATAATTGCTTGTAAACCGTGAGGAGTCGTCAGAAGAACTTTGCCAATAACCGTAGGGAGCCGTTGGAAATCTGAAGATGGAGACATGGCAATTATTAAGGTATCACCTTGGAAAGGTGTAATCCGTTTTGGAAATGGAGAAAAGTTATGTCCAAGGTGCGTTGGACCGTTTAAGATCACCCAGCGGATGGGACCGGTTGTTTATAAGTTAAAATCGTTGGATGAGCTTCTTATAATTTGTGTAAATTTTCGTGTGTCGAGCTTGAAGAAGTTCTTGTCGGATAAGGACTCATTCATCCCCTTTTGGTGAGATACAACTTGGCGATGAGTTGCATTTTGTAGAAGAACCAGTAGAGATCTTTGATCGAGAGGTTAAGCGTTTGAGACCGAGTAAGATTCTCGTTACGAAGGTGCGATGTATTTCGAGACGTGGAACGAGATTCACGTGGGAACGTGAGGATTTCTTTATAGGAAGTGCCCTCGTTTTTCCTAGGAGAGCGCGATACGAGTATGAGGCGAGGCGAGCGCCGGTACGTCGCTCATTTAAGGAGGTGAGAATGTAACATCCCGTACTTAACGTCATCATTTTACCCTAACTATGTAACGTATTTTGAGTTTCTAAGTAATGGTGAGTATTGTAATGTTTGATGGTTTACGTTGAAACCGATAATGGGTACATACATTTAATTGTTGTGTCGATTGAAAAGTACTACTAGTGATCGTGATGCCGATGGATGCCCAAGTTTTATATTTTAGTATCGACTATCTCGATATTGGAGATTTTTGAAATTTTTATTTCATTTACGTTTTAAGTCGAGTCGAACTTTATTATTTCGTTTTGTGTGCGTTTAATTATTAAAACGATCGATTTAACAAACGAGATTTATATTTTTATGAAACCCGACTCTCGTAAATATTCTTAAAAATTGACTGGAAGTCATTTTCTGCTTTTTAAATAATATCTACAAGTTGGTCCAAAAGAATGCACAAATTTGCAACTTTAACCCTTCCTCCACTATATAAAAGGAATTTTTTTTTCACTTCCACTCATTCTCACACATACAATTTCTCACACTAGAAAAACTTTCTCTCCCCTCTTTTCTTTCTCTCTATGCCGTGACATCCTCAACCAAAAACACCCCTTGGATTTGATTTTCTAGCTTGATTCAAGATAATCTAAACAAAGTCCCATGTTTAAAATTCAATGGTGATTCTTATGGTATGATTTTTATTAACATGCAAGTACTTTTAATTTTCAAATATTTTTTTAGTGAAGAACAATGGTGTTTGATCCATTGTGGTGTTGTAGTAGTGTGTTATTATTATTATATTTGATTTTAAAAGATTTGCATGTATGATTTGTGTAGTGGGTTTTGAATGTATCAATCATGCAAGTGATTTAGGAATGAGATGAGATGTTAGGAATGATTAATATAGCATATTTGAGGTATTAATGATGTTTAAAATGGGTCAAAATGGTTGTATATGTGATTTTTAAAAAGGTGTTTTACATCAGTAGGTTTAGGCCCGATTTTCGTACAGTAGATGTTAGATAAGTGTTGGTATTATTGGATATTGTTGTAGTAGTCGCCGAGACGCTCGTTTCGGTATAAGGTAGAGCTTCTAACTCATAACGAGTCAAAAGTTACATAGGTTTGAATATTCGTGTACCGGGAGGCGAGTATCGACGCAATCCGAAATTGTTGTCGATATTGGGTCAAATCTCGGGGACTATAACTTGAGTTTCAAAAATGTTCAAGGGCTGTTCTCAGGCCCTAAACTTAGCATTTTGAGTCTATTTTCATAATCAAGAGTCGGATTTGTAAATGGTTTTGGTTAAGGAGGTCAAAACGGTTTTACGATACAAGTGTGCAAAACTGTCCGGTTTTTAATGTCTAAAGATATGTCGAGCAGGTGGGTCTAAAATGTGAATCATTTGATGAAATTTTAACTGAGTCTTCTACAGATATTGAGTGAGTTTGTCACCAAGTTTCGTCAAAAACGGAGTTGTTTATGTATGGTAAAACAGCGTGTACTTTTGGTAAGTACCGGCTGAGTATTTTTGGGAGGTACTTAACCTCGCGTCATAGTTTGAGGCGAGAGGCTAATCTATTAGCTTCTCAAAGTTTTAAAAGGATATAAGTCTTATGTAAGAGTGTATATTCTGAGATTGGAGACCCATTTAGGGTACTTGAGCCGTGTTGATTTGGCATCTTGAGATGGATCAACATCGAAGGTGCTAGTCTTGGAAAGCTAGTACTTGTTGTGGGGTTTAGAAGGAATTCACTTGTATTGGTTGGTCATGTCTATGTACATACTATTTTGAGTCATTGATTTTATTATACTAAGTATGATTTGAAATACTTAAGTATGTGGCTAAGCGCGCACCTTATTTGTTAGGTGACGGCTTTTGATGTGTATATATTTGGGAGGCGTCTTCACTTCGGCGATCACTACTACTAATAGCTTCGTATATCATCTAAGGTGAGTCTATAGCCTCGCTTTTATACTGGTTTTAAATGATTTTAACCCGCGAGGGGGAGTACATGCTATTTGAAACAACTAGAACACAAGTCTTTTGAATGATTGCTTAAACTTAAATGTTGTTTTGATTGTAACAAGTACGTTGAGTAAAATGGAATTTGTACGTTGAGTACAATGGAATTGGTACGTTGAGTACAATGGAATTAGTACGTTGAGTACAATGGAATTGGTACGTTGAGTACAATGGATTGGTACGTTGAGTACAATGGATTGGTACGTTGAGTACAATGAATTGGTGTGGACTCGTATACCAACGTAGGGTCACACAAGGGAATTGTGATTGAAATGGAATTGGTACGTTGAGTACAATGGAATTAGTACGTTGAGTACAATGAATTGGTGTGGACTCGTATACCAACGTAGGGTCACACAAAGGAACCATAAATGAAATTGCTTTTTATATACTTGTGTTCAAATGATGATTTGCAAAACCTATAGATTCGCTCAACCTTTGTGTTGATCCTTTTAAGCATGTATTTCAGGTAATCAAGATGGGTAGCAGCGGAGCATGCAAGGAGGGAGTTGGTGCTTACTTGTCTAAACTTTATTTATTTTTCATCCTTTTTAAATTAACAATTTAATTACAGTATTTTGAGGAACATGTTGTGTTGGTAACGGTTTTTGGGACTAAAACGCTACTCTGATGGTATCTTTTGGGATGGAAAATATTTTAGACAATGTCATATTTATACATTTTAACGTCTCTTTTGGGATTGTTTTCTATGATTGTGTGTGATGTGCTATGAGTAACACCCAATGTGGACATTCCGCTGCGTGGTAATTTGGGGGTGTTACAGTAACTCAAATCAAGATGAGTACTTGTTCAATGGTTGCATCACTAATGCGAACATTAGGAACAAGCAAGAAAAGATAGATAACATCGATACATGTAGAATTTAGCAATCAGAGGTAGTCTTTTCATTAATCACAAACAAGTCAAATTGTACCGTAACACATTACGTGTCACTATGTCATACAATTCTCAGAACTCATCCTACCAACTGATGTCACAGTTAAGTTAGGGATTATTTTTAAAAGATACCACAATGAATACTAATCTTACAAGAGTCATTAGGTGTTCCACATGTCCTAGAAGATCCATCGGTCTCAATTCAGAAGAAGATTTCCTCAATTATTTTCTTGGACACTGGGCATCCTCATTAGTGGACAACGGCCTAGGAATAACCCTTAACACGAATCACCAATCAATTAAAACCTTATAATTCAATCACAGAACTTAACGACTTCCTCTTAACAATCTCATATTCCATACAAGTTAAATTTTACTTCATTCAAGTTTTAATCAACTTATACTCAATTCGATATTCTACCTCATATTCCAATAGTTTTAAATCTTATTCTTAGACCTTAATAGGGCAATAAAAGCTCGATATGAACAACACTTAATTTCCAATCCTATAGCTCCTACAACAACAATTATCAAATGAGTCACTAGTATGAGATGACTCATACATTCAATTAGACTTCTCGGAAAGGTATTAGTGGTATGAGGCCTTTGGGTAATGGTTCCAATGACAGCCTCAAGTGCAACATTCACCCTTTCGATTTCAATTTAAGAATTGGATGACAACGAATCAGATGACATCTTTCTAGGTGGTAACGTTTTGTAAAACTCCACTCTATAAGGAAAGATCGTCATGACATCGATATCAGATTTAATCTCGCCAATTCTTTTTCAATATCACAATCAACTAATATCTACATTTCTACGAATATCAACCATTTGTTGGGATCATAAATATCCACAACTTGGTTTAGATCTAGGATAGCTAGAATTCCTACGAGGATAGCTTCGATTAATTTACTAGGGAATTTAGGGTTCCTTGTGACAATCTACGTCGTATAAATACCTCGTATAAATATCAAAATGATCATCAAACAATCATGTAATCAAATTACATCATATATATATATATATATACATATATATATATATATATATATATATATATATATATATATATATATATATATAATCCAAGTTATATATATATTTATATATTAAAATAACACTTCTCAGTCTGGCCTTGTCGGTAACTCGGGAATTCTTCGGCACCGTTATAGTCAAAAGATTTTTAGACATTTTTAGAAAAATGTTTATAGTTAAAAGATTTTGAAATGTTTTATTCAAAACCTTGGTTTTAAAAATCTTTCGTTCTCTATAACGAGAGCTCTGATACCAAACTGTAACACCCCCAAATTTATACAACTCAATACAGCGGAAGACTCGTTGGTGTTACGGGATAGCACATTACTCACATCATAGACAACGCATAAAAATTGCGTCGTTTAATAACAAAGCATTTCCATTCATAAATATCAAAGTTACATCGGTCCCAAGTCATATTATTTCATACAAAGTTTTACAAAGTATTTGAATGGAAATTATTGTTTAAGTGCGGGCCATGAATTCTTGTTGTCTTCCCGAGAGTTACCTTCAAGTACCTGAGATAAGACAGGTTAAAAGAAAAGGGTCAGCGATAACGCCGAGTGAATTCATAGAGTTTATTAAATTACATCAATATAACTTTGGTATAAAATTATTACCAAAAATTATTTCGTACAAATCATTGTAATAAGCCATAAAATAGCCAAAATCATTTTATACAAATCTTTATCGAAAATCATAATAACGGCATTTGCCTTAAAAATCATTATACGAGCCAATGTCGTAAAAGCATCATACAATACGTTTTACAACGTTGTATAGATTAAATAAAAACCGTTATATGAATATGGTTATATTAAACCAAAACACGAACATAATATCAATAGTATGACCCCGTATTGCTAGTCAGGCAATACATCGTAATTCGGAGCGTATAGCAGTATTTTGTTAATTTGGATTATTATAAGCCGCATGACATTGTTACCTTAATAAAACAAACAACGGGTAGCTAGCCTGATACTCAATTTGCCCATCTAAATTAGCGTGTCGTCACAAAGGACACGCTATGGAAATCTTCTCATACATAAATTCGCTTACCAATCAATGTGGCACGACGGGGATCAACCGTCAAGGCGCGAACTGGGGTGATCGTCCCTAAATAGTACTATTATATGCATAAGCGTCTACCAAATCCCGGTAGTTCACAATTCATGTTAATGGGACTTTTAGTGACATAACCTAACTTTAATAATCCATTTAATTTCATCTATCGGGTCCTTTAATCATTTATCGGGTCATACAAGCGGGTCATTCAATCATTCGGGTCCAAATCAATAAACAAACAATCGGGACAAATGGTGTCCTATTTTATAAAACTAACATGTTATCTCCCTCGCGGGTTTATAAAACATTTCATAAAAACATTTAAAAGAGTGCGAGGCTATGAACTCACGTTGATGTGGGAAGGCGGGTTGTCGGCAATTCGGATGTACGGTACGTGCTTCAATCACGGAAACCTAGACAAATAATACTCGTCTTAGACTCATGTCCAATGACTTTATAAAAATAACGATTATGTATACATATGATGATTTTATATATATGATGATCAAGTGGGTTTACATATTCTCATTTACTCGTTTTAGTGTTATGTGTCGATAACTTTTATACTAGTTTACTAGTTTTACCTATTTACGTGTTTTAGGTCCAATAAACTTATTATAAGTTCTTTAACTTGTTTTAATCCATTTTATACTTATATTATCAGTATCTATACTTCCCATGTTGGGCCCAAATGGGTTAAGCCCAATAAGTTCTTTTTATAAGTGTTTAACTTATTTAGTCCAATTATTAGTCCAATATGTTTACTTAGCTCGTTAATGTCCGTATGTCCTATAGTTCGGGTTTTATCGGTTTTTACTTGTATTAGGTACTTATATATCAATATATGACGTTTAAAAACTTTACATTAGACGGGTTTGATCGTCTAAGTTTTAATTGGCGAAAAACGTTAATTTTACGGTAATAGCCGAAAAAGTCGTAAAATCAAGTTTATAGTTTTTATATCTTATAAATATTATTCCACTACCATTTTTATAACTTATCCATTTATTTAACCTTTAACATATTTATATAAATAAAATTCATGAGTTAGTGGGTTTTAATTTTACATTTTATACAATATAATTTTGAGTGCTTATATAATAGTAATAAACATTAATTCTCAAAATCTGATTTTTATTTTCATCTTCACCATTTTTATCATATCTAGAGTTCTACAATGAATTAGAAGCTCATTTTTGGATGGCATGATCTTCATATTATGTGCTACATTTAACTTAGTTATAGCTACTGCTCATTTTAAGTTTATCTATGCTTAACAGTCCCTACAAAACAGCTTATTCAGATTAGCACACCCATCTTGTTTTGATCATATCTCATTCATTATAATGATTCCATTGCATGACCAACTCTCACATGTGTATAACATCTTGTACTTACTGTAAATGGATTCTACTTCATCATTTTATCAGTCTAACATGTGGTTAGTTACTGTTTTTATACAGCCTACCATTTAAACAAGATTTAACCATTTTTACATGTTGTTTTTCCATCTTTTTACCCATGTTTATCAAATCTATCAACACCAAATCCCCACATAATATTTTTAATCATCATTCATAATCATATACATATACATAAATAAAGAAAATACAAGATTACATAATCAAAATAACAAGAGGATAGGAAGAACAATCTCTATACCAACCACCATTAGTGATGAAAAGATGAGGTTTTTGATGAACAAGACTTGGTTTTGGGTAACCAATCTTATGAGATATCAACACCACTTCTAGGGTCACCAAGTATTTGTAGATTCCTCCAAAAATCAGCCCTTGTTCTTCATGAAAACTCCTTGAGAAATCAGCCCCAAAGTCCTTTGAAAACTCCTTTTTACATGTTAAGATCACCTCCAATCTTCAAGGCTTCAAAGGAGCATCATCATGTGTATGAATAACACATGATTTTATGGATAAAATAGATCAAATAAGGGTTGTTGTTGGAGATTTTGGGACGAATTTGAGAGAGAGAGGAGAGTAGTTTGCATGAAAAATGGAGTGAATGGTAAAGGGTTAGTGGTTTTACTTGTTTTGGTGGGTGAAGTAGCTTAAGTGTGAAGCTATGCTTACAAGTGTAAGCTTATTAAGTGTAAAGATGCCACATCTTTGATGTGGTGTCTTCCTTGGCTGCCCCTTAAGTTAGTGGGGTGGGATAAACTTGTTTTGTCCCATCCCGCTAATTTACGGGTATTCCTCGATTCTAGTTTCCTCGATTTGCGTGCCCTCGGGTCGTTTTACGAACAACGTTTTTATAAATTATGAATCAACGGAACAAAACGAATCTAATAAAAATTGTCTCATCAAAAACGGAGTTCGAAAACGTAAATACGTAATCCTAAGGTTTCCGGTTTAATTGTAAAGGACGTTCAATTAAATTCGTAAGTCCTAATCTCTTCTCGTAAATTTGTGAGTTTATGAACCAACACAAATTTAAATCTCAAAATAACATTCACGGATAAATTTATTTTTCTGAAATGTCGGACTGTCACCAAAACGGTGTATGCAAATGTAAGCACGTAACGTAGAATCCTCCGGTTTAGACGTAGTCGATGCTACTTCAAGACGTAAATCCAATTTACATCCCAAAAATAAGTGAGTTCATAATGTAACATTAAAATAATGTTTTCAAATAAATATTGAGAATAAAATATCAACCATAAATTGACGGATTGTCACACATTGCAAGCCCAGTACTAGGGGTTTCCCCTAAGAAACGGAAAGACTATCAAAGGAGTATACAATTACCACAAAAAGATAGCACATATAAAAAGCCACACCCATCAAGCAATGTGAAAAAAAGGTAACCAAAGACTTCCTGATGTATGTATTTCATACAAGTCTTAGAAAAAACAAGTATAAAGCGGGCAAGTATTAAACTCGACGGTTTAAGAAAACCGACGAACCGAATAAGTGCGAGTTCGTTCTCGAAGGATGTGTGTGATGTGTGCCAATAATATAAAAATCAAGTTTGGATTAATGTCGTTTTTGGGTTTGAAGAGAGAAAATTAAAAGACGAGTCACACTACGATTAAACTACGACGTATAACGTAAAACGTAAACGTAATGACGTAAAACGTGACGAAAATAATAATTTAAACTAAAAACAATTTAAAAATCTTGATTAAGTCTAAAATTAATATAAATTAGAATAAAAATTCAATAAGTAAATTTTAAAACCTTTTGTTAACTAAATATTCAATTTTAAATGCTAATTAAAGCCCTAAAATTAAATATAATTAACAAAAAGTTCAAAATTATATTTTATCAAACTAAAATCTTACTTATATTAAATAAATGCTAAAAAGTATTTTTCATAAATTTTTGAAACTATTTCTCTATTTTTAAAATGCTAAAAACACTTTTTAAATGAAAATAATCATAAAAAATAAAATAATGAGAAAAATAATTTTACTTTTTCAAAAATCCTATTTTACTTAAATAATCATGAGAAAAATGAAAAAAGTTGAAAACAGTATTTTTACCCCTAATAGGACAAAAACAGTTTAATTAAAAACTAATTGGAACTTAAAATAATTCTAAAAAATAATTAAATAAAGGGAAAAATAAAATTGCTCTTCGAAAATACTAAAATAAATAAAAGAACCAGGGAAAAATGAAAGATCTAAAAAACACTAAACTTTAACCACTAAAGACAAAATCAGAATATTAAAACCTAATTTAAAACTTCAAAAAATGCTAAAAATTAATAAAATACTCAAAAAAATAAAAACATCTTTTCTAAAATTCTTAAAATAAATAACTAAAACTATGAAAATTGAAAAATCTGAAGAAGGTTGGAATTTGCCCACTAAAGACAAAAAACAACTAAAACTGACAGTGACTTGTACAAAGTCTTGTCTGCTAGTGGAGCAGTGGCAAGCTTTACACTATCAGTGGGAACTTCTTCCCACTGCTAGACCTCAGAAAAACGAATGAGCTTGTTTTGAGCTTGTTTTGATGGTGTTATTTGGAAACAAGGGCACCCCCACAACCAGTTGGCTTGTGGGGAGTCACAACAACACAAAAACAAGCAGTTATTAACACAAATTCCACACAAACCAATGCTAAACAGTCACTGCTATACTAAAAGGGGCCTGGTGGCTTGTTTTGCTGATCTAAGTGGTATCTAAATGGATTTTAAACAGGCAAATCTTGACTATAACACAATCAAACCACACTAAAACACTCTAAACCCTAGATTACTAATGAGATCTAACAGGTGACAAGGAACCAATACTCAAAACAATCAAGCAAGTGAAATTAAGCTATGTGGAGTTCTATCAGATTTTAAGCAAAAATAATGAGCATACCAATTTTAACTAGTATACTCCAAAGCCTAAAAAAACTTTGTAGTAAACTAAAATGGACCAAGACTAATGTGTATGGACAATATTTGGACTCTAGGTGTCAATCCAAAGCCTAAACAGCCCTAGATTCAAACACCCTAATATCTAACTGATAAAGAAGATAACAAAGTAATTTGATGCAAATCAAACCCAAACTAATACTAGAACATCAAAGACATGTGATGATGATCCAAGAACGCAAATAAAACCTTAAACTATCACAAACCATATTCAAGCACAAATCAACCAAAAATCATTTACCAAAAATCACACAAATGAAAGCTTAATAAACAAGGTTTAAGCTATACCTTGTGGGACCCACATCCAGGCCCCACAATGGCTGCTGATGCCATCTCCTTACAAGCTTTAAAAGAGGCTTATGGATTATGATTGCTGTTTAAATGGAATAAGAAAATGGGGATTACAACAGTCCCTGCCAAAGGACTACAACAGTCCTATTGGCTGATATCTTTGAACCTCTGATGAGCACAAAACAACAACCAAACTACAAGCTTAAAAAGCTGCTCACAAGATGGTGTCAATCAACTTGTGGGTGGATTTTTAAACAGTGAGTACCTAAAAAAAAGTCAATGAAGGATTTCAGAAAGATTGTTTTTTTGGAACCAAACTTTCAACCATGAAAAGTAGAAGTATAAACACGAATTTAACACCTTCCTATAAACTGAACCCAATCTTCCAATTGTCAGTTGAGAGATTGACTGGTTTATACAAAAGTGGATTCAAAATATTTAACCAAAACACAAGTTTTGAAAATATTTTGTAAAAGGAAACCTTTTTATCAAACTAAACTATCTTTGAAGAAAGAATGAATGATCATACTAAGAAATCAGTAATGGAACTCCGAGAATAGATATTTGCAAGGATTTTAAAATAACTTTAATTATTCCATAATAAAATGTTTACAAACACCAATTTCTGGAACAAGAATATAAGACACATGTCGTCTTATATTTATACTATGCCTAAGAATCATCTAGAAAACAAGAAAATACATCAACCATAGCTACTGTTTTTCCAATCTTGCCCTTGGTAGAATTTGAATTTCTTGGTCAAATTGGACCCCATGTGACTTGTAAGAGATAACAACTTGCTTGACTTGATCTGAGGCGTTCATTAAGTCCTTTGGGAACGCGTTTTGTTATGGTCCATTGATTTGGTCAGGTTTTGGGAAAAAGGGGGACAAGGACGTTTGTAGGGGAGTTCATGGTGGGGTCCGGGGTTCATGTGAGAGTGTTGTGGGAGTAGAGTTGTGATGAGAGTGGGATTAATCAAGGTTCTAGAGGATTAATGGGAAAACCCCTTTGTTTTGATGATGATTGGGATTAGGGTTTATTG
Source organism: Glebionis coronaria (assembly GCA_025667525.1). NCBI lineage: Eukaryota > Viridiplantae > Streptophyta > Magnoliopsida > Asterales > Asteraceae > Glebionis > Glebionis coronaria. The sequence continues at coordinate 548,634,734 of CM046874.1, forward strand.
GACTGGGTTAGGGGATGTTGATGATGCATAGTCAGTGTTAACCATCAAATATAAACTATATTAATCAGTTTAAAAACTGATTAATATAAGTTAAGTGGAGTGTGACGTGGAGAAGGAGTGGAGGTGGCGTTTTGTGAGTGGATGGTGGGGGTGATGTGGAGTGTGCTGGTTGGATGGATAGGTTTAACTGTCTGCCACTTTTGGTCCCCCAATTTCCAAAAACTCATCATAGCAAGTCTTCACATCCGTAGCTTCTTTTCCTTTGTTAACATTTATGGCTGAATTACAATAATGATCCTTGTAACTTCATAAACATAGAATAAGGACTTGAAATGTGATTCTTGCATTCTTCAAGGGCCAAACATGTAACATCTTGAAACTTTAAGGACCCCAATGCAATTATTGAGATTTGCAAGGTTCAAAAGTGACAAGTCTTCCAAATTTGAGGGACCATTCTTGACAAATCTTCAAACTTCAAGGACTTCAATGTAAAATCATGATTCAGGTCCGGTTCTTTGTGCGGCTTCGTTTCCCATGTTCGTTTTTGCTTGATTCTTGTAATCTTTTGTTGATTTCACGATATCCGTACCTATAATACACAATGAACAAACACAAGCATATTTTGGGATATTTTATGATATTTTAAGCGTTTTAAGCCCGATTTGGACGATGAGACTATGTATAACTGCAGTCTCATCACTCCCCCATACTATATCATTGTCGTGCCCTCACGCAATGCTAGAATTAAGTATTGTAGCACTTCTAAAATTCATTTTTAGGTGACATTTATTAAAAACGTAAACTTTAAATAAACTACTACATGTTTTTAGACATAATGTATTGTTTTCATCGCAAAATGGGACGTTTATGATCATAGAATGAGAACACGTGAATGCTTCGTTAGAAATAATTTCGTCGTCCTCAATTTTCACCTAATTTCATGCTAAGCGTGAAACAAGATCATTGTCATATAAGTTAGTAATGCTAACACTACTCATATTCTCTAATCACGTACTTAGACTCCCTTATTCATAAGGTGTATCTTTTATATTTTATTTTTGTCTTAATGATCACGAGGATACATCGGTGGCTTACGCGTGAATAGAGATTAGGTCCAAAAATAGAGTCTTAACGGTGTAACAAAAATCATCGAATTAATAATTCATCCTAATAGACAACGATGTCAAAAAATTAAGTCAACAAAAAGGATCGATAAACACGGTTTTATAACGGTTTTGAACATGAGACTTATTACCAATTTGGAATTGGTTTACCACCACCTTTTATTTAACCTCGCCATGAGGTGTTTATTATGGCTTTGGTCTTGCCCTTGTCTTTTATTTAACCTCGCCATGAGGTGTTTATTATGACTTGACGTATATCCTTACGTTAAAGCGAATTTTGGATCTTTAAGGCGTCAAGATTTAAGACATTCACTTTCAATTTTCGCATAGATTTCTGGGCCTTGTGAGCTTCGAATTTTTGCTTGATTTAGGTGAAGAAGAACTTAAATTATTATTGGGGGAAGCCTTTGATTATTCGCGTGCCAATACTTAAAAACCGTGACACTGGCTATACCTTAATGTTTTCCCAATTTAATTACATGGAAGCTACTAAACAAATTAGAAACCAACAATAGAGACTAAATCGCTAAATCAATATTTATTAACAATTTATTAATGAAAGCGTAGGGGGAATGATCAAATAATTAGGACACATGAGTTTTTGAAAGAATACGAGTACTCTACGTTTAGCATAGTAACTTATAATTAACTCTATCATTTCTCGTCCTCAATTTAATGAGACTTAGCCTAATATAGTTAAGGAATCGAAGCTAAGTGATTAACACGCACGGTCGAGTAAAATATTACTCTTATTCTCACCATCAGAAAACCTACATTCGTGTCTTAAACACTTATGAAAAACAAGATTTTTTTTTAAAATTTGGCCATTTTTAGCCTTGTTTTGCATAAAACGATAACAAAAAGATGAAAATTGGATTGCGTAATGACGTAAGCAAGTTGAAGTATCTACTCACCCCCATACTAAAACTAAACATTGTCCTCAATGTTTTGAGTCTAGGGGTGAAACACCCCCATACTAAAGACGAATGTCGAATGCTTAATCTCGAGCATGGGAAGGGTAAAACGAATAATCTAAAAGCCGTTTATGAATTATGCTAATAAGATAAATGTTAGAACATAAAAGGATACCATCGGATATCGGAATCTCCAAGGGCAACAATCGAAGCTCGAGTGATACGTAAAACGAACACGAGAGGCTTCAATGATGACGATGAACCTAATAAATCACAATCACAAACAACCACGTAACAAAGGTTGGAAGAGCACAAGTTCCCTCGTTACATTAATCTAAGAAAGCAATAATATTTACAAGGATAAGCATGAGAATCCCCCACGAGGCACCTTGTTTTTGATAACCGAGTCAAAAGCTCGACTCGAATCCCCATAAATGTGATCATTTACGGATTATCATGGTATGATCATTTTTTATGGGGCTTACATGATAAACAATGCCCAAAAGTACGTAGAGTACTTTAGAAACCCGATAAACGTATACCGGGGTCAAAGATAGCGTCTTCGTTTTTGGATGAAAGACGAAACAACGCTACTTCAATGCATGCCAAAACCTCAAAGGGGTAGAAGAAAAGAGATGAGAAATAGAAGGATGGGGCAATACAATGAGCTACTCGAGGTAGACTCACACCAAGGAAATAGATATATTTTCCATTTATTGCATCAGTGGAAGACCGAGATTTCCCTTTACAAGCAATTCCAGGATCGAATATCTCGTCCTCGGTGGTAGAGTGTGAAGAAACATAAGGGGCTTCCCCCACACTAAAACCACACCAACCGTCGTCAAAAGGAGTAGACGAGGTGGTAGCACTCATAAAACACGGTGATGACGAAGTTAGACTTGTAGAAAAATCTTTTAAATCAATTTTAAAATCTTTTCCTTTTTCATCATTCAAAAACTCTTAATGAAAACCCGATTGAATTATGTCGAAAATATTTGGCATTTCTAAGACGATGTTAGCCACACTAAAAATTCTCACATTTAAGTCGCGGTTAGGGGGTGGTGGATTGTATAAGTTCTCAAACATTTATCAACAAAGAACACCGCCCCCTCGGGGTCAACATATTCGTCATCCTCATGATCGTGAATCTCATCGATTTCTTCATCATAGATGGGTTTGTCAAACCAAGGTTTTTCATTCCCCTCATTGAGGATTTTAAAAACTCTCTTGAAAAGATCACGATCAAGCACAAAACCATCATTCTTTTGTGGGGATCGTTGATAAGTTAGATCCTCACGAATGTGGTATACATCATTCTCGTTTGAAGAGTGTTGATTAGGTAACTCCTCGAGAATGGGATTTTGGGTCACGTGAGTTGGTTCGTCATCAAAATTAAGATGTTCCAACTCATCAAGATCTTCCTCGATTTTGGAAAAATCAACCTCACTTGTAGGTGGAAGTGGAGGCAAAAGAGCTAGCTTTCGTTCGATAATTTCCTCAATCTCGGGATCAAACTCATAATCATCGTAATTCCCATGTAAAGAGGTCTTTTTAGGAGAATCCTCAAAAATGGTATTTGGATTTTGAAGCACGTGATCAATTTCCGCAAAATCGCCATTGTCATCATCAAAGAAAGAGTCGATGTGAGCACTCAGAACCATGGTCTTACAAGTCGAATGACTATGCTTAGGTGACCTTTTCATGACGAGAGGATCGATGTCGATAAAACCTTTAGCCTCAATAGGTATTGGGCTAGGTGATGGAGGCACTTCAATGGAATTAGAAGTTGAAGCCTCAAAGGCATGGTCCTTCGAAGGTGGTGAAGACGAGTCTATATTGGTCATTTTCGTTATGGCACTAACGTCGCCCTTCAGAATTGGTGGTTCAATTGTTTCGCCGAATATATCCCAAAATGATTTTTCATCCATAAATCTACGAATACCCTTTTGAATTAAGTAAACGTATTCTTTATCGTTAAAATCGTCATCTTCAAAACCGTTCATCTTCATTTTCAAAACATGCATCAAGCCTCATATTTTCCGCTAAAGTTAACATTTTGAAATCATTAGAATTTGAAACCTTGGTTTTATCATATCATTTCTATTCGCGAAAAAGTCCATTTTTTCCTCCCCATATTTCATAGTTAATTTCCCACCGTGGACGTCGATACGGCTCGAGCCGTCGATAAAAAGGGTCGATCTAAAATAATGGGACATTTAGGGTCCCACTCGTAATCAAAAATGACGAAGTCCGCGGAAAAACAAACTTTCTGATTCTAACGTAAACATCCTCGGCTATTCCAATTGGTTCTAAAGGTGTACAATTTGCTAGTTCGATAGTCATGTTCGTGGGGGTAAGTCTAGGCAATTTCATCAATTTCCAAAGAGAATGAGCCAAGAGATTGATGCTAGCACCTAAATCGGCAAGGGCTAAACATGCCTCAATCTCGGAAAAATCACAAGGTAGTAGAAATTGGCCCGTATCCTCTTTCGTTCTCGGCATATGCCTTTTGGGTTTTTTAAGAAGGATCGAAGCACAAGTTTCCTCAAGGGTCACATTGGTGAGGTCGATAAAGCTCTCTTTTTGAACCGTGAATGGAATTAGAGGTACACGAGGGTGTGCACTCTTTTCCTTGGTCACCATGTTCACCCCATCGAATTTAGAACATGAAGGCGTCTTAGAAGTCGAGGGTTGAGAAGAAGGAACAAATCTAAATCCATCAAGGTTTAGGGTAATCACACGAATTTTTCCATGAGACGAGGCGGCTTTAATGTGTTCCTTCGGATTTGTTACGGTGTCACTAGGTACGAACTCGATGACGCACCCGAGGATTTGTTCACAATGGCCGAAAACATCTTTTTAATTGTCGATTTGTCCTTGCTCAATCTTTGTATTTTGATTTTTCAAAGTATTGGAAAAGTCGTTTTTCAAAGTACCAATTTGTCCCTCTAATCGTCTCATATTAGCCTCATTCGTTTTCATATATTCTTGAAAATCGTTTGACAAACTATTTTGATTAGCATTAAAGTTCCCTTAGTTTTGATTATTTCTTTGAAAATTTCCTTGATTACCACTCGAAAAATTGTTTCCTTGATTGTTGTTTTGAAAACTCGAGTTTTTATTGTTGTTATCTCGATTTTGCCAACTCAAATTACGACCTTGATTATATCCTTGATTCGAAAAATTTCCTTGTTGATTATTTCCTTGAAAATTGTTTCGGTTTTGATTCGAAAAATTGTTGCCTTGGTTATAATTTCCTTGTGATGGACCCGCGTTATTTTGATTTTGAAAATTGTTGTTTAACGCGTTTACACTCGAAGTTTGACTATCCGTAGCCGCACACTCGTAATAATTATGAGGTCCACCACACAACATACACGATGCCTCAACCGCTTTCACCGTAGCGAGAGCGTCTTTCTTTTGCATCTCGATTAAGAACGACGTGAACACATTCGTCAACTTATCGACTTTCGCATCAACCCTCTCAATATCGCGATTAAAATTACTTACATTGGCGACATTGGCAACACTCGGTGTGTTCTGGAGTTGGGAAACCTTGGATCTATTCTCGATAATCATTAAAGCGTCTTTCGGAGTTTTACACAAAAAATTGCCATCGGCGGCGGAATTCAACGAATATTGTTCTTGAAAACTAAGACTGTTATAAAACGTATCGATTTGGTGTAACTTGGGAAATCCATGGTGAGGATATTGCCTAAGCAATTACTTAAAACGATCACACGCATCTATAAACGATTCATTCGGCTTTTGTTCAAATCTCGTAATATCGTTTTTGAAAAACGTCGTCTTAGACGGTGGGAAAAAATGATTAACGAACTTGGAATAGAGATCCTTCCACATAATTATGGAATTAGGTGGCTCTTTCTCGTACAAATCCTTGGCGGCACCATCGAGCGAGTACGAAAAAATCATAAGCTTAACAACATCGGTGTCGACGTTTTTAAACTTGCTCGTTGTCACATCCCACCATGGCGGAATATGGGGCGCGACGTATGGATATCATCACAACATGGCGTGTCTATAGAGATAACTAAATGAAATAAGAAATGTCATAAAATGGTGACACAAATGTCATGACAATATCTCAACAATGCAGGAGTCTAGATAAGTAGGTAACAGTCCTACCGCTTACCCGAGACAAACAATTAACATAAACAAAGCAAACATATAGATGTCAACAAAGTATCACTTATTCAAACATCAAATAAAGACTAAGAGGAAAGGGGGTTCCTCCAAATACAATCCTAAGCCTCCAAAGCTAGCCACTCCTATTCTCATGCTTAACCACATTCTCACCTGAAAGAGACACTAAAACACGTCAACATAATTTTGGTGAGAGTCATAGGTTTAGACTCCAACTTCAAATCAGTTATAATATAAGATGTGAATAACCACCAACAATAAAACTATATGGACAATGTGTTACAAATGTGCATTAACAACTAACAATTCAAGATTAATCATACCAAACCAATTCCAAGGCTCCAAGCCTTTCCAAACACCATGGTCCCATAGGCTCCCATACACCTATGAACCAATCCCAAGGCCCCGCCTTGTCAACATCCCCTTGGTACCAAGTCAAATCACAAAACAATCATGAATCAATTAGCAGTTAATCACATAAGTACATAAGAGTCCATCACCAATCATAAAACATTCACAACAACAATTTACAAAACCATAACGAGTGTCTCTTCCATCCCTTTTAGAAGTCAAAATCATTAAAAGATATGGGACTATGAAACTCACCTGATTGAGCTTCTCCAACAATCTACACACTAGCAAAAAGCTAACAAACAAATGCACCCAATCAATACATGAACCAAATACTAAAATGATTCATCAACCTATGATGGATATCTAACATTATCCCATATATATACCCCATTTATATGCTCTAAGCATTCAATTTCCCGTCCCTAACCAGTCCTTAAGTTAGTTAAACTTGATACCTATCCCGTTTACTTTTCTCCCAAACAGTCCCGGTTTTAGTCATCAAACTATTAGCCAAACGCCAACCTAACCAAACCCATGCTCTCTGTAAAAGAAACCCTATTCCCTTACATGTTTTAGCTAACTCCTCCCTTTTGACCCAACCTTAAAGCTACTATTAAGACCTCGATATATATATATATATATATATATATATATATATATATATATATATATATATATATATATATATATATATATATATATATATATATATATATATATATATATATATATATATATATATATATATATATATATATATATATATATATATACTTCTGTCTATCCAGATTTTACTGATTTTGAACATACAAAACGTTCGTTATGATCAGGGGGTCGTACCCTAACCCATTTACTTAGCCCTCATCCAGGTCTATTATTTAATATATAAAACAACTCCCACGTTTATTAGATGGTTCAATTGTACTTCTAAGTACCCCAATCACCTTAAAACACAAATTGAAAACCCGCTGTCCCAAAAACTGTTTTGACCTCCGCCTGTTGTAACCTGTTTTTGACCCACCTCCATACCACCAATTTAGTTCTCGTTTCTTGCATTAGAAAGCCAACTAAATTACCTTTTCAGCGGTAGTTGGATCGCATCATTAATGTTCCTAGAACTCTAGATATGATCAAAACAATGGACCAAAATTCTGCCCAGTTTTTAAAAACGATTTTCTCATAATTAATCTAATTAATCATACATAAACCCTAATTAAAACCTAAAAACGATTTCCAATGATAAAAACCCATTAATTACATTATTAATTACAGATCATTAATAAACCCTAATCAAAAATTATGAATCTCAAACCCTAATCCATCATAGTAGGTTACAAATACGTAAATTAACATTAATCAACCTAGTTTAATCACGTACCTTTAAATCCTGAGAATAAATTCGACTCTTCTTGATCATCCATTGCTATTTGACTGACTTAGAGTTTAATTTAAGGTTTATGGATCGTTTTTGGGGTCTTAGGGTGTTTATATGCTTTGGTAACCTCCTGGTCAAGTTTAGGCCCAATTAGGACTCTTATATGGTAATTATCTATTTTTTTATTAAAATATTCTGCTATGGGGCCCACATTTCCGACTCCCCCTTCATTATTTTATTAATTTAATTGCTATTAACTTATAATTACCATTAGTTAACATCTAGACCCTTCCGATCAAAACCGGACACCTATTCGCTAATTTTTCGACTTTCTATGTAATTTCCGAACTAACCGTCATTTCCAAAAGTTTCTAATTATGGAAAGTATCTCTAAAACTTATCCTAACCATATAATATGTACTTAATACATACATACAACATATGATACGTACACGAAACCTTGTAAAAACGATATCCGAACTTTCTCGCATTTCATTTATGAACTCATTTCATTTCATTTCATTTCCAACCCGTACCATGATTTACAAATCATGTACCTCATTTCGTCCATTCTCATCCCCAAAATCACACATATAAACACATAAATCACATAAATCACAGAGTCACACAAAATACCCCAAAAATACGACTAAGTGACGAACCTCAAAAACCAGGGTTGTCACATCACTCCCTCCTAATAGAAAACTCGTCCCGAGATTTACTCCTTAGGATCATCATTAGCAAAGATCTAAGGATACTTGTTCCTCATAAATCCTTCCCGTTCCCACGTGAACTCTAGTCCACATTCCAAATTCCATCTAACCATAATTACGATATATTACCCCTTTTTCCAACGTCTTAGCTTCACGACCTAAAATCTCTACCGGTTCTTCGATGAAACTAATACTTCCCACTATTGGCTAGGTATAAAAATCTTATCGTCCGAATCCTTTCGAATTGAAAACCGGTCTTAAGTGCGACTCAATCGTCTTTTGGTGAATCAAGAGAATGGTTTGGTTTCTTTGTCTAATTTTAAACTATTAGCAAGTAATTAAAGTGTCGTTGAGTAAAATGAAAGAATACAGATTAATACTAAAATGACAAGTAAAAATGAATGCTTGTAAACTTAAAGGCTAGATTAGAAAAATGCTTTAACACTTAATAAAAACAAACACTTAGAACTTTTATGAAAACAATACATGAAATAAGCCTAATCGGAATATCACAACTAACCACTCAATCGGAATGAGCCCAAAAAGGTGTCCCGATCGGAATGTATTCCGATCGGTGATCGGAATATGGGGGAGAAATGCAATCGGAATGTCCACGAAAGGGGGTAATCGGAATAAACCAAAATAAACCAGATCGGAATGTGGGATAATGGCTACAATCGGAATATTAGGATAACTACTATAATCGGAATACGCAAACAATGGCTAGATCGGAATAACAGGGAATGGTGCCTATCGGAATACTTGTGGTGTGATCGGAAAGTCAAAACCCTTTTCCGATTTGATCAATCGGAAAAAGGGGGAGGCTGTCGCTCGGAATAGGCTGCAATCGGAAAAGGGAATTGAACCCTTTCCTAAATTTGTGGAATTCGGTTATAAGCTAATGAATAAGCTATATAATAAGCTTATCACCAAACTAAGCCGAATCAATGACTAAACCGGATCGAATAAGCACTTATCAACTTATCTATCTCGAAAATCAAAAAACTTATGGATCAAACAATAAAAACATAAAATTTTTTAAGGAAAACTTTTATAAACAAATAAGCTAATCATAAAAATAAGCCAATAAGCACAAAAGTCTTAAAGCTTAATCAAATGAAAACTTATGAAATGATCAAAAGATTAACTTTTCAAGCACGAAATCATTTAGAACAACACGGATCATATGATAATCGCACCAAAATCAATCTAAAATCAAAGAAGAGTAGAATGAGATTAAGGATTAAAAGCTTAAAATAGAACTTTGATTAATGAAATAAGAAATACAAAATGTTTAATCTTGAAAGATTAAGAGAAAAGATGAAATTTAGTGAGAGAAAGTTTAAGACTTTCTCTCTCTAAAACTAGAAAGAAAATGAAAAAGTGAAAACTAGCTAAAACTATCTAACCACTAACTACCCTCCTAATGACTATTAGGAGGGTATTTATAAGGAAGGTGGAAGGAGTGCATGTGTTGCATCTTCTTTCTTGCTTTCTTCACGTTTTCTCGACTTGACTTTAATTCTTTGTCTTTGTCGTCTCGGGATTTGAACTTGTCTTTTAATTTTCTTCTTCTATTAGACTTAAGTTCTTCGACTTCTTTAAACTTCCGTCTTTAGACTTTTTCTTCGATAAATCTTCAGAATAGGCCTTGGACTTCCGTTCTTTTTGCACTCTTGATCTTTTGACTTCGTCTTTTCCCGTTTTCTTCGATAAAAGCCCGTGAAAACCTGTGTTTTCTTCCTTTTTCATATTTTGGTCCTAAAACACAATAAAAATACAAACCACGCATAATTCCGACTTTTACGACATAAATCACACGTTTTGGTCTTGTTATTATTGGAAATAAGTGGTAAAAGGATAAGTGTTTTCACACTTATTAAATCCCCTACACTTGACCATTGCAATGCCCTCATGCAATGCATTAATTTTAAAGCACGGTTTACATTTTCCATCATAAATAACCCACCTTGGCCTTTATTAACTACTAAACCTAAAAAGATAGAACAAGAAAAGAAATCAAACACTTACATTGGTTTTGGCAGCCATGAACGTTTATCATCCTCAAGTTTCACGTTCCACATACCAAGCTTAAAAACGAGATCATTGTTATTATAAGTTAGCAAACTATCACGAACTCATGTGGGCCAATTATTCACTTAGACTCCCTTATTCCTAGGTGTATCTCTTATATTTTAATTTTGTCTTGAATGATCACCAGGATGCATTGTTTGACTTATTTCGATAGTTATTTAGGCCGAAAATAAAGTGAACGATTTAATTAATAGTTAGCTAAAGGACCAAATCTTTTAAAACTGCTTCTCGGGACCTCATAAAGTTCATATCTTGGCATAACTCGCTTCACGATTTGAGACCTTTCTCAGACCGATATTTGGCAGCGACTTCATACTTCGAATCTTTGAGAGACGTTCTTGAAATAATGGTCTTCTCTTCATAATAGGATATTCTTCACTTGAAGTTTTGAGAGATTCTTCATCTTTGGACCACGACTTCTTCATTTTTCTCCAATATTTATTTTGGACTTCGATATACAACGATCCGCCTCCTTTTAGGACTTGGATCTATTTATCCTCATACCTTGTTAGGGTCTTTTCGGATAGACTTCTCCATGACTTTTGGGGAGTTTTTGCTTTTCGTCGTGTGTCTCGATCCTTCATATTGATTTTCGATAAATGATTCTTCACATCACTTTTGGATCTTTAGCAACAAAATGTAGCCCTCATGCCTTGTTAGGGCCTTTTCGGACTCACCAATCTTCGCATCCCGCTTCAATAAGTTATGCCTTGGCTATGAACTCTAATCCGTACCGAGCAACTTTTAAACGATCTGGGGCTAGAAGCTAAGTAACCTTTTAAATCGTACAACCTTATTTATTGCAGATAAATTTATTAACAAGCGAAGGGAGAATAGGCTTATAATTAACTCACATAAATTCACGAAAGAATACCAAACTTATAATTGACTCTATCATCTCTCGTTCTCCACAGTTTAAAATCTCAAGGAATGAGACTCGTGGATGCTTCGCCTATTAAATCAAAGTTTTGGGTTTTCGAGTCGCTTATAGGATCTTGCAAATTCTTAGACTTTTTCAAGTTTAGAAATCGCGTTTTAAAGTTCCCTTGATAAACGACTCTCTAGGATCAATTATAGGAACTTGCGAAAAGTTCTTGTTCTTAACCCGTGAGAGTTAAGACTTTCGCGTTTTATAGCTCCCTATATAAAAGCCTAGCAAAACTTGACTTAAACACGTTAAGGATACTAGCTAGAGTAAACTTAGGTAAGTAAACTCGGGTTGAGTCAAAATGTTCACGACTAAGAAAAATCTAAAACCACTTTATTGAAAAACTATTCTAGCAATAGAAAGAAAATAAACATAACAAAGGCAAATACAACTATACAACTAGGCCAAAATAGATTAAAAATGTTGAAAAATGTCGAAAAATCAAATTTTCCGGTTAAAATGAGGGCAAATCCATGGAAAAGACCACTTACTTTGATATAAGTCCCCCCTACACTTGAGATAAACATTGTCCTCAATGTTTAAGCATGTGGGAGTAAACTCCCCTACACTTAGGACATTGTGCAGTTTGTTTAAATCATGCTAAGGAAAGGACAACTAAAGTGAATTCAATGTGAACATATAAGATATGAAATATTGAATCACAAGAGTTTAGGATAGAACCGGGAAGAAAGGAACACGGTATCACAGTTCGTCAAAAGTCATCAAGGTGGATCTTTGAAGCTTTAATCCCTGCACAGCACAAGAAACAAGACAACAAACATATACGGGGCTCCCCCTACACTTATTATGAAAGCAGTAAAGGAAAGATCACGGGTTGCCTCCCGAGAAGCACTTGTTTTTGTTCACCGAGTCACGCATCAAGAAGTTTGATAACCTCGTTTTTGATGACTTCATGGATTTTAGGATTCACCTTTCGTTGGCTTTGAATTGTGGGCTTAAAGTCGTCCTCCATGAGAATTTTATGTGTGCAGAAGTGAGGATCAATTCCACGGATGTCGGAGATATTCCAAGGGATAGCTCTTTTATGCTTCTTCAACACGGCGACAAGTCTTGCTTTTTCGTCTTCTCTCAGATCCTTTGCGATGATGACCGGTAACTTCTCGTTGTCTTCCAGGAAAACGTACTCAAGATGAGGAGGTAGGTCCTTAAGCTCGAGAGTAGGAGGATCCTCAATAGATGGTGTAACTAACGATGGATCATCATTAGTCACCTCTTTAGGAGCAGGAGGAGAGAACGGGTCTTCATTGAGAAGTCTCTCAATAGTACGAATATCTTCATCCCAATTGGTGGACAAATTATCATACTTAATATCAAGAGGACCCAAGCTAGCTTCGAAATCATCCAAGTCACTTTCTCCAAAAGGAGTCAATGCTGGAGCAATTGAGGCAACGGTCTCAACATTGGGTAGAGAATAAAGAGTACTTTTGCAAGCATCATGAAAATGTTCTTCACAAGCCTCATTGAGAACATCAATAGCATTAACACTCTCATATGAATAAGGTTGCTTAGAAATCTTACCCATGTTGAAGACAATTTTATCGTCACCAACTCTCATGATTATTTCGCGTGCGGCTACATCAATAAGAGTGCGACCGGTCCTCAGGAATGGACGTCCAACGATTAATGGAACACGAGGATCTATCTCGTAGTCAACGACAACAAAATCCGCCGGGAAGGTGAATTTGTCAACGCCAACAAAGACATCTTCGGCTATCCCCACTGGATAAGCAACCGTGCGGTTGGCTAATTCCAAAGTCATTTTGGTGGGGACTAGCTCGGGAGAGATAATTGCTTCCAAACACTTAAAGGCATTAAGTTAATATTGGCACCTAGATCGGCTAGGGCCATGCAATTCTCTACTCCCGGGAAGTTGCAAGGAATCAAGAAGCGACCCGGATCACCAAGTTTGGTGGGCAATTTCCTTAAGAGCACTGTGGAGCAGTTCTCATTAAGTTGGGTCTGAGCGATGTCAAGAAGCTTTTCCTTATCACTTAGAAGATCTTTAAACATCTTTGTGTATTTGGGCATGTGAGCGAGAGCCTCGGCAAAGGAGATGTTAAAATTCAATTGTTTAAACATTTTTAGAAAGTTTGAAACCTGAATATCATCCTTGCTCTTTTGCTTCTCTTTCCTCAACCTTGAAGGATAAGGTATATTGGATGAAGAAGAAGGCTTTAAGGGAATAGGATCACTCACAGCCACGGGTGATGGGGAAATGGGGATAGAAGGTGAAGGAGGTGAGGAAAGTTGCTCTTTTTCCTTGTTCACAATCACGGGTAGAGGTGTAGGAAGCTCGGGTTCCATATAACCTTTTCCACTACGAGTGGTGATTGCTTTCATCTCCCCTCTTGGATTCGCAACGGTATTACTCGGAAGAGTACCCGAAGAAGAGGGTTGATTACCTTGGATGAGCGAACCAATCATATCACGAAGGTGAACCGCTTGATTATTAAAAGAGTTTTGCATGTTTGCAATAATTTCATTGCTGTGTTTTGCCATGTCATTCCTTAGCTCGGCTCGAATATCGTTCCCTTGTTTTGCCATTTCGCCCTTCAAGTTGCGGACTTGACTCTGAAGATTCGTCACCATATCCCGATTCGTCTTCATGAATGTCTCGACATCTGGACTCACTGCTATCGGTTGAGTGAGAGGTGGAGCTTGGTAAGCTTGAGAATTTCCTTGAGGTGGGTATGGGTTTCGTTGGGATTGATATTGGTTGTTTGCACGAGGTTGGGATTGGTTGTAGCTTTGTTGTTGGTTTTGGTTTGCAGGAGGGAAACCAGGAGGGGCAAGATAATTGTTGGAACGATAACTTAGCAAGCCACGGTCTCCTTGAGGGAGAGCTTGATAGCCTCCCGTGGGATAAGTGCCGTAAGTTGCGTTAACGTTTTCAGAAAAATTGGCTTGGGTAGAAGGACAATCATTATAAGAATGAGGACCACCATATGTGTCACAAGAAATAGCAACGGCTTTAGCTTGTTGAAAGTTGTTTGTGGCTATGGACATGAAATCTTTGTGCATATTCGCGATTTGTCGGGAAAGTTCGGATATCTCAGGATTAGAAGTAGTAGAAGAAACATTGACTCTCTGATTAGATCTTGAGAATGCGGATGAATCCCAATTCTTGTGGTGAGTAGTCATGTTTTCAATCAACTCTCGACACTCCTCCGGTCTCCTTTTCATAAAAGTACCACCGGCGGCGGCATTGATCGTGTCACGATCACGAAAAGTGAGACCATTGTAGAAGGTGTCAATAAGAGTGACGGGGAGCATATTGTGATTTGGACAGCGGTCGATCAAATCATTGTATCGTTCCCAAGCATCGAAAAGCGATTCATCATTCTCTTGCATGAATCCACTGATTTGGTTACGAAGGCTAGTGACCATGGATGGGCGAAAGTAGCGCGATAAAAAGCGTTGAGTCATGTCATTCCACGTATGAATAGAATTCTTAGGAAGACGGTCAAACCATTTTTCGGCATGGTGAGAAAGCGAGTGGGGAAAAAGTTGGAGGCGAAGGTCATCCATAGAAACACCGGAGCACTTCATGCTTTGGGTAATGGTAATGAATTTGTCGAGGTGTTTGTTGGCATCATCATCCGGAATTCCACGAAACGGGTTCGTTTGCACTTGTTGGATCATGTGATGTTTCAACGAAAACTCCTGAGCCGTGACGTGCATCGGCGCAATCGGGCCTCCGCGTCCGTTGATGGTGGGTTGACACAATTCCTCCATTGTTCGTAAATCAGGTAGGTGGACATTGTTGTTGTTGTTGTTGTTATTATTTAAATTGGGTTGAGGTGGGTGATTATTGTTGTTATTAACACCAGCCATATCTAAATCTTCACGAGTCTCGGGCTCAGAATAGTTCGAAGATCTAGTACGCATACACCTGCAGAAGAAAAATATATACAAAGAGAATATCTATATAATCTTTTTGGTGCAAAACCGTTTGAAAAGAATTGCTTTTTAATGATTTTTTAATGTTTTTGTATTTTTGAAGAGTTTTGTATTTTTTTGGATTTTTTTGGATTTTTTTGGATTTTTGAAAATTTTTAAAGCAAGGAAAATAACGTTCAAAGAACGGATCCCAAAATTCAATGCGTCTCTCACTAGAAACCGTTAATCGTAACGAAAAGAGCCGGCAGGGGCGCCATTTAATACTTCCCTTTTGGCTAGGTATAAAAATCTTATCGTCCGAATCCTTTCGAATTGAAAACTGGTCTTAAGTGCGACTCAATCGTCTTTTGGTGAATCAAGAGAATGGTTTGGTTTGTTTGTCTAATTTTAAACTATTAGCAAGTAATTAAAGTGTCGTTGAGTAAAATGAAAGAATAAAGATTAATACTAAAATGACAAGTAAAAATGAATGCTTGTAAACTTAAAGGCTAGATTAGAAAAATGCTTTAACACTTAATAAAAACAAACACTTAGAACTTTTATGAAAACAATACATGAAATAAGCCTAATCGGAATATCACAACTAACCACTCAATCGGAATGAGCCCAAAAAGGTGTCCCGATCGGAATGTATTCCGATCGGTTGATCAGAATATGGGGGAGAAATGCAATCGGAATGTCCACGAAAGGGGGTAATCGGAATAAACCAAAATAAACCAGATCGAAATGTGGGATAATGGCTACAATCGGAATATTAGGATAACTACTATAATCGGAATACGCAAACAATGGCTAGATCGGAATAACAGGGAATGGTGCCTATCAGAATACTTGTGGTGTGATCGGAAAGTCAAAACCCTTTTCTGATTTGATCAATCGGAAAAAGGGGGAGGCTGTCGCTCGGAATAGGCTGTAATCGGAAAAGGGAATTGAACCCTTTCCTAAATTTGTGGAATTCGGTTATAAGCTAATGAATAAGCTATATAATAAGCTTATCACCAAACTAAGCCGAATCAATGACTAAACCGGATCGAATAAGCACTTATCAACTTATCTATCTCGAAAATCAACAAACTTATGGATCAAACAATAAAAACATAAACTTTTTAAGGAAAACTTTTATATACAAATAAGCTAATCATAAAAATAAGCCAATAAGCACAAAAGTCTTAAAGCTTAATCAAATGAAAACTTATGAAATGATCAAAAGATTAACTTTTCAAGCACGAAATCATTTAGAACAACACGGATCATATGATAATCGCACCAAAATCAATCTAAAATCAAAGAAGAGTAGAATGAGATTAAGGATTAAAAGCTTAAAATAGAACTTTGATTAATGAAATAAGCAATACAAAATGTTTAATCTTGAAAGATTAAGAGAAAAGATGAAATTTAGTGAGATAAAGTTTAAGACTTTCTCTCTCTAAAACTAGAAAGAAAATGAAAAAGTGAAAACTAGCTAAAACTATCTAACCACTAACTACCCTCCTAATGACTATTAGGAGGGTATTTATAGGGAAGGTGGAAGGAGTACATGTGTTGCATCTTCTTTCTTGCTTTCTTCACGTTTTCTCGACTTGACTTTAATTCTTTGTCTTTGTCGTCTCGGGATTTGAACTTGTCTTTTAATTTTCTTCTTCTATTAGACTTAAGTTCTTCGACTTCGTTAAACTTCTGTCTTTAGACTTTTTCTTCGATAAATCTTCAGAATAGGCCTTGGACTTCCGTTCTTTTTGCACTCTTGATCTTTTGACTTCGTCTTTTCCCGTTTTCTTCGATAAAAGCCCGTGAAAACCCGTGTTTTCTTCCTTTTTCATATTTTGGTCCTAAAACGCAATAAAAACACAAACCACGCATAATTCCGACTTTTACGACATAAATCACACGTTTTGGTCTTGTTATTATTGGAAATAAGTGGTAAAAGGATAAGTGTTTTCACACTTATTAGAAACGAAGACTCATATCCATACTAATATCATCTAATGCTACTTGCAAGTCGGTTCTTGCTAAGAATTTCCTCAAGCTTGATACACGAAATACATCATGCACACTATTCAATTCTCCCAGTAATTCCTCAATCTATAAGCCACGGGTCCAATCCTTTCAAGGATTTCGAACGGACCCATGATTCTAGGTGTTATCTTCCCTTTCTTCCCAAACCACATCACTCCTTTCCATGGTGAAACCTCTAGCATAACCTTACCTCCAATCTTAAATCCCAACGGCTTATGCCTCTCGTCCACACAGCTCTCTTGTCGGTTCTTTGCCATTTTCAACCTCTACTTAAGCACTGCCACCACCTCCATAGTTTTCTGATCCACCTCCGGTCCAATACGTTGGCCGCTTCTAACTTCATCCCACTATAACGGTGATCCACCGCATCTCCTATGAATTAACTCCAGTAGTTTCTACTACAATTCCTATCACTAGACCTAATGGCTTCTATCCTCTATAGATTTTCCATCTTTCGGAAGTTCTCCCAACCTTAATCACATCTAATGGTATATGCAGTATTACATAACCAAAAGATTCCCATAACATTCACATGAAACATGTCATAACCACCACCTCATCCTTGCTTTCCCATGCTCGGCACCAAGTAACTAACCATACTTCATACTAACAGGTGCTACACCTTTTCCCTTGGTGGACGTTCCATTGTTCGTGACTACTAACCTCTTGCTCTAACGGTTTTCCCTTAAATATCACCCCACTATCTTGACAACCTATTGCTCCATCGAATCATTCTTCCTCCATACTACTTTTCGCTTATCTTTCCACAATCTTAATTTCCATACCATCTTATATCCCGTCTTCAGCCTATAATTTAGGCGTTTCCTCCTTTATTCCCTACATTCTCATCAGTGGGGAATATGCCCCTCTCGCCGATGACTCTCTCTTTGTAGAATAAATTTTCCTAATATAATGCGTTCTCCAACTATCTCCAAATCTCACACCAATGCTCTAGTGTCTTTCTCAATTACCCCTATAGTATGCTCATACCAAGCATTAGTCTATCAACGGTATACTACGCTTACTTCCCATCATTTATTCCCTTGCCGTAATCCTGCATAAAGCATTCCATACTTCTTAGGCTAATTTTTATGCAGAAACTCCTATTCCATCACATCCGTACGCAATCCTTCCAACTTCTCAACTACTTGACTTCTCATTCCTCTTAGAAGATAGGATGAATTATTCAATCTATCGACTATCACCCAACTCTCATGGTACTTATTCCTCTACCCTATTATGTATCCCCTCTACCATCTTAGTCCTTACACCGCCCTTTCTATGCTACTACTATCTATGTAGGAAGCATAACCTATGTGCCTTTTCTCCATATGATTGTCCAAGCCACGCAACATAAATGTTGACGCGTTCTCTGCTTTAGACAACTACTCGTGCAGCTTACATCCTTCATCCAAACCATCCTAACATGTCATCCATATAGCTAAATTTTGTCTCAGCATCACTTCCTCCCTCTTATTCCATGTCTCATTAACTATGCTTGCCTTTCCCAGATGGTACTTGGCCTTGCAATTTTTCTTCATCACTTAACTTCACCCATCACCTTTGCCAAATGTTCAATCAAGAGGACTGAATATGTGTTGGAGACGTTCATGATCCGTATAGATCATTCTCTACATCTCGTACACCAAATGCCTCTAGCATTCTAGGCACATCTAACAATCCAGCTCTACTAACTAAGTCATATCTAGTTCTTCTGAATCTTCAGTTCCTGCAACGTATAAGCAATCGCCTTTCTTTGTCGTCCTCGTACGCATCCAAATCCTTGCTCTATGTATCTTCATGCTTCGCGAATTCATCCAGTCCTTCCGATAATGACAGGATGTACACATTATACAATCCACCTCTTCAGCCTCCACAATGCTTCCTCATCCTTCTTCACTTCGCCCCTTGCTAGTTCCATGGTATGCCATCATATCTAACTACTTATCATGGTAAACTTAATACTAAAACTCACACTTGAAAATCTCACGTATAACTCCCTTTCCTTACAACTCCAAAACCAACTCATAATTCGCCTCACTCTCCTTCTTAGACTTTAAGCAGATCAAGATGTCGTCGATACTCCCGATGACAACTCGTTTACATACGTTCATGCACACTCGATTCATTGACTCCATGAAAAACTCTAGTGCTTTGGTGAAGCCAAATGCATAACCGTAAACCCAAAAGCGTCCATTCAACATTCTTAACATCATCCGTGCATCCTCTCTTGGCAGCAACACAAACAAATTTCTACCTCTTTCTACTCGCGAAATTCTACACACATTCTAAAAGATCGATACTCCTTCTTCTCAACTCATCCAACCGCTTTCACATCACATTTACTACCAGGCAACTCAACCTTTATCTTGAATCCCTTGCAATTTCTAACAACTACTGTCTTTAAAATCATCCCATCAACAATTACCTTGGAAATGCACTAACTACAACTCATATTGCTCCTTCTACTGGCTCTGTTCATGGTTCTACTTCAAGTTAATAGGTAAACCTACTAAATTTTAAGAAAACTTTGGAAAATTTTACATACCTAACGAATATCACAAGTACCTTTAAAATATCACATCCCCTTCCAACATTCTATATGATGCGTTACTTGTGCCAATATCCATACTTTATACAAATCTCTATTCATCTCCTTTGGAACTCCTAAGAGACCTCATGACCACATTAGTTCGTCTTTCTACGAACTTCTAACTCTTTCCCCATCACAAAGGGCATTCCAACTATTCTCTCATATGACTATATCAATGCTCTCAATCAATACAAAACCAAAACTACATCTGGAACCTACTAGACACGACCAACGAATCAAAACTATGGATAACTAACGATATTTCACGTGCACCAGTTAAAACAAGTAAAAAACCATGAGACTAAAAAGTAAACTCAAACCCAAAATATGTATCAATTCAAAATGACCCATGACAACGAAAAATAATACAAGAAACACCCAATGGCAACCAAAACATATTACGCCCCGCGACATATTTTTTTACCTTGCACGACATCGACTTTTCCAAAAAGAATATTTTTCTTTACCTCTCCACATCTATGTGACTAAAACAATCTACAAACAACCCTCTATATGATCTTAAGACTCAACTCAAAGACAAGGTACCATGAACATCCCAAATCATAAGTTTAAAAACTACTATTCAAAACTCAACCTTGTACCCGACACTTGTACAACAATTTCGATCAAGCTAATGACCTCACATGACTATACATTCTGAATATTTGAAAAGTACGTTCCAAGTACATAATTTTAGGCTTTAGAATCACCCAAAAAGCTTTAAAAACGAAAAAGTTATGACCAAAACAATTTTATACTAGTTGTTTTAAAATCTAAAGAATCATCTTAGTAATTAACGTAATCCTTTTTAAATGAAAAGAAATAAATGTATGTGAAATTTTTATGAGCTTTGTTTAGTCTTGTATATATAATTATAAATGACGTATATCAATTAAACTCACTTATATGAAGTTTTTAAGTAGGAAAATTTTATTTTGCTTTATTTTAAAGAAGGTCTTTTAGAATTTGAAATAAATAAGTGTTGATTACATAAAAAAACTTATGTTATATCTTGTTTCAATCACGACTCCTACACCCTACCCTTATTTTACCGAATACAACCAACTATCTAACTCTATAGTAGATTTCCAAGTCTTTTTTTCCAATATATACCGACCAAAAGAAACTCAACACAAAAGATTTCATTATCCCAAAAGAAATCCCAATTTATTTCAATATACTTGACACCAAGGACACCATTTTAAAACGGACA
Source organism: Glebionis coronaria (assembly GCA_025667525.1). Classification (NCBI taxonomy): domain Eukaryota; kingdom Viridiplantae; phylum Streptophyta; class Magnoliopsida; order Asterales; family Asteraceae; genus Glebionis; species Glebionis coronaria. The sequence goes on from CM046874.1 coordinate 548,656,143, forward strand.
CGTGAAATAGGAAACTCGAAGGATACGCCACAACAAAGGTTGAATACCTAAAAAGAAGCGAGCTAGCAAACCCTACTACGGATACAATCGATAATAGCGATAAATCATACATATGTAGGCATATCGGGATACAAATACTTAAATCCGTCCAACATCTACTATACAAGCATGTATTAACCCTCTTGCATGCAATCATACTTAGGAATCCATTGAAGTTGTGGTACTTGTATAACTATGTTGGCCACCATACTTATACAATTACCCTTTTCCCAATGCATCCCTCCTATGATGACACTTATAAGAATCAATATAACACATAACACCTACCTCCATCAACTCACCTAAGCACATAACCACATAAACAATAAGGTCAAAACTCCAACTATTAAAATAACATAGTCAAACTCCTGGAATACAGAAATCCATAGTCTAGCTAAAACAGCAAAGACAAAATCCAAAACGAAAACATAATCAATTATAAGTCATGTCGCCCATCAGAATAGAAACAACTTAAAATCCTTCCTATCCACGTACTCCTAGTAACTCGAACCACCACATGATTCTTAGGGAACATGACTTAAACATCAAAAGAAAAATAATATACCTCAGGTACATAAAATAACTCAACAAAAGACAGAAACTACTCTGTACCAAATTATGCACTATAATGTACAATTTAAGCAAAATACAACAATGACTAGCGTGGACGATTATGGTTCAACCCGCACTAGTCACAACCCTAAAAGAAAATAACATGTGACTAAGTATGAACTACTATGGTTCAACCCATACTAGTCAAAACTTAACACACATCGCAAGTAAAAACCAATAACATCAAGAAAAACTTTAATTATTATCAAATGCACACATACTCCTATGACGCCTATATGCGAGGACACTTAAGCTATAGACTAGGCTATGAGACTAGGCAACCTAATTCTCTATAACCATTGTCTCTGATACTATCATGTCACATCCCACCATGGCGGAATATGGGGCGCGACGTATGGATATAATCACAACATGGCGTGTCTATAGAGATAGCTAAATGAAATAAGAAATGTCATAAAATGGTGATACAAATGTCATGACAATATCTCAACAATGCAGGAGTCTAGGTAAGTAGGTAACAGTCCTACCGCTTACCCGAGACAAATAATTAACATAAACAAAGCAAACATATAGATGTCAACAAAGTATCACTTATTCAAACATCAAATAAAGACTAAGAGGAAAGGGGGTTCCTCCAAATACAATCCTAAGCCTCCAAAGCTAGCCACTCCTATTCTCATGCTTAACCACATTCTCACCTGCAAGAGACACTAAAACACGTCAACATAATGTTGGTGAGAGTCATAGGTATAGACTCCAACTTCAAATCAGTTATAATATAAGCTGTGAATAACCACCAACAATAAAACTATATGGATAATGTGTTACAAATGTGCATTAACAACTAACAATTCAAGATTAATCATACCAAACCAACTCCAAGGCTCCAAGCCTTTCCAAACACCATGGTCCCATAGGCTCCCATACACCTATGAACCAATGCCAAGGCCCTGCCTTATCAACATCCCCTTGGTACCAAGTCAAATCACAAAACAATCATGAATCAATTAGCAGTTCATCACATAAGTACACACAAGTCCATCACCAATCATAAAACATTCACAACAACAATTTACAAAACCATAATGAGTGTCTCTTCCATCCCATCTGGAAGTCAAAATCATTAAAAGATATGGGACTATGAAACTCACCTGATTGAGCTTCTCCAACAATCCACGCACTAGCAAAAAGCTAACAAACAAATGCACCAAATCAATAAATGAACCAAATACTAAAATGATTCATCAACCTATGATGGATATATAACATTATTCCATATATCAACCCCGTTTATATGCTCTAAGCATTCAATTTCCCGTCCCTGAAAAGTCCTTAACTTAGTTAAACTTGATACCTATCCCGTTTACTTTTCTCCCAAACAGTCCCGGTTTTTAGTCATCCAACTATTAGCCAAACGCTAACCTAACCAAACCCATACTCTCTGTAAAAGAAACCCTATGCCCTTACATGTTTTAGCTAACTCCTCCCTTTTGACCCAACCTTAAAGCTACTGTTAAGGCCTCGATATATATATGTATACTTTTGTCTATTCAGATTTTACTGATTTTGAACATACAAAAAGTTCGTTATGATTAGGGGGTCATACCCTAACCCATTTAATTAGCCCTCATCCTTGTCTCTTATTTAATATATAAAACAACTCCCACGTTTATTAGAAGGTTCAATTGTACTTCTAAGTACCCCAATCACCTTAAAACACAAATTGAAATCCCGCTGTCCCAAAAACTGTTTTGACCTCCGCCTGTTGTAACCTGCTTTTGACCCACCTCCCACATCCAATTTTGTTCTCGTTTCTAGCATTAGAAAGCCAACTGGGGTACTTGGATCGCATCACGAATGTTCCTAGAACTCTAGATATGATCAAAAAAATGGACCAAAATTCTGCCCAGTTTTTAAAAACGATTTTCTCATAATTAATCTAATTAATCATACATAAACCCTAATTAAAACCTAAAAGCGATTTCCAATGATAAAAACCCATTAATTACATTATTAATTACAGATCATTAACAAACCCTAATAAAAAATTATGAATCTCAAACCCTAATCCATCATAGTAGGTTACAAATACGTAAATTAACGTTAATCAACCTAGTTTAATCACGTACCTTTAAATCCTAAGAATAAGTTCGACTCTTCTTGATCATCCATTTCTGTTTGACTGAGTTAGAGTTTAATATAAGCTTTATGGGTCGTTTTTGGGGTCTTTGGATGTTTATATATGCTTTGGTAACCTCCTGGTCAAGTTTAGGCCCAATTAAGACTCCTATATGGTAATTATCTATTTTTTTATTAATATATTCTGCTATGGGGCCCACAATTCCGACTCCCCCTTCATTATTTTATTAATTTAATTGCTATTAACTTATAATTACCATTAGTTAACATCTAGACCCTTCCGGATTAAAACCGGACACCTATTCGCTAATTTTTCGACTTTCTACGTATTTCCGAACTAACCGTCATTTCCAAAAGTTTCTAATTATGGAAAGTATCTGTAAAACTTATCCTAACCATGTAATATGTACTTAATACATTCATAAAACATACGATACGTACACGAAACCTTGTAAAAACGATATCCGAACTTTCTCGCAGTTCATTTCTGAACTCATTTCATTTCATTTCATTTCCAACCCGTACCATGATTTACAAATCATGTACCTCATTTCATCCATTCTCATCCCCAAAATCACACATATAAACACATAAATCACATAGTCACACAAAATACCCCAAAAATAAGACTAAGTGACGAACCTCAAAAACCGGGGTTGTCACACTCGTGGCCAAAAGACGATCAAAATTCCGAATGTGATCGTGAGGATTATCCGCCTCACGACCTCGAAACTTCGTAGCTTGTATCAACGAAAGCATTCCGCTCTTAATCTCAAAATTCTCCGCTTCGATAGCGGGAATTACGATGCGTCTCCATAACCCTCGATGGGCGCTTGGAGCAATTCTATCATCGAACGATTGTCGGCCATCTCATCTTCGGTCTCGACAAGGATATTAGGAAAGTCGGTGTATAAATCTCGTCTACGTCGTCGATTCCTTCGATTTCGATTGCGTCGATTCGAAGCGTCGCTAGAATTAGAATAATCCTTCGATCGAGTGCGCATGCACTACATAGAGAATTGGGGGGGGGGGGGGGGGGGTAGCAAAGAAGATTCTTTTTGAGGTTTTTCGTTTTTTCAATTTTTTTGGTTTTTGATTGTTTTTTAATTATTTGGATTTTTGGTGTATTACGTAGACTCAAATCTACAAATCTCTCCTCGAATCAATTTCTCGATTAAAGGATCCTCAAGGAATGAAAACAATCACGTTGAGTGAACGTCTTCGATGACCTTAGAAGGTTGGTGGAACACCAAAACGTTCAAGAGGGTTTAATCTTGAAAAACAAGCAAATATATATGATACGTAGATAATACTTCGGTTGGCAAACCCTCGATTAGCCCTTTTTCTCAAAACACGCACAAGCAAGCGGGGGAAACGAGGCGTTGCTAAGCACTTAAGAGCCTTTTTCCCTTAGGTTGTGAAATACAACCGCCTTATACCCACCTTATAGTTTGTGTTAATCAAAATTAAGCCTTTCGAAAGTATTTATCTATTTTTCATTTTCTTTTTGCTTTAGATTCGAATACAATAGTTTAGTGATAAAATCCCAATTAAGGTTGCGTTTTCACGCTTTTGGAGATATTGTAAATTTATTGTGATACGTAGTACAATATATTAATAATATTCACAAGAAAAACGAAAACGAATAATGAGATATCTACAATATAGTAAAAATATTGTTGTGTGTTTAATTAAGGATAACTAAACACAATTTATTTGGCTATTTATAATATAGTAAAAAAAATAAAAACGAGTATGTACGATATTTACGCTTTCAAAAAATGAAAAGCAAAAACGCACTACTCACACAAACACGGTATATATAATGGCACTAAAAACGCCTCCCCGGCAGCGGCACCAAAATTTATGAATGTATTTTATACAAGTCTTAGGAAAAACAAGTATAAAGCGGGCAAGTATTAAACTCGACGTTTTAGGAAAACCGACGAATCAAATAAGTGCGAATCCGTTCTCGAAGGAGGTGTGTGATGTGTGACAATAGTATAAAAATCAAGTTTGGATTAGTGTCGTTTTTGGGTTCGAAGAGAGAAAATTAAAAGACGAGTTACACTACGATTAAACTACGACGTAGAACGTAAAACGTAAACGTAATGACGTAAAACGTGACGAAAAGAAAAAATTAAACTAAAAACAATTTAAAAATCTTAATTAAGTCTAAAATAATATAAATAAGAATAAAAAATCAATAAATAAAGTTAAAACCTTTTATTAGTTAAATATTCAATTTTAAATGCTAATTAAAGCCCTAAAATTAAATATAATTAACAAAAAGTCTAAAATTATATTTTATCAAACTAAAATCTTACTTATATTAATTAAATGCTAAAAATTATTTTTCCTAAATTTTTGAAACTATTTCTCTATATTTAAAATGCTAAAAACAATTTTTAAATGAAAATAATCATAAAAAATAATAAAATAATGAGAAAAATAATTTTACTTTTTCAAAAATTCTATTTTACTTAACTAATCATGAGAAAAATGAAAAAAATTTGAAAACAATACTTTTACCCCTAATAGGACAAACATCGTTTAATTAAAAACTAATTTAAACTTAAAATAATTCTAAAAAATAATTAAGTAAAGGGAAAAATAAAATTGCTCTTTTGAAAATACTAAAATAAATAAAAGAACCAGGGAAAAATGAAAGATTTGAAAAACACTAAACTTTAACCACTAAAGACAAAATCAAAATATTAAAACCTACTTTATAACTTAAAAAAATGCTAAAAATTAATAAAATACTCATAAAAATAAAAACAACTTTTCTAAAATTCCTAAAATAAATAACTAAACTATGAAAATTGAAAAATTTGAAAAAGGTTGGAATTTGCCCAATAAAGACAAAAAACAACTAAAACTAATAGTGACTTGTAAAAAGTCTTGTCTGCTAGTGGAGCTTTACACTATCAGTGGGAACTACTTCCCACTGCTAGACCTCAGAAAAACGAACGAGCTTGTTTTGAGCTTGTTTTGATGGTGTTATTTGGAAACAAGGGCACCCCCACAACTAGTTGGGTTGTGGGGAGTCACAGCAACACAAAAACAAGCAGCTATTAATACTAATTCCACACAAACCAATGCTAAACAGTCACTGTTATACTAAAAGGGGTCTGGTGGCTTGTTTTGCTGATCTAAGTGGTATCTAAATGGATTTTAAACAGGAAAATTTTGACTATAACACAATCAAACCACACTAACACACTCTAAACCCTACATTACTAATGAGATCTAACAGGTGACAAGGAACCAATACTCAAAACAATTTAGCAAGTAAAATTAAGCTATGTGGAGTTCTATCAGATTTTAAGCAAAAACAGTGAGCATACCAATTTTAACTAGTATACTCCAAAGCCTAAAACAACTTTGTAATAAACTTAAATGGACCAAGACTGATGTGAATGGAGAATATTTGGACTCTAGGTGTCACTCCAAAGCCTAAACAGCCCTAGATCCAAACACCTTAATATCTAACTGATAAAGAAGATAACAAAGTAATTTGATGCAAATCAAACCCAAACTAATACTAGAACATCAAAGTCATGTGCTGATGATCCAAGAACACAAATAAAACCTTAAACTATCACAAACCATATTCAAGCACAAATCAACCAAAAATTATTTACCAAAAATCACACAAATGAAAGCTTAATAAACAGGGTTCAAGTTATACCTTGTGGGACCCACATCCAGGCCATCTCCTTACAAGCTTTAAAAGGGGCTTATAGCTTATGATTTCTGTTTGAATGGAAGAAGAAAATGGGGACTACAACAGTCCCTGCCAAAGACTACAACAGTCCTATTAGCTGATATCTTTGAACATGTGATGCGCACAAAACAACAACCAAACTACAAGCTTAAAAAGCTGCTCACAAGCTGGTGTCAATCATCTTGTGGGTGGCTTCTTAAATAGTGAGTACTTAAAAAAAAGTCAATGAAGGATTTCATAAAGATTGTTTTTTTGGAACCAAACTTGCAACCATGAAAAGTAGAAGTTTAAACACGAATTTTACACCTTCCTATAAACTGAACCCAATCTTCTAATTGTCATTTGAAAGATTGACTGGCTTATACAAAAGTGGATCCAAAATATTTAACCAAAACACAAGTTTTGAAAATATTTTGTAAAAGGACACCTTTTTATCAAACTAAACTATCTTTGAAGAAAGAATCAATGATTATACTAAGAAAGCAGTAATGGAACTCAGAAAATGGATATTTGCAAGGATTTTAAAATAACTTTAACTATTCCATAATAAAATGTTTACAAACACCAATTTCCGGAACAAGAATATAAGACACAGGACATCTTATATTTATACTATGCCTAAGAATCATCTAGAAAACAGGAAAATACATCAACCCTAGCTACTGTTTTTCCAAACTTGCCCTTTGTGAAATTTGAATTTCTTGGTCAAATTGGATCCCATGTGACTTGTAAGAGATGACAACTTGCTTGATTGATCTGAGGCGTTCATTAAGTCTTTCGGGAACACGTTTTGTTATGGTCCATTGATTTGGTCGGGTTTTGGGAGAAAGGGGACAAGGACGTTTGCAGGGGAGTTCATGGTGGGGTCAGGGGTTCACGTGAGAGTGTTGTGGGATCGGGGTTGTGATGAGAGTGGGATTTATCAAGGTTCTGGAGGATTAGGGGGAAAACCCCTTTGTTTTGATGGTGATTGGGATTAGGGTTTATAGGACTGGATTAGGGGATTTGGGGATGTTGATGATGAATAGTCAATGTTAACCGCCAAATATAAACTATATTAATCAGTTTAAAAACTGATAAATATAAGTTAAGTGGAGTGTGCCGTGGAAAAGGAGTGGAGGTAGCATTTTGTGAGTGGATGGTGGGGGTGATGTGGAGTGTGCTGGTTGGATGGATAGGTTTGGCTGTCTGCCACTTTTGGTCCCCCAATTTCCAAAAACTCTTCATAGCAAGTCTTCACATCCCTAGCTTCTTTTCCTTTGTTAACATTTATGGCTGAATTATAATAATGGTCCTTGTAACTTCATAAACATAGAATAAGGACTTGAAATCTGATTCTTGCATTCTATAAGGGCCAAACATGTAACATCTTGAAACTTTAAGGACCCCAATGCAATTATTAAGATTTGCAAGGGTCAAAAGTGGCAAGTCTTCCAAAGTTGAGGGACCATTCTTGACAAATCTTCAAACTTCAAGGACTTCAATGAGAAATCATGATTCGGGTCCGGTTCTTTGTGCGGCTTCGTAACCCGTGTTCGTTTTTGCTTGATTCTTGTAATCTTTTGTTGATTTCACGATATCCGTACCTAAAATACACAATGAACAAACACAAGTATATTTTGGGGTATTTTATGATATTTTTAAGCGTTTTAAGTCCGATTTGGACGATGAGACTAAGTATAATTGCAGTCTCATCAATTCCACTAAGCATTAGGCGCTCCTACCAAGCAGTGCGCAGCATGAAAAAGCTACGAGAAGCAACTCATCAAAGCTAAGTAGCAGGACAAGCACAACCAAAGACAAAGGGAAGCATATAAGCCGCACTCACTGAGCGGTGTGCAAAAAATAAGTTCATAGACTACTTAATGAACTAAAAGCATACATAACTGGACCTAGATGGAAATATACATACCTAACATAAACAAAAAAATTTATCCGGGAACAACAGCCAACATAGAAGGAAAGTCTCTTCCTTAGATCCCTAAAGACGACTAAAAGGGAAACTTCTATCATCTCCAATAATACTAGCATAGTAACCAGAATAAAGCCCCAAAATGACACGAATAGGGAGCACCAAGGTCACCAAGAAGACCAAAAATATCATCCTCGGGATCGACATTGTCTCCTTCAAAATCTAAAGGCGCATGCCCTCCAGACACACCATATGGATTAGCCTCTGGACCTCTCGAGCAAAAGGATGAAAGATATGGCACACAACCATCAACCTGACAAGGCAAAGACGAGGGAAACACTCACAAAGGAGAACCTAGATCAAACCCAAAGTGATCTAAAAGGCACAAATCATCCAACGGATCAACACCAGATGAGGATGGAGCAATAGAAGAAACAAATGGTGAACCTAAAAAAAAGAAGATAACAAATGTTAAAGACGAAATAGAAAAGGGAGTTATCCTTATCAATAACTAACACAAAGAAAAAGAAAAGAAAGTAACATACCAATATCAGCACAAGCGGAAGAAGGGGAAACAACAACCACTGGACAACAAACCACATCAACGTCAGTTGAACCCTTATGGATCCTCTTCTTACCCGTACGCAAAAGAGGCGATGAGCCAATACCCAAATCTATCATCGAATCTAGCGTGTCAACAAAGCCCTCTAAAGGTGCAGTCATACCACGCGTATACACAAGAAGAGGAAGCTCACCATTACCCAAACGCTAAGCACGAAAACTCACACGGTCGGGTTTCACATTGGACGCCACATCTAATAGAGAAATATCTACAAAAGACGAGGAATGCAATGAGACACACGCATATGCCTAAATGCATCAACAAAAAAGCAATCTAATACCTCTTCCGTTAGAAACAACAAGGACAGGATAAAAATCCAACCCAAGAAAATGATAGCGTCTAATACCAACAGTGCTCAAGAACGCCTCAGAATGCTTAGGAGCAAGGGAAACGTGAGTTGTCAATAAGCGATCCACATCGTATACACTGTAATCATAATGCACAAGAGGCACATGATCCTTGGCCAAACCCAACTCAGACCAAGACATAGAAAATAGGACAACCGATGAATCCACGAAGAAAAAATGGCCAGACCAATTAATGGGAGGACGAATATTGGTAGTAAGAGCATAATGAGAACGTCGACAAAAGGACACCCACCCACTCTTGAAAGAGTTCGTGTAAAAAACATGAAACAAACCAACAGTAGAGTTAATACCTAATAATTGGGCTTTTGCCAAGTATAAAAAAGATTCGTTGTTCTAGTCTTTTCGAATTGAGAAAGGGAAAAATGTGCGACTCAATCGTCTTTTGGTGGGAAACAATAGTTTGTTGGTCGTTGTAGTAATTTAAATTGCAAAACTTTAAAGTAAATGACAGTAATTAACACTAAAACTAATTAAGAAGTAAATGGTGCAATATTAAAAACTTTAAAAGGTAATTTAATTAAAAGACAAAAAATTAAAGCTTGACGGAAAGTAAATTGACAATGTAATAAAAATGTGAACTTTAAAATTAAACTAAGATAAGGCAATTATAACATGAAAGAAAAATGGCGGGAAAAATAAATGCTTGAAAATAAAACAGAGGATAAACAAAACATGAGTCGGAACTCGAAATGCTGTCACTATCCAGAATACCTGATCTTACTCTTATCCGGAATAAATGTCTTCAATAACCTATCCGGAATAAATCTGTCACTTTTATCCGGAATAAGTTCTTCTTACCTCTATCCGGAATAAGTGTTCCTGCGGCTTATCCGGAATCTTCACAAACTTGTTATCCAGAATAACTTCACAAATGTGTTATCCGGAATCAAGAGTCGCACCTTATCCGGAATAAGGATCTTCTCCTTATCCGGGATCCACAAAACCAGGTTATCCGGAATGTGTGTTTGCAGTTTGTCCGGAATCAGGAAAAATACCCTTATCCGGAATAATCTTCAGCTCTTTATCCGGAACCCAAATCGAACCCTTATCTGGAATCACCTTCTCGTGGCTATCCGGAATGTTTCCGGATCCTTATCCGGAATACCAACTAAAGACCTATATCCAGAATCTGGATCGGGAGGCTTATCCGGAATAAATCCCAAGTCCTTTATCCGGAATTTGTCTCGGAGGACCTATCCGGAATCCTTCTTCTCTTGGTTATCCAAAATAAACAAAGCGTAGCTTATCCGGAATGTTAATTTGGGCCACTATCCGGAATCACAACATCTCCTGCTTATCCAGAATTCAGTGTTGAAGTACTATTCGGAATGTTGGACTTGAGGCTTATACGGAATAATAGGGTTTTAAGGCAAACCTGGATAACAAAAAGAAGCAAATAAGCTACAAACTAAGATTAAGCTAAAAACAAATAAGCACTAAACCAAAACTTTTACCAAATCAAATTTAAGAAAAAGCTAATAAGCCAAAATTTAAAAACTTTTAAAAACACAAAATAATAAAAATATTTAAAAACATTTTTTTATAAAAATTAACTAATAAGCACATGATTAAAATAAGAAAAGCACACAATAAGCTATAAAATCAATAAACTAACACAATCAATAACATAAAATCATAACAATTAATCAAATAAGCATGACAATAAGATAATAAGCACAGAGATTAAATCAAAACAAGAAAGGTAGAATGAGAGATTAATTAAAACTTGATTAAAATTAAGATTCAACAATTAAAGTAAAAACAAGAATTAAAAGCTTACAAATTTAAGGTGCAAGACAAGAAATTAAAGGTGCAATTAAGTAAATAACATTAAGAAAAGTGCAAGTAATTAAATGGAAGACTAGTTTGTCAAATTAGCCAACACCTCCTAATGTGAGATTAGGAGGGTATTTATAGTGATTAGGGAGGTTAAGCATGTGTTGCTTCCTTCTTTCTTTCTTTCTCGTCTTTTTGTTTTCTAAATTCTTCGACTCTTTCGACTTTGTCTCGGGATTATTTGAACTCGTCTTAAAATTTCTTCGTTTATTAGACTTAAGTTCTTTGGCTTTATTTAACTTCCGTCTTTATACTTTTTCTTCGATAAATCTTCAGAATAGGCCTGGGACTTCCGTTCTTTTTGCACTCTTGATCTTTTGACTTCGTCTTTTGTCTTTTTCTTCGATAAAAGCCCGTGAAAGCCCATGTTTTCTTCCCTTTTCATATTTTGGTCCTAAATCACAACAAAAACACAAATCACGCATAATTTCGACATTTACGACATAAAATACACATTTTGGCTTGGTTATTATTATAATTAAGTGGCAACAGGATAAGTGTTTTCACACTTATTAAATCCCCTACACTTGACCATTGCAATGTCCTCATGCAATGCATTAGTTACAAAGCAAGTTCTACATTTTCTATCATAATCAATCACATTGGCCATTATTTAAAGAGATAAAATATTTAAAGGAAGAAAACCAGTTAAAAGATCAAAAACCTACCTTAGGGTTTTGGAATGTCATGAATGATTATCATCCTCAAGTTTTACGTTCCCCATACCAAGCTTAAAAACGAGATCATTGTTATTATAAATTAGCAAACTAACACAAACTCATGTGGGCCAATTATTTACTTAGACTCCCTTATTGCTAGGTGTATCTCTTATATTTTATTGTTGTCTTGAATGATCACGAGGATGCATTGTTAACTTATTTTGATAGTTATTTAGGCTGAAAATAAAGTAGGACGATTTAATCAATAGTTAGCTAAAGGACAAAATCTTTTAAAACTGCTTCTCGGGACCTCATAAAGTTCATATCTTGGCATAACTCGCTTCACGATTTTAGACCTTTCTCGAATCGATATTTGGCAGTGACTTCATACTTCAAATCTTGAGAGACGTTCATGAAATAATGGTCTTCTCTTCATAATAGGAATTTCTTCACTTGAACTTTTTGAGAGATTCTTCATATTTGGACCACGAATTCTTCATTTTTCTCCAATCTTTATTTGGGATTTTGATATACAACGATCCGCCTCCTTTTAGGACTTGGATCTATTTATCCTCATACCTTGTTAGGGCCTTTTTGGATAGACTTCTCCATGATCTTTAGGGGAGTATTTGCTTTTCGTCGTGTGACTCGATCCTTCATATTGATTTTTGATAAATGATTCTTCACATCACTTGGGATCTTTAGCAACAAAATGTAGCCCTCATGCCTTGTTAGGGCCTTTTCGGACTCACCAATCATCGCATCCCGCTTCAATAAGTTATGCCTTGGCTATAAACTCTAATTAATACCGAGCAACTTTTAAACGATCTTGTGCTAGAAGCTAAGTAACTTTTCAGATCGTATGACCTTATTTATTGCAATTAAATTTATTAACAAGCGATGGGAGAAAAAGCTTATAATCAACTCACATAAATTCATGAAAGAATACCAAACTTATAATTGACTCTATAATCTCTCGTTCTCCATAATTTAAAATCTGAAGGAATGAGACTCGTGGATGCTTAGCCTATTAAATCAAAGTTTTGGGTTTTCAAGTCATCTATAGGATCTTGCAACTTCTTAGACTTTTTCAAGTTTAGAATTATCATTTTAAAGTTTCCTTGATAAACGACTTTCTAGGATCAATTATAGGAACTTGCGAAAAGTTCTTGTTCTTAACCCGTAAGAGTTAAGACTTTCGCGTTTTAAAGTTCCCTATATAAAAGCCTAGCAAAACTTGACTTAAACACGTTAAGGATACTAGCTAGAGTAAACTTAGATAAGTAAACTCGGGTTAAGTCAAAAAGTTCACAACGTTTAAAAATTAAAACCACTTTATTAAAATTTATTCTAGCAAAGAAAGAAAATAACAATAACAAAAGAAAAACTACTAGGCCAAAATAGATCAGAATTTTTGAAAAATGTCGAAAAATCAATTTTCTGGTTAAAATGAGGACAAATACAAGGAAAAGCCACTTAACTTCGATAGAAGTCTCCCCTACACTTAATATAAACATTGTCCTCAATGTTTAAGCATGTGGAAGTAAACTCCCCTACACTTAGGACATTGTGCACTTTGTTTAAATCTTGCTAAGGAAGAGACAACTAAAGTGATTCCTATTTCAATCATAAATGATAAAATAATGAATTAAAAGAGTTTAGGATAGAACCGGGAAGACGGAAACACGGAATCACGGGTCATCAAAAGTCATCAAGAATGGATCTTTGAAAGCTCGAATCCCTGCACATGATAAGAAAGAAAACAACAAACACATACTAGGGTCTCCCACTACACTTATTATAAAAACAGAATAAAAAGGATAGATACTGCGGGTTGCCTCCCGAGAAGCGCTTGTTTTTGTTCACCGAGTCGTGAGTCTGACTCGACCTTGATTAGCATAGGAAGAAGCTTGAAACACATCCACCGGGATCAAATACATGGTTTTCGTCTATCAAATAGCACAAGCTTAAGGCGAACAAGGCAAGCCAAAGAAGAGTAGGCAAGGTTCCCTTAAGTTGTTGAGCACGGTGGTAGCAAGGGTGATGAGGTGCAAGCATATCTCCAAAAGTTCCAAAAGTCTTTCCTTTTATTTCATCAGATGGATACTGAGATGGCTTAAAAATTGCAATACCGGGATCGAACACCTTTTCCTTTAGGGGGAAATAACACTCAGGCTCAGTAGACCTTGAAGAGGATCCGATCATAAATCGCACAATCTCATCCTCAGAGGGAGGATAGAGAGGTGTCAAGACATAAGTACTGCGGATATCGGTGTCGGCCAACTTCTTCTCCTTTGAAGCGGTTTTCTTCATATCCAAAGGAGGATAAATACCATAATCATCAAAGTCCAAAGGAGGAGAATCACTCTCATTTGGGAAGTAAGTGTTGAGAAAAGTAGCAAAATCTTCCTCGAATGAGTAGTCATCCAAAGTAGGATCAAGTAAGGTTATCATGAGAAGAATCACTCGAGAGAGTATCAGCCGCATCAAAATGATCATAAGTGGGCATGTCTGGATACTCAGAAGTAAAATTATCATAATCATCCCCATCAGAACTTGAATCATCATCATAAGCATCATAGATCGGTGGATAATCATAAATTGGTGGAGGATCAGAATTGGAGAGAGAATCATCCATATCATCTTGGAACAGTGGATTATCATAGCAAGAATCGAACAGAGGATTGTTGTAGACGACAAAATCATCAAGAACATTAATCATATTCGCTGATTCTCTTCCATTTGATTTGGTTGTGATCTTCCCTATTTTAAAAACTTGTGCATCATTCCCGACCCTTAAGATTAACTCACCTTCGGCAACATCGACTAAGGCTTTTCCTGTTCTCAAGAATGGCCGACCAAGTATTAACAGAATACGAGGGTTCATTTCATAATCAACAACAACAAAGTCGACCGGAAAAGTGAAGGTGCCAACTTTGACTATAAAACCCGCATGCTTTTACCATGAATAGTACCCTTAAGATCGTACGTACTAGATTAAAACTTTCCTATTATAGCATGATTACAATTACGTGTTAGGATTTTACGTATTACGTACGTGTTAGTACACGATAAGTATTTACTACGCACGAACAAGTAATAATTATTTGACATTAATTAATCACGAACATGCGATCATGAAATCACGAACGTAATTAAATCACGAACTATTATAATTACGTATATATATTTATTACGAGCGTAAATAAGTATATTAGGTCACGGTAATTATTTAACGAGAACACACAAAACGCGAACACAAATAAACACGAACAAACACGTAAAACACGAACACGAGAACACACTTATTAAATAGACACGGAAAATGATCGGGTTACCCCATGTGGGCCCCATATACCACAAAATTAGGAGGGAAATGGGCTTAGCCCATCAATTTTACTAAACAAGAAAAAGGAGAAATCTTGTGTCATTTTTACAAAACAAGAAAAATTACAAAAACCCTAAAAAGATTTCTTCCTTATTCCTTTGTTCCTCTTTTGGCCGCCACCCATAAAACACCATGGAAGGGTGTTCGGGTTGATTTTGATCTTGGAATTTATGCAAGAGTTCGTGTGTGTTCATCCTTGATCGATCCACGTATTCGGTATACCTTTTTAATCCTTTTTCTTTTGTTTTGGATTTTAAAATTTAATAAGAACATGATGTTTTTAAAAACCTAATTAAAAACATAGATCTAACATGTTTATGATTATGGGGTAGATCAAAACAAGGGTTTTTAGGGGTGTTTGTCTAGCCGACGCCTAAACCGAACCCCTAAGGGGTCTCGGCTTGGCACATGGACCACCACCGAGACCTCAAGGTCCCGGTTTGGTGATGTGGGTCCCACGGCAGCAGCAAACCAAAGGGAACCCCGAAGTGGTTCGGGGTATGGTGTCGATTTCATGTCCGGTTCATGGTGTATGTTTAGATTATTTTTATTTTTATGATCTTATGTTAAAATTAAATTAATAATATGACATGATTAATTTAATAACATGACTTAGGTTATTTTAATTATTAAAATCATGAAATTACTAACCTAATTATTTTATATTTTAAAGACTTATAATTAATTAATTATTAAAAAACCATGGTTATAATTAATTAATTAACATGAATTAGGTTATATCATTAATAAATAATAATACATGTTTTAACCTAAGTATTTAACTTTATTTAATTAAAAACATATTATACTTTAATTAAATATTTTAACCTATAGTTTAATTTAATTACATGAAATAATTATTAAACTATACATTATATCATATGACTTAGAAAAATAATCATGAAAACACTTAGGCTTTTATACTTAGCTTATTTAACCAGCTTATTTCTAATTATGGAAACTTTCTATTTTTATAAACTTAATTAAATAAGGCAGCTAATCTATTTATGGAAACCTTCTATTTTTAGAAACGTATTTATTTCAGGCAGCTAATCTATTTATGGAAACTTATTTATATAAGGCAGCTAATCTATTTATGGAAACTTTCTATTTTTAGGAACTTATCTATTTTAAGCAGTAATTCTATTTTTGGAAACTTTCTATTTTTGGAAACTTTCTATTTTTGAAAACTTTCTATTTTTGGAAACTTTCTATTTTTGGAAACTTTCTATTTTTGGTAACTTTCTATTTTTGGAAACTTTCTATTTTTGGAAACTTTCTATTTTAGGAAACCTGCTATTTTTGGAAAGTTACTTATTATTACACAGTAAGTATAATAATACATGAAATACCAGAAATACTTTATTAGAGTAAACAGAATATAAGGTAAACACATTTTAAGGCTTAAAACAGTAAAACATGATAAGAACGTATAAAATAAGCTAAGACATGACATAAAATCAGTTACGTATTAGTAAGCAGATACTTATTCATGTATGTATTTATGTAGCATTAGTGATACGGAAGTAGGATTCCTCTCAGTTCGTCTTCTTCGTTCACTGGACATAAGGTACGGATTCCCGTCCTTTCAGTATGGACATTCTTTCCTTATTAGGATTCCCCGTATGCAGCCAACTATTTTCCCGTAGTATAAGTTACGTGTTTGATTGCTTATGTTTAATTAAGATTACCTATAGCCATATACATGCATGACCAGTTTCACCTAGTTATGGAGGTACCATAACCATAACATTAGAGGCACTGATGTTATGACTTCACCACGGCGGAGTGATTGCTCGTGGCGTCCCTTTCAGCTTTTGGCCATTTATATTATATTTATCATGTGGGGCGTATGGGTGCATCCTAGTTACATGTTTTTAGTCAGGATTTCATGGTGAATGTGGTGTGTGCCTTGCATCCTTCACAAGGAGCTGATCCCTCCTACCCAAAACCAGTATATTTAAATTAAAGGCAGCCCCTTTATTTGCATGATGAGGTCACCCCTCCAAGTATTCATGCACGGTGGATTTTCATGACCTATATTGGCTAATGGTAAAATGTGTTAAACAGTTTTCATAAGATAAACATAAGGCTTTTCAAACTATAAAACCCGTTTTATGAACATGGTCCAGGTTTTCCAGGACTTATACATTTCCGCTGCTATTAAGTCTTTATTATGCTTAGTCATTCATACTATGTCTATATCCGTGCACTGAGCGTTTTGCTTAGCCGTTACTTTCCTTTCCATGTCCCAAAACGGCAGGTACCCTAGGAAAGACTCGAGCATTTGGAGGACGTGCATAGGATGGAAGCTGCTAGATACTTCTTTTCCTTTTCCCTTCATATACTTATGCTTGTTTAGTCTTTCATTCATTTCTTTTACTTTATTATGTTTTGGGCTTATGTTTGGGAATTGATGTTTGATTCCGGTTTACCCTTTGGTCATGTAATGTTTTAGACATTTATCCTTGTATGCTTTGATGACACGCCATAGTTACGCGTGACCTTCCATTTATCAAAATGGGGTGTTACATTGACAAACACATCTTCAACAATACCAACGGGGTAAGCGAGAGTGCGATTTGCTAGCTCAAGAGTCATCTTTGTTGGTGTAAGGTCGGGTAATGATAACTTTTTCCAAACACTTAAAGGCATCAGATTTATACTTGCCCCGAGATCAGCTAAGGCAGTAAATTCTTTGGTTTGGTTAAAAGTACATGGTAGCACAAAACGACCGGGATCTCCAAGTTTTTCCGGAAGTTCTTTAAGAAGGATTGCAGAACAATTCTCATTCAATCGAGTATTAACAAACTCGACCATATTCTCCTTCTTATTGAGCAATTCCTTAAACATCTTAACAAATTGCGGCATTTGGGCAAGAGCTTCAACAAGGCTAAGGGTGATGGTCACTCCCGAAATCTTCTTCAAAAAGTTTGACACTTGAATGTCATCCTTGGTGAGCAATCTGCCTTTGTCTAAGCGAGAAGGATAATGGATGTTAGGTTTATAGGTGGAAAGTGGGGTTGGTGAAGGGTGTTTCTTGGGTACTTCAATAAGAGGTGGAGACGGTAACGGAGAACTAATACTAGGCGTGAAAGTAGGTGGGATAAATGGTGGTGGAGGAGGTGTAGATGGAGTAACTGGGGGAGGGGTAGATGGTCCTACTAAGGTAGCTCCACTGCGTGTAGTAATAGTACTCACACTCGCTCTTGGGTTGGTGACGATGTTTGAAGGTAGAGAGCCCCAAGTAGAGGGTTAAGGAGTTGGTAAGAAACTAGCCAGCATATTCTTCAAATCATTTGTTTGAGTGCTAAAAGAGGTTTGTATATCATGTCGAAGCTCGGTTCTAATATCATTCCCTTGCTTAGTGATATCTCCTTTCAAGTTGATGATTTGGCTTTGCAGATTCTTGATTTTCTCTCCTTAGGTCTTCATTAAAGTTTCAACATCTTGATTAATGGGTAGGGCTTGTTGAGCGGGTGGGTGATAAGGATTAGAAGCTCGAGGTAGGTTTGGGTTGCTTCTATTGTAGTTGTTGGGGTTCTGGTTTTGAGGAGAAAAACAGGGTGAAAGAAAGTTGTTAGAACGGTAACTTAGCAAGTTACGATCACCTTGAGGACGCGCTTGATGGCTGTCCGTTGAATAGTTACCATAAGCTGCATACACATTTTCCGGATTCTCATGAGTAGCAGGACAATCAGTGTATGAATGAGAACCCCCGCAAGTCTCACAAGAATGTGAAACATCTTTAACTTGTTTTTGTTTATTTGTAGCCAAGAGTTGCATATTTTTGCTCATTTCGACCATTGCGCGGGTCAATTCGGTGATATCAGGGTTTGAAGAGGTAGAAGAAAAATTGAATCTCGGGTTTGATCTTGAAGATGCGGATGAATCCTAATTTTTGTGGTGAGTAGTCATGTTCTCGATAAGCTCTCTACACTCCTCAGGTCTTCTTTTCATAAATGTGCCACCGGCGGCTGCATTAATCGTATCACGATCACGGAAAGTTAAACCGTTGTAGAAAGTATCAATTAAGGTGACGGGGAGCATGTTATGGTTTGGACATCGATTGATCAAAACATTATATCGTTCCCAAGCATCAAAAAGTGATTCATCAGGTTCTTGGGTAAATCCACTAATTTGATTTCGAAGGCTCGTGACCATGCATGGTGGAAAGTAGCGCGACAAAAAGCGTTGAGTCATCTCATCCCAAGTATGAATTGATTATTCGGAAGACGATCAAACCATTTTTCGGCATGGTGGGATAAGGTGTGTGGAAATAGGTGAAGGCGAAGAAAATCCATAGTAACCCCGGGCAACTTCATGCTTTGAGTAACGGTAATGAATTTGTCGAGGTGTTTGTTGGCATCATCTTCCGATAATCCGCGAAATGGACAAGTGTTTTGAACTTGTTGGATCAT
The DNA here is from genome assembly GCA_025667525.1 of Glebionis coronaria. NCBI lineage: Eukaryota > Viridiplantae > Streptophyta > Magnoliopsida > Asterales > Asteraceae > Glebionis > Glebionis coronaria. Next base: position 548,675,830 of record CM046874.1, read on the forward strand.
GTGATGCTTCAACGAAAACTCTGGAGCCGTGATTTGCATCGGCGCAATCGGTCCTCCTCGTCCATTCATCGTGGGTTGACAAAGCTCCTCCATTATTCTAAGGTCGGGTGGTGGAAGAACATTGTTGTTATTATTGTTGTTGAGGTGCGGTGGGTTATTGTTGTTGTTCACACCTGCCATAACTAAATCTTCACGAGTCTCGGGCTCTGGATAAGTTGAAGATCTAGTACGCATACACCTGCAAAAGCAAATGAAAAAGATACCAAAGAAATAGAGAATATATATGTACGTGTAAAAATAAAAATAAAAATCTTTTTGGATTTTTGAAATTTTTAATTTTTTATGGATTTTTAACAATTTTTAATTTTTATGGATTTTTGAAAGTTTTTGAGCAAGAAAAATAACATTCACGAGTGAACGGATCCCAAAATTCAACGCGTCTCTCACAAAAAACCGTTAATCTTTACGAAAAGAGCCGGCAGCGGTGCCGTTTAATAACTGGGCTTTTGCCAAGTATAAAAAAGATTCGTTGTTCCAGTCTTTTCGAATTGAGAAAGGGAAAAATGTGCGACTCAATCGTTTTTAGGTGGGAAACAATAGTTTGTTGGTCGTTGTAGTAATTTAAATTACAAAACTTTAAAGTAAATGACAGTAATAAACACTAAAACTAATTAAGAAGTAAATGGTGCAATATTAAAAACTTTAAAAGGTAATTTAATTAAAAGACAAAAAATTAAAGCTTGACGGAAATTAAATTGACAATTTAATAAAAATGTGAACATTAAAATTAAACTAAGATAAGGCAATTAAAATAACATGAAAGAAAAATGGTGGGAAAACTAAATGCTTGAAAATAAAACAGAGGATAAACAAAACATGAGTCGGAACCCGAAATGCTGTCACTATCCGGAATTCCTGATCTTACTCTTATCCGGAATAAATGTCTTCAATAACCTATCCGGAATAAATCTGTCACTTTTATCCGGAATAAGTTCTTCTTACCTCTATCCGGAATAAGTGTTCCTACGGCTTATCCGGAATCTTCACAAACTTGTAAAATCATAACAATTAATCAAATAAGCATGACAATAAGATAATAAGCACAAAGATTAAATCAAAACAAGAAAGGTAGAATGAGAGATTAATTAAAACTTGATTAAAATTAAGATTCAACAATTAAAGTAAAAACAAGAATTAAAAGCTTACAAATTTAAGGTGCAAGACAAGAAATTAAAGGTGCAATTAAGTAAATGACATTAAGAAAAGTGCAAGTAGTTAAATGGAAGACTAGTTGGTCAAATTAGCCACCACCTCCTAATGTGAGATTAGGAGGGCATTTATAGTGACTATGGAGGTTAAGCATGTGTTGCTTCCTTCTTTCTTTCGTTCTCGTCTTTTCTTGTTCTAAATTCTTCAACTCTTTCGACTTTGTCTTGGGATTATTTGAACTCGCCTTAAAATTTCTTCGTTTATTAGAATTGAGTTCTTCGGCTTTATTAAACTTCCGTCTTTAGACTTTTTCTTCGATAAATCTTCAGAATAGGCCTTGGACTTCCGTTCTTTTTGCACTCTTGATCTTTTGACTTCGTCTTTTGTCTTTTTCTTCGATAAAAGCCCGTGAAAGCCCATGTTTTCTTCCCTTTTCATATTTTGGTCCTAAATCACAACAAAAACACAAACCACGCATAATTCCGACATTTACGACATAAAATACACGTTCTGGCTTGGTTATTATTATAATTATCCTCAATCGACATCTCTAAAACCCTTGTAATTCACCTGTGGAAAATCCCTGTTGTCTTGGGATTGATCTTCTGATCTTCCGAGAGCGAGCGATTTTACACATTGTGCAATTATTGAGTTTTTGAGATTAGATTTGTTTTCATTTTTATTTTTTACTTATTCAACCCAGTTTTGATCCACTACCCTCCGTTCATTCTTGAGTCTAAAGAACCTGTCGTCTGTGAATCATCTTGTGTGAGATCCAGAACGAGCTTCTTTATTCACTAGTAATTCGGAGCCATAGAGATCAATTGGGGTTTTTCAAAAAACCTAAACTATGACTGGCGATCACCCCCAAAACCCTAATCACAAAAACCTGCAAGATGTTTCTGTAACAATTTATTTCACAAACTTTCCAACCTCATCGGGGTCTAAAGATCTTTGGAGCCAATGTGAGAAATATGGAACAGTAGCGGATGTTTACATTGCTCACAAACTTTCAAAAATTGGACGACGTTTCTCTTATGTTAGATTTTTGAAAGTCAACAATATCGGATTGCTATTAGAATCACTCAATAAGATTTGGATCGATTCATATCATATTTTTGCTGCAAAGGCCAGATTCGAACGTAAACCGTTTACTACAAACAAAACAACCTCCAATCAAAAGCCTAAAACTCAAGCAAAACCCACACCTAAAACTTCAGCCGCACATCATGCAAACCCTAGCCATTCATATGCGACGACTCTTAAAGGTAAGGCTTCGAATTTCGCCGATTATAATGAAAAAACCATCCTTAAATCTGTTTCTCTTGACAAATCTGATCTGATTGATATGTCGGATTCGGACTTGAGAAAAGTTTTCCTAGTTAAGGTTAGAGATGGGCATCTCATTCGCAATATCAATAATGTCCTTAATAGAGAAGGTGTTTTTGGTTTCACATGCAAATACATTGGGGGCATGTGGCTGTGGATCGAATTTGACTCCTTGGAATCATGTCAAAAACTTCAAGCAAACACAGAAATGTCGTGGTACTTTACTGCTATGAAACATGTAACACAAACATTCAAGCAGATGAGAGACTTGTTTGGATTGAAATTTGTGGTCTTCTACTTAATGCATGGACTTCCAAGGCATTTAAGAAGATTTCTGATATTTGGGGGGAGCCTCTCTTTATGGATGAAGATCCTAAATAAAATGTTGCAATTGGCAGAGTCTGCATAAAAACTAGGATCCAAGATCAGATTTCTGAAACATGTAAAGTGATTATCCTGGGTAAATCTTTTAATGTTCGTATAAAAGAATTTGTTGGATGGGTTCCGGAGATTGAAGACTTAGATTGCGAGTGTAGCATGAATTCTGATACTTACTCGGATGATCTTGAGGTAAATGACCGTGAAGATCATGATGTACAAGAAGGTGAGTTTCCCTTTAACACTGACAAACCTGATATAGAGACGCACAAACCTACTGAAACTTCTGAAGTTGAAGTAGTTATGGATACACAAGAGCCCAAAGGAGTGGAAGGTTTTGTTGCCTCTCCAAATGATGTGAAAGCCCCTAATGAGCCTGTTAAGGAGACTTAAAACAACCAAAAAGAAGACTCAGATGCCTCATCAAAACCTTATGGTTTTAAGGGATATAAAATCAACACACACAAAAGAATAACCGAACATCAGTATCCTCCTCTTTTACAACCGCAAAGATTTCTAGAATCAGCAAGTCTCACTCTAAATCGAATCATGGATCGAAGATTGATGCATTCATCTCTCACATTGAAATGGGGAATGTTTTGGGATATGATATGCAAGGAAGTAAAAATGATCTCAAGAAATTCATAGACAGTATTGGTGCTAAGCAGGATCAGTTATGAATGTGTTGTCCTTCAATACTTGTGGGTTGGGAATGGATAAATCCAAAGACATCGCTAAACTTTGTAGCAAGCATAATGTATCTTTTTTGGGTATTCAAGAAACTCACTCCATCAACATTGATCCTTTTAAGGTTAAGTGTTTATGGGGAAATTTTCAATTTGATTACGCTTTTTGTCCTTCGTTGGGAAGATCCGGAGGTATGGTTTCCATTTAGGACATCAATGTCTTTTTTAAGCTCAACATCATTCAAGTTGATCATCTCCTCATTGTAGAAGGTATATGGAAGTCTACTCTTCTACACTGTTTTATGATCAATGTATACGCACCTCAAGATGACAGAAAGAAGGAGTCTCTTTGGAATTATATTCTGGAAATCATGGAAAGCAATCAAGGGCATTATATCATATTTGGTGATTACAATGTTGTAAGACATGCTTCTGAACGTATTGGATCGGTATTCAAGCCTTTGTCTGCCAACATCTTCAACCTTTTTATTGCTAATGGCCGCCTTTGGGACATTCCTCTTGGAGGCCACATGTTTACGCGTATCAATAATCGGGGAGATAAGCTTAGTAAGTTAGATTGTTTTCTTGTCTTTGAAAATACCACTAGCTTACTTTATAATTATTCTGCCAAGGTCCTTGATTGTTTCTTATCAGATCATAGACCAATTCTCCTATCTCAACGGTTGTGGATTTTGGTCCTATCCCTTTTAAATTCTACAACTCTTGGCTTATGGATAATCATCTTCATGATCTTATTGCTGAATTTTGGAAGGGACATAGTACTGATCATCGTTCTTCCATTTTAAAGTTCAGTAAAAAGATGAAAGCTCTCAAAAGTCTCATTAAAAATTGGTCTAATAATAGATCTCTTCTTCAGTCATGGGAAAAAGATGATCTTTTGATGAAAATTAAAGACTTCGATGACTCCATTGTTGGTAGGACTGATGACGCTGTTGATGTTTCACAGCGTTCTCTTTGGTTACATAATCTCCGCAGCATTGAGCAAAAGGAAAGTACTGATTACTTACAAAAAGCTAAGATCAAATGGGGTATTTAGGCGGATGAAAACTCCAAGTTTTATCACGCAACTATTAATCAGAAACGTAGATGCCTTTCCATTCAAGGGATTAAGCATGAAGGTCAATGGATTACGGATCCTCATCAGATTAAAGATGTTTTCTATACCTTCTTTGAAGCCAAGTTTCAGAAAGTTGAGGTGGTTAAAATTTCCAGACGAAGCTCCTTTTATAGAAATCTCAACGAGGATCAAAATTCTTCTTTTTTGTCTTCTCATATCAGTGAAAATGAGATTCATGATGCTATTTGGAATTGTGGTTCTGAAAAGTCTCTGGGTCCGGATGGTTTCACTTTTGCATTTTATAAAAGGTTTTGGGACATCTGTAAGCAGGATATCATTGATTTTGTTCATGAGTTCTTCACTTCAGGGATCATCCCTCGTGGATGCAACGCCTCTTTTATCACTCTCATCCCTAAAACGCATAACCCTATGGTTGACTGATTTCCGCCCTATCAGTCTAATTAGAGCTCAATATAAAATCATAGCTAAGATCTTAGATAATCGTCTTTCCAAGGTCATTGACTCCGTTATTAGTAAGGAACAGACCGCTTTCATCAATAATCGCCAAATCTTGGATGGGCCTCTGATGGTTAATGAATTGATTCACTGGTGTAAAAGAAAAAAAGAAGAATCTTATGGTTTTTAAAATCGACTTTGAAAAAGCTTTCGATACCATATCCTGGGATTTTTTATTTCAGGTGATGCGTTTCATGGGATTCAATGAAAACTAGATAAAGTGGATTTTGGGTTGCTTAAATTCTGGTACTTCTTCAGTCCTTATCAATGGAAGCCCTACTAGTGAGTTCAAGCTCAACCGTGGTCTTCGTCAAGGGGATCCACTTTCTCCTTTCTTGTTCATTATAGATATGGAAGGTCTCCATGTTGCCGTGGAGGATGCCATTGATGCCGGTTTATAGAGAAGTATCAAAGTCGGAAATTTATCTCTTTCTCATCTCTTTTTTGTAGATGACGCCCTTTTTATTGGGGAATGGTCGCGAGAAAACATTAGAAATTTAGTGGCTGTTTTGAAATGCTTCCATTGTGCTTCTGGTTTGAAAATCAACTTGCACAAATCCAATCTATTTGGTATTGGAGTTCCGTTTGATGAAGTCAAAGATGCCTCTTTAATTACTGGCTGCAACGCAATGAATTCATCTTTCACTTACCTTGGCCTCCCGGTTGACTGTAATATGGCGAAAGTAAAGAGTTGGGACCCCATTTTGGAGAAATTCTCCAAGCGATTATCTAAATGGAAATCTTCGATGCTTTCAATTGGAGGTAGAACTACCCTCATTACTTCTGTTTTGGGAGCTCTTGGTACGTACTACTTTTCTTTATTTCCTTTGCCGGCTACTGTTCGAAAAAAATTGGAATCGATTAGATCCCAATTTTTCTGGGGAAATAACGAGAACTCTAAAAAGATCCCATGGATTTCATGGAACACTGTTCTAGCTCATAAGAAAAATGAGGGTCTGGGAATTGGAAGTCTTTTTTCTCTTAATCATGCCATTATTCAAAAATGGAGGTGGCGTTTTCTTAATAATCAAAACTCACCGTGGGCGAGTTTAATTACCTCTATACACGGAACACCGGAGGATTCTACTTCTTTTTATACTCATGTTGTCTCTCAAGGAGTTTGGGGTCGAATCGTTGGCTCTATCAATACTATGCATGAGAAAGGTATCATCCCTTTATCTTTTATCAAAAGACGAGTAAACAACGGTGCTAACACGAAATTTTGGTACGAAGTTTGGTTAAACAACACTCCCCTTCGTCATCAATATCCTAGGCTATTCCGTCTTGCTTTGAATAAAGATTGCACCATCAAGGACTGTTGGAATGGTGTTTAGAATCTCATTTGGTCTAGGCCGATTCTAGGTGGAATTAACTCCAGCAAAGTCTCTGAGTTATATGACCAACTCGACAGCTTCTCTCTTAAGGATGCTGATGATGATTGGATTTGGTCCTTTGGAAACCATCCTTTTACTGTTAAAAGTTGTCGAGAGCATATAGATCTTTGTTTTCTTCCTAATGATGGCTTAGAAACAAGATGGAATCGGTTTCTTCCTAAAAAGATTAATATTTTCATTTGGAGATCTCTTCTCGACCACATTCCAACACGCTGGAACTTAAGCCGCAAAGGGATTGAAGTAACTTATTTATTATGTCCAGTTTGTGATAATGGTACCAAAACTACTTCTCATTCCATGTGGGTTTGTTCTTTTGCTACTGAGGTATGGCACAAGGTTTTCGCTTGGCTTCAACTTGTCCCTCCTATTTTGGCTAACGTAAATGATCTATTCACATGGGTTGATAACATGCATATTTCTGAAGAAAAGAAGCAAATAGTGAACACTATCTGTAGTGTTGCTCTTTGGGCTATATGGAGTTTCAGAAATGAGATTATTTTCGGGAATGCTTTACCTAAACGGTGCTTTATTTACGATAAGATTTTAGATTTATCTTTTATGTGGTACTCTAGTAGAAACAAGAAGTCTTCCATCAATTGGAATAATTGGCTTCGAAATCCTTTAGAGGATTATTCTTTGTAATCGTTTGCTAGCTCCTTGCGAGTTTTTTAATAATATTTGTTGTTCAAAAAAAAAAAGTGGTAACAGGATAAGTGTTTTCACACTTATTAATACCTAATGCAAGACATAGAATCTCAAAATGAGAAATCTTGAGAGCAGCCAAAGGGTTCATGATTGTGGTAAAATACGACCTTTTAGGAAAAAGGCGAAAAACCGGTAAGTATTAAACAAATGACTTAGGAAAATCAAGTGTTAATGACCCAATTAAGTTCGTTTCCCAAGGAGGTATATGTGTGTGACTAAAATGCAATGAGATTTGAGATTAATATTTGAAAGAAGGGGATGAGAAAATAGAATGACGAAGACGTGAAAATTATTACTACGACGACTAAAATTAAAAACCGTAAAAAGAGCTAAAATAAAAATGAATTTTAAAAATTCCCAAAATATTAGCAAAAATCAAATTAATTAAGCTAAGAGTTTACAAATGATCAAAACTTTTTCAAACCTTTTAATTAATTAAATATTAATTTTTAAATGCTAATTAAAGCCCTAAAAATCAAAATAATTATTAAAAAGCCCAAATAAAGATTTCTCACTTTGTAAACCTCTAAAATGACTAAATAAGAACAAAAACTATTTTTATGAATTTTTAAACTAATAAAAACTATTTAAAATGATTAAAAACTATTAAAAACTTGAAATAATTCTATAAATTAGAAAAATGATGATAAAATTAATCTAAGAGTTGAAAAAAATCCTATTTTAATGTAATTAACCTAAGAAAAATATAAAAAGTGCAAAAATGTGAAATTTGAAATTTAATAATAAAATAATATTAAAATAATATTAAAAATCCAAAAATTATAAAAAATTCTAAAACTTGCAAACTAGTTTATTTTAACCTAAATAAACATAAAATGAAAGTGAAATTGCCAAAATACCCCTAATGGGCCCGCAAATGGGCTAAAATAGAAAACAGTCCAAACTAATGGGGTTTTTGGCCCAAAAACTTTAACTAAGCCCAAATGACCTGAAAAGCCCTATCTGACTCAAAATTTAATTCTAAACACAAAAGTCTGAAGGCCCAAAGCTGGTTTTGAGCTTATCACAGCTTAAATGATCAACAACTTATTCTTATTAGGCCAATAAGCCCATTAAGCAATAAGCCAATGCCATAAGCTCTAATTGAACACACAACCTTCTTTTGAGATGCCTAAGAGATCTGTGAAAATAAATTTTAAAAAAGCAAACCCAATAAGCCAGAAATAAGCCAAGTAGAATTTCACTAAAAGACAAAATAGTCGACTTAGAGTTCTAGACCACCTCAGACCTTCTAATAAGTTGAAAAAGACTCTAAATGAATTAATTAAGACAAATCAACAAAGAAAATTTCAATAAGCCAAGCCAAATAAGCAGAATAAGCTGATAAGCACTTGTTTAAAAGTCAAAGTTCTTGGTTTTCTAGTCAAACCTCAAAGTCAACCCCTTAAATGATCCAAAATGAACAAATGGGTCAAATAAGTGACACCTATTACAAATTCAAAGTTGTTGCAGGTTAAAATAAGCTAGAATAGCTTATTGATAAGCACCAGTTGAAATAACACTAGCAGTGGCTAGCAGCAGGGGAAAGGAGTTCCCACTGCTTTGACTATTTGACTTGCTTTTTTAAAGAGATCCAGTTGGATTCAAATGGAAACAAGGGAACCCTTGTAATCAGTGGATCACAAGGAGTCAATATCAATAAAAAAAATCACAATTTGGTTCACTCAATAAGCACAGAATAAGCAAACCGTTCTCAGATATGCCACAGACCTTGAAAATAAGCAATTATGAACAAATAAGCAGATTGAGCATGAATAAGCCAGCCAAATTGAACCAAATACACACAAAAGCTATAATAAAGTCCAATAAGCACAAATAAACTTGTTCAAGCAATGGTTCAAAGTAAGTAAGCAGATTCAAGCACAAAATGTTACTGATTAGCAAAAGTGATTATCCCAAAATCCTTTTGCTGATCTAATTGACCACCAACCCAATTTCAAGCCCTCAAATCCCTTTCCCTGATTAAGTTAACCAAAATTTAGCACTTGTTAACCCTAGTCTACCCTTAGATCTAGGTGTCCCCAAAATTTTAGCCAAACTACCCAAGTTAAACAGATTTAATACACTTATGAGTGATTTGGTTGTTTAGAGCCTCAAAACTTGCAGATAAGTATCCCTTAATACCAGATAAATAGATACCAACAATAAGAAACAACAAACAACAACACTAGTTGCCTTAAATCCTTTTAAATCTGTTATCCCAAACACCCCTTTGGAATCTGATTTCTCAATTTTCCAAAGGATTGTTATGATTTAACCTTCCAAACAAGATCTAATCAACCCTAACAGCAATAATCCAACCTCAGTAACTCAAATCAACCACAAATTCATAGATTCACAATCAATCATGCAAAAATCACCAAAATTCAACAAAATTTAGAAAAATTAAAAAGTATAAGAGATGCAAACCTCCAAGACTTACATCCAAGCCTTGGAATGTTTGAGCTGAGATGCTAGCAAGAACAAGCACCAGCTTCCAAAGCTGCTAAGATGAACAAACAGAAAAGTGAGCAATAAACAGATTATATCCTTGATTTTGAAAACAAGTGTTCTAAACCTTAAAACCTTTTCTTAAAATCAACAAAACATGTATATGGAACTCAGATCTTAGCTATTCAATCACCAAACTTTTATAAAACACAAAAGAGAATCCACAATTTTCAGAAATTCAAATTTTATTTGAATAAAAAGGAATTACAAAGAGATAGCTAAAATCTAGAACAAAGGGGCTCTCACATGTTGAGGCCTCCTTTTATAGACGAATATAAGGCAGGAATAAGCAAAAACCCTAGGCTACGAAGTCCCAAAAATGCCCTTGAAATCTTCTCAATGAATTGTGTTGTTGAGATGTCCAAATGCATCTTGGTTGTTCATTTTATGCTTGGGGACCAAGTAGTAGCTATAAATCGTTGATCTTGCCAGCGAGGATTAGTTGGAGAGGAGGGTGTAACGGGGTGAATGGTGGGGGCCATTGGTGAGTGCGGTTGAGGGTCTTTTGTGTGGGATGGGTTTCTGGGCGTGTGAATCATACGTGGGACAAGGTAATTGAAATTAAACCCTTGTTTAAGTGGGTGGTAATTCTGGGTTCATGTGGGTAAACAGTAAAGATTTTGATCAGATTTTTGGGGGTGTGTTGTGTTTGGCGCGTGTTATTGGATTTGAAGTTTAGGAAATGACATTAGTTCCCCTTGTTCTTTGGCAAAATTGGTATAAAACGTTTTTTCAGCCTAACAAACTTGATTTCCTTTGTTTTTAAACTTTCCATCTTTATAGTTTTGCCACAAAACTTTTCAACAAAGGTTATAAGGGTCTGTTTTGCCATTTTTGCATAGTTTGAGGACTGATTTTGGACATTCTTGATCTTCAAAGGTCTTCAATGTATCTTTGACTTCATGAGGGACCATTATTGATAATTTAGAATTGTTGTGGGACTAAACTTGCCAATTCTTAAAAGTTGAAGGACCATTTTGTAGTTTTGACAAACTTAAGGGACCAAACTTGTAATTATGAATATACAAGGGTATTAAGTGTCATTTCTTCATAAATGAGGGATCAATCTTGTACATCTTCAAGTCTTCTAGGGTTTTTCTTTGAGAAATCCATAACTAGGGCCCGGTTCATTGTACGGCTTCGTTTCTCGTGTTTGTTTTTCCTTGTTTCTTGTGATCTTTAGTCTTTTTGACGATATCCAAACCTAAAATATACAAGTAAACAAACACAAGCATATATAGGGTATATTTATGACATTTTATGCATTTAAAGCCAAAGAACGATCAGATCATGTATAAATGCCATCTCATCACTCCCCCATACTAAGCCATTGCCGTGCCCTCACGCAATGCTAGAATAAAGTATCTGAGCATCACCAAAATTCTATTTTATTAACCTTTATTGAAAAGTAAAAACTTGCAACAATACTACAAAGATGTGTAAAGACATAATGTATGATTTTCATCACGTGTGTGACTTTTAGGGTCAACAAATAGAAACAAGTAAATGTCCCATAGAATAAATTTCGTCATCCTTGATTGTCATACATTCCATGCTAAGTGCAAAAACGAGATCATTGTTGGTACAAGTCACAATGCTAACACTACTCATACGTCCAAATTGTGTAATACTTTTTCTCCCCGCAATCCTAGTTATTATAAAAGGAAATGGGTTTCTAGAATTTTTTAACTATTAGTCATGGATCACAAGTGATTCACATTGACTTATTAGAGTATTTATTAGTCCGCAAGTAAAGTAGCACGATTTATTCGATAGTTAGTCGAAGGACAAAATCTTATAAAACGGCTTCTCGTGTATCTCCCTAAGTTCATATCTTGGCATAACTCGTTTCATGATTTGAGACCTTTCTCGGACCGATATTTGGCATGTACTTCATACTTCAAATCTTGGGAAGACGTTCTTGAAATTATGGTCTTCTCTTCATATTTTGGAATTTCTTCACTTGACGTTTTTGAGAGATTCTTCATACTTGGACCACGAATTCATCATTTTTCTTTAATACTTACTTTGGAGTTTGATATACAACGATCCGCCTCCTTTTTGGACTTGGATATATTTATCCTCATACGTTATAAGGGTCTTTTTGTATAGACTTTCTCCATGATCTTTAGGGGAGTAATTGCTTTCGTCTTGTGTCTCGATCCTTCATATTGATTTTGGAATAATGATACTTCACATCATCTTGGATCTTTAGCAACAAAATAGAGCTCCTCATGCCTTGTTAGGGCCTTTTTGGATCTTCACCAATCTTCGCGTCCCGCTTCAATAAGTTATGCCTCGGCTATGAACTCTATTCAACCCCGAGCAACTTTTAAACGATCTTGTGCTAGAAGATAAGTAACCTTTTAAATCGTACGACCTTACTTATTGCAATTATTTTTATTCCTAATGCATTGATCTTATGGGAGAAAAAGCCACAATTAAAAACATATGAGTTTTTGAAAGAACATTCATGTTCTACGTTTAGCATGATCACTTGTCCAACTCTATCATTTCTCGTTCTTCACTATTTAAAGACCTCTAATTAAAGAGACTCGTGAATACTTAGCCATGCAAGTCAAAATTAAGGCAAATTTGGATTAACTTTCATTAAGACTATATCAAATCGAAGTTTTGGGTTTTCAAGCCACATATAGGATCTTGCACTTTCTTAGACTTTTTCAAGTTTAGAGAATGCATTTTATAGTTCTCTTGATAAGTGACTTTCTAGGATCAATTATAGGAACTTGCGAAAAGTTCTTGTTCTTAACCCGAATGAGCTAAGACTTTCGCGTTTTAAAGTTCCCTATATAAAAGTCTAGCAAAACTTGAATTGAGCGGGTTAAGGAATGTAAAGGGCTCCAAATCCCTATTAAGTCAAAAATTAGCTCTTATTCTACCCATCGGAAAATATACATTCGTGTCTTAAAAACACTTATTAAAACCAAGAAAAATTTTAAAATTTGGCCATTTTTAGCCTTATTAGCAACAAAATAAAACAAAAGTTGAAAGTTGGAAAATGTCAGGGCGTAGCAAAGCAAGTACCTATTCACCCCCATACTAAAATTAAACATTGTCCTCAATATTTCGAGTCTAAAGGTGAAGCACCTCCCATACTAGAGATGAAGAGTCGAATGCTTAGGATCTAGCATGGAAAGGGTGATCAACAATATATCTAAATCCATTTATTAATTATGATAAAAGATAATTGTTAGAACAATAAAGGATATGTCATGGATTCGTGAAAAACTTCTTCAAGCAAATGATCGAGGCTCACGTAAACGAACACGAGAGTCTTCAATCGTAGCGATGATGATGATCTAGATAACACATTCACAAACAACCGCGAGACAACGAGTTGGAAGGGTACAAATCCTCTCTCATTATTTATTAGAAAGCATAAAAAGGATAAGCATGAGATCTCCCTACGAGGCACCTTGTTTTTGATTACCGAGTCATGAGCTCGACTCGATCCCCTCAATGCTAATTATCATTGGGGAAGGTGACTTGGTCGAGGTCATCCAATGAAGGAACTTCCCCACCAAAGTAGTGCTTAAGCCTATGTCCATCCACCTTAAAGTTAGGACCATCATTTTGAGCTAGTTCGATGGTCCCATAAGGAAACACTTGTGTAATGGTGAAAGGACCCGACCAACGAGATTTCAATTTCCCAGAAAATATCTTTAATCTAGAGTTAAAAAGTCACTTGATCACCAACGTTAAAAACCTGGTTTTTAATCTTTGCATCATGAAACTTTTTAGTCTTTTCTTTGAAAATCAATGAATTTTCATAAGCATTATCTCTTAATTCATCCAATTCTTTCAATTGTATTTTCCGGTGATCTCCCGCGGTCTTCAAGTCAAAATTAGCATGCTTAAGTGCCCAATATGCCTTATGCTCCAATTCAATGGGCAAATGACAATTCTTTCCATAAACCAACTTATATGGAGTACAACCGATATGTGTATTATAAGCGGCCCTAAAGGCCCATAAAGCGTCATCGAGTTTGTCGGACCATGAAGCACGGTTTTCTCCAATCGACCTCTCAAAAATCCTCTTCAAAGCTCGGTTTGAAACTTCGACTTGCCCACTCGTTTACGGGTGATAAGCCGTAGAAATACGATGAGTAACTCCATATTTCTTTAAGACCTTATCGAATTTGTCATTACAAAAATGGGTTCCACGATCGCTTATAATAGCACGAGGGGTTCCAAACCGAGAGAATAGTTGCTTCAAAAACTTCACTACCACACGAGCGTCATTAGTAGGTAAAGCCTTAGCTTCCACCCACTTAGAAAGGTAGTCGATGGCGACGAGGATATACTTGTTACCATGAGACGATGGGAACGGCCCCATAAAGTCTATGCACCAAATGTCGAAAATCTCACACACTTGAATTATATTTTGCGGCATTTCATCACGTTGAGACGATTTTCCTTGACGTTGGCACGAATCACACGACTTCACAAGTGCGTGTGCATCACGATAGATAGAAGGCGAAAAGAAGCTGGCTTCGAACACTTTCTTAGCCGTAAGATTAGCACCGTGGTGACCACCCGTGGGTCCCTCGTGACAAGCTATAAGGATGTTAAAAGATTCGGTACCAAAAACACAACGTCGAACGAGTTGATCCGCACAAACCTGAAAGAGATAAGGGTCGTCCCAAAAATAGAACTTGACGTCACGAAAGAATTCTCTCTTTTGTTGTGTCGTCATACCCTTGATTATGAAATTTCCCGTATGGTAATTTGCAATGTCGGTAAACCATGGGGTGGGGTTTTTAGAATTCACTACACCGAGAGTCTCGAGAGGAAATGTTCGGTGATTTCCTTGTTCTTGAAAACATCTTTGTGAGGATCTTCTAGACGAGAGAGATGATCGGCCGCTAGATTCTCGGCTCCTTTTTTGTCAAGCACGGTGACATCAAATTCTTGGAGGAGGAGCATCCAACGAAGTAATCTCGGCTTAGCATCTTGCTTAGCTAAGAGATTCTTGATAGCCGAATGGTCGGTATACACGATGCTTTTAGTTAAGACGAGATAAGGTCGGAATTTCTCAAAAACATAAACCACGGCAAGGAATTCCTTTTCCGTTGTGGTGTACTTTAATTGAGCCTCGGTCATCGTCTTACTAGCATAATGGATAGGACGGAAATGCTTTCATAACGTTGCCCTAAGACGACCCTATAGCATAATCACTTGCATCGCACATGATTTCAAAGGGTAATTGATGAGATGGCATTTATACATGATCTCATCGTTCTTTTCGGGCTTTAAATGCATAAAAATGTCATTAAATACCATATATATGCTTGTGTTTGTTTACTTGTGTATTTTAGGTATGTATATCATGAAAAAGACAAAAGATCACAAGAAACAAGGAAAACGGACACGAGAAACAAAACCGTACAAAGAACCAGGCCCTAGTTCATGATTTATCCAACAAATACCCTTGAAGACTTGAAGATATGCAAGATTGATCCTTAATGAATGAAGAAATGACACTTAAAACCCTTGTGAATTCATAATTACAAGTTTAGTCCCTTAAGTTTGTCAAAATTACACAAAAGGTCCTTCAACTTTGAAGAAATGGCAAGATTAGTCCCTCATCAAATCTAATTTGTCAATTATGGTCCCTTATGGATTTAAAGTTACATTGAAGACCTTTGAAGATCAACAATGTCCAAGATCAGTCCCTCAAGTATCCAAAAATGGCAAAAACAACCCTTGATATCTTTTTACCAAAGTTTTGTTCCAAAAGTGTGAAAACCATAACTTGAATAACAAAGGAATACGTTTTTGTGGGCTGAAAAACTTGTTATACATGTTTGGCCAAAGAACAAGGACTAATGTTGTGCAAGTGAAACATTTGAAACGAAATTGCGCCAAACACACAACTTTCCCCCAAAATCGGATCAAAAACATTACTGTTTACCTTTCTTCACCCCCAGAAATTACTTCACTTAAACAAAGGGTAATTTTCAATTACTGATGAGATGGCATTTATACATGATCTCATCGTTCTTTTCGGGCTTTAAATGCATAAAAATGTCATAAAATACCATATATATGCTTGTGTTTGTTTACTTGTGTATTTTAGGTATGGATATCGTGAAAAAGACAAAAGATCACAAGATACAAAGGAAAACGAACACGAGAAACGAAGCCGTACAAAGAACCGGGCCCTAATCATGGAATGTTCAACAAATACCCTTGAAGACTTGAAGACAAACAAGATTGATCCTTATTTATTGAATAAATGACACTTAAAACCCTTGTATATTAATAATTACAAGTTTGGTCCCTTAAGTTTGTCAAAATTGCAAAAAGGTCCTTCAACTTTGAAGAAATGACAAGATTGGTCCCTCAACAAAATCAATTTGTCAATTATGGTCCCTCATGAAGATTAAGAAGCAAAGAAGACCTTTGAAGATCAATATAGTCCAAGAACAGCCCTTGAATTATCCCAAAATGTCAAAAATACTCCTTGATAACTTTTTCCAAAAGGTTTGTGCCAAAAATGTAAAAGGGTGAAAGTTATTTGCAAGGGAGAACACGTTTTAGGGCCGGAAACCTTTAAATGCCAAAATTTCGAAAAGACAAGGACTTAAGTTTTCAAGTGGAAACATTCAAACTGAAAAACGCGCCTAACACATTTCTTCCCCCAAAATCGGATCTAAAGGAGTTACTGTTCACTTTCACCCCACCCAGATTTTTACTTAACTTAAACTTGGGTAAAACTCAATTAACCTTGCCCACGTGTGATTCACACACGCAGGAACCTTTCCCACACCTAAAACCCTCAACCCACTCACTGTAGACCCCACCCCCAATTCCCCATTCCACCAATCAGCTTACACCTTGATCCCCAAGTACTGTGACGTGTCCAATATCAACAGTGGAGGTTATTTGCTTCATCACAACGCAAAAACAAACGGCTTAGATCAAATTTGGACAGCTCACCACTCAAAAACGTCAAGGGCAAAGTTGGGATTTTCTAGTGATTAGGGTTTTGATTTTAAGATTCTAGATTGTTCATTTGAGTAGTATAAATAGAGGCATCAACCTGTGATGACCTTTTGTTCCAATTTCTCTTCAAAATTTTGTAATCCTTTTTAAGATAAAATAAAAGTTTGGTATTTGTTTTTAAGCATTATAATTCCTTTTTATGTTTATTTAAAGTGGTATTTACTGTTGAAGAGAGGTTGAGTTCCATTTTTAAATTTGGTTAAGTAATTTTGAGGTTTCAAGTTATTTCAAGGTTTTCTGAAATTTGAAATATTTTGGAAGAATCTGTTTCAAGTTTTATGGTTAAAGGCTTTTGTTTAATAGGTGATTAAGGTGTTTTGGAAACGTGTTCTCAAGGATTAAAAAGGTTTTGGAAGAGTTTTAAAAAGAAAGAAAAGAAAACAGTATAATATTGCTTGTTGTATTATCTTGTTTTTCTTTTTGATTTGTCTTAAACAGGTGTGAAGGTTGTTGATTTTTGATCTGCATGCACCCGGGTGCATAAGGAGGTGGATTATACATCCACTAGGGCCCTGGATGTAGGGTCCTGAGGTAAAAACACTTTTTCCCTTTTTGAAATATCAGAAAAAAGTGAAGTTTGAAGTGAAATGCATGATTGTTTGATTATTGTTGTTATAGCTGTTTGATTGGTGTTCTTTTGGTTTTGTATGCATGCTAGACCTGTTTGTGATCAGTTTGAATAGGGTTTAGAGCATTTTGATTTGATAAAACTGCATAAACATAATATAAAGGGGTGTTTGGATCTATGTTTTAGCAGGGTAATAGTTTTGATTTATGCTTTGATTAGGTGTTAGAAGTATTGGAGTAGGTTGATACAAGTTTGTTAGGTAGTTATAAGTAAGATTAGAAATTTTGGAAGCAAGTTTGTATGCCAAAAGTGAAACAAGTAAGTTAGAAATCTGCTTATCATCTTTAAGCTTATTTTTATAAAATTTTGGTGCATGATCTTTCAAACCTGTTAAGTGTTAGCTTAATTAGGTTATTACAACTGCTTAAGTGCTATTTGGAGTTTGTGTTTGCATAATATAGGAGTCTAAATCTTACTTAGGTGCAAGTAATCTGCATATAAGTCCACAGACCCTTATTTTGATCACAGAAACTTTATGTGCATTGTGAGCTTGATAATTTGATCATTTGGTGTGCTAGTTGTTAGTTTGTTGCTAGTTTGTGACTCCTTGTGCTTCAATAAGCACAAGGGTGCCCCTCTTGTCCAATATCTACACCAAGTAAGCCACAACCAAGCCCCTCTTGGTTCCAAGAATGCTCAAGTGTGCACTCACACTTGTTCATCAGCAACCATAGCAAAACTGCATACGTTTTGATCTTCAATTGTGCTTAAATCTAGCTAAAAGGAAGTTTGATTGTGTTTTTAAGCTTATTAGAGGTCACTGATTTGTTGGAAAAAGAAAAAAATAAAAAAGAAAAAAATTGTAAAAACTCACCCGTAGCAGGACTCGAACCCCAGACCTCTCGAAGGAGGGTTAGGAGCTCTACCGCTAATCTAGATGGTTTTTTACGTTAGTGTTTGATTTCCATTTCTATTTAACCCCATTTTCATTTCTAGCTTAAATAAAAAGCCGTGGCTTATTTTCCCCATTTCCAGCTTATTTGCTTTGAGTTTTTGGCTTATTTGATTTTTCCTAGGGTCATTGTAGTATTTAAGACTTTTCTAGCTAGTTTTCATAATTTTCCCTTTATTTTATTATTTTCTAGCATTTATTTAATACCCGGTTTTTATTAAATCATTAAAAAATAGAAAAAAGAGTTTAAATTTTTAGGAAAAATAATTTTTAGCTTTTAAAATAATATTTTGAGGTTTACAGCTTATTAGGTTTTTAATTTGGCTTATTTTTAATTTTATAAGATTTTAGGATTTTTAAGCAACTTTAAAAATTAATATAAAATTAATTATAAGGTTTTAGAAACTTTAATTTACATTTTCTTCTTAGTTAGAATATTTAGGATTTTTGAGAATTTTTTAGAATTTATTTGAGAACTTTTTATTTTTAGCATTATTTTAATATTATTTTATTATTAAAAAATCAAAATTTTATTTTTATTTCTTTTTCATTTTTCCTTAGTTCTTTAGCATTAATTAGGACCTTTTCCATTTTTAGAATATTTTTATAACTTTTAGATTTATTTTTATAATTATTTTAAGTTTAACTAGTTTTTAATCATTTTAAATCATTTTTAGAGTTTTAAAAATAGTTTTAATAGCTTTTAATTTTTAGAAAATTACTTTTTAGTCTTCTAATAACATAAGTTAAGTAATTATTCAATAAAATCATATTTTAGACATTTGAATTAGTTATATTTAATTTTAGGGCTTTAATTAGCATTTAAAATTAAATATTTAATTAATAAAAGGTTTTAAAATATCTTTGTTGGATTTTTGTCTTTATTTATATTATTATTGACTTCTTTTTAATCTTTTATTTATTTTGCTTTTGGTCTTAGTATAATTTTTTTTAATTTGGGTAGTTTTTCACGGCTTTACGTTTACGTCTTTTACGTCGTAGTGTAATTTTAACGTAACCGTCTTTTCATCTTCTCATCCCCATTCTTCTCAATATTAATCTCAAATAATTACAAGTTAATTCACACACATATACCTCCTTGGGAAACGAACTTTCTCTCATTTTAAGTGATTAAGGGTCATTTGTGCACGGTTTTCCTAAACCGTCGTACTTAATACTTTCCACTATTTTGTGTTGCTTTGTTTTTCCTAAAATAAAGTATACATCAAATTTACTGCAATCATTTTGGCGCCGCTGCCGGGGAGGTGTGTTGTGCTTTAATTTGGAAGCTTTTGTTTTTGATATTATCCATAATAAATATTTGTGTTAAGTGGAACTCCCTTAACACGTATTATCGGTTTTCTTGGTTTTTCTTGTACAAATATTATTAATATATTGTATTAAGTATCACAATCAAAATACAATATCTCCAAAAGTGTGAAAAACACAACCTTAATTGGGATTTGATCTCCTAATTATTGTATTCGAATCTCAAACAAAAAGAAAAGGCAAAAATAGATAAATACTTTCGTGAAGCTCGATTTTGAAAAATACAAACTATAAGGTGGGTATAAGGTGGGTATTATAAAATATACCCTAAGGAAAAAGGCTCTTAAGTGCTTCGCGCCGCCTCGTTTCCCTGCTTGCTTGTGAGTATTTTGAGATTGAAGGCTAATCGAGGGTTTTGCCGCCCAAAGTATTAATACGTATACTATATTTGCTTGGTTTTCTTTGTGATTAAACCCTCGTGAACAATTTGGTTATCACCAAAGTTCTAAAGTCATTCGAAGACGTTCACTCCACGTGATCGTTTTCATTCCTTTGAGGCTTCTTTAATCAAGAGTTTGATTCGAGGAGAGATTTTGTAGATTGTTGTCTACGAAGATACACCAAAATCCAAAAATATTAAATATCATCAAAAACACAAAAAAATTGAAAATCCACAAAACAACCAAAAAGAATCTTCTTTGCTCACCTCCCATTCTTCGTGTAGTTTATGATCACTCGTAATCAAGCTAAACGAGCTCGTAAACGTCTTCAAAAGCAAGCAAATCAAGGATCGTTGATTGTTGAAGAACCTCCAATTGTTGAACCTATTGTAGAACAAGAAGTCGTCATGGCTAATCGTACTATGATGGATTTGCTACAAGCACCCACCGAGGGTTTTGGAGAGGCTATTGTTATTCCCGCCATCCTTGCGGAGAATTTCGAGATTAAGACGGGTTTAATGTCTATGTTGCAAGCAAACAAGTTTAGAGGTCACGAGAAAGACAACCCGCATTACGACATTAGGAATTTCAACCGTCTCACCGCCACTAGCAAATTTAAGGATGTTCCACATGACGCCATTAAGATGATGTTGTTTCCATATTCGTTGGATGGACCCGCAAAAATTTGGCTCGAGAAAGAACCGCCAAATTCGATTTTGACATGGGCCGATCTCGTTTCTAAGTTTGTGAACAAGTTTTTTTCCACCATCTAAAACAACACACTTAAAAAATGAGATCTCACGATTTGTGCAACGAAATAATGAAAGTTTTTCAATGGCATGGGAACGATTTAAAGAGATGTTACATGAATGTCCACACCATGATTTTTCGGAATTGCATCAAGTGGATACTTTTTATAATGGGCTTAATGATCACGAACGAGATTATTTGAATGCCGCCGCGGGTGGTAATTTTTTGTGCAAGACGACAAATGAGGCTTTACAAATCATTGAAAATCGATCTAAGGTTTATAGCCCTCGTAACACACCGAGTGTTGCCAATATGGGTTCGTCATCTTCGTCACAATCGTCTCGTAGCATTAATGCCTTACATGATGAAGCTAATGAGGAAAATCGGTTTTTTGATAGATTTGCTAATCTAATGTCCCATTGGAAGGCTCAAGAAGCTTCCAATTCCGCTTCGGTTAAAGCGGTTGCTAAGAGTTGTTTATCTTGTGGGGGAGCTCATGATCTTTCCGAGTGCATTACCGCGGATGGTAACACTTCGAGTGCTTATGTAGCAACGGGAACTTACAACCAAAACGGCCAAGGTTCTCGTCCAAATCAAGCTCCACCAAACCAAAATGTTAATAATTATCGAAACAACAACCAAGGTAATTACCAAGGCAACACACGCAACTACAACAAAGGGAATTATCAAAGTGGGAATGGACAAATCTCTAATCAAAATCAAAACCGTGATTTTCAAAACACTACACAAGGTTTTCAAAATGCTCATACGAAAAATTTGCAAGGAGAATTTTTGGATTATGCAAAAGCAAATGATGCTAAATTTGATAATATGCAACGTGAGATGATTAGCTTAAGATCCGAATTGAAAAACGAGCTTAAAAATGAACTTGCTAATGAACTTAAAACTCATGCAAACAAAATGGAAGGAAATGTCCAACGTCTTCAACAAAACCAACAAAAGATGGAATTAGGACAACATGAGATTAAGCAAGAGTTATTGAAAGCGGATGCTAGGCAATCAAAATTTGAGGACCGAATGGCTAAGATGTTTGAAGCAATCATGTGTAAGCCCTCTTCTTCGGGTGGTCTTCCTAGTGATACCATTAACAACCCGAGGGGAGAATTGAAGGTTGTTGCTACACGAAGTGGTAAAACTTTCAAGGAACCAATCTCTCGTACAAGTACTCCTAAGGAGAAGGAAATCGAGAAAGAACCCGAGGTGATGGTCGAAAAGGAGCACATTACAATCCCACGAAGTACCGCTCAAACCACACCTACGGTTAAACCCATACCAATTGTGGAACCCGAGTTTCCAAGGCCGTTGCCTAATGACCAACCCACACCACCTTTACCTTACCCTTCGAGACGTAACAAAGAGAAAGCACAAGAAAGGAACAATTATCAATTTGAGCTATTTATGAAAATGTTTCGTGATCTACATTTTAACATAAGTTTTGCCGACGCTCTTATCATGATGCCTCGATTCGCCGCAAACTTCAAAAGTATGCTAAACAACAAAGAGAAGTTACAACAATCGTCTAGTTGTTCATCGGTTTTTCTAAGCCGCATACCACAAAAAGTCGGTGATCCCGGTAAATTTTTGATTCCGTGTGCTATACAAGATATGGAGGAATGCTACGCCTTGGCCGATCTTGGTGCTAGTATTAATTTAATGCCTCTCGAGATTTTGAAATCGCTTTCACTTCCGGCTCTTACTCCTTCGAACATGTCCATCGAGATGGCCGATCATTCTACGATCATGGCATGTGGAGTAGCCGAGGACGTTTTCGTTAAAGTCGGAAAGTTTTACTATCCCGTTGACTTTATCGTTGTAGACATTCCTATCGATCGAAAAGTTCCTCTCATTTTAGGTCGTTCATTTTTGGATACATCACGAGCACTTATCGATGTTCATGCTCGAAAAATCACCCTTCGTTTCAATGAAGAAGAACTTGTCATCAATGCAACGCAAAACTCCAATCTTTCTCATGTCTATTCTATTGCAACTTTAAACCATGGTGACTCGACCAATGTCATTTGCAAAGAATTTTCACCAAGAGTTTTAGGGAATGTCGCCAAAAACAATTTACCATTTCCTCCGCCGGTGGAGGTTATGAGTGCAAAGCCTACAAAGAAGAAACCATCAATACTTGAATCGAAAAATCCTTCGCCTCATCTCGAACCTTCATTCTTGAAAAGTGTTGATAAGTTGCCGGTTTCTACGGAAGATCTTTCGGATGATGAATATGTTGGCCCCGATGGGGAGGTTTTCTTCGTCGATAAACGTTTTGAGAACTTGCCACCACCAAAACCAAAACGGTTTCAAAATGTGAGAATTTTTAGTGTGACTAACATCGTCTTAGAAACACCGAATATTTTCGACATAATCAAAAAGGGTTTTCATAAGGAGAGTTTAAAAGATAAAAAAGGAAAAGATCTTAAATGTGATTTAATTGATTTTTCTACAAATCTAACTCCGTCATCACCACGTGTTTTGAGTGCTACAAACTCGTCTACTCCTTTTGACGATGTTTTGTGTGGTTTTAGTATGGGGGAAGCCCCTTATGTTCCCTTATCCTTGTCCACCGAGGACGAGATATTCGATCCCGGAATTTCATGTAAAGGGAAATCTCGGTCTTCCACCGATGCAATAAATGGAAACTATATCTATTTGCTTGGTGCGAGTCTACCTCGAGTAGCTCAAACGTTTGTCTTACCAATTGTCCCACCCTTCTATTTCTCATCTATTTTCTTCAAACTCTTTGAGTTTATGGCACATGTTGAAGTAGCGTTGAATTGTTTTTCCAATGAAAACGAGAACGCCATCTTCGACCCCGGTATTTTGCATCATTTAAGGACTTAGTCCTTTATACCGGTTGCTTTTTGGGCCTTGTTTATCATGTAAGCCCCATCAAAAATTGACCACACCATGATATCCCTAAATGTTCACATTTTAAGGGGATGGAGTCGAGCTCATGACTCGGTAATCAAAAACGAGGTGCCTCGTGGGGGAGATCCCATGCTTATCTTTTATATTCACTAATAAGGGGACTTGTACCCTTCCAACTCGTTGTCTCGTGGTTGTTTGTGATTGTGTTATCTAGATCATCATCATCATCTACGATTGAAGACTCTCGTGTTCGTTTACGTGAGCCTCCATCGTTCGTTTGAATAAGTTTTTCACGATTCCATGACATATCCTTTATTGTTCTAACAATTATCTTTTAGCATAATTAATAAACGGCTTTAGATATATTGTTGATCACCCTTTCCATGCTAGATCCTAAGCATTCGACTCTTCGTCTCTAGTATGGGGGTGCTCCACCTTTAGACTCGAAACATTGAGGACAATGTTTACTTTTAGTATGGGGGGGTGAATAGATACTTGCTTTGCTACGCCCTTACGTTTTCCAACTTTCAATGTTTTGTTTTGCTAAATAAGGCTAAAAATGGCCAAATTTTAAAATTTTTCTTAGTTTTCATAAGTGTTTTTAAGACACGAATGTATATTTTCCGTTGGGTAGAATAAGAGTTAATTTTTGACTTGATGGGCATTTGGAGCCATTTACATTCCTTAACCCGCTCAATTCAAGTTTTGCTAGACTTTTATATAGGGAGCTTTAAAACGCGAAAGTCTTAATTCATTCGGGTTAAGAACAAGAACTTTTCGCAAGTTCCTATAATTGATTCTAGAAAGTCACTTATCAAGGGAACTTTAAAACGCATTCTCTAAACTTGAAAAAGTCCAAGAAAGTGCAAGATCCTATAGGTGGCTTGAAAACCCAAAACTTTGATTTGATATAGTCTTAATGAAAGCTAATCCAAATTTGGCTTAATTTTGACTTGCATGGCTAAGTATTCACGAGTCTCTTTAATTAGAGGTCTTTATATAGTGAAGAACGAGAAATGATAGAGTTAGACAAGTGATCATGCTAAACGTAGAACATGAAAGTGTTCTTTCAAAAACTCATATGTTTTTAATTGTGGCTTTTTCTTCCCATAAGATCAATGCATTAGGAATAAATCATAATTGCAATAAGTAAGGTCGTACGATTTGAAAGGTTACTTAGCCTCTAGCGCAAGATCGTTTAAAAGTTGCTCGGGGTTGAATAGAGTTCATAGCCAAGGCATAACTTATTGAAGCGGGACGCGAAGATTGGAGATTATCCAAAAAGGCCCTAACAAGGCATGAGGAGCTCTATTTTTTCTAAAGATCCAAAGATGATGTGAAGTATCATTATTCCAAAATCAATATGAAGGATCGAGACACACGACGAGAAGCTATTACTCCCCTAAAGAATGGAGAAAGTCTATCCAAAAAGACCCTAACAAGGTATGAGGATAAATATATCCAAGTCCGAAAAGGAGGCGGATCGTTGTATATCAAAATCCAAAGTAAAGATTGAAGAAAAATGATGAAGTCGTGGTCCTATATGAAGAATCTCTCAAAAACGTCAAGTGAAGAAATTCCAAAATATGAAGAGAAGACCATTATTTCAAGAACGTCTTCCCAAGATTTGAAGTATGAAGTACATGCCAAATATCGGTCCGAGAAAGGTCTCAAATCGTGAAACGAGTTATGCCAAGATATGAACTTAAGGAGATACACGAGAAGCCGTTTTAAAAGATTTTGTCCTTCGGCTAACTATTGATCAAATCGTGCTACTTTGCTTTCGGACTAATAACTACTCAAATAAGTCAATATGAATCACTTGTGATCCATGACAAATAGATAAAAAATGCTAGTAACCCATTTCCTTTTATAATAACTAGGATTGCGGGGAGAAAAAGTATTACACAATTTGGACGTATGAGTAGTGTTAGCATTGTGACTTGTACCAACAATGATCTTGTTTTTGCACTTAGCATGGAATGTATGACAATCAAGGATGACGAAATTTACTCTAAGGGACATTAACTTGTTTCTATTTCTTTGACCCTAAAAGTCGCCTTTTGGTGATGAAAATCATACATTATGTCTTTACACATCATCGTAGTATGTTGCAAGTCTTTTACTCTTCAATAAAGGTTAATAAAAATTGAACTTTGGTGATGCTTAGATACTTTATTCTAGCATTGCATGAGGGCACGGCAATGGCTTAGTATGGGGGAGTGATGAGATGGCATTTATACATGATCTCATCGTTCTTTTTGGGCTTTAAATGCATAAAAATGTCATAAAATACCATATATATGCTTGTGTTTGTTTACTTGTGTATTTTAGGTATGGATATCGTGAAAAAGACAAAAGATCACAAGATACAAAGGAAAACGAACACGAGAAACGAAGCCGTACAAAGAACCGGGCCCTAATCATGGAATGTTCAACAAATACCCTTGAAGACTTGAAGACAAACAAGATTGATCCTTATTTATTGAAGAAATGACACTTAAAACCCTTGTATATTAATAATTACAAGTTTGGTCCCTTAAGTTTGTCAAAATTGCAAAAAGGTCCTTCAACTTTGAAGAAATGACAAGATTGGTCCCTCAACAAAATCAATTTGTCAATTATGGTCCCTCATGAAGATTAAGAAGCAAAGAAGACCTTTGAAGATCAATATAGTCCAAGAACAGCCCTTGAATTATCCCAAAATGTCAAAAATACTCCTTGATAACTTTTTCCAAAAGGTTTGTGCCAAAAATGTAAAAGGGTGAAAGTTATTTGCAAGGGAGAACACGTTTTAGGGCTGGAAACCTTTAAATGCCAAAATTTCCAAAAGACAAGGACTTAAGTTGTCAAGTGGAAACATTCAAACTGAAAAACGCGCCTAACACATTTCTTCCCCCAAAATCGGATCTAAAGGAGTTACTGTTCACTTTCACCCCACCCAGATTTTTACTTAACTTAAACTTGGGTAAAACTCAATTAACCTTGCCCACGTGTGATTCACACACGCAGGAACCTTTCCCACACCTAAAACCCTCAACCCACTCACTGTAGACCCCACCCCCAATTCCCCATTCCACCAATCAGCTTACACCTTGATCCCCAAGTACTGTGACGTGTCCAATATCAACAGTGGAGGTTATTTGCTTCATCACAACGCAAAAACAAACGGCTTAGATCAAATTTGGACAGCTCACCACTCAAAAACGTCAAGGGCAAAGTTGGGATTTTCTAGTGATTAGGGTTTTGATTTTAAGATTCTAGATTGTTCATTTGAGTAGTATAAATAGAGGCATCAACCTGTGATGACCTTTTGTTCCAATTTCTCTTCAAAATTTTGTAATCCTTTTTAAGATAAAATAAAAGTTTGGTATTTGTTTTTAAGCATTATAATTCCTTTTTATGTTTATTTAAAGTGGTATTTACTGTTGAAGAGAGGTTGAGTTCCATTTTTAAATTTGGTTAAGTAATTTTGAGGTTTCAAGTTATTTCAAGGTTTTCTGAAATTTGAAATATTTTGGAAGAATCTGTTTCAAGTTTTATGGTTAGAGGCTTTTGTTTAATAGGTGATTAAGGTGTTTTGGAAACGTGTTCTCAAGGATTAAAAAGGTTTTGGAAGAGCTTTAAAAAGAAAGAAAAGAAAACAGTATAATATTGCTTGTTGTATTATCTTGTTTTTCTTTTTGATTTGTCTTAAACAGGTGTGAAGGTTGTTGATTTTTGATCTGCATGCACCCGGGTGCATAAGGAGGTGGATTATACATCCACTAGGGCCCTGGATGTAGGGTCCTGAGGTAAAAACACTTTTTCCCTTTTTGAAATATCAGAAAAAGTGAAGTTTGAAGTGAAATGCATGATTGTTTGATTATTGTTGTTATAGCTGTTTGATTGGTGTTCTTTTGGTTTTGTATGCATGCTAGACCTGTTTGTGATCAGTTTGAATAGGGTTTAGAGCATTTTGATTTGATAAAACTGCATAAACATAATATAAAGGGGTGTTTGGATCTATGTTTTAGCAGGGTAATAGTTTTGATTTATGCTTTGATTAGGTGTTAGAAGTATTGGAGTAGGTTGATACAAGTTTGTTAGGTAGTTATAAGTAAGATTAGAAAGTTTGGAAGCAAGTTTGTATGCCAAAAGTGAAACAAGTAAGTTAGAAATCTGCTTATCATCTTTAAGCTTATTTTTATAAAATTTTGGTGCATGATCTTTCAAACCTGTTAAGTGTTAGCTTAATTAGGTTATTACAACTGCTTAAGTGCTATTTGGAGTTTGTGTTTGCATAATATAGGAGTCTAAATCTTACTTAGGTGCAAGTAATCTGCATATAAGTCCACAGACCCTTATTTTGATCACAGAAACTTTATGTGCATTGTGAGCTTGATAATTTGATCATTTGGTGTGCTAGTTGTTAGTTTGTTGCTAGTTTGTGACTCCTTGTGCTTCAATAAGCACAAGGGTGCCCCTCTTGTCCAATATCTACACCAAGTAAGCCACAACCAAGCCCCTCTTGGTTCCAAGAATGCTCAAGTGTGCACTCACACCTGTTCATCAGCAACCATAGCAAAACTGCATACGTTTTGATCTTCAATTGTGCTTAAATCTAGCTAAAAGGAAGTTTGATTGTGTTTTTAAGCTTATTAGAGGTCACTGATTTGTTGGAAAGAGAAAAAAATAAAAAAGAAAAAAATTGTAAAAACTCACCCGTAGCAGGACTCGAACCCCAGACCTCTCGAAGGAGGGTTAGGAGCTCTACCGCTAATCTAGATGGTTTTTTACGTTAGTGTTTGATTTCCATTTCTATTTAACCCCATTTTCATTTCTAGCTTAAATAAAAAGCCGTGGCTTATTTTCCCCATTTCTAGCTTATTTGCTTTGAGTTTTTGGCTTATTTGATTTTTCCTAGGGTCATTGTAGTATTTAAGACTTTTCTAGCTAGTTTTCATAATTTTCCCTTTATTTTATTATTTTCTAGCATTTATTTAATACCCGGTTTTTATTAAATCATTAAAAAATAGAAAAAAGAGTTTAAATTTTTAGGAAAAATAATTTTTAGCTTTTAAAATAATATTTTGAGGTTTACAGCTTATTAGGTTTTTAATTTGGCTTATTTTTAATTTTATAAGATTTTAGGATTTTTAAGCAACTTTAAAAATTAATATAAAATTAATTATAAGGTTTTAGAAACTTTAATTTACATTTTCTTCTTAGTTAGAATATTTAGGATTTTTGAGAATTTTTTAGAATTTATTTGAGAACTTTTTATTTTTAGCATTATTTTAATATTATTTTATTATTAAAAAATCAAAATTTTATTTTTATTTCTTTTTCATTTTTCCTTAGTTCTTTAGCATTAATTAGGACCTTTTCCATTTTTAGAATATTTTTATAACTTTTAGATTTATTTTTATAATTATTTTAAGTTTAACTAGTTTTTAATCATTTTAAATCATTTTTAGAGTTTTAAAAATAGTTTTAATAGCTTTTAATTTTTAGAAAATTACTTTTTAGTCTTCTAATAATATAAGTTAAGTAATTATTCAATAAAATCATATTTTAGACATTTGAATTAGTTATATTTAATTTTAGGGCTTTAATTAGCATTTAAAATTAAATATTTAATTAATAAAAGGTTTTAAAATATCTTTGTTGGATTTTTGTCTTTATTTATATTATTATTGACTTCTTTTTAATCTTTTATTTATTTTGCTTTTGGTCTTAGTATATTTTTTTTTAATTTGGGTAGTTTTTCACGGCTTTACGTTTACGTCTTTTACGTCGTAGTGTAATTTTAACGTAACCGTCTTTTCATCTTCTCATCCCCATTCTTCTCAATATTAATCTCAAATAATTACAAGTTAATTCACACACATATACCTCCTTGGGAAACGAACTTTCTCTCATTTTAAGTGATTAAGGGTCATTTGTGCACGGTTTTCCTAAACCGTCGTACTTAATACTTTCCACTATTTTGTGTTGCTTTGTTTTTCCTAAAATAAAGTATACATCAAATTTACTGCAATCAATTACCCTGGCACATGTGTGATTCACACATGCAGAAACACATCCCACACCAAAAACCCTCACTCCCACTCACCAAGAGGCCCCACCATTCAACACGTCAACCAATCAAAACACAACTTAGCCTCCAAGAAATCCTATGTGGCAAATTCAAGAGCTGAGAGTCTTAGCTTCACTCCAAAGCTATTTTGAACGTCTAGGATCATTTTGGACAGCTCATCAACAACAAACGGCCTCAAGTGCTCAAGGACATTTTGGGAATTTCACTTCTAGGGTTTGTGAACAGTGTAGGCTTATCATTTGTCTATAAAAGGAGACCTCAACCTGTGAGAGTCCCTTTGTTCCAGTTTTAGGCTATCAATCTTTGTAATCCCTTTTTAAGTTAATAAAATTTGATTTTCAGAAATTTATGAAATCTTGTTCTTGTTTATTAAAAGTTGGTGTTAGAATAGCCTAATTCTGAGTTCCATTTTCATGTTTGAAGGTTTTTGAGGCAAGGTTTTAATTAATAAAACTTGGGTTTCAAAAATCAGAAAGATCTTGTTTATTGTTCATCACTTTTGTTTGTTGTTCTTAGCAGGTACTTGGAAGCTGGTACTTGTTCTGCTAGTACCTCAGCTCAAACAATCCAAGGCCTGGATGTAGGTCTTGGAGGTTTGCACCTTCTCCCTTTTCATTTTCTCCTTTATTTTCTGAATTTTGGTGATTTTGCATGATTTTTCTTGAATATGTGTTTTTATGGTTGATTATTGTTTATCTGTTCTTGTTTGATGTAATTGAAGTGTTATTAGCTTGATTTGTGGGTTGAATCTGGATATACCTTTGGAAATTTGTCAAAACAGGTTTTTAAGGGGTGTTTGGGTTAACTGCATAAGCAGGTTTTAAGGCTTGTTAAGTGTTGGTTTTGTGCTTGTGGTTGTTGGTACTTGTTTATCTGATATACTTGGTCATTTGTATGCAAGTTTTGTGGGTTGAAACACCTAGATTCATAATAGGGATATAAAATCTTTGTTACTTGATATTTTTGGCTGTGGTTTAAGGGAAACCTAGATCTAATCATAGACTAGGGTTAACAAGTGATTAAACTAGGTTAATAACATCAGGGAAAGAGATTTGGGTGCTTGAAATTGGATCTATGGTCAATTAGATCAGCAAAGTATGCTTATGTTCTTGTAGTTCATATCAGTAACTTTAATCTACTTTGATCTTGTTATTCACTTTGATTCAGTGGTTGATTTAAGTTTGTTTGTGCTTATTCATAGTTTATATAGCTTGTGTATGCATCCTGTTGAATTTGGTTGGCTTATTCATGCTATATCTGCTTATTTGTGCATAACTGCTTATTTCACATGTCTGTGAAATATCTGGTGACTGTTTGATTAATATGAACTTATTTTGTGAACCAAATTGTGATTTTCATGTTGATATTGACTCCTTGTGATTCACTGATCACAAGGGTGCCCTTGTTTCCAATTGAATCATACTAAATCTCTCTAAAAAGCTTGGTCAAATAGTCAAAGCAGTAGGAGCTCCTTTCCCCTGCTGCTAGCCACTGCTAGTGTATTTTGGGTTTCAGCTTATCAATAAGCTAAAATATCTTATTTTAACCAGCAACAACTTGGATTTTGTAATAGGTGCTCATTATTTGACCCATTTGTTCCTACTGGAGCATTTGGTGGGTTGACTTTAGGGTTTGACTAGAAAACCAACTTCATTGACTTTTTCATAAGTTCTTATTGGTTCATTCTGGCTTATTGGTGTTGCTTATTGGATTTTTGTTGATTGATTTGGCTTATTGAGTTCATTTGTGACATTTTCAAGTTGAATCAAGTCCTGAGGTGCCCTAAATCTCAAACCCGACTATTTTGTCTTTTAGTGAAATTGTACTTTGCTTATTTCTGGCTTATTGTGTGTGCTTTTTCAAAATTTCTTTTTATAGATCTCTTAAGCATCCCAAAAGAAGGTTGTGTGTCAAATTAGAGCTTATGGCATTAGCTTATTGCTTAATGGGCTAAAAAGCCCAATAAGGATAAGCTGTTTGCTTAATAAGCTGTGATAAGCTCACTTTCAGCTTTTGGGCCTTCAGAGTTTTGTGTTTAGAATTGAATTTTGAGTCAGATTGGGCTTTTCCAAGTCAATTGGGCCAAGTTTGACTTTTTGGGCTAAAAAGCCCATTTAAGTGGACTGTTTTTGGTTTTGGCCCATTTGAGGGCCCAATAGGGGTATTCTGGTCATTTCACTTTCATTTTCTGTTTATTTAGGTTAAAATAAACTAGTTTGCAAGTTTTTAGAATTTTTTAGAATTTTTGGATTTTTAATATTATTTTAATATTATTTTATTATTATTTTTCAAATTTCACATTTTTCAACTTTTTACATTTTTCTTAGCTTAAATACATTAAAATAGGATTTTTTCAACTTTTAGATTAATTTTATCACCTTTAGAATAATTTTTATAATTATTTTAAGTTTTAATAGTTTTTAAATCATTTTAAATAGTTTTTATTAGTTTAAAAATTTCTAAAAATAGTTTTTAATCTTTTTAGGTCATTTTAGAGGTTTACCAATTGAAAAATCTTTATTTGGGCTTTTTGATAATTTATTTGATTTTTAGGGCTTTAATTAGCATTTAAAAATTGAATATTTAATTAATTAAAAGGTTTGAAAAAGTTTTGATCATTGGTAAACTCTTGGTTGATTTAACTTGATTTTTGGTGAATTTTTGGTAATTTTTAGAATTAATTTTTATTTTTGAGATTTTTACGGTTTTACGTTTTGTCGTCGTAATAATAAATTTCACGTCTTCGTCATCCTCTTTTCTCATCCCCTTCTAACCAATATTAATCTCAAACCTTGCTACATTTTACTCACACACATATACCTCCTTGGGAAATGAACTTGAACTTCACTTAGGGTCATTTGTACACGGTTTTCCTAAACCGTCGTATTTAATACTTTCCCTATTTACCCTCCTTTTCCTAAAGGTGTGGTAAAACACTACAATCATTTTGGCACCGCTGCCGGGGAGGTGTGTCGTGATTAATTTGTCTTGTTGTTTTTAATATTAACCATATATAGTATTTGTATTAGTAGAAATCTACTAATACATATTATCGGTTTTCTTGGTTTTTCTTGTGAAATTATTATTACTATATTGTATTAAGTATCGCAATAAATACAAAATATCTCCAAAAGTGTGAAAACACAACCTTAATTGGGATTTGATCTCCTAATTATTGTATTCGAATCTCAAACAAAAAGAAAAAGGCAAAAATAGATAAATACTTTCGTGAAGCTCGATTTTGAAAAATACAAACTATAAGGTGGGTATAAGGCGGGTATTATAAATTATACCCTAAGGAAAAAGGCTCTTAAGTGCTTTGCGCCGCCTCGTTTCCCCGCTTGCTTGTGAGTATTTTGAGATTGAAGGCTAATCAATGGTTTTGCTGCCCAAAGTATTATTACGTATAATATATTTGCTTGTTTTCTTTGTGATTAAACCCTCTTGAACAATTTGGTTTTCACCAAAGTTCTAAAGTCATTCGAAGGCGTTCACCCCACGTGATCGTTTTCATTCTTTTGAGGCTTCTTTAATCAAGAGTTTGATTCGAGGAGAGATTTGGTAGATTGTTGTCTACGAAGATACACCAAAATCCAAAAAAAAAAAAATTAAAAACAATCAAAAACACAAAAAAATTGAAAATTCACAAAACACCCAAAAAGAATCTTCTTTGCTCACCTCCCATTTCGTGAAGTTTATGATCACTCGTAATCAAGCAAAACGAGCTCGTAAACGTCATCAAAAGCAAGCCAATCAAGAGACGTTGATTGAAGAACAACCTCCAATTGTTGAACCTATTGTAGAACAAGAAGTCGTCATGGCTAATCGTACTATGATGGAGTTGCTACAAGCACCCACCGAGGGTTTTGGAGAGGCCATTGTGATTCCCGCTATCCTTGCGGAGAATTTCGAGATTAAGACGGGTTTAATGTCGATGTTGCAAGCTAATGAGTTTAGAGGTCATGAGAAAGACAACCCGCATTATCACATAAGGAATTTTAATCGTCTCACCACTACTAGCAAGTTTAAGGATGTTCCACATGACGCCATTAAGATGATGTTGTTTCCATACTCGTTAGATGGACCCGCTAAAATTTGGCTTGAGAAAGAACCGCCAAATTCAATTTTGACATGGGGTGATCTCGTTTCTAAGTTTGTGAACAAATTTTTTCCACCATCTAAAACAACACATTTGAAAAATGAGATTTCAAGATTTGTTCAAAGAAATAATGAAAGTTTTTCAATGGCATGGGAACGCTTTAAAGAAATGTTACATGAATGTCCACACCATGATTTTTAGGAATTGCATCAAATTGATACTTTTTTCGAAATTGCATCAAATTGATACTTTTTAAAGATTATCGAGAATAGATGTGACAACCGTGGTTTTGGGTTTGTCACTTGTTCTTACTTTTAGGTTATTTTATGTGTGCTTACTTGAATTGTGTGTTTACGTGTTTATTTTGTGTGAACGAGGTTGGTGTGGTTATCGTTTATGAGTATAGAGTACTCATAAGTAAATCGAGGAACGGTTATTTCATGTTCATGAGCTCACAAGTGGTGACTATGAAATGAAAATGGTGATATTGTGGTGTTTACGTATACGTATATGTATTATACAAAATCGTATTTTTACGATTTACGGTTTAGCATTTTGAGGTCTCGGAAGAGGTATTTAGTCACGGGAATAATTTTCGGGATGGTTTTAATTCATTTAGGACTTAGTTATAAAGTTTATTTCAAAATTTGAGATTTTTTTTAAAAGTGTATATTTTACGACTTTTACTGTAAAACGCGTAAAAATTGATTAGTTTTACGATTTTGAGGTTTTGGAGGTTTTCGGAGCTGAAATAAATTAAGGTAAATTAAGGTATTGTTAATAACATAATATTAAACAATAAAAACAAAAAAAAAACGAAATTTAATGGATATGGAATGGTTATAGACGGTTGGAAAAGAAAAAAAGGGAAAAGGGAAAAAGGAGAAAAATGAAACATTGTATTGGGCTAGGATTAGTATGGTAATTATATAAAGACTTTTATTAACTAAAAACACATCATAATCCCCTGGAGATCAAGATTAGGTCGAATTTAATGGAGAAAATTAGGGTTCTTCATAAAATTTTGGGGTTTTCATAAATCAAAGGTAAATCTTCAAATCCCTTTTCAATTTAATTGTTTTAATGATTTCTTAATCATCTTATGATGAATTTAGGTTAGGGTTTAATTTAAAAACAGTATATTAAAGTTATAATAATGATGTTATAGTGATTACATAATCTAGGGCTTGTATTAGAAGGGTTATAGGTGATTAATTAGATCAATTTGTTTAAAACCCGTTTTTAAAAACTGGGCAGAATTTTGAGTCTATTGTTTTGATCATATCTCGAATTCTAGGAACACTCAAGATGCGATCAAACTAGCCCTGGATAGGTAATTGAGTTGGCTTTCTAAATCAAGAAACGAGAACAAAATTGGAGGTCGGGAAGTGGGTCAAAAGCAGGTTACAACAGTCGGAGGTCAAAACAGTTTTGAATTCAACCTGTTTTCTTTTTGAGTTTTGGGTTGTTTGGGGTACTTAGGGTTGCATTGGGATCTTCTCACGAACATGAGAGATAGTTTATATATTGTAGTAAGGATATGCACTTAGGCTAAGATTGTGGTTTAGGGTAAGACCCTCTAATGGTAATGAACTTTTCATACGTTTAAAATCAGTGAATTTTGGATAGGTAACAATATATACACATATATCTGGGCCTTAACAGTAGCTTTAAGGTTAGGGCAAGTGGGAGGTTTTAGCTAACATGTATAAAAGTGTGAATATTCCTTTTACAGAAACCATGGGTATGTTTAAGTGGACGTTTGACTTAAAATTTTGAGACCTAAAACTGGGACTGTTTTGTGTAAAATTATGAACGGGGTAGCTATTAAACTTAACCAAGTTAGGGACTTGTTAAGGAAGGGTAATGGGGTGATTAGAGCTTAACAATGAGGTAATTATACGGGAATAGACTAGATTTCCATCATAGGTTGATGAGCCATCTTAGTTATTGGTTCGTGTATTGATTTCGTGTTTTTGGTTTGTTAGCTTGTTGCTAGTGCGAGGACTTGTGAAGAAGCTATCAGGTGAGTTTCATAGTCCCATGTTTACTATTGATTTTGAATTCCAGATGGGATGGAAGAGACACTCTGTTGAGTTATTTTATAAATTGATGCTGTGAATGTTTTTAAGGTTTGTGATGGACTTGTGTGTACATTATGTGATTAACTGCTATGTGATTCTTGATTGTGTATGATTTGGATCGGGGGACACGTGCCGTCTCAGTTATTGTGGTTTAACAAGGTAGTGGCCTTGTGGTTTGACAAGGTAGTGGCCTTGTGGTTTGACAAGGTAGTGGCCTTGGGATAGGTACATAGTGTGATCATCTATGGTACCATATTGGTTGGCAAGGTAGGAGCCTTGGATTTTGGTTTGGAATGATTGATCTTGAATGCTAGTTGTTAATACATAATTGTAGCACATTGTCCATATGTTATTGTGTTGATGGTTGTTATTCACAGTTTGTAATTGATTTAGCGTTGGAGTCTAAACCTATGACTCTCACCAACTTTATGTTGACGTGTTTTAGTGTCTCTTTCAAGTGATACTATGGTTAAGCATGAGAACATAAGTGGCTAGGATTGGAGAAGCTTAGGAATGCATATAGAAGGAGAATCCTCGTTTCCTTCTTAGTTTTTATTTGTTCTTTTAATAACTGATACTGTGGCACACATATATTTGTTTGGTTATGTTATTTGTTTGTCCTGGGTAAGCGGTAGGACTGTTACCTACTTACCTAGACTCCTGAGTCTGATGAGATATTGTCATGACTTTGTGTCTCCATTTTATGACATTTATTATTTCATATAGTTATCTCTATAGACACGCCATGTTGTGATGATATCCATACGTCGCACCCCATATTCCGCCATGGTGGGGTGTGACAGAATGGTATCAGAGCCAATGGTTATAGAGAATTAGGTTGCCTAGTCGTGTAGCCTAGTCTATAGCTTAAGGGTCCCTGTATATAGGTGTCATAGGAGTATGTGTGCATTTTATAGTAATTGATGTGTTTGAATATTATTTTCGCAGTATTTGTTAGGTTATGAACTACTATGGTTCATACTTAACTACATGTTATTTTCTTTACGAGTTTTGATTAGTTCGGGTGGAACCATGGTCGTATACGCTAGTCATTGTTGGATTTCGCTTAATTATGTTTTCATGTTCTTTATACATTTTGAATTTTGTCTACGCTGGTTCAGCTGGACTACGAGTTTATGTGTTTCGTGCATTGGCTATGTTATTTTAATACATGGGGTTTTGGATCTTATCTTGTGTGGTTATGTGCTTGTGAGTTGTTGGATTATGTGTTATGTGTAGTATTAATTTCTTATAAGTGTCATCATAGGAGGGAGTACATTGGTGAAAGGGAACATGTATAATTATGGAGGCCTACATAATTATATATGTGCCACAACACCACTGGACTTTCAAGTATGATTGCATGAAAGAGAGTTAATACATGCTTGTATAGTATATGTTGGATGGATTTGAGTGTATGTACGCTTATGCCTATGTATGTAAAATTATTTTCTACTTACCGGTTGAATTCTTGGGATGGTTGCTAGCGCGTTTCTCTTTGAGATGTTCAACTTCTGTAGTAGCGCATTTCTCGGGTCCTCATTTTACGTGTTTGATTGTACGGTACTTTTGGCGTGAAGGATTTTGAGATGGTGGAGATTTCTTTTTGGGGTAACGATATCTTTTGTTTCGAGTTATACATGGTAAAAAAATAGAACTAGCAAATTGAAAAAAAATAGTTGTTGGTAGTCGATGAAATAAGGAAGTGTCGGGATCATGTTTCAAATAAGGTGGAATATAAATTCTTTAACATATAAGCATGACACGGTTATTTTAAAACATTTTGGTTTTGAACACCTAAAGTTATTGTTCTTAAGTTAAAAATTTTGTTCTTATTTAGTGAAATATGTTAAAATCATGTAATTAATAGAGTTTTAATTTTCTGGAATTAAAATAAATTAGGTTCTAGTTTTGGTAATTAATGGGGGGTTTTAGGGTTTAAAAATCATTTTTTTTTTTGTATAAATCGGAGTAGGCAGAAACTGTCGCTAATCTGTCAAAATATGTCGCTAACTGTCAGAAACTGTCGCTAATGCCTAGGCAGATTTTGAGAAAAATCGTTTTGGTCATAACTTATTCGTTTTTAAAGGTTTTTGGGTGATTCAAAAGCCTAAAATTATGTACTCGGAACATACTTTTCAAATATTCAGAAAGTTTCGTAATTGGAAGTCAGTAGCTTGGTCGAATTAATTGTACAAGTGTTGAGTTCAAGGTTAATTTTCGGACAACATGGTTTAAACTCGTGTTTTGGGTATTTTGCGGTAATGAACACTTGGAGGGTTAACATAGAGATGAGTTGGGAAGGAATTTGAGAGTTCTTTAGACCTTATTATACGTGGTTATATTTTGATGAGTTTTGATTTATGGTATTTATGAGTAAGACTGAAATCGGGGTGACAGTTTTAAACCCGTTGAGTTATGTGACGACTCCTAACTTGGTTTCAAGACAGTTCTTGTTTGATGAGTTGCGAGATTTAGTTAGTATGGTTACATAACTTTATGGTTTTGATAAGTTTCCTCGCGGACGGTTAAGGCTCATGTGTTGTTAGTTGAGATTATTTTCGTGTAAACTGAGTTCACATTTGAACGTGAAGGTTTTATCAGGGATATGCATCCTCGTTTGTTTGCTGAGAATAAGTTTGAGTTTGGGAGTGAATCTCGGGACGAGATTTATATTAGGAGGGAGTGATGTGACAACCGTGGTTTTGGGTTTGTCACCTGGTCTTACTTTTAGGTTATTTTATGTGTGCTTACTTGAATTGTGTGTTTACGTGTTTATTTTGTGTGAACGAGGTTGGCGTGGTTATCGTTTAAGAGTATAGAGTACTCATAAGTAAATCGAGGAACGGTTATTTCATGTTCATGAGCTCACAAGTGGTGACTATGAAATGAAAATGGTGATATTGTGGTGTTTACGTATACGTATATGTATTATACAAAATCGTATTTTTACGTTTTACGGTTTAGCATTTTGAGGTCTCGGAAGAGGTATTTAGTCACGAGATAATTTTAGGGATGGTTTTAATTCATTTAGGACTTAGTTATAAAGTTTATTTCAAAATTTGAGATTTTTTTTAAAAGTGTATATTTTACGACTTTTACGGTAAAACGCGTAAAAATTGACTAGTTTTACGATTTTGAGGTTTTGGAGGTCTTCGGAGCTGAAATAAATTAAGGTAAATTAAGGTATGGTTAATAACATAATATTAAACAATAAAAAGAAAAAAAACGAAATTTAATGGATATGGAATGGTTATAGATGGTTGGAAAAGAAAAAAAAGGGAAAAAGGGAAAAAGGAGAAAAAGGAAACATTGTATTGGGCTAGGATTAGTATGGTAATTATATAATGACTTTTATTAACTAAAAACGCATCATAATCCCCTGGAGATCAAGATTAGGTCGAATTTAATGGAGAAAATTAGGGTTCTTTATAAAATTTTGGGGTTTTCATAAATCAAAGGTAAATCTTCAAATCCCTTTTCAATTTAATTGTTTTAATGATTTCTTAATCATCTTATGATGGATTTAGGTTAGGGTTTAATTCAAAAACAGTATATTAATGTTATAATAATAATGTTATAGTGATTACATAATCTAGGGCTTGTATTAGAAGGGTTATAGGTGATTAATTAGATCAATTTGTTTAAAACCCGTTTTAAAAAACTGGGCAAAATTTTGAGTCTATTGTTTTGATCATATATCGAGTTCTAGGAACCTTCAAGATGCGATCAAACTAGCCCTGGATAGGTAATTGAGTTGGGTTTCTAAATCAAGAAACGAGAACTAAATTGGAGGTTGGGAAGTGGGTCAAAAACAGGTTACAACAGTCGGAGGTCAAAACAGTTTTGAATTCAGCCTGTTTTCTTTTTAAGTTTTGGGTTGTTTGGGGTACTTATGGTTGCATTGGAATCTTCTCACGAACATGAGAGATGGTTTATATATTTTAGCAAGGATCTGCATTTGGGCTAAGATTGTGGTTTAGGGTAAGACCCTCTAATGGTAATGAACTTTTCATACGTTTAAAATCAGTGAATTCTGGATAGGTAGCAATATATACACATATATCTGGGCCTTAACAGTAGCTTTAAGGTTAGGGCAAGTGGGAGGTTTTAGCTAACATGTATAAAAGTGTGAATATTCCTTTTACAGAAACCATGGGTATGTTTAAGTGGACGTTTGACTTAAAGTTTTGAGACCTAAAACTAGGACTGTTTTGTGTAAAATTATGAACGGGGTAGCTATTAAACTTAACCAAGTTAGGGACTTGTTAAGGAAGGGTAATGGGGTGATTAGAGCTTAACAATGAGGTAATTATACGGGAATAGACTAGATTTCCATCATAGGTTGATGAGCCATCTTAGTGATTGGTTCGTGTATTGATTTCGTGTTTTTGGTTTGTTAGCTTGTTGCTAGTGCGAGGACTTGTGAAGAAGCTATCAGGTGAGTTTCATAGTCCCATGTTTACTATTGATTTTGACTTCCAGATGGGATGGAAGAGACACTGTGTTGAGTTATTTTATAAATTGATGCTGTGAATGTTTTTAAGGTTTGTGATGGACTTGTGTGTACATTATGTGATTAACTGCTATGTGATTCTTGATTGTGTATGATTTGGATTGGGGGACACGTGTCGTCTCAGTTATTGTGGTTTTACAAGGTAGTGGCCTTGTGGTTTGACAAGGTAGTGGCCTTGTGGTTTGACAAGGTAGTGGCCTTGGGATAGGTACATAGTGTGATCATCTATGGTACCATGTTGTTTGGCAAGGTAGGAGCCTTGGATTTTGGTTTGGAATGATTGATCTTGAATGCTAGTTGTTAATACATAATTGTAGCACATTGTCCATATGTTATTGTGTTGATGGTTGTTATTCACAGTTTGTAACTGATTTAGCGTTGGAGTCTAAACCTATGACTCTCACCAACTTTATGTTGACGTGTGTAAGTGTCTCTTTCAAGTGATACTATGGTTAAGCATGAGAACATAAGTGGCTAGGATTGGAGAAGCTTAGGAATGCATATAGAAGGAGAATCCCCGTTTCCTTCTTAGTTTTTATTTGTTCTTTTAATAAGTGATACTGGCACACATATATTTGTTTGGTTATGTTATTTGTTTGTCTTGGGTAAGAGGTAGGACTGTTACCTACTTACCTAGACTCCTGAGTCTGATGAGATATTGTCATGACTTTGTGTCTCCATTTTATGACATTTCTTATTTCATATAGTTATCTCTATAGACACACCATGTTGTGATGATATCCATACGTCGCGCCCCATATTCCGCCATGGTGGGGTGTGACAATAGATCTAAGGTTTATAGCCCTCGTAACACACCGAGTGTTGCCAATTTGGGTTCGTCATCGTCGTCATCGTCTCGTAGCATTAATGCCTTACATGATCAAGCTAATGAGGAAAATCGGTTTTTTGATAGATTTGCTAATCTTATGTCCCATTGGAAAGCTCAAGAAGCTTCAAATTCCGCTTCGGTTAAAGCGGTTGCTAAGAGTTGTTTGTCTTGTGGTGGAGCTCATGATCTTTCCGAGTGCATTACCACGGATGGTAACACTTCGAGTGCTTACGTAGCAACGGGAACTTACAACCAAAACGGTCAAGGTTCCCGCCCAAATCAAGCTCCACCAAATCAAAATGCTAATAACTATCGAAACAACAATCAAGGTGGTAATTACCAAGGCAATTCACGTAACTACAACAAGGAGAATTACCAAAGTGGGAATGGACAAGTCACTAATCAAAACCAAAACCGTGATTTTCAAAACACTACACAAGGTTTTCAAAATGCTCACACTAAAAATCTTCAAGGAGAATTTTTGGATTATGCTAAAGCAAATGATGCTAAATTTGATAACATGCAACGTGAGATGATTAGCTTAAGATACGAGTTGAAAAACGAGTTTAAAAACGAACTTGCTAATAAACTTAAAACTCATGCAAATAAAATGGAAGGAAATGTCCAACGTCTTCAACAAAATCAACAAAAGATGGAACAAGGACAACATGAGATTAAGAAAGAATTGTTAAAAGCGGATGCTAGGCAATCAAAATTTGAGGACCGAATGGCAAAAATGTTTGAAGCAATCATGTGTAAAACCTCTTCCTCGGGTGGTCTTCCTAGTGATACCATTGCAAACCCGAAGGGAGAAATGAAGGTTATTACTACACGAAGTGGTAAAACTTTCAAGGAACCAATATCTCGTCCAAGTACTTCTACGGAGAAGGAAATCGAGAAAGAACCCGAGGTGGTGGTTGAAACGGAGCACATTACAATCCCACGAAGTACCGCTCAAACCACACCTACGTTTGAACCAATACCAATTGTGGAACCCGAGATTCCAAGGCCGTTGCCTAATGTCCAACCCACACCACCCTTACCTTACCCTTCGAGACGAAACAAAGAGAAATTGCAAGAACGTAACAAACAACAAATCGAGCTTTTTATAAAAATGTTTCAACAAGTGCATTTTGATGTGAGTTTAGCCGACGCGTTGTTGTATATGCCTCGTTTCGCTTCCACTTTTAAAAGTATGATGAGCGATAAGGAAAAGCTTTCAAAGCTTGCTAATTGTTCTTTGGTTTATCTTAACCGCATACCGGAAAAAGTTGGTGACCCCGGAAAGTTTCTCATTCCTTGTGACATACAAGATATCAAAGAATGCCTCACCTTGTCCGATCTTGGTGCGATCTTTAATTTGATGCCATTTTCCATTTGGAAATCGCTTTCACTTCCGGCTCTTATTCCTTCGAACATGTCTATCGAGATGGCCGATCATTCTACGATTTTAGCATGTGGAGTTGCCGAAGATTTATTCGTGAAAGTGGGGAAGTTCTACTATCCCGTTGATTTTATAGTAGTTGACATCCCCGCGGATCCTCAAGTTCCTCTAATTTTAGGTCGTTCATTTTTAGACACCTCGAGATCGCTTATCGACGTTCATGCAAGAACTATCACTTTGAGATTCAACGAAGAGGAACTTGTTATAAACGCTACTCAAAACTCGAAACCTTCTCATGTTTATGCAATCGCTACCATCAATCACATTGACATAGTTGAGGTGGTTTGCGATGAGTTTTCACAAGAAGTGTTAGGTTTTTCCGATAGCTCGTCAAGTGGCAATCCCACTATTTTGGATCCGATTCTTGCTAATTCTACACCAAATCTCACTCCATTCCAAGGAGGCGATCTCACTTCAAATGAAATCGACAATGAAGATGAGGTGTTGATTAGTAATGATACTTCTATTCCACCATTTCTTCCGCCGATGGAAGTTATGAGTGTTGAACCAAAATCTTCAATCGAGGAACCACCTATCCTTGAATTGAAAGATCTTCCTTCTCACCTTGAATACGCATTCTTAGAAGGTAATGACAAGTTGCCGGTTATTATTGCAAGAGGTCCTGCTAATGATGAAAAAACCGAGCTCTTGAAAGTTCTTAAAGCTCATAAAGGGGCAATTGCGTGGAAAATTTCCGACATTAAGGGTATTGACCCAAAATTTTGTACTCACAAGATTTTAATGGAGGAGGACTACAAACCCGCAAATCAAAGTCAAAGAAGGGTGAATCCCAAAATTCACGATGTCATTAAAAAGGAAGTTCTTAAACTCCTTGACGCGGGAATGATTTATCCTATCTCCGATAGCCCATGGGTGAGCCCAATCCATTGTGTCCTTAAAAAGGGAGGAATGACCGTTGTGCCTAATGAAAACAACGAGTTAATTCCCACTCGTGTTGTGACCGGTTGGAGGGTGTGTATTGACTACCGAAAGTTAAATGACGCCACTCGTAAAGACCACTTTCCTTTGCCCTTCATGGATCAAATGTTGGAGCGACTCCCGGGAAATGAATTCTATTGCTTTTTAGATGGTTTTTCCGGTTATTTTCAAATCCCTATCGACCCTCGTGATCAAGAGAAGACTACGTTTACGTGTCCTTATGGAACGTTTGCTTATCGTAGGATGCCTTTCGGACTTTGTAATGCACCGGGTACGTTTCAACGTTGTATGATGGCAATTTTTCGCGATATGATCGAGAAGTCGATGGAAGTGTTTATGGATGACTTTTCGGTATTTGGCAATTCGTTCACGTCGTGTTTATCTAATCTTGAGCAAATGTTAAAACGTTGTGAAGAAACCAATCTTGTGCTTAATTGGGAAAAATGTCATTTTATGTGTAAACAAGGAATCGTCTTAGGACATAAGGTGTCGAAAGCGGGGATTGAGGTCGATAAAGCTAAGGTAGACGTCATCGCCAAGTTACCTCATCCCAAAACCGTTAAGGGAGTTAGGAGTTTCCTAGGCCACTCGGGCTTTTATCGTCGTTTCATCAAAGACTTTTCGAAAATCTCTCGACCTATGACACACCTTCTCGAGAAGGATGCTCCTTTTAATTTCAATGAGGATTATGTTAGAGCTTTCGAAACTCTCAAAAGGGAACTTACCGAAGTTCCCATTCTTGTTGCTCCTAATTGGGAATTACCCTTTGAAATCATGTGCGATGCAAGTGATTATGCTATAGGGGCCGTCTTAGGGCAACGTTATGACAAGCATTTCTGTCCTATCCACTATGCTAGTAAGACGATGACCGAGGCTCAATTAAAGTACACCACAACGGAAAAGGGATTCCTTGCCGTGGTCTATGCTTTTGAGAAATTCCGACCTTATCTCGTCTTAACTAAAAGCATCGTGTATACCGACCACTCGGCTATCAAGTATCTCTTAGCTAAGC
The DNA here is from genome assembly GCA_025667525.1 of Glebionis coronaria. Taxonomy (NCBI): domain Eukaryota; kingdom Viridiplantae; phylum Streptophyta; class Magnoliopsida; order Asterales; family Asteraceae; genus Glebionis; species Glebionis coronaria. Next base: position 548,720,541 of record CM046874.1, read on the forward strand.
AAGATGCTAAGCCAAGATTGCTTCGTTGGATGCTCCTCCTCCAAGAATTTGATGTCACCGTGCTTGACAAAAAAGGAGCCGAGAATCTAGCGGCCGATCATCTCTCTCGTCTAGAAGATCCTCACAAAGATGTTTTCGAGAACAAGGAAATTACTGAAACATTTCCTCTCGAGACTCTCGGTGTAGTAAATTCTAAAGACACCACCCCATAGTTTGTCGACATTGCAAATTACCATGCGGGCAATTTCATAATCAAGGGTATGATGACACAACAAAAGCGAAAATTCTTTCGTGACGTCAAGTTCTATTTTTGGGACGACCCTTATCTCTTTCGGGTTTGTGCGGATCAACTCGTTCGACGTTGTGTTTTTGGTGCCGAAGCTTCTAATATCCTTACAGCTTGTCACGAGGGACCCACGGGTGGTCACCACGGTGCTAATCTCACGGCTAAGAAAGTGTTCGATGCCGGCTTCTTTTGGCCTTCTATCTATCGTGATGCACACTCACTTGTGAAGTCGTGTGATTCGTGCCAACGTCAAGGAAAATCGTCTCAACATGATGAAATGCCGCAAAACATAATTCAAGTGTGTGAGTTTTTCGACATATGGGGCATAGACTTTATGGGGCCGTTCCCATCGTCTCATGGTAACAAGTATATCCTCGTCGCGGTGGAATACCTTTCTAAGTCGGTGGAAGCTAAGGCTTTACCTACTAATGATGCTCGTGTGGTAGTGAAGTTTTTGAAGCAACTATTCTCTCGGTTCGGAACCCCTCGTGCTATTATAAGCGATCGTGGAACCCATTTTTGTAATGACCAATTCGAGAAGGTCTTAAAGAAATATGAAGTTACTCATCGTCTTTCTACGGCTTATCACCCGCAAACGAGTGGGCAAGTCTAGGTTTCGAACCGAGTTTAGAAGAGGATTTTAGAAAGGTCGATTGGAGAAAACCGTGCTTCATGGTCCGACAAACTCGATGACGCTTTATGGGCCTTTAGGACCGCTTATAAGACACCTATCGGTTGCACTCCTTATAAGTTAGTCTATGGGAAGAATTGTCATTTGCCCATTGAATTGGAGCACAAGGCATATTGGGCCCTTAAGCATGCAAACTTTGACTTGAAGACCGGGGGAGATCACCGGAAAATACAATTGAATGAATTGGACGAATTAAGAGATAATGCTTATGAAAATTCATTGATTTTCAAAGAAAAGACTAAAAAGTTTCATGATTCAAAGATTAAAAACCGGGTTTTTAACGTTGGTGATCAAGTGTTACTTTTTAACTCTCGACTTAAGATATTTTCTGGGAAATTGAAATCTCGTTGGTCGGGTCCTTTCACCATTACACAAGTGTTTCCTTATGGGACCATCGAGCTAGCTCAAGATGATGGTCCTAACTTCAAGGTGAATGGACATAGGCTTAAGCACTACTTTGGTGGGGAAATTCCTTCAATGGTTGACCTCGACCAAGTCACCTTCCCCAATGATAATTAGTATTGAGGGGATCGAGTCGAGCTCATGACTCGGTAATCAAAAACGAGGTGCCTCGTGGGGGATATCCCATGCTTATCCTTTTATGCTTTCAAATCACTAATAAGGGGACTTGTACCCTTCCAACTCGTGGTCTCGTGGTTGTTTGTGATTGTGTTATCTAGATCATCATCATCATCTACGATTGAAGACTCTCGTGTTCGTTTACATGAGCCTCCATTGTTTGCTTGAAGAAGTTTTTCACGAATCCATTGACATATCCTTTATTGTTCTAACAATTATCTTTTAGCATAATTAATAAACGGCTTTAGATATATTGTTTATCACCCTTTCCATGCTAGATCCTAAGCATTCGATTCTTCATCTCTAGTATGGGGGTGCTCCACCTTTAGACTCGAAACATTGAGGACAATGTTTACTTTTAGTATGGGGGGTGAATAGGTACTTGCTTTTCTACGCCCTCACGCTTTCCAACTTTCAATGTTTTGTTTTGTTGCTAATAAGGCTAAAAATGGCCAAATTTTAAAATTTTTCCTAGTTTTCATAAGTGATTTTAAGACACGAATGTATATTTTCCGATGGGTAGAATAAGAGCTAATTTTTGACTTGATGGGCATTTGGAGCCATTTACATTCCTTAACCCGCTCAATTCAAGTTTTGCTAGACTTTTATATAGGGAAATTTAAAACGCGAAAGTCTTAACTCATTCGGGTTAAGAACAAGAACTTTTCGCAAGTTCCTATAACTGATCCTAGAAAGTCACTTATCAAGGGAACTATAAAACGCATTCTCTAAACTTGAAAAAGTCCAAGAAAGTGCAAGATCCTATAGGTGGCTTGAAAACCCAAAACTTTGATTTGATATAGTCTTAATGAAAGCTAATCCAAATTTGGCTTAATTTTGACTTGCATGGCTAAGTATTCACGAGTCTCTTTAATTAGAGGTCTTTATATAGTGAAGAACGAGAGATGATAGAGTTAGACAAGTGATCATGCTAAACGTAGAACATGAAAATGTTCTTTCAAAAACTCATATGTTTTTAATTGTGGCTTTTTCTTCCCATAAGATCAATGCATTAGGAATAAAAATAATTGCAATAAGTAAGGTCGTACGATTTGAAAGGTTACTTAGCCTCTAGCGCAAGATGGTTTAAAAGTTGCTCGGGGTTGAATAGAGTTTATAGCCAAGGCATAACTTATTGAAGCAGGACGCGAAGATTGGCGATGATCCAAAAAGGCCTAACAAGGCATGAGGAGCTCTATTTTTGCTAAAGATCTAAGATGATGTGAAGTATCATTATTCCAAAATCAATATGAAGGATCGAGACACACGACGACAAGAAATTACTCCCCTAAAGATCATGGAGAAAGTCTATCCAAAAAGACCTTTACAATGTATGAGGATAAATATATCCAAGTCCGAAAAGGAGGCGGATATCGGTCCGAGAAATTCCCAAAAACGTCAAGTGAAGAAATTCCAAATATATGAAGAGAAGACCATAATTTCAAGAACGTCTTCCCAAGATTTGAAGTATGAAGTTGTTAACTTGGATTCACTAAGAACATGGGTAAAAGATCCGGAGGTCGGGGAGGATGATAGAGGTGTTTAGCCATTTTAGTGAGAGAAACAAGAGAGAATAAAAGTGTGTGTTTTATTCTAGAGAGAGAAAGGTAAGATAAGAAATGAAAAGCCTCACCCCTCCATGGAAGTATGGAGGGGTTTATATAGCCCGGGACTTGGACTTTACATATGACAATATGAGTCCCTGCAAGTCCCGGCTATGAAACTAATGTAATTCCGTTAGTCGCACACATTTTAAGGCTAACAGAAGTACATGCCAAATATCGGTCCGAGAAAGGTCTCAAATCGTGAAACGAGTTATGCCAAGATATGAACTTAAGGAGATACACGAGAAGCCGTTTTAAAAGATTTTGTCCTTCGACTAACTATCGATTAAATTGTAACACCCCATTTTGATAATGGAATGTCACGCGTAATTATGGTGTGTCATCAAAGCATACAAGGATACATGTATAAAACATTACATGACCATAGGGATAACCGGAATCAAACATCGGTTCCCAAACATAAGCCCAAAACATAATAAAGCAAAAGAAATGAATGAAAGACTACACAAGCATAAATATATGAAGGCAAAAGGAAAAGAAGTATCTAGCAGCTTCCATCCTATGCACGTCCTCCAAATGCTCGAATCTTTCCTAGGGTACCTGCCGTTTTGGGACATGGAAAGGAAAGTAACGGGTGAGCAAAACGCTCAGTGCACGGATATGGACATAGTATGAATGACTAAGAATAATAAAGACTTAATAGCAGCGGAAATGTATAAGTCCTGGAAAACCTGGGACATGTTCATAAAACTGGTTTTATAGTTTGAAAAGCCTTATGTTTATCTTATGAAAACTGTTTAACATATTTTACCATTAGCCAATATAGGTCATGAAAATCCACCGTGCATGAATACTTGGAGGGTGACCTCATCATGCAAATTAGAGGGGCTTCCTCTAATTTAACATACTGGTTTTTGGGTAGGAGGGATCAACTCCTTGTGAAGGATGCAAGGCACACACCACATTCACCATGAAATCCTGAATAAAAGCATGTAACTAGGATGCACCCATACGCCCCACATGATAAATATAAATAAATGGCCAAAAGCTGAAGGGACGCCACGAGAAATCACTCCGCCGTGGTGAAGTCATAACATCAGTGCCTCTAATGTTATTGTTATGGTACCTCCATAACTAGGTGAAACTGGTCATGCATGTATATGGCTATAGGTAATCTTAAGTAAACATAAGCAATCAAACACATAACTTATACTACGGGAAAACAGTTGGCTGCATACGGGGAATCCTAATAAGGAAAGAATGTCCATACTGAAAGGACGGGAATCCGTACCTTATGTCCAGTGAACGAGAAAGACAAACTGCGAGAAATCCTACTTCCGACTCACTAGTGCTACATAAATACGTATATGAATAAGTAACTGCTTACTAAATACATAGCTGGTTTTATGTCGTGTCTTAGCTTATTTTATGTGTTCTTACCATGTTTTACTGTTTCTAAGCCTTTAACTGTGTTTTATCTTATATTCTGTTTAATCTGATTAAGTATTTCTGGTATTTCATGTGTTATTATACTTACTGTGTAATTATAAGTAACTTTCCAAAAATAGCAGGTTTCCTAAAATAGAAAGTTTCCTAAAATAGAAAGTTTCCAAAAAATAGAAAGTTTCCAAAATAGAAAGTTTCCAAAAATAGAAAGTTACAAAAAATAGAAAGTTTCCAAAAATAGAAAGTTTCCAAAAATAGAAAGTTTCCAAAAATAGATTTACTGCTTAAAATAGATAAGTTTCTAAAAATAGAAAGTTTCCATAATTAGATTAGCTGCCTTAATTAAATAAGTTTCCATAAATAGATTAGCTGCCTTAAATAAATAAGTTTCTAAAAATAGCTGGTTTCCATAAATAAATTAACTGCCTTATTTAATTAAGTTTCTAAAAATAAAAAGTTTCCATAATTAGAAATAAGCTGGTTAATTAAGCTAAGTAAATAAGCCTAAGTGACTTCATGATTATTTTCTAAGTCATATGATATATTGTATAGTTTAATAATTATTTCATGTAATTTAATTAAACTATAGGTTATAATATTTAATTAAAGTATAACATGTTTTAATTAAATATATTAAATACTTAGGTTAAAATATGTATTATTAAATATTAATAATATAACCTAAGTCATGTTAATTAATTAATTATATCCATGGTTTTTAAAATAATTAATTAATTATAAGTCTTAATAATATAAATACTTAGGTTAAAATAATTTCATGATTATTCATAATTAATTAACCTAAGTCATGTTATTAAATTAATCACATCTTTTATTAATTTAATTTTGACATAAGTTCATAACCTAAAAAAAACTAACATAACCATGAACCGGATCTAAGCTTAAAAAACATGAACCGGACATGAATCGACACCGTACCCCGAACCAAATCGGGGTACCCCTTGCTGCCGTGGGACCCACACGCACCAACCAAGACCAAATGGTCTTGGTGGTGGTCGGCTAAGCAAACCGAAACCCCCTTGGGGTCGGTTGCAGCCTGCGGCCAGATCCAAAACACCCCTTAAATCGACCATTTGATTTATTTAATCATCAAAACATGTTAGATCTATGATTAATTAATGTGTTTTTATAAAAACATCACATGTTCATAATTAATAAAAAGATTAAATTAAAAGAAAAGGTTTAAAAAGGTTTTACCGTATTCGTGGATCAAGGGAATGAAGAACAAACACGAACAAACAACAAAACTTCAAGATCCAAGATCAAGGAATCACCTTGTATGGTGATTCAAGGGTGGCGGCACAAAGAGGAGGAGAAAGAGAGGGTTTAGGTTTTTCTTGAAATCTTCTGTAAAGTGATTTTGAGTAGTAAAAACTAATTAACCCCCTTTTAGTAAAAATTGGTAATGGGCTTGGCCCATTACCCTTGTTTTGGCCGCGGGTAGGGACCCCCCCATGGGGTTCCCGTACCTCTTTTCGTGTCTCGTTATTTAGTTACTCGTTTGTGTTTAATTATGTTCGTGTTTTAGATGTTCTCGTTACGTAAATACCATAATCTAATATATTTAATTACGCTCGTATTAAATATATATACGTAATTAATAATAGCTCGTGTTTTAATTACGCTCGTGATTTCGTGATCGCATGTTCGTGATTAATTATTGCTAAATAATTATTACGTGATCGTGCATATAGAATACTTATCGTGTTCTAACACGTACGTAATACGTAAACTCCTAACACGTAATCGTAATCATGCAATATTAGGAAGTTTTTAAATAGTACGTACGATCCTAAGGGTACTATGCATGGTAAAAGCATGCGGGTTTTACAACTCTTCCCCCTAAAAAGAATAATTCGTCCCCGAATTATAGATAACGTAACTGGAAGAGAAACATACCCGAATCAAACTGAGAGGGTATGTAAGATAAATTAACGTGCAGGTGACCTGGCAGAAAGAACGCGGAACGTGACATGTCTAAAAAGGACATGGAACGTGACGTGGCTGATTGGACATATCTAATTGATAAGAGAAAACGGATAAGAAGTCCGAATGAACTTGTCCGTTTCCAAGTGGCTTCCCTCTTGGAACGGTTCCTTTATAAGATCTTGACACGAATGATAAGTCTTGGTCCTCCTGACCTTGACTTGGAATACGAAGAAATTCTTGGTTATCAACAGAAGGTAGATCCCCTAAATTCGATCGAGAAAAAAAATAAGAGTTAACGTGCAAGGGTAACTGAACGTTACGATGAAAGACAATCTGACTTAACTGTTAACTAGAAACGATGCGCAAGACATAAAGAAACGTAGTACGTGAAAAATTTTGAACGTGATACGTGAAAAATTTTGAACGTGCTACATGGAGATATGGCGAGTGTAGTATGAGTAAACATATCGTGATCCATGATACGTGGTAACATATCTTGATCATGATATGAAGAACGTGGAATGAACATGACATGTGAAACATATCGTGAACATAGAATATAATGGCGGTAACGTCCAACGCTACAAGGTGAGACGTGGAATATGACGTGAAACGTCTATCTGATGATGGAGAGTTATACTAAACTTGGGTCTGGTCTCTCAAGTTCTTGCAAACTACCCAGAATGAGAAAAGAAATGAACGTAATATCGTAAGCCAAAATACGATCATGAACGTGAATAGTGTCATGAACGCGAGCGCGAAAGCAAGGCGTGGAATTAGAACAAGGACGTGAAGTAAATTAGGAGCATAATTATGAATATTTGTCTGACCCGATAACTGAGGGATTGCCAAGTGATCGGATGAGCCTTGGTTGGAACATGTTCGATCAATCTATTGGTTCTGAAATCCGTACGGATGTAAGGATTCTGCAGACTTGATCAAACTGTTGACAATAACCCAGAGAGCATCATGCTTCTTCTAAGTTTGCGTTAATCTGGTAACCAAAGTCCATGGAGATCTTGTGACGTTTCAATTCACAATTTCAGATGATGAAAACATCCCAGTTTGTTGGTGTCCTATCTTTAACCTGTTGGTATGTCAGGTACCTAGATATGAACGTAACTGTATCTTGTTTCGTAGAACTTGATACATAGGAGTTTGCGAAATTCTGAGTCTCTGAATCTAGACTTCTCCTAGCGTAGGAATGTCTAGAACACCTAATGTAGTGTAGGGTTCTCTCCTTTACGCATAATGAGTCATGGTAAGATTAACCATAGAAACCCATGTGATTCAGTGTGTTACTGCAATTAAACAGAATTGATATTGGATAATTTCCCAGGGTAGAATTTCTCTTGTCATAGAATTTGCAACATAGTGCAGATATGGTCTTCCTGTTCTTCTCTAGGCTTAGAGGAAATTAGGTTATCCTCAATGAAAACACTGATGAATTTTCTATGAGTTCATGGAAACTCATTCTTATAGTTCCGTTGGAGCATTGATGAGACTAATTCAAATCATAAATCTAGCATGACCGAGTCGTGTACGAATAGCATTCATGGACATGTCCTGCTGTTTCATTCGTCACTGTTGGCAGCATGATCATGAGTTCGATCTTGGAAAAGTGATTAACACCATACGGTTGATTAGACAGGTCGTCAATATGTGGAGGAGAATAACGGTCATGAATGGTGATTTGTTTATGCCGACAGTAGTCGACACATAATCTTATGGTACCGTCCTTCTCCTTGCAAGTTCTTCTGGAATGTATGGGAAGATTTTGGAATAATCAACTGGCTATGCGTAAAAGACTTAAGTGGTCGTGTCTTACTGACAGCTAGAAAATTTTAGCGACCATGGCTAACAACGCACATGCTTGTAAGCATAGATAATTTGTACAGATTTTCTCGAGGGAAAATCAAGCTGAATGTATTCAGGAGCCTGAACATTACTGTACATAATTATGATCGTAGCATGGTGTGCTGTTCATAGTGCATAATTAGGATAAAATTCATTTCGTGTCTGTCCGAGGAAATGCGTTAGCAGCTTGGATCTCATCATTAAGCTGAAGGAAAACCTTCGTATACGTGGGAATACGAAAGGCGTCCTTCATGGTTATGAATATATGAACCATGGTGAAAGAAATGAAAGTGACATCGGCGACGTGACAGTTCTCATTGATGCGCTGATAATATAGAAATTCTTGTGGCCTGATTAATACATGGCACAACAAAATAGATATACCCTTGGAGGGTACCCTGAATTTCTTAGAAATGTTCCATAGTTGGACGTGAGTCATGTGTCTTGACTCGTTTCTTGGAACTATGAGCATGCCATATGTCTTGACTGGTGTCTTGACATGTGTCTTCAGGAGGTATACGTGAGACATGTGTCTTGACTGATGTCTTGACATGTGTCTTCAGAAAGTATACGTGAGACATGTGTCTTGACTGATGTCTTGACATGTATCTCGAGATATGAAACAAATATAACCACAATATAAGGTTATTATGCCAGAATTGGCGGATCGGTTGGACTACTAATCCTTGTATTTCTGATCACGTCTGTGGCCAGAGTTTCGGTTACGATTTCTAGGATAGTTGTTGTCATAGTAGTGGTTACTATCGTCCTGTCTGTCAGTTCCATGCTAGTCATTCTCATGACCGTGATTCATGTAACTATTCAGCTGAGTGGCCGGCTGGTACCGGTTTACACTCATATGGCTGAAATGACAACCGAATGACGTGTGACATGTAACTAAGAATTAGGGACAATGATTGATGGGAATCGTTTGATGGTGAAGCATCTTCTCGTCCAATTGCTTTGTTCCAACGCCTTTGTCTTCGTCTTGTAGGATCTCCAGGTTGTGAACAGCATCCGCATCTCTTAGCGTCTCCGAACGTCAACAGCATCAACCTTTAGTAGCATCTCCAAGTTATGAGCGGCATCAGCAATTTGTAGAGTATTAGCAAGTGGACATATGCCTGAGATGATTCAGAAATGACTAGCGAATACTCGTGTAGTATTGCAAGTGAAATACACATGGATTTAGGTACGTGTAATACATGTGGAACACGGTACATGGAGTACACGTTGAATGCACATGAAATAATCGGTATAGGGTCAATCATTTGTCATGATTTAAGGAAAGTATACCGGTTAAATGGTTAGGAAAACCATCATGATAACCTGGCAGTATTAGCATAGACATCATTCTGGTTATAACGGAAACGTTAAAGTGTGGTTACACAAAATTCAACATTGATTCGCCTGACAGCATGATCAATAAAAACCAACCATGACTATCATGAAAGCAGGATTCAATGAAATCTAACAATGTCTTGTAGGACAGCGTAAATAACAAAAGAGGTGTAAGACATAATCAACATGGAGACGGAATTATCATGAAGAAACATGAAACCATCTATCATGAAGAAGTGTATAACATAATCAGCATGAAACTGAAGTTAACCATGACAGTATGAAAACATACTTGACATAAAAACATAATAACTTATGAGGGGACATGAAAAAAAAAATTTATGTCAATTTAAATCATGAGAAAAATTTTATGCATGAAAAACGGTGCATGAATGCGTAATGTAGTTTATAAAAACCTTTTATATGTGCAAGGGGACGCCTATGGGTCGGTCCCAAAACAAAAGACATAGCGAGGGGACGCCTATGGGTCGGTCCCAAATTTTAAAAGTTTCGATAAAAGCACATGCGACTAAATAGGGCCAGTCTTGTACCAACCATTACTTAGTCATAATCCCTGCAACAATGATACATGAAACATAAATAAATGGAACTCATATGTCAAAACTTATCAGAAAAAAAAATTTTATGTGACTAATTATGAACTACTGGGGTTCAGTCCACATAGCCACAGTTCACGAGGAACATTATGCATGAAACAATGACACATAACTAAATATGAATGACGGTTGTCCATCCAAATTAGTATAACAATATCGATGAAAACATCAAGGTTAACACCTCAGGGTGCTGAAAACATCATGGTTAAAACAATAATGCGCTGAAAACGTCAATACGTAGAATGACAAGCGTTGGCTTAGGAAGCTCCTGGTGACTACCCACTAGTCACAGGTCGAGTTTTAGAGCCTACAGGTTGAAGCCTTGGCTCTGATACCATAATTGTAACACCCCATTTTGATAATGGAATGTCACACGTAATTATGGCGTGTCATCAAAGCATACAAGGATAAATGTATAAAACATTACATGACCATAGGGATAACCGGAATCAAACATCGGTTCCCAAACATAAGCCCAAAACATAATAAAGCAAAAGAAATGAATGAAAGACTACACAAGCATAAATATATGAAGGCAAAAGGAAAAGAAGTCTCTAGCAGCTTCCATCCTATGCACGTCCTCCAAATGCTCGAATCTTTCCTAGGGTACCTACCGTTTTGGGACATGGAAAGGAAAGTAACGGCTGAGCAAAACGCTCAGTGCACGGATATGGACATAGTATGAATGACTAAGCATAATAAAGACTTAATAGCAGCGGAAATGTATAAGTCCTGGAAAACCTGGGACATGTTCATAAAACTGGTTTTATAGTTTGAAAAGCCTTATGTTTATCTTATGAAAACTGTTTAACATATTTTACCATTAGCCAATATAGGTCATGAAAATCCACCGTGCATGAATACTTGGAGGGGTGACCTCATCATGCAAATTAGAGGGGCTTCCTCTAATTTAAAATACTGGTTTTTGGGTAGGAGGGATCAACTCCTTGTGAAGGATGCAAGGCACACACCACATTCACCATGAAATCCTGAATAAAAACATGTAACTAGGATGCACCCATACACCCCACATGATAAATATAAATAAATGGCCAAAAGCTGAAGGGACGCCACGAGAAATCACTCCGCCGTGGTGAAGTCATAACATCAGTGCCTCTAATGTTATTGTTATGGTACCTCCATAACTAGGTGAAACTGGTCATGCATGTATATGGCTATAGGTAATCTTAAGTAAACATAAGCAATCAAACACATAACTTATACTACGGGAAAACAGTTGGCTGCATACGGGGAATCCTAATAAGGAAAGAATGTCCATACTGAAAGGACGGGAATCCGTACCTTATGTCCAGTGAACGAGAAAGACGAACTGCGAGAAATCCTACTTCCGACTCACTAGTGCTACATAAATACGTATATGAATAAGTAACTGCTTACTAAATACATAGCTGGTTTTATGTCGTGTCTTAGCTTATTTTATGTGTTCTTACCATGTTTTACTGTTTCTAAGCCTTTAACTGTGTTTTATCTTATATTCTGTTTAATCTGATTAAGTATTTCTGGTATTTCATGTGTTATTATACTTACTGTGTAACTATAAGTAACTTTCCAAAAATAGCAGGTTTCCTAAAATAGAAAGTTTCCTAAAATAGAAAGTTTCCAAAAAATAGAAAGTTTTCAAAAATAGAAAGTTTCCAAAAATAGAAAGTTACCAAAACTAGAAAGTTTCCAAAAATAGAAAGTTTCCAAAAATAGAAAGTTTCCAAAAATAGATTTACTGTTTAAAATAAATAAGTTTCTAAAAATAGAAAGTTTTCATAAATAGATTAGCTTCCTTAATTAAATAAGTTTCCATAAATAGATTAGCTGCCTTAAATAAATAAGTTTCTAAAAATAGCTGGTTTCCATAAATAAATTAACTGCCTTATTTAATCAAGTTTCTAAAAATAGAAAGTTTCCATAATTAGAAATAAGCTGGTTAATTAAGCTAAGTAAATAAGCCTAAGTGACTTCATGATTATTTTCTAAGTCATATGATATATTGTATAGTTTAATAATTATTTCATGTAATTTAATTAAACTATAGGTTATAATATTTAATTAAAGTATAACATGTTTTAATTAAATATATTTACTTAGGTTAAAATATGTATTATTAAATATTAATAATATAACCTAAGTCATGTTAATTAATTAATTATATCCATGGTTTTTAAAATAATTAATTAATTATAAGTCTTAATAATATAAATACTTAGGTTAAAATAATTTCATGATTATTAATAATTAATTAACCTAAGTCATGTTATTAAATTAATCACATCTTTTATTAATTTAATTTTAACATAAGTTCATAACCTAAAAAAACTAACATAACCATGAACCGGATCTAAGCTTAAAAAACATGAACCGGACATGAATCGACACCGTACCCCGAACCAAATCGGGGTACCCCTTGCTGTCGTGAGACCCACACGCACCAACCAAGACCAAATGGTCTTGGTGGTGGTCGGCTAAGCAAACCGAAACCCCCTTGGGGTCGGTTGCAGCCTGCGGCCAGATCCAAAACACCCCTTAAATCGACCCTTTGATTTATTTAATCATCAAAACATGTTAGATATATGATTAATTAATGTGCTTTTATAAAAATATCACATGTTCATAATTAATAAAAAGATTAAATTAAAAGAAAAGGTTTAAAAAGGTTTTACCGTATTCGTGGATCAAGGGAATGAAGAACAAACACGAACAAACAACAAAACTTCAAGATCCAAGATCAAGGAATCACCTTGTATGGTGATTCAAGGGTGGAGGCACAAAGAGGAGGAGAAAGAGAGGGTTTAGTTTTTTCTTGAAATCTTTTGTAAAGTGATTTTGAGTAGCAAAAACTAATTAACCCCCTTTTAGTAAAAATTGGTAATGGGCTTGGCCCATTACCCTTGTTTTGGCCGCGGGTAGGGACCCCCCCATGGGGTTCCCGTACCTCTTTTCGTGTCTCGTTATTTAGTTACTCGTTTGTGTTTAATTATGTTCGTGTTTTAGATGTTCTCGTTACGTAAATACCATAATCTAATATATTTAATTACGCTCGTATTAAATATATATACGTAATTAATAATAGCTCGTGTTTTAATTACGCTCGTGATTTCGTGATCGCATGTTCGTGATTAATTATTGCTAAATAATTATTACGTGATCGTGCATATAAAATACTTATCGTGTTCTAACACGTACGTAATACGTAAACTCCTAACACGTAATCGTAATCATGCTATATTAGGAAGTTTTTAACTAGTACGTACGATCCTAAGGGTACTATGCATGGTAAAAGCATGCGGGTTTTACATAAATCGTGCTACTTTGCTTTCGGACTAATAACTACTCAAATAAGTCAATATGAATCACTTGTGATCCATGACAAATAGTTAAAAAATGCTAGTAACCCATTTCCTTTTATAATAACTAGGATTGCGGGGAGAAAAAGTATTACACAATTTGGACGTATGAGTAGTGTTAGAATTGTGACTTGTACCAACAATGATCTCGTTTTTGCACTTAGCATGGAATGTATGACAATCAAGGATGACGAAGTTTACTCTAAGGTACATTTACTTGTTTCTATTCTTTGACCCTAAAAGTCACATTCGTGATGAAAATCATACATTATGTCTTTACACATCTTCGTAGTATTATTGCAAAGTCTTTTACTCTTCAATAAAGGTTAATAAAATTGAACTTTGGTGATGCTTAGATACTTTATTCTAGCATTGCGTGAGGGCACGGCAATGGCTTAGTATGGGGGAGTGATGAAATGGCATTTATACATGATCTCATCGTTCTTTTCGGGCTTTAAATACATAAAAATGTCATAAAATACCATATATATGCTTGTGTTTGTTTACTTGTGTATTTTAGGTATGGATATCGTGAAAAAGACAAAAGATCATAAGAAACAAGGAAAAACGGACACGAGAAACGAAGCCGTACAAAGAACCGGGCCCTAGTTCATGATTTATCCAACAAATACCCTTGAAGACTTGAAGATATGCAAGATTGATCCTCAATGAATGAAGAAATGACACTTAAAACCCTTGTGAATTCATAATTACAAGTTTGGTCCCTTAAGTTTGTCAAAATTACACAAAAGGTCCTTCAACTTTGAAGAAATGGCAAGATTAGTCCCTCATCAAATCTAATTTGTCAATTATGGTCCCTTATGGAGTTAAAGTTACATTAAAGACCTTTGAAGATCAACAATGTCCAAGATCAGTCCCTCAAGTATCCAAAAATGGCAGAAACAACCCTTGATATCTTTTTACCAAAGTTTTGTGCCAAAAGTGTGAAAACCATAACTTGAATAACAAAGGAATACGTTTTTGTGGGCTGAAAAACTTGTTATACATGTTTGGCCAAAGAACGAGGACTAATGTTGTGCAAGTGAAACTTTTGAAACGAAATTGCGCCAAACACACAACTTTCCCCCAAAATCGGATCAAAAACATTACTGTTTACCTTTCTTCACCCCCAAAAATTACTTCACTTAAACAAAGGGTAATTTTCAATTACCCTGGCACATGTGTGATTCACACATGCAGAAACACATCCCACACCAAAAACCCTCACTCCCACTCACCAAGAGGCCCCACCATTCAACACGTCAACCAATCAAAACACAACTTAGCCTCCAAGAAATCCTATGTGGCGAAATCAACAGCTGAGAGTCTTAGCTTCACTCCAAAGCTATTTTGAACGTCTAGGATCATTTTGGACAGCTCATCAACAACAAACGGCCTCAAGTGCTCAAGGAAATTTTGAGAATTTCACTTCTAGGGTTTGTGAACAGTGTAGGCTTAGCATTTGTCTATAAAAGGAGACCTCAACCTATGAGAGTCCTTTTGTTCCAGTTTTAGGCTATCAATCTTTGTAATGCCTTTTTAAGTTAATAAAATTTGATTTTCAGAAATTTATGAAATCTTGTTCTTGTTTATTAAAAGTTGGTGTTATAATAGCCTAATTCTATGAGAGTCCTTTTGTCTATAAAAGGAGACCTCAACCTATGAGAGTCCTTTTGTTCCAATTTTAGGCTATCAATCTTTGTAATCCCTTTTTAAGTTAATAAAATTTGATTTTCAGAAATTTATGAAATCTTGTTCTTGTTTATTAAAAGTTGGTGTTATAATAGCCTAATTCTGAGTTCCATTTTCATGTTTGAAGGTTTTTGAGGCAAGGTTTTAATTAATAAAACTTGGGTTTCAAAAATCAGAAAGATCTTGTTTATTGTTCATCACTTTTGTTTGTTGTTCTTAGCAGGTACTTGGAAGCTGGTACTTGTTCTGCTAGTACCTCAGCTCAAACAATCCAAGGCCTGGATGTAGGTCTTGGAGGTTTGCACATTCTCCCTTTTCATTTTTCTCCTTTATTTTCCGAATTTTGGTGATTTTGCATGATTGTTCTTGAATCTATGTTTTTATGGTTGATTATTGTTTATCTGTTCTTGTTTGATGTTATTGAAGTGTTATTAGCTTGATTTGTGGGTTGAATCTGGATAAACCTTTGGAAATTTGTCAAAACAGGTTTTTAAGGGGTGTTTGGGTTAACTGCATAAGCAGGTTTTAAGGCTTATTAAGTGTTTGTTTTGTGCTTGTGGTTGTTGGTACTTGTTTATCTGATATACTTGGTCATTTGTATGCAAGTTTTGTAGGTTGAAACACCTAGATTCATAATAGGGCTATAAAATCTTTGTTACTTGATATTTTTGGCTGTGGTTTAAGGGAAACCTAGATCTAATCATAGACTAGGTTTAACAAGTGATTAAACTAGGTTAATAACATCAGGGAAAGAGATTTGGGTGCTTGAAATTGGATCTATGGTCTATCAGCAAAGTATGCTTATGTTCTTGTAGTTCATGTCAGTAACTTTAATCTGCTTTGATCTTGTTATTCACTTTGATTCAGTGGTTGATTTAAGTTTGTTTGTGCTTATTCATAGTTTTTATAGCTTGTGTATGCATCCTGTTGAATTTGGTTGGCTTATTCATGCTATATCTGCTTATTTGTGCATAACTGCTTATTTCACATGTCTATGCAATATCTGGTGACTGTTTGATTAATTTGAGCATATTTTGTGAACCAAATTGTGATTTTCTTGTTGATATTGACTCTTTGTGATTCACTGATCACAAGGGTGCCCTTGTTTCCAATTGAATCATAATAAATCTCTCTAAAAATCTTGGTCAAATAGTCAAAGCAGTAGGAACTCCTTTCCCTTGCTGCTAGCCACTGCTAGTGTATTTTGGGTTTCAGCTTATCAATAAGCTAAAATAGCTTATTTTAACCAGCAACAACTTGGATTTCATAATAGGTGCTCATTATTTGACCCATTTGTTCATACTGGAGCATTTAGTGGGTTGACTTTAGGGTTTGACTAGAAAACTAACTTAATTGACTTTTTCATAAGTGCTTATTGGTTCATTCTGGCTTATTGGTGCTGCTTATTGGATTTTTGTTGATTGATTTGGCTTATTGAGTTCATTTGTGACATTTTTCAAGTTGGATCAAGTCCTGAGGTGCCCTAAATCTCAAACCCGACTATTTTGACTTTTAGTGAAATTGTACTTTGCTTATTTCTGGCTTATTGAGTGTGCTTTTTCAAAATTTCTTTTTATAGATCTCTTATGCATCCCAAAAGAAGGTTGTGTGACAAATTAGAGCTTATGGCATTAGCTTATTGCTTAATGGGCTAAAAAGCCCAATAAGGATAAGTTGTTTGCTTAATAAGCTGTGATAAGCTCACTTTCAGCTTTTGGGCCTTCAGAGTTTTGTGTTTAGAATTGAATTTTGAGTCAGATTGGGCTTTTCCAAGTCAATTGGGCCAAGTTTGACTTTTTGGGCTAAAAAGCCCATTTAAGTGGATTGTTTTTGGTTTTGGCCCATTTGAGGGCCCAATAGGGGTATTCTGGTCATTTCACTTTAATTTTCTGTTTATTTAGGTTAAAATAAACTAGTTTGCAAGTTTTTAGAATTTTTTATAATTTTTGGGTTTTTAATATTATTTTAATATTATTTTATTATTATTTTTCAAATTTCACATTTTTCAACTTTCTACATTTTTCTTAGCTTAAATACATTAAAATAGGATTTTTGCAACTTTTAGATTAATTTTATCACCTTTAGAATAATTTTTATAATTATTTTAAGTTTTAATAGTTTTTAAATCATTTTAAATAGTTTTTATTAGTTTAAAAATTTCTAAAAAATAGTTTTTAATCTTTTTGGGTCATTTTAGAGGTTTACCAATTGAAAATTCTTTATTTGGGCTTTTTGATAATTTATTTGATTTTTAGGGCTTTAATTAGCATTTAAAAATTGAATATTTAATTAAATAAAAGGTTTGAAAAAGTTTTGATCATTGGTAAACTCTTGGTTTATTTAATTTGATTTTTGGTGATTTTTTGGTAATTTTTATAATTAATTTTTATTTTTGAGCTTTTTACGGTTTTACGTTTTGTCGTCGTAGTAATAAATTTCACGTCTTCGTCATCCTCTTTTCTCATCCCCTTCTAACCAATATTAATCTCAAACCTTGCTACATTTTACTCACACACAAATACCTCCTTGGGAAACGAACTTGAACTTCACTTAGGGTCATTTGTACACGGTTTTCCTAAACCGTCGTATTTAATACTTTCCCTATTTACCCTCCTTTTCCTAAAGGTGTGGTAAAACACTACAATCAGTAATTCCTAATTAGGAGCAACAAGAATGGGAGCTTCGGCAAGTTTCCTTTTAAGAGTTTTGAAAGCTCTAGCACAATCCTCATTGAAATTACAAGGAGCATCCTCGAGAAGGCGTGTCATAGGTCTAGAGATTTTCAAAAAGTCTTTGATGAAACGACGATAAAAGCCCGTGTGGCCTAGGAAACTCCTAACTCCCTTAACGGTTTTGGGATGAGGTAACTTGGCGATGACGTCTACCTTAGCTTTTACAACCTCAATCCCCGCTTTCGAGACCTTGTGTCCTAAGACGATTCCTTGTTTACACATAAAATGACATTTTTCCCAATTAAGCACAAGATTGGTTTCTTCACAACATTTTAACATTTGCTTGAGATTAGATAAACACGACATGAAGGAATTGCCAAACACCGAAAAGTCATCCATAAACACTTCCATCGATTTCTCGATCATATCGTGAAAAATAACCATCATACACCGTTGAAACGTACCCGGTGCATTGCAAAGTCCGAAAGGCATCCTACGATAAGTAAACGTTCCATAAGGACCCGTGAACGTAGTTTTCTCTTGATCACGAGGGTCGATAGGGATTTGAAAGTAACCAGAAAAACCATCTAAAAAGCAATAGAATTCATTTCCCGCGAGTCGCTCTAACATTTGATCCATGAAGGGCAAGAGAAAGTGGTATTTACGAGTGGCGTCATTTAACTTTCGGTAGTCAATACACACCCTCCAACCGGTCACAACACAAGTGGGAAATAACTCGTTGTTTTCATTAGGAACAACGGTCATTCCTCCCTTTTTAAGGACACAATGGATTGGGCTCACCCATGGGCTATCGGAGATAGGATAAATCATTCTCGCGTCAAGGAGTTTTAAAACTTCCTTTTTGATGACATCGTGAATTTTGGGGTTTACCCTTCTTTGACTTTGAATTGCGGGTTTGTAGTCCTCCTCCATTAAAATCTTGTGAGTACAAAATTTTGGGTCAATACCCTTAATGTCGGAAATTTTCCACGCAATTGCCCCTTTATGAGCTTTAAGAACTTTCAAGAGCGCGGTTTTTTCATCATTAGCAAGACCTTTTGCAATAATAACTGGCAACTTGTCATCACCTTCCAAGAATGCGCATTCAAGGTGAGATGGAAGATCTTTCAATTCAAGGATAGGTGGTTCCACGATTGAAGATTTTTGCTCAACACTCATAACTTCCATCGGCGGAAGAAATGGTGGAATAGAAGTATCATCACTAATAATCACCTCATCTTCATTGTCGATTTCATTTAAAGTAAAATAGCCTCCTTGGAATGGAGTGAGATTTGGTGTAGAATTAGCAAGAATCGGATCCAAAATAGTGGGATTGCCACTTGACGAGCTATCAGAAAAACCTAACACTTCTTGTGAAAACTCATCGCAAACCACATCAACTAATTCGATGTCATTGATGGTAGCGGTTGCATAAACATGAGAAGGTGTCGAGTTTTGAGTAGCGTGTATAACAAGTTCCTCTTCGTTGAATCTCAAAGTAATAGTTCTTGCATGAACGTCGATAAGCGATCTCGAGGTGTCTAAAAATGGACGACCTAAAATTAGAGGAACTCGAGGATCCACGGGGATGTCAACTACTATAAAATCAACGGGATAGTAGAACTTCCCCACTTTCACGAAAACATCCTCGGCTACTCCACATGCTAAAATCATAGAATGATCGGCCATCTCGATAGACATGATCGAAGGAGTAAGAGCCGGAAGCGAAAGTGATTTCCAAATGGAAAATGGCATCAAATTAATGCTCGCACCAAGATCGGCCAAGGCGAGGCATTCTTTCATATCTTGTATATCACAAGGAATGAGAAACTTTCCGGGGTCATCAACTTTTTCTGGTATGCGGTTAAGATAAACCGAAGAACAATTAGCAAGCTTTGAAAGCTTTTCCTTATCATTCATCATACTTTTAAAAGTGGAAGCGAAACGAGGCATATATAACAACGCGTCAGCTAAACTTACATCAAAATGAACTTGCTGAAACATTTTTTTTAAAAAGCTCGATTTGTTGTTTGTTACGTTCTTGCAATTTCTCTTTGTTTCATCTCGAAGGGTAAGGTAAGGGTGGTGTGGGTTGTACATTAGGCAACGACCTTGGAATCTCGGGTTCCATGATTGGTATTGGTTCAACCATAGGTGTGGTATGAGCGGTACTTTGTGGGCTTGTGATATGCTCCTTTTCGACCATCACCTCGGGCTCTTTCTCGATTTCCTTCTCCGTTGAAGTACTTGGACGAGAGATTGGTTCATTGAAAGTTTTACCCCTACGTGTAGTAATAACCTTCATTTCTCCCTTCGGGTTTGCAATGGTATCACTAGGAAGACCACCTGAGGAAGAGGGTTTACACATGATTGCTTCAAACATTTTTGCCATTCGGTCTTCAAATTTTGATTGCCTAGCATCCGCTTTTAACAATTCTTCCTTAATCTCATGTTGTCCTTATTCCATCTTTTGTTTATTTTGTTGAAGATGTTGAACGTTTGATAGGTGTGAAAACACCCATCCTTTTACCAATTATTTCCTGCTAAAACAAGACCAAAACGCGTATTTAATGTCATTTGTTTGGAATTATGCGTGGTTTGTGTGTTTGTTATGTTTTCAGAGCCAACCGGATAAATATTGGAGAAAACATGGGATTGCACGGGTTTTATCGAGGAAAAAGACGATAAGACGAAGTCTATAGTCCAAGAGATGCATAAGATTTGAAGTCAATGGGCCTATTTGAAGATTTATCGAAGAAAAGGACCAAAGACGGAAGATTTACCTATGTCGAAGAAACTCAAGTCTATTAAAAGAAGAAATTAAAAGACGAGTTGAAATTATTCGTTGACAAATCCCGAATCGAAATCGAAAACGTCAACTTTTCTGAAAAGACGAGAAGACAAAAAGAAAGGAAGAAAGCCCACTCACCAACCAAGGGAGAAGCCTATATATACTCCTCCCATTCAAGACTCCACTATCTTCTATTCTTTTAATTTTTATTTTCGAGTTCTTAGGAACCATCTCCCTTAAGGAGTGGTTCTCATCTTTGTTTAATTTTCTTCCAATCTTGTAAGTTTAATCTTTTCACTTTGTTCTTTGAATCCTAAATCATTAATACAAATCTTCTTTTAATCTTTCCATCATCTTGTTCTTCATCTCTTTTTGGTTCTATGTTCTTAAGTTTTATTCCATTGATTTGATCATCATAAGTAAGTGGGTTTTGTGTTTTTTGTGGTTTTGGATTGATGTTACCTTAGGTAAATGATTAGTGGTGAAATTGGTTTTAGTTTTGGTTAAAAATTTGGTGATTTTTGGTGTTGAATTCGTGCTCTTATATCTCCTGTTCTTCGCTTTCAAGTTTCTGAGTTTCCCAGATTCCGAATAGGGATTCTGGGATTGTGTTTATTCGGAATATTTAAAATATTCCGAGTAGGGTTTCTTTCTCCTGGTTATTCGGAATAATCAAATTATTCCGAGTAGTGCCTCTTTTAAAATTATTCCGAGTAAAGCTTTCTTTCCAGATATTCCGAATAGTATTTTCCAAAATATTCCGAATAGAGTTCTGTTTGAAAATATTCCGCATTGCCCAGACTTTCCGAATAGAGCAAATATTCCGATTAAGATTTTTATTCCGCATAGGGCATACTTTCCGCATAAGGTTTTTTTCTTTAATTATTCCGCATAGCCTCATTTTTTTGATATTCCGAATAGAGTTAGACTTTCTGAATAGAGCTTCTTTCAAATTATTCCCCATAGGAGAAACATTCCGCATAGCACAAAGTTCCGCATGGCCTTGATTATTCCGAATTAGATCCTATATCCGCATAGCAGTATTATTCCGAGTAAGAGCAGACATTCCGAATAGAGACTTCCAGTTTTATTCTTCGTAAAGGTATTCACTTACTGTTTCATTTAAATTCTGGATTTATTCTCAGTTCTTGTTTCTAGTTTAATTTTATTATTATTTGCCCTTATCATTTTAGTAGATTTAGACCAAAGCTCCCCCTTTTTTAGTCACCAATTACAACGATTCCACTATTGACCGTGATCAATTCGAGAAGATACCAAGAACGAAAAAACGACATATATCAATTGGGTACGAGCAACGCAAAGAGAGATCTTGCAAGCAAAAACCTTTTTATTAACCAACCAAAAGTGAGTTATTAAAATGGCGCCACTGCCGGCTCTTTTCGCAAGGATCAACGGTTTCTTGTGAGAAAAATTGGATTTTGGGATCCGTTCTTTCGGGAACGTTATTTTCAAGCACAATTTTTTTTTAAAAAACCCATAAAAATATAAAATTTTCAAAAATACAAAAACATTAAAAAACCTATAAAAAACAAAAATATTTTCTCTTGCATTTTCTTTTTAGTGTATGCGTACTCGATCAACGTCTTATTCAGAGCCTGAGACTCTCGAACATTTAGACATGGCCGGTGTACACAACAACAATAATAATCCACCCCTCCCAAACAACAACAACAATAATAATCATCCACCTCACCAAAACATGAATAATCCACCCTTACCCGACCTACGAACCATGGAGGAGCTATGTCAACCCACCATGAACGGACGTGGAGGCCCGATTGCACCGATGCATGTCACGGCTCAGGAGTTTTCGTTGAAGCATCACATGATCCAGCAAGTGCAAACTAACCCATTTCGTGGAATTCCGGATGATGATGCCAACAAACACCTCGACAAATTCATTACCATCACCCAGAGCATGAAGTCCCCCGGTGTTTCTATGGATGACCTTCGCCTTCAACTCTTTCCTCACTCGCTTTCTCACCATGCCGAAAAATGGTTTGACCGTCTCCCAAAGAACTCTATTCATACTTGGGACGACATGACTCAACGCTTCTTGTCGTGCTACTTCCCACCATCCATGGTCACGAGCCTTCGTAACCAAATTAGTGGATTCATGCAAGACAATGATGAATCGCTTTTCGATGCTTGGGAACGGTACAATGATTTGATCGAACGCTGTCCAAATCACAATATGCTCCCCGTCACTCTTATTAACACCTTCTACAATGGTCTCACTTTTCGTGATCGTGACACGATCAATGCCGCCGCCGGTGGTACTTTTATGAAAAGGAGACCGGAGGAGTGTCGAGAGTTGATAGAAAACATGACTACTCACCACAAGAATTGGGATTCATCCGCATCCTTAAGATCTAACTCGAGAGTCAATGTTTCTTCTACTACTTCCAATCCTGAGATGACTGAAATTTCTCGACAACTCGCTGAAATGAACAAGAATTTCATGACCATGGCCACAAACCACTTTCAACAAGCTAAAGTCGTTGCTATTTCTTGTGACACATGTGGTGGTCCTCATTCTTATAATGATTGTCCTTCTACTCAAGGCAATTATTCTGAAAACGTTAACGCGGCATACGGTACTTATCCTACGGGAGGCTATCAAGCTCGTCCTCAAGGAGACCGTAGCTTGCTAAGTTATCGTTCCAACAATTATCTTGCTCCACCCGGTTTCCCTCCTCAGAACCAAAACCAAAAACAAAGCTATAACCGAAACAACCAATCCCAACCTCGTGCTCAAAATCAATATCAACCCCAAAGAAACACATACCCAACTCAAGGAAATTCTCAAGCTTACCAAGCTCCACCTCTCAATCAACCGATGGCAGTAAATCAAGACGTTGAGACGTTCATGAAGACTAATCGAGAGATGGTGACGAATCTTCAGAGTCAATTTGTCAACTTGAAGAATGACATGGTGAAACAAGGGAGCGATATTCGAGCCGAGCTAAGGAATGATATGGCCAAACACAGCAATGAAATTAATGCAAACATGAGAGACTCTTTTAATAATCAAGCAATTAACCTTCGTGATATGATTGGTTCGCTCATCCAAGGTAATCAACCCTCTTCTTCGGGTACTCTTCCGAGTAACACCGTTGCGAATCCAAGAGGGGAGATGAAAGCAATCACCACTCGTAGTGGAAAAGGTTATATGGAACCCGAGCTTCCTACACCTCCACCCGTGATTGTGAACATGGAAAAAGAGAAACTTTCCTCACCTCCTTCACCTTCTATCCCCATTTCCCCACCACCCGTGGTTGTGAGTGATCCTATTCCCCTAAAGCCTTCTTCTTCATCCAATATACCTTATCCTTCAAGGTTGAGGAAAGAGAAGCAAAAGAGCAAGGATGATATTCAAGTTTCAAACTTTCTTAAAATGTTTAAACAACTGAATTTTAACATCTCCTTTGCCGAGGCTCTCGCTCACATGCCCAAATACGCTAAGATGTTTAAAGATCTTTTAAGTGATAAGGAAAAGCTTCTCGACATCGCTCAGACCCAACGCAATGAGAACTACTCCGCAGTGCTCTTAAGGAAATTACCCACCAAACTTGGTGATACGGGTCGCTTCTTGATTCCTTGCAACTTCCCGGGAGTCGAGAATTGCATGGCCCTAGCCGATCTAGGTGCCAGTATAAACTTAATGCCTTTAAGTGTTTGGAAGCAATTATCTCTCCCCGAGCTAGTCCCCACCAAAATGACTTTGGAATTAGCCAACCGTACGGTTGCTTATCCAGTGGGGATAGCCGAAGATGTCTTTGTTGGCGTCGACAAATTCACCTTTCCGGCGGATTTTGTTGTTGTTGACTACGAGATGGATCCTCGTGTTCCATTAATCGTTGGACGTCCATTTCTGAGGACCGGTCGCACTCTCATTGATGTAGCCGCGGGCGAAAGAATCATGAGAGTTGGTGATGATAAAATTGTCTTCAACATGGGTAAGATTTCTAAGCAACCTTATTCATATGAGAGTGTTAATGCTATTGATGTTCTCGATGAGGCTTGTGAAGAACATTTTCATGATGCTTGCAAAAGTACTCTCTCTTCTCTACCCAATGTTGAGACCGTTGCCTCAATTGCTCCGGAATTGACTCCTTTTGGAGAAAGTGACTTGGATGATTTCGAAGCTAGCTTGGGTCCTCTCGATATTAAGTATGATGATTCTTCCA
Source organism: Glebionis coronaria (assembly GCA_025667525.1). Lineage (NCBI taxonomy): Eukaryota > Viridiplantae > Streptophyta > Magnoliopsida > Asterales > Asteraceae > Glebionis > Glebionis coronaria. Next base: position 548,745,595 of record CM046874.1, read on the forward strand.
CTGATTGGGATGAAGACATTCGTACTATTGAGAGACTTCTCAATGAAGACCCGTTTCCTCCTCCCTCTCCTAAAGAGGTGACTAATGATGATCCATCGTTAGTTACACCATCTATTGAGGATCCTCCTACTCTTGAGCTTAAGGACCTACCTCCTCATCTTGAGTACGTTTTCCTGGAAGACAACGAGAAGTTACCGGTCAACATCACGAAGGACCTGAAAGAAGACGAAAAAGCCCGACTTGTCGCCGTGTTGAAGAAGCATAAAAGAGCTATCGCTTGGGAAATCTCCGACATTCGTGGAATTGATCCTCACTTTTGCACACATAAAATTCTCATGGAGGACGACTTTAAGCCCACAATTCAAAGCCAACGAAGGGTGAATCCTAAAATCCATGAAGTCATCAAAAAAGAGGTTATCAAACTTCTTGATGCGGGTATGATTTACCCTATTTCGGATTCACCATGGGTTAGTCCAGTCCATTGTGTGCCTAAGAAAGGCGGAATTACCGTTGTGCCCAATGCAAACAACGAGTTGATTCCTACCCGTCTTGTTACTGGGTGGAGAGTTTGTATAGACTATCGCAAACTCAATGATGCCACGAGAAAGGATCATTTCCCTCTACCTTTTATGGACCAAATGCTTGAACGTTTAGCGGGTAATGAATATTACTGCTTTCTTGATGGTTTCTCGGGTTATTTCCAAATACCCATCGATCCCCAAGATCAAGAGAAGACAACATTCACTTGTCCCTATGGCACATTTGCTTACAAAAGAATGCCTTTTGGCTTATGCAATGCCCCCGAGACTTTCCAAAGGTGCATGTTGGCTATCTTCCATGACATGATTGAGCAAACCATGGAAGTCTTCATGGATGATTTCTCGGTCTTCGGGGATTCCTTCTCTTCTTGCCTTGCCAATTTGGAACGTATGCTTAAGCGGTGCGAAGACACTCGCCTTGTTCTAAACTGGGAAAAATGCCATTTTATGGTAAAAGAAGGCATTGTGCTAGCACACAAAATCTCTAACGCCGGTCTAGAAGTCGACCGTGCTAAAGTAGATGTCATAGCCAAATTACCTCCACCTTCAACCGTGAAGGGTGTGAGAAGCTTTCTGGGTCATGCGGGCTTCTATCGTCGATTCATTCAGGATTTCTCTAAAATCGCTCGCCCGATGACCCACCTCTTGGAAAAAGATACTCCTTTTATCTTTTCTAAAGAGTGTCTCGAAGCCTTCAATCTTCTTAAGGATAAGCTAACTAAGGCACCGGTCTTGGTTACCCCTAATTGGGAACTGCCTTTTGAATTGATGTGCGATGCTAGCGACTTTGCTATTGGTGCGGTTTTGGGCCAACGAGTGAATAAACACTTCCAACCAATCCACTACGCTAGCAAAACAATGACGGGGGCTCAATTGCATTATACGACAACCGAAAAAGAGCTTTTAGCTGTTGTCTATGCTTTTGAGAAATTTCGCCCCTATCTTGTTTTATCCCCCACCATCGTATACACGGACCATTCCGCGTTGAAGTACTTGATGACAAAGCATGATTCTAAGCCAAGACTTCTTCGCTGGGTTTTACTCCTTCAAGAATTCAACATTGAAATTCGTGACAAGAAGGGTGCCGAAAACCTGGCCGCGGATCATCTGAGCAGACTTGAGGATCCATATCAAGGGGATCATCCGAACAAAGAGATCAATGACTCTTTCCCCCTTGAGACCTTAATGTCTATAAATCTCAATCTTGATGGCAGCCCGTGGTTTGCCGATATTGCAAACTACTTAGCGGGTGGTGTTCTCATCCAAGGGTTAACATCCCAACAAAAGAAGAAGTTCTTGAACGATGTTAAGACTTACTTTTGGGATGACCCTTTTCTATTCAAACAATGCGCTGACTTGATTATTCTCCGATGTGTTGACAGACCGGCAGCTTTTGACATTCTCCAAGCTTTCCACAAAGGACCCACCGGTGGTCACTTTGGTCCCAACTACACCGCTAAAAAAGTGTTTGACTCGGGATTCTATTGGCCCACCATTTATCGTGATGCCCACGAGATGGTTAAACATTGTGATGCTTGCCAAAAACAAGGCAAGATCACATATAAAGATGAGATGCCTCAAAATTTCATACAAGAATGAGAAATATTTGATGTATGGGGCATCGACTTTATGGGGCCATTCCCTTCTTCTAAAGGCAACAAATACATCCTTGTCGCTGTCGACTACGTTTCTAAATGGGTTGAAGCCAAAGCTTTACCCACTAACGACGCGAGGGTGGTTTGTAATTTCTTGAACAACTGTTTGCTCGTTTCGGTGTTCCTCGTGCTATTATCAGTGACCGCGGGACTCATTTTTGCAACGATCAATTTGCAAGAGTCATGGCTAAGTATGGTGTCAATCACCGTCTTTCCACCGCTTATCATCCTCAAACCAACGGTCAAGCCGAGATATCCAACCGTGGATTGAAGAGAATTTTGGAACGTACTGTGGGAGAGCATCGTGCCTCGTGGGCCGATAAACTTGATGATGCTCTGTGGGCTTTCCGTACCGCCTATAAGACACCGATTGGTTGTACACCTTATCGTCTTGTGTACGGGAAAGCTTGCCACCTCCTTATCGAGCTGGAACATAAGGCATACTGGGCCTTGAAGTGGGCTAACTTTGACATCAACAAAGCCGGTGATTTTCGCAAGATTCAACTCAACGAGCTACAAGAATTGAGGAATCAAGCTTACGAGAACTCATTGATCTACAAGGAGAAGACCAAGATTATCCATGATGCTAAAATCAAGAACCGAGAGTTCCACGTTGGTGATCAAGTCTTACTCTTTAACTCTCGGTTGAAGATCTTCTCAGGCAATGTTGGAAATACGTTTTACGTATTTGTGAAGGATCGGTCGCTCCAACGATAATTATGTAATGGGCTCGTGATCCACTTAGTTATGTATAGTCCATATAGCCCACATGTAGGGTGGGCTATATATATACCCCTCCTAGCATGTTAGGAGGGGTTGGTTAGTTCATTCAAACAACTTTCATTAATCTAATCACTTTCTCTTTCTACTTTTCTTCCCTCTCCTTTCTCTCTCTACACCTAATCTCCTTCTTCCCCATCTCTTCCACCAAATCCATAGATCTAATCCATCCATTTACCAAATCCTTAGAAATCGTAGACCTTCAATTGGTATCAAGAGCCATGGTTGAATCTTAGGATTTGCATTTTTTTTTATCTTTTGATTTGGTGGTAAAAATTCTTTCTTTTCTTATTTTTTATCCATTTTTTTATCATTCGATCAATTTTTTGATCAATTTTTTATCAATTTTTTATAAATTTTTATCAATTTTTATTTTTGTTATCAGTTTTATTTTTTACGTAGGTTTTTTTTTACAATCAGTTTTTTTATAATCACATTTTTTTTTTATCCTTTTTTAATCAGTCTCTTTTTTAATTATTTTTTACTCAGTTAATTTTTTTTATCAAATTTTTTTAGATCAGTTTTTTTTTTTTTTTGTTTAATTAGTCCAAATCCGTCCAAATTTTCTTCTTTTTCATATATGTCCAAAGTCTCAGGTTTTTGATCCAATCTGTCGAATCTGTCTACTGTTTGTTGTCCTTCAATTTTTTGTCCAATACAGTCCTGTTCTATCCCGTTTTCAGTCCAAAAAGTGGCATCTGTCCTTTAGATCCAGTTAACAGTTTTCCGTTCTATTCCGTATAAACATTCCGAATAGACATATTTTTTCCGAATAGACAAAACATTCCGAATTGACACAACATTCCGAATAGGAAAAAAGTTCCGAATAAGAAAAAAAAGTTCCGAATAGGAAAAAAGTTCCGAATAGGAAAAACTTCCGAATAGGAAAAACTTCCGAATAGGAAATACTTCCGAATAGGAAATACTTCCGAATAGGATTTTCCGAATAGGCTTTTCTAACAACTCGACCCAAACAGTGACTCTTGACTCAATTCAAAACCTACAGACCCACAACTCTCGACTCACAAAATCATCACAACTCTCGACTCTCAAACCTCTCAGCCTAACAGGACCCCCAAACCTCGACTCCCTCACACCGACTCTCTCCCTCGCAACCCAAACTAAAAACCATCCACACTCGACCAGACCCAACACCCTCGACACCTCCCCACCCTCTCAAACCAACACCCTCGAAACCCTCCACTCACACCACAACTTCTGTTAACCCACTGCCAAACAAAATCTTTCTGTTAACCCAACTCACTCCCTCACCACCCACACGACTCCCTCACTCACAATACTCTCGACACATCTCTCGACTCCCTCAACTCTCTCCCTCGAACCGACTCAAATAAAAACACTCGACTCACTCACTCTAACACCCCCACACCTCTCGAACCCTCACCCGATCCACTCTCACAATACTCTCGACAATCTCTCTCTAACTCAAACCAAACCAACAGGACCCCCATATCTACACTCATCTCACCGACACCCTCTTGACTCTCACATTATCTCACTCTCGACTTTGAATCATCAAACCAAAAACACAACACAACCTCACCCTCACGTAAACCCCCTCACGACACTAAAACCCACAACCCACTCACCCTCGCTCGACCATCGACTCCCTCACCACTCGAACTCAAAAAGACATCATCTTGACTCAAAAATCTTGACACTTGACAAGAAAGACACGACAGTAGATAGAAGGGACTCAATTAAACCAACATGCAAACATAATAAAACCTACCCGAGATCATTTAAATGATCTTGATAACTCTTCTTGATTCTTGAATCGGTGAACGAGATTTGATTGATGCTTGAAGTTATTTGGTATTAAGATTGTTTGATTGAGGGATTTGAAGTTGTTTGCTTGAGGGTTTCATTAGATCTTGGTTACACATAATTAACAGGGAGAGATAGTGTTTGTTAGCTTAGGGTTGTGTTTGTGGAGAGAGAGCATTAACAGCGAAAGAAAGTGTGAGAGGCGGAGGATTAGTCTGTGAGGAGAGAGAGAGATATAAGAGTGGGCGGACTTAACTAGGTTTGACGAATTTTTTTCTTATTATTTAAATGGGACGGAGATAACAAGAAAGTGGGGCGGTGGAAGTATTTGTTTGGGCCACGTGTTGTGGTTAGGCGGACAAAACAAGAACAGTTTTTTTATTAATTTCATTTTTAAATTAGGTAATTTTCTTTAGTTAACGCAATTGTCAAATTCACTTTACAAAAATATATCCGATTTTTTTTCAAACATAAATCAGTTTTTTCTATTTCTATATTTTAGAAAGTTTTTTTTTTGCGTTATTTCTTTTATTATTTTGTACCTTTTTTTTTTTTTTTTTTTTTTTTTTATTTTGAAAATTTTAATTTCTATTTTGGATATTATATTTTTTAATTTTGATTATCAATTCATATTTTTATTCAAATTTTTATTTTGAAATGTTTATGATATTAAGTTATAGTCGGGACAAAGTGACGTGCTATAGTGACAAGGATTATTTAGTCGACGGATTGTTGAGGCGGTTATTCTGAAAGTTTACGTGGAAAAATCCTGTGAATTTCATTTTCTTGGTTTATCCACGATTTGTCAAGTATCGTATTGGTCTTTCGACATTTACCACGATTATCTTTCTTCGACTTTCAATGGATTTTTTGAATTCGACATCAAACAAGGGAGAATCATATAATTTGCAAGGCAAGGTCAGAGAAAGTGGCATCACTTCATTTCGAATGCTTCAATCTCATCTTGTCACTCTTTCGGGGATTCAAGGAGGGCGCGAATTTGTGACAATCTTTGGACAAGATCGTCATATATTCATCGACTCAATTTTCACCACTTTGACCGAACTCGCCGAGCAACTCAACCGTGACAACTTTAATCACTCTGCATCGGCACTTGCATACAAGACTCTTGTGACACAACTCACGCCTTTCCTCCAATTCAATATCATCAAGTCTGAAAGTTCGATGCTTTGCCAATCATTTCTTCGAGATACACATACCGAGCTTCGAGTTTTTCGTGATACAATATTGAAACTCATGTCATCGGTCTCGTCTTCGATTTATGAAAGATCTCGACTTCAGCAAGGGTATGATAATGGAGTGCAAGACTCTTTGATGCCAGAGGAAACTGGTCATACGGTTGACAACTTGGAGCCTAAAGATGACAAGAGCACGGAATCAGGAGCACAACATGATACCAGTGGTACGTCAGGGATTGTTCACGAGATCACTCTTGATGACACCTTACCCGTTTATGACGAAGAGCCTGCAAACATGGTACAATGTGATGTTAATTATGATGTATATGCTGATGACATACCGCATATTGAGCATTCGAAACCTAATTATGACAAACATGGGATGGAAAAGAGTGATAGAAATACCACTTCTGATTCATCCGATGTGAGTCATAATGGGGGAGAAAGTATTCAAAATGCTAAACATCATGATAATTGTCCCATTACTGCTTCATTGATTACTTCTGATTCCAAGATTAGAGAGCTCGAAATGATTGTAGCTCAACAATTAAAAGATCTTGAGGATGCCAAACTTGAATTTTCTAAGAAAACGGACAAATTTGAAACATACTTTGAAAAACTTGAAAAGTCAAACGTTGTTCTTGAAAGAAAATTGGATCAAACTGTTCTAGATTCTAAAGCTGAAAAGGATAATCTTTTGAAACAAATTCAACTGCTTGAATCTAAGTTGGCATCCCAAGATAACTTGCTCAAAGAGAATGAGACTTTAAAGGCTCAAGTACAGGAAAAGGTCTTTGCTATAGCTGCGTTGAAAAACGAGTTAAGGAAAACTAAAGGATCTAGTGTGGACACTAAGCTTGAAAAACCATCAATCTTGGGGAAACCGCCTACAAATCAGTTCGTCAGACAACCGATTGTCAGACAACCTACTGCATTTAGATCCGAGCGACCACAATCCTCGAGACCGCGGTTTGCCTCCCAAGTTGATTTGGTTCATCTTATTAGACCAGTCACTCCAGCAACTAGGCCCAATGTGATCACTCCAGCTTTAGCAAGACCAAATCATATGATTGCCTCTAGTTTCCCTAAAAATACCAAGACCACGTCTAGAACTAGTTCAAATGACGTTTGCCATAAATCTGGTCTTGGGGAAGCTAAGCAAAAGACACATGCAAGAGATAGCAATGTCCAACCTAGTCAGATGCCTTCTAGATTACCCAACACTGCTAACCGTAGCATGCCATCTTCTAGGAGCATCGATCAATCATCTAGGAATTATTCAGACATTAAATATGCTACTTGTAAAACATGTAGAAAATGTGTCTTTACGGCAAATCATGATGCTTGTGTCAAGAAATTACTTGATGAGGTGAACTCCCGTGCTAGAATTAAGTCCCAGTGGATAGATAAAATCAAACCCTTTGGTAAAGTTTGGCGCCCCACTGGTAGAACTTTTACTCTTGTAGGAAACGAGTGCCCTTTAACTAGGATAGTTTCTGATTCTACGAAGACTACTAGGGAGAAAATTGCAAAGGATGATACATCACTTAAGCCTGAACTTAAGATTTTCTATAAAAGGAAACGTGTGCCAACTAAGACAAGTGAATCATCCCCTCAGGCCACCTCTGACACAAGTAAAGCCAACTGTGAACCCCCATGTGCTTCTATAATTGATATCGCTAACCCACGTCAAAGCATGCAAATTCCTAATGAGATTGCAGGTACCAAAGTTGATGTTCCAAAAGAACGAAGCGGTCCAATCGTTGTGTACCGTTCAACTAAGGACACTCTTAGAGTTTGGTTGCTGAAGAAGCAGATATCAGAGAAACAAATGTCTCAGGGGATTCATGGTTAAGCTGCACAAAGGACTTACAGTCACATAACAGACTGTAACTCGATCTCCAAAGACAGGAAAGTTCATCCCGATGATGACTTATCCTAAAAACGAGAAATTCATTTTTCTCGGGCATGAGCTTACATCAAAAACATTCCAAGTTTTTAAGCTCATGCACTATGGTTTATCATTAAATATCAGATGGTAACCCGTGCATCAAATAAAGGAAAGTTTATCACCGATGATAAACTTATCCTTACAACGAGAAATTAATTTTTCTCGGGCATGAGCTTATATCGAAAACATTCAAAGTTTTTAAGCTCATGCACAATGACTTACAGTTAAATGTCAGACTGTAACTCAAACTTAAAATAAAGGAAAGCTTATCGTTCATGATAACTTATCCTCTTTAACGAGAAATTCACCTTTCTCGGTCATGAGCTTGTCTTAAAACATTCGAAGTTTTAAGCTCAGAAAGGAAAGTGTATCTTTTAAATAAGAGAACTTTTCCTCATAACGAGAAATTCACCTTTCTCGGTCATGAGCTTTCCGTTAAAACAGTCAAAGTTTTCAAGCTCATGAAAACGACTTCTAAGTAAATGTCAGCTTAGGACTCGTTCTTCAGATAAAAGGAAAGTTTATCGCCGATGATAAACTTATCCTTAACAACGGGAAGTTTACAACTTCTCGCACTTGAGCTCGTTTTATAAGATATTCAACATCTTAAGCTCAAGTAATTGATTTTCAAAACTTTGAACACAATTTTTCGAGAATTTCTCAAAAGGTTTTTCTAAATCTTTCAAAATTGTGTGTTCAAAAATGTTTTGATAAAAAGGGCATGTCTTCTGGAATCGATAATATTTACGAACCTAGAAATGTCATTCAATAATGACACGGGGTTGTAAATAAAGTTCGAGCAGAAGTTCAAACTTTTAAAACATGCTCAAAATGGTTTGCTATTATTTCAGATAGCAACCCGCTTTTCATAATCAAGTCAAGCATTTCACCGGAAAGCTTTGACTCAACAACGGGAATTAATTTTCTCGGGGACGTGACGAGGTGACCAACATTCGTGAACAAGAACCATGTGCTTCTTTCATATGCTGTTCTCCATTATTCAGGTCCAACCTCGTACATTGCTAATCTTGTGAATTCATTATTATATCTGATCTTTGCACGTAATAAATACCTTACACTTGTGTTTAAAAGGTATTTAATTTACGTTTCAAGTACACCCTAATTAATTTGAGGGGGAGCTTGTTAATATCACGAAGATAATTGGATTTGCATCTTTCTTCCCAAATTTTCTTAAAATGTTATTAAATCAATTGATATTAAAAACATCGATTGGGTTAATATTTTTAATATGGGGGAGAAAATGTGATTTAATATGGGATATGATCAATCATAAATGGTTTGACTTAACGTGTTAGCTCATCCCGACATGTGCGAAATGTTTTCGAATATCGTAGCATATGTTAAGGGGGAGCAAAATGGATTTGCACTTCAAAATGGATTTCATGGTGACATACACTTACCCAAAACATCTCTATTCACGACGGTAAAGATTGTGGTGACATAAGGATGGTAGGATAGGTTAAAGTCCAATGATTTCTCTAGAACCGGAGGAATCTTCCCAAGGACATTCCATAGCTAGAAATAGTAGTCTTTAGGAAAGATGGAGAAAAGTTGTGAACGTAGCTGAATGCCGACCGAGTACTTAAGTTAGCACTGGAACAATCACAACAAGGTGCTAGTTATGACGTATTGGTAAGCATTGAAGGGGTTGAAGAATGAAAAAGAATTGTAAAGATAAAGGGTGTAAAGAAAGAAGCCCTCCTTACAACCTTAGGCAGAAACCGGGTCAATTCATATGCTATTGAGATCATTTTTAATGATTCTTGATATTGAAGAAAGACATCATGGACCCAGTGATGCAAGGCACAACCCATCCCAGCTAACTCAGATATCTCTTAAAAGATATTTCTTTTAATCACACGGAGACAACACATTATCTATTGATTTATTCACTCCGAATAAATTGGTATTGAAAAGGTGGCACTCCTCTCCAGCCTCCGATCACTTAAATCCAAAATGCACGATCGAGTCTAGAGCCATTTGAGATCATCAAATATCTCATTAGGACACACTTTCATTATTCCTTGCTTGTTCACACAATGTGAAAAGTAAGAAAGATCTTAAGAGTCCTACGCAAAATCTTCATGATCTTGCCTGAATATCTGAGTAATACGAAAGTATTTACAATGAAGATGGAAATCCTTCTTGAGCGAATATCAAAAAGCTCATGGTAGGTGACTTGTGCGATTCTTTATGAATCAAACTTGTGATAACTGGAAAGCAACAGTGGTTTAACTCTTAAATGAATTTAAACACGTTCCAGGCCTCTACGCATTATCATATGATCTTGCCAGAACACTCAGAGTGACTCTTTATTGATCACAATGACGAGTGGAAATCCTTCTAGTGTTAACATCAAACAGCACTTGGTAGGTAACTTGCAAGATTCTTTATGAATCAAGCTAGTGACAACTGGAAAGCAACGATGGTGCGGTTCTTAATTGAACTTCACTTGTTCCAGGAACATGAATTGACGGCTTCAAATCATGCGGATAATATTATCCAAATGATTCACTCTTTACGTTCGCAGTCAGCTTTGGACGGTCGAGTAAAGAGAACGGGTTTACCCGCGAAATCTTGTCAAGGAGGTTCTTTATTGAAACTACCTGTCACAAGTACGATATTTAATATCGTCCAACGGTCTTCACCGACCGGAGGTAAAATGCTACCGAATTAGAATGAAATGTTCAAGGCCATTTCATCCGTGTATATGGTTTGTTGCTAACTGTCTTATGCAGCGTAACAAGAAGGTGGCATTGCGGTGTATAATCCAGAAGAAGTCGTCACCACATGCTTATACTACATACAATTAGTACTTCAACAAATTCAAGAAAGCCCGAAGGTCAAGTCTTCCGCTGTATCAAACTCTAAAGCTTTCAAGAATTTAAAGGTATAAGTATGTGGAACATGAAGTCACGAAGAGGCAAATTTCACAAGTGATGAATGCACAAGGTCAAGGCAAGGAAACATGCTCAAGACTAAAGTCAAAGATCACATCAAGCATATTCACAAGAACAAGATCGAAGACTCAAGCATAGATGCTAGGTTTAAGATTTTGTAAAATGGTGTGACCTCCCTTAGGGGGAGATTGTTGGAAATATGTTTTCCCAAAGAAAGTCTCGGTCACATCATTATTAGCATAGATCACGAGCTATAGAATATTTAGAACTTTGTAACTTGGAGCGACCTCCCTTAGGGGGAGATTGTTGGAAATACGTTTTACGTATTTGTGAAGGATCGGTCGCTCCAACGATAATTATGTAATGGGCTCGTGATCCACTTAGTTATGTATAGTCCATATAGCCCACATGTAGGGTGGGCTATATATATACCCCTCCTAGCATGTTAGGAGGGGTTGGTTAGTTCATTCAAACAACTTTCATTAATCTAATCACTTTCTCTTTCTACTTTTCTTCCCTCTCCTTTCTCTCTCTACACCTAATCTCCTTCTTCCCCATCTCTTCCACCAAATCCATAGATCTAATCCATCCATTTACCAAATCCTTAGAAATCGTAGACCTTCAGGCAAGTTGAAGAGCCGCTGGTCTGGTCCATTCACCATCGCCAATGTCTTTCTCTATGGCACCATTGAGCTTTCTCAGCCAAATGGGCCCAACTTCAAGGTGAATGGCCAGCGTTTGAAATTGTACTTTGGTGAGGACATCTCTCAAGAGATGACTCCATCCCTCACCACGTTTCCCTTGAATTAGTTCGGGACCGAGTCAGGCTCGCGACTCGGTAAACAAAAACAAGCGCTCCTCGGGAGGCAACCCGAGTATCTATCCCCCTTTCCCATTTTTCATCATAAGTGTAGGAGGAGCTATATAGGTTGCTTGTTTTTGGATGGTGATGTGATTACAGGGATAATTGCACTTTTGGAATCTTTGAAGAACCGTGCTCCCATGTTATCCACAATACCGGTTCTATCTCTCAACTATCGTGATTCAATTATCTTCATATTCACATTTGAAATTGATCACTTTAGTCGTCCCTTCCTTAGCTTGATTTAACCAACGTGCACATTTGAAATTGATCACTTTAGTCGTCCCTTCCTTGGAATGGAGTGAGATTTGGTGTAGAATTAGCAAGAATCGGATCCAAAATAGTGGGATTGCCACTTGACGAGCTATCAGAAAAACCTAACACTTCTTGTGAAAACTCATCGCAAACCACATCAACTAATTCGATGTCATTGATGGTAGCGGTTGCATAAACATGAGAAGGTGTCGAGTTTTGAGTAGCGTGTATAACAAGTTCCTCTTCGTTGAATCTCAAAGTAATAGTTCTTGCATGAACGTCGATAAGCGATCTCGAGGTGTCTAAAAATGGACGACCTAAAATTAGAGGAACTCGAGGATCCACGGGGATGTCAACTACTATAAAATCAACGGGATAGTAGAACTTCCCCACTTTCACGAAAACATCCTCGGCTACTCCACATGCTAAAATCATAGAATGATCGGCCATCTCGATAGACATGATCGAAGGAGTAAGAGCCGGAAGCGAAAGTGATTTCCAAATGGAAAATGGCATCAAATTAATGCTCGCACCAAGATCGGCCAAGGCGAGGCATTCTTTCATATCTTGTATATCACAAGGAATGAGAAACTTTCCGGGGTCATCAACTTTTTCTGGTATGCGGTTAAGATAAACCGAAGAACAATTAGCAAGCTTTGAAAGCTTTTCCTTATCATTCATCATACTTTTAAAAGTGGAAGCGAAACGAGGCATATATAACAACGCGTCAGCTAAACTTACATCAAAATGAACTTGCTGAAACATTTTTTTTAAAAAGCTCGATTTGTTGTTTGTTACGTTCTTGCAATTTCTCTTTGTTTCATCTCGAAGGGTAAGGTAAGGGTGGTGTGGGTTGTACATTAGGCAACGACCTTGGAATCTCGGGTTCCATGATTGGTATTGGTTCAACCATAGGTGTGGTATGAGCGGTACTTTGTGGGCTTGTGATATGCTCCTTTTCGACCATCACCTTGGGCTCTTTCTCGATTTCCTTCTCCGTTGAAGTACTTGGACGAGAGATTGGTTCATTGAAAGTTTTACCCCTACGTGTAGTAATAACCTTCATTTCTCCCTTCGGGTTTGCAATGGTATCACTAGGAAGACCACCTGAGGAAGAGGGTTTACACATGATTGCTTCAAACATTTTTGCCATTCGGTCTTCAAATTTTGATTGCCTAGCATCCGCTTTTAACAATTCTTCCTTAATCTCATGTTGTCCTTATTCCATCTTTTGTTTATTTTGTTGAAGATGTTGAACGTTTGATAGGTGTGAAAACACCCATCCTTTTACCACTTATTTCCTGCTAAAACAAGACCAAAATGCGTATTTAATGTCATTTGTTTGGAATTATGCGTGGTTTGTGTGTTTGTTATGTTTTCAGAGCCAACCGGATAAATATTGGAGAAAACATGGGATTGCACGGGTTTTATCGAGGAAAAAGACGATAAGATGAAGTCTATAGTCCAAGAGATGCATAAGATTTGAAGTCAATGGGCCTATTTGAAGATTTATCGAAGAAAAGGACCAAAGACGGAAGATTTACCTATGTCGAAGAAACTCAAGTCTATTAAAAGAAGAAATTAAAAGACGAGTTGAAATTATTCGTTGACAAATCCCGAATCGAAATCGAAAACGTCAACTTTTCTAAAAAGACGAGAAGACAAAAAGAAAGGAAGAAAGCCCACTCACCAACCAAGGGAGAAGCCTATATATACTCCTCCCATTCAAGACTCCACTATCTTCTATTCTGTTAATTTTTATTTCCGAGTTCTTAGGAACCATCTCCCTTAAGGAGTGGTTTTCATCTTTGTTTAATTTTCTTCCAATCTTGTAAGTTTAATCTTTTCACTTTGTTCTTTGAATCCTAAATCATTAATACAAATCTTCTTTTAATCTTTCCATCATCTTGTTCTTCATCTCTTTTTGGTTCTAAGTTCTTAAGTTTTATTCCATTGATTTAATCATCATAAGTAAGTGGGTTTTGTGTTTTTTGTGGTTTTGGATTGATGTTTACCTTAGGTAAATGATTAGTGGTGAAATTGGTTTTAGTTTCGGTTAAAAATTTGGTGATTTTTGGTGTTGAATTCGTGCTCTTATATCCCCTGTTCTTCGCTTTCAAGTTTCTGAGTTTCCCAGATTCCGAATAGGGATTCTGGGATTGTGTTTATTCGGAATATTTAAAATATTCCGAGTAGGGTTTCTTTCTCCTGGTTATTCGGAATAATCAAATTATTCCGAGTAGTGCCTCTTTTAAAATTATTCCGAGTAAAGCTTTCTTTCCAGATATTCCGAATAGGATTTTCCAAAATATTTCGAATAGAGTTCTGTTTGAAAATATTCCGCATTGCCCAGACTTTCCGAATAGAGCAAATATTCCGATTAAGATTTTTATTCCGCATAGGGCATACTTTCCGCATAAGGTTTTTTTCTTTAATTATTCCGCATAGCCTCATTTTTTAGATATTCCGAATAGAGTTAGACTTTCCGAATAGAGCTTCTTTCAAATTATTCCGCATAGGAGAAACATTCCGCATAGCACAAAGTTCCGCATGGCCTTGATTATTCCGAATTAGATCCTATATTCCGCATAGCAGTATTATTCCGAGTAAGAGCAGACATTCCGAATAGAGACTTCCAGTTTTATTCTTCGTAAAGGTATTCACTTACTGTTTCATTTAAATTCTGGATTTATTCTCAGTTCTTGTTTCTAGTTTAATTTTATTATTATTTGCCCTTATCATTTTAGTAGATTTAGACCAAAGCTCCCCCTTTTTTAGTCACCAATTACAACGATTCCACTATTGAGCGTGATCAATTCGAGAAGATACCGAGAACGAAACAACGACATATATCAGTTGGGTACGAGCAACGCAAAGAGAGATGTTGCAAGTAAAAACCTTTTTATTAACCAACCAAAAGTGAGTTATTAACGTTTCCTTCCATTTTATTAGCATGAGTCTTAAGTTCATTAGCAAGTTCGTTTTTAAGCTCGTTTTTCAACGCGGATCTTAAGCTAATCATTTCACGTTGCATATTATTAAATTAAGCATCATTTGCTTTAGCATAATTCAAAAATTCTCCTTGAAGTTTTTTGGTGTGATCATTTTGAAAACCTTGTGTAGTAGTTTGAAAATCACGGTTTTGGTTTTGATTTTTAATAAGTGTGAAAACACTTATCCTTTTACCACTTAATTTTAATAATAACCAAGCCAAAACGTGTATTTTATATCGTAAATGTCGGAATTATGCGTGGTCTATGTTTTTGTTGTGATTTAGGACCAGAATGTGAAAAGGGAAGAAAACACGGGCTTTCACGGGCTTTTATCGAAGAAAAAGACAAAAGACGAAGTCAAAAGATCAAGAGTGCAAAAAGAACGGAAGTCCAAGGCCTATTCTGAAGATTTATCGAAGAAAAAGTTTAAAGACGGAAGTTTAATAAAGCCGAAGAACTCAAGTCTAATTAATGAAGAAATTACAAGACAAGTTTAATTAATCCCGAGACAAAGTCGAAAAAGTCGAAGAATTTAGAAGACGAAAAGACGAGAAAGAAAGAAAGAAGGAAGCTTCCAACACATGCTTACCTCCCTAATCTCCTATAAATACCCTCCTAATATCACATTAGGAGGTGTTGGCTATTTGACACATAGTTCTACCACCTTTAATTACTTTCACTTTTCTTATTGTCATTTACATAATTGCACCTTTAATTTCTTTCCTTTAATTTCAAGTAAGTCTTTTAATTTTGTTATTGAATCTTTACTTTTAATCAAGTTTTTATTTTTAATCTCTCATTCTACCTTTCTTGCTTTGCTTAACCTTTATGTTTATGTGCTTATTGTTATGCTTATTCGATTAAATGTTATGTTTTTATGCTTTTAATTCTTTTGGATTATTGATTTTATAGCCTATTTTGTATCTTTCTTAAATTTACTTAAGTGTTTATAGAAGTTAATTTTATAAAAAAGTCGTTTTTAAATATTTTATCATTTAGTGTTAATACAAGGTTTTGCCCGAAAGAAAATTATCGTTCTAGTGGTCTAATCGAATTGATCTAGATTAACTATGCGACTCTGCTGTTCTTTGGTGGAAACAAATAGTTGTGTCGTTGTAGTATTAAAATGTGCAAAACTTTAAAGTAAAAGGCAGGTAATTTAAATCTAACGCTATTTTAAAAATAAATGGCGAGTATTTAAAAGCGTGACGAAAAATTAAAAGGCACTTAAAGTAAATAACGCAAACTTAAAACTATCTAAGGCAAACTTAAAACGCAACTAAAACTTAAACTAAGGCAAGGCTAAAATAAATCTAAGGCAAGTACTCTTAAAGTGCGACTATGGAAAAAGGCGGGAAAAATAAAGCTTGAAAATTAAAAATTAAAAACAGAAACTAAAAAGAACCTGAAAATAACTCACTTGGAATAATTACTCGTTCGGAATGTCACCTTCACCCGGAATAATTCTTCTTCGTTCGGAATAAATCAACACAAAACACTCATTCGGAACTTTGGTTCGGAACTTCCTTGGTTCGGAACTTTTGCTTGGTTCAGAACTTTGGTTCGGAACTTTTGCTTGGTTCTGAACTTTTGCTTGGTTCTGAACTTTTGCTTGTTTCGGAACTTTGGTTCGGAACTTCCTTGGTTCTGAACTTTTGCTTGGTTCTGAACTTTTGCTTGGTTCTGAACTTTTGCTTGGTTCGGAACTTTTGCTTGGTTCAGAACTTTTGCTTGGTTCTAAACTTTTGTTTGGTTCTGAACTTTTGCTTGGTTCGGAACTTTTGCTTGGTTATGAACTTTTGCTTGGTTCTGAACTTTTGCTTGGTTCGGAACTTTTGCTTGGTTCTGAACTTTTGCTTGGTTCAGAACTTTTGCTTGGTTCTGAACTTTTGCTTGGTTCTGAACTTTTGCTTGGTTCTGAACTTTTGCTTGGTTCAGAACTTTTGCTTGGTTCTGAACTTTTGCTTGGTTCTAAACTTTTGCTTGGTTCAGAACTTTTGCTTGGTTCTGAACTTTTGCTTGGTTCTGAACTTTGGCTTGGTTCTGAACTTTGGCTTGGTTCTGAACTTTTGCTTGGTTCTGAACTTTGGATTGGTTCTGAACTTTTGCTTGGTTCTGAACTTTGGTTTGGTTATGAACTTTTGCTTGGTTCAAAACACTTGGTGTTGATCCGTAACTTACCTGGGAAAAGGTCAGTAACAGCAAAACAAACACCCCGAAGAACAGGGAACACAATATACACGAATCTAATCACAATTTAACCAAAATCAAACATAAGATTAAACCTAACTAATAACAAAACATTCAATAATCATAAACAAACTATCCAAATAAACAAAACTAACAAATCTAACCACAATAATCAAAACCCACTTTGATCAAAATAAGAACATGAACATGAACATAAACATAAAAATCAAAGATTAAGAAAGGTAGATAGGAGATTAACAAAATAAAGTAAAGATTGACAAGAATTAAATGGAAACTTACTTGAAATTAAAGGAATTTAAGGTGCAAGACAAGTATTTAAATTTGACAAGTATTTAAATGACAAGGTAATTAAATATGGAAGAACTAATTGTCACTATTAGCCAACAAAGAAAAATGATTAACAACTAATCTATATATATGGGAGGATTAGGAAGCTTCCTCCCCTCTTTCCTTTTCTCTTAATTGCATCATTAGGCCCTTCCTTCTTAATCTCTTTGTTATTTGCACCATTAGTCCTTAAGCCTTTAAATATTCTTTAATCTTGGACTTATATGACTTTTGGCTCGGGATTTCTTTGAACTCGTCTTTTAATTCTTCAATAAAATAGACTTAAGTTCTTCGGCTTTAAGTAAACTTCCGTCTTTTGACTTTTTCTTCGATAAATCTTCAGAATTGGTCTTGGACTTCCGTTCTATTTGCACTCTTGACTTCTCGACTTCATCTTTCATCTTTTTCTTCAATAAAAGCCCGTGAATGCCCGTGTTTTCTCCACTTTTCACCTTTTCGTCCTAAATCACAACAAAAACACAAACCACGCATAATTCCGACATAAAAGACATAAAATACACGTTTTGGCTCGGTTATTATTGTAATTAAGTGATAAAAAGGATGGGTGTTTACACACCTATCAAATCCCCTACACTTGACCATTGCAATGTCCTCATGCAATGCATTAGTTACAAAGCACGTTTACATTTTTCATCATAATCAATCCACGGTGGCCTTTATTAAAGAGATAGAAAACCATAAACATTCAAAATAAAGAAATCAAAAGCATACCTTGGGTTTTGGAAATGTCATGAATAATCATCATCCTCAAGTTTTCACTTTCTCCAAACCAAGCTTAAAAACGAGATCATTGTTATTATAAGTTAGTAAACTAACACGAACTCATGTGGGCCAATTACTCACTTAGACTCCCTTATTCCTAGGGGTATCTCTTATATTTTATTATTGTCTTGAATGATAACGAGGATGCATTGTTGACTTATTTCGATAGTTTATTAGGCTGAAAATAAAGTGAACGATTTAATCAATAGTTAGCTAAAGGACAAAATCTTTTAAAACTACTTCTCGGGACCTCATAAAGTTCATATCTTGGCATAACTCGCTTCGCGATTTGAGACCTTTCTCGGACCGATATTTGGCAGCGACTTCATACTTCAAACCTTGAGAGACGTTCATGAAATAATGGTCTTCTCTTCATATAGTAATTTCTTCACTTGAAGTTTAGAGAGATTCATACTTGGACCACGACTTCTTCATTTTTCTCCAATCTTTATTTTGGACTTTGATATACAACGATCCACCTCCTTTTATGACTTGGATCTATTTATCCTCATACCTTGCTAGGGTCTTTTCGGATACACTTCTCCATGACTTTTGGGGAGTATTTGCTTTTCGTCGTGTGTCTCGATCCTTCATATTGATTTTCGATAAATGATTCTTCACATCACTTTGGATCTTTAGCAACAAAATATAACCCTCATGCCTTGTTAGGACCTTTTTGGACTCGCCAATCTTCGCATCCCGCTTCAATAAGTTATGCCTTGGCTATGAACTCTAATCCATACCGAGCAACTTTTAAACGATCTTGGGCTAGAAGCTAAGTAACTTTTCAAATCGTACAACCTTATTTATTGCAGATAAATTTATTAGCAAGCGATGGGAGAATAGCTTATAATGAACTCACATAAATTCCTGAAAGAATACCAAACTTATAATTGACTCTATCATCTCTCGTTCTCCACAGTTTAAAATCTCAAAGAATGAGTCTCGTGGATGCTTAGCCTATTAAATCAAAGTTTTGGGTTTTCGAGTCGCCTATAGGATCTTGCAAACTCTTAGACTTTTTCAAGTTTAGAAATCGCGTTTTAAAGTTCCCTTGATAAACGACTCTCTAGGATCAATTATAGGAACTTACGAAAAGTTCTTGTTCTTAACCCGTGAGAGCTAAGACTTTCGCGTTTTATAGCTCCCTATATAAAAGCCTAGCAAAACTTGACTTAAACACGTTAAGGATGCTAGCTAGAGTAACTTAGATAAGTAAACTCGGGTTGAGTCAAAAGAATCACAACGTTTGAAAATTTAAAACCACTTTATTAAACATTTATTCTAGCAAGGAAAGAAAAATAACTACACAAAGGGAAAAAGTAATAGGCCAAAATAGATCAAAATTTTTGAAAAATGTCGAAAAATTGATTTTCTGGTTAAAATGAGGACAAATACAAGGAAAAGACCACTTAACTTCGATAGAAGTCCCCCCTACACTTAACATAAACATTGTCCTCAATGTTTAAGCATGTGGGAGTAAACTCCCCTACACTTAGGACATTGTGCACTTTGTTTAAATCTTGTTAAGGAAGAGACAACTAAAGGGATTCATATTTTAATACTGAGAAAATATAAAATAGTGAATCGAAAAGAGTTTAGGATAGAACCGGGAAGAAGTGGACACGGAATCACGGGTCGGCAAGAGTCATCAAGAGTGTATCATTGAAGCTCGAATCCTTGATTAAGAAGAGAGGAGAGGAAATAGAAACCAAAGGGTCTCCCCCCTACACTTATGATAAAGAAAGCTAAAAGATAGATGCATGGGTTGCCTCCCAAGAAGCGCTTGATTTTTGTTAACCGAGTCGTGAGCCTGACTCGACCTTGATCATCATAGGAAGAAGCATGAAACATATCCACCAGGATCAAAGACATAGTTTTCGTCCATCAAATAGCACAAACTTAAGGCGAACAAGGCAAGCCAAAGAAGAGTAGGCAAGGTTCCCTTAAGCAGCGATGGAGCACGGTGAAAGCAAGGGTGAAGTGGTGCAAGCATGTCTTCAATATTTCCAAAGATTTTTCCTTTTATTTCATCAGGTGGATACTGAGATGGCTGCAGAATATCGATACCCGGGTCGAACACCTTTTCCTTTAAGGGAAAATAGCACTCAGGCTCAGCAGAATGGGAAGAAGATCCACGAAGAAGCATAACCTCGTCCTCAGAAGGGGGACAAAGAGGTGTTAACTCATACGTGCTGCGGATATTGGTGTCGACCGGTTTCTTCTCCTTTGAAAGAATGTTCTTCAAATCCAAAGTAGGATCAAGACGATAATCTTCAAAGTCCAAAGGAGGTGCATCACTCTCATGAGGGAAGTAAGTGTTGAGAAACGTAGAGAAATCTTCCTCAAATGAGTAATCGTCCAAAGTAGGATCGAGTGATGGCGGAGGATCTTCATCATGTGAAGAATCGCTCGAAAGAGTATCAGCCTCATCGAAATCATCATACGTGGGCAGATCGGGATACTCAGAAGTAAGGTCATCATAATCATCCGAATCTGAGCTAGAATCATCATCATAAGCATCAAAGATCGGTGGAGAATCATAAATGGGAGAAGCGTCCAGATTGGGGAGAGAATCATCCATATCATCATGAAAAAGTGGATTATCGATGCAAGAATCAAATAGTGGATTGTTGTAGACGACAAAGTCATCATGCACATTAATCATATTCACTGATTCTCGGCCTCCAAAGGATTTACTTGTAAGCTTTCCCATTTTAAAAACTTGTGCATCATCCCCGACTCTTAAGATTAACTCACCTTCGGCCACATCAACTAAAGCACGTCCGGTTCTCAAGAATGGCCGACCAAGTATTAAAGGAATACGAGGGTCCATTTCATAACCAACAACGAAAAATCGACCGGGAAAGTAAATGTGCCAACTTTTATGAACACGTCTTCGGCAATACTAACGGGGTAAGCGAGAGTGCGACTTGCAAGTTCAAGAGTCATCTTTGTTGGAGTGAGGTCGGGTAATGATAGTGTTTTCCAAACACTCAAAGGCATCAAATTAATATTGGCCCCGAGATCAGCAAGGGCAGTAAATTCTTCAGTTTTGTTGAAAACGCAAGGCAACACAAAACGACCGGGATCTCCAAGCTTTTCCGGAAGTTCTTTAAGAATAACTGCAGAGCAGTTTTCATTTAAGCGTGTGTTGGCGAGTTCAATCAGCTTCTCCTTCTTGTTAAGCAATTCCTTAAATGCTTTGACAAATTTGGGCATGTGGACAAGTGCTTCAAGAAAGCTAATGTTGAAGTTCATTTGAGAGATCATCTTCACATAGCGTGACACTTCAGAGTCATCCTTGGTTAGCATTTTGGTCTTGCCTAAACGAGAGGGATAAGGGATATTGGGTTTGGGTGGTGAAGGTGTAGATGAAGGGAAAGGTTGAGATGTTGAAGGGTCCTTCCTAGGTACATCGTCATGGCGAGGCGAAGACGGTAATGGTGCACTAATACTAGGTGTAGGAGGAGTAGGGATAAATGGTGGTGGAGGAGGTGTAGATGATGGGGGTGGGATAGGTGGATCGACAATGGTAATTCCACTACGAGTAGTAATAGCACTCACATTTGCTCGCGGATTGGTGACGGTGTTTGAAGGTAGAGAACTCGAAGTAGAAGGTTGAGCTGCGGGCAAGAAACTAGCAAGCATATTCTTCAAATCAGTCGTTTGATTGCTGAAGGAGGATTGGATGTTATCACGAAGCTCAGATCTAATCTCATTTCCTTGCTTGGTAATATCTCCTTTTAGATTGATAATTTGGCTCTGCAGATTCTTGATTTGCTCACCTTGGGCTCTCATGGTGGCTTCAACATCGGGATTAATGGGTGGGGTTTGTTGAGTGGGTGGGTGATAAGGATTAGAAGCTCTTGGTGGGATTTGGTTGCTTCTATTGTAGTTGTTGGCGGGGTTTTGGTTTTGAGGAGAAAAACCGGGTGAAAGGTAATTGTTGGATCTGTAACTCAACAAATTTCGATCCCCTTGAGGTCGAGCTTGGTAATTTTCCGGTGAATAATTACCGTAAGCTGCATACACATTTTCCGGATTTCCTTGTGTAGAAGGACAATCGGTGTATGAGTGTGGACCGCCGCATGTTTCACAAGGATTAGCAACCGCTTTAACTTGTTGTTGTTGTTGGTTTGAAGCGAGAAGCGTGATACTTTTGCTCATTTCAATCATCATGCGGGTGAGTTCGGTCATATCAGGGTTTGCTGAGGTGGAAGAAACATTGACTCTCGGGTTGTTCCTTGAAGAAGCAGAGGAATCCCAGTTTTTGTGGTGAGTAGTCATGTTCTCAATTAGCTCTCTACACTCCTCGGGTCTCCTTTTCATGAATGTGCCACCGGCGGCTGCATTAATCGTATCACGATCTCGAAAAGTCAAACCGTTGTAGAAAGTATCAATCAATGTGACGGGGAGCATGTTGTGGTTTGGACATCGATCAATCAAAACATTATATCTTTCCCAAGCATCAAAAAGAGATTCATCAGGGTCTTGCATGAAACCGCTGATTTGATTGCGAAGACTCGTGACCATGGATGGTGGAAAGTAGCGCGACAAAAAGCGTTGAGTCATGTCATCCCAAGTGTGAATAGAATTCTTCGGGAGACGATCAAACCATTTCTCGGCATGATGCGATAAAGTATGTGGAAAGAGTTGTAGGCGAAGGACATCCATTGTGGCACCAGGCAACTTCATGCTTTGGGTGATTGTAATGAACTTGTCGAGGTGTTTGTTGGCATCATCATCAGGCAATCCACGGAAAGGATTTGTTTGCACTTGCTGAATCATGTGGTGCTTCAACGAAAACTCAGGAGCGTTGATTTGCATCGGCGCAATCGGTCCTCCTCGTCCAAACATGGTAGGTTGACAAAGCTCCTCCATGGTCCGAAGATCGGGTTGTGGAAGAACATTGTTGTTATTGTTGAGGTGCGGTGGATTATTGTTGTTAACACCTGACATAGCTAAATCTTCTTGAGTCTCGGGCTCTTGATAATTAGAAGATCTAGTACGCATACACCTGAAAATGCAAAAGAAAAAGAAACCAAACACAAAGACAATATATATACACAATAAAGATAAAATCTTTTTGGATTTTTGAAATTTTTAATTTTTATGTATTTTTAACAATTTTTAATTTTTATGGTTTTTTGAAATTTTTAAGCAAGAAAATAACGCTCACGAATGAACGGATCCCAAAAAGCAACGCGTCTTTCACAGAAAACTGTTAATCTTTACGAAAAGAGCCGGCAACGGCGCCATTTAATACAAGGTTTTGCCCGAAAGAAAATTATCGTTCTAGTGGTCTAATCGAATTGATCTAGATTAACTATGCGACTCTGCTGTTCTTTGGTGGAAACAAATAGTTGTGTCGTTGTAGTATTAAAATGTGCAAAACCTTAAAGTAAAAGGTAGGTAATTTAAATCTAACTCTATTTTAAAAATAAATGGCGAGTATTTAAAAGCGTGACGAGAAATTAAAAGGCACTTAAAGTAAATAACGCAAACTTAAAACTATCTAAGGCAAACTTAAAACGCAACTAAAACTTAAACTAAGGCAAGGCTAAAATAAATCTAAGGCAAGTAATCTTAAAGTGCGACTACGGAAAAATGCGGGAAAAATAAAGCTTGAAAATTAAAAATTAAAAACAGAAACTAAAAGGAACCTGAAAATACCTCACTTGGAATAATTACTCGTTCGGAATGTCACCTTCACCCAGAATAATTCTTCTTCGTTCGGAATAAATCAACACAAAACACTCATTCGGAACTTTGGCTTGGTTCTGAACTTTTGCTTGGTTCGGAACTTTGGCTTGGTTCTGAACTTTTGCTTGGTTCTGAACTTTTGCTTGGTTCTGAACTTTTGCTTGGTTCTAAACTTTTGCTTGGTTTTAAACTTTTGCTTGGTTCGGAACTTTTGCTTGGTTCTGAACTTTTGCTTGGTTCTGAACTTTTTCTTGGTTCGGAACTTTGGCTTAGTTCTGAACTTTTGCTTGGTTCTGAACTTTTGCTTGGTTCTGAACTTTTGCTTGGTTCTGAACTTTTGCTTGGTTCTGAACTTTTGCTTGGTTCTGAACTTTTGCTTGGTTCTGAACTTTTGCTTGGTTCTGAACTTTTGCTTGGTTCTGAACTTTTGCTTGGTTCGGAACTTTGGCTTGGTTCTGAACTTTTGCTTGGTTCTGAACTTTTGCTTGGTTCTGAACTTTTGCTTGGTTCTGAACTTTTGATTGGTTCTGAACTTTTGCTTGGTTCTGAACTTTTGCTTGGTTCGGAACTTTGGCTTGGTTCTGAACTTTTGCTTGGTTCTGAACACTTGGTGTTGATCCGTAACTTACCTGGGAAAAGGTCAGTAACAGCAAAACAAACACCCCGAAGAACAGGGAACACAATATACACGAATCTAATCACAATTTAACCAAAATCAAACATAAGATTAAACCAAACTAATAACAAAACATCCAATAATCATAAACAAACTATCCAAATCAATAAAACTAACAAATCTAACCACAATAATCAAAACCCACTTTGATCAAAATAAGAAAATGAACATGAACATAAACATAAACATAAAAATCAAAGATTAAGAAAGGTAGATAGGAGATTAACAAAATAAAGTAAAGATTGACAAGAATTAAATGGAAACTTACTTGAAATTAAAGGAATTTAAGGTGCAAGACAAGTATTTAAATGACAAGGTAATTAAATGTGGAAGAACTAATTGTCACTATTAGCCAACAAAGAAAAATGATTAACAACTAATCTATATATAGGGGAGGATTAGGAAGCTTCCTCCCCTCTTTCCTTTTCTCTTAATTGCATCATTAGGCCCTTCCTTCTTAATCTCTTTGTTATTTGCACCATTAGTCCTTAAGCCTTTAAATCTTCTTTAATCTTGGACTTATATGACTTTTGGCTCGGGATTTCTTTGAACTCGTCTTTTAGTTCTTCAATAAAATAGACTTAAGTTCTTCGGCTTTAAGTAAACTTCCGTCTTTTGACTTTTTCTTCAATAAATATTCAGAATTGGTCTTGGACTTCCGTTCTTTTTGCACTCTTGACTTCTCGACTTCATCTTTCATCTTTTTCTTCAATAAAAGCCCGTGAATGCCCGTGTTTTCTCCACTTTTCACCTTTTCGTCCTAAATCACAACAAAAACACAAACCACGCATAATTCCGACATAAAAGACATAAAATACACGTTTTGGCTCGGTTATTATTGTAATTAAGTGGTAAAAAGGATGGGTGTTTACACACCTATCAAATCCCCTACACTTGACCATTGCGATGTCCTCATGCAATGCATTAGTTACAAAGCACGTTTACATTTTTCATCATAATCAATCCACGGTGGCCTTTATTAAAGAGATAGAAAACCATAAACATTCAAAATAAAGAAATCAAAAGCATACCTTGGGTTTTGAAATGTCATGAATAATCATCATCCTCAAGTTTTCACTTTCTCCAAACCAAGCTTAAAAACGAGATCATTGTTATTATAAGTTAGTAAACTAACACGAACTCATGTGGGCCAATTACTCACTTAGACTCCCTTATTCCTAGGGGTATCTCTTATATTTTATTATTGTCTTGAATGATCACGAGGATGCATTGTTGACTTATTTCGATACTTTATTAGGCTGAAAATAAAGTGAACGATTTAATCAATAGTTAGCTAAAGGACAAAATCTTTTAAAACTGCTTCTCGGGACCTCATAAAGTTCATATCTTGGCATAACTCGCTTCGCGATTTGAGACCATTCTCGGACCGATATTTGGCAGCGACTTCATACTTCAAACCTTGAGAGACGTTCATGAAATAATGGTCTTCTCTTCATATAGTAATTTCTTCACTTGAAGTTTAGAGAGATTCATACTTGGACCACGACTTTTTCATTTTTCTCCAATCTTTATTTTGGACTTTGATATACAACGATCCACCTCCTTTTATGACTTGGATCTATTTATCCTCATACCTTGCTAGGGTCCTTTCGGATACACTTCTCCATGACTTTTGGGGAGTATTTGCTTTTCGTCGTGTGTCTCGATCCTTCATATTGATTTTCGATAAATGATTCTTCACATCACTTTGGATCTTTAGCAACAAAATATAGCCCTCATGCCTTGTTAGGACCTTTTTGGACTCGCCAATCTTAGCATCCCCCTTCAATAAGTTATGCCTTGGCTATGAACTCTAATCCATACCGAGGAACTTTTAAACGATCTTGGGCTAGAAGCTAAGTAACTTTTCAAATCGTACAACCTTATTTATTGCAGATAAATTTATTAGCAAGCGATGGGAGAATAGGCTTATAATGAACTCACATAAATTCCTGAAAGAATACCAAACTTATAATTGACTCTATCATCTCTCGTTCTCCACAGTTTAAAATCTCAAAGAATGAGACTCGTGGATGCTTAGCCTATTAAATCAAAGTTTTGGGTTTTCGAGTCGCCTATAGGATCTTGCAAACTCTTAGACTTTTTCACGTTTAGAAATCGCGTTTTAAAGTTCCCTTGATAAACGACTCTCTAGGATCAATTATAGGAACTTGCGAAAAGTTCTTGTTCTTAACCCGTGAGAGTTAAGACTTTCGTGTTTTATAGCTCCCTATATAAAAGCCTAGCAAAACTTGACTTAAACACGTTAAGGATGCTAGCTAGAGTAACTTAGATAAGTAAACTCGGGTTGAGTCAAAAGATTCACAACGTTTGAAAATTTAAAACCACTTTATTAAACATTTATTCTAGCAAGGAAAGAAAAATAACTACACAAAGGGAAAAACTAATAGGCCAAAATAGATCAAAAATTTTGAAAAATGTCGAAAAATTGATTTTCCGGTTAAAATGAGGACAAATACAAGGAAAAGACCACTTAACTTCGATAGAAGTCCCCCCTACACTTAACATAAATATTGTCCTTAATGTTTAATCATGTGGGAGTAAACTCCCCTACACTTAGGACATTGTGCACTTTGTTTAAATCTTGTTAAGGAAGAGACAACTAAAGAGATTCCTATTTTAATATTGAGAAAATATAAAATAGTGAATCAAAAAGAGTTTAGGATAGAACCGGGAAGAAGTGGACACGGAATCACGGGTCGGCAAGAGTCATCAAGAGTGTATCATTGAAGCTCGAATCCTTGATTAAGAAGAGAGGAGAGGAAATAGCAAACCAAAGGGTCTCCCCCTACACTTATGATAAAGAAAGCTAAAAGATAGATGCATGGGTTGCCTCCCAAGAAGCGCTTGATTTTTGTTAACCGAGTCGTGAGCCTGACTCGACCTTGATCATCATAGGAAGAAGCATGAAACATATCCACCAGGATCAAAGACATAGTTTTCGTCCATCAAATAGCACAAACTTAAGGTGAACAAGGCAAGCCAAAGAAGAGTAGGCAAGGTTCCCTTAAGCAGCGATGGAGCACGGTGAAAGCAAGGGTGAAGTGGTGCAAGCATGTCTTCAATATTTCCAAAGATTTTTCCTTTTATTTCATCAGGTGGATACTAAGATGGCTGCAGAATATCAATACCCGGGACACCTTTTCCTTTAAAGGAAAATAGCACTCAGGCTCAGCAGAATGGGAAGAAGATCCGTGAAGAAGCACAACCTCGTCCTCAGAAGGGGGACAAAGAGGTGTTAACTCATACGTGCTGCGGATATTGGTGTCGACTGGTTTCTTTTCCTTTGAAAGAATGTTCTTCAAATCCAAAGTAGGATCAAGACGATAATCTTCAAAGTCCAAAGGAGGTGCATCACTCTCATGAGGGAAGTAAGTGTTGAGAAACGTAGAGAAATCTTCCTCAAATGAGTAATCGTCCAAAGTAGGATCGAGTGATGGCGGAGGATCTTCATCATGTGAAGAATCGCTCGAAAGAGTATCAGCCTCATCGAAATCATCATACGTGGGCAAATCGGGATACTCAGAAGTAAGGTCATCATAATCATCCGAATCTGAGCTAGAATCATCATCATCATAAGCATCAAAGATCGGTGGAGAATCATAAATGGGAGAAGCGTCCAGATTGGGGAGAGAACCATCCATATCATCATGAAAAAGTGGATTATCGATGCAAGAATCGAACAGCGGATTGTTGTAGACGACAAAGTCATCATGCACATTAATCATATTCACTGATTCTCGGCCTCCAAAGGATTTACTTGTAAGTTTTCCCATTTTAAAAACTTGTGCATCATCCCCGACTCTTAAGATTAACTCACCTTCGGCCACATCAACTAAAGCACGTCCGGTTCTCAAGAATGGCCGACCAAGTATTAAAGGAATACGAGGGTCCATTTCATAATCAACAACGACAAAATCGACCGGGAAAGTAAATGTGCCAACTTTTATGAACACGTCTTCGGCAATACCAACGGGGTAAGCGAGAGTGCGATTTGCAAGTTCAAGAGGCATCTTTGTTGGAGTGAGGTCGGGTAATGATAGTGTTTTCCAAACACTCAAAGGCATCAAATTAATACTGGCCCCGAGATCAGCAAGGGCAGTAAATTCTTCAGTTTTGTTGAAAACGCAAGGCAACACAAAACGACCGGGATCTCTAAGCTTTTCTGGAAGTTCTTTAAGAATAACTGCAGAGCAGTTTTCATTTAAGCGTGTGTTGGCGAGTTCAATCAGCTTCTCCTTCTTGTTAAGCAATTCCTTAAATGCTTTGACAAATTTGGGCATGTGGAAAAGTGCTTCAAGAAAGCTAATGTTGAAGTTCATTTGAGAGATCATCTTCACATAGCGTGACACTTCAGAGTCATCCTTGGTTAGCATTTTGGTCTTGCCTAAACGAGAGGGATAAGGGATACTGGGTTTGGGTGGTGAAGGTGTAGGTGAAGGGAAAGGTTGAGATGTTGAAGGGTCCTTCCTAGGTACATCGTCATGGCGAGGCGGAGACGGTAATGGTGCACTAATACTAGGTGTAGGAGGAGTAGGGATAAATGGTGGTGGAGGAGGTGTAGATGATGGGGGTGGGATAGGTGGATCAACAATGGTAATTCCACTACGAGTAGTAATAGCACTCACATTTTCTCGCGGATTGGTGACGGTGTTTGAAGGTAGAGAACTCGAAGTAGAAGGTTGAGCTGCGGGCAAGAAACTAGCAAGCATATTATTCGAATCAGTTGTTTGATTGCTGAAGGAGGATTGGATGTTATCGCGAAGCTCGGATCTAATCTCATTTCCTTGCATGGTAATATCTCCTTTTAGATTGATAATTTGGCTCTGCAGATTCTTGATTTGCTCACCTTGGGTTCTCATGATGGCTTCAACATCGGGATTAATGGGTGGGGTTTGTTGAGCGGGTGGGTGATAAGGATTAGAAGCTCTTGGTGGGATTTGGTTTCTTCTATTGTAGTTGTTGGCGGGGTTTTGGTTTTGAGGATAAAAACCGGGTGAAAGGTAATTGTTGGATCGGTAACTCAGCAAATTTCGATCCCCCTGAGGTCGATCTTGGTAATTTTCCGGTGAATAATTACCGTAAGCTGCATACACATTTTCCGGATTTCCTTGTGTAGAAGGACAATCGGTGTATGAGTGTGGACCGCCGCATGTTTCACAAGGGTTAGCAACCGCTTTAACTTGTTGTTGTTGTTGGTTTGAAGCGAGAAGCGTGATACTTTTGCTCATTTCAGTCATCATGCGGGTGAGTTCGGTCATATCAGGGTTTGCTGAGGTGGAAGAAACATTGACTCTCAGGTTGTTCCTTGAAGAAGCAGAGGAATCCCAGTTTTTGTGGTGAGTGGTCATGTTCTCAATTAGCTCTCTACACTCCTCGAGTCTCCTTTTCATGAATGTGCCACCGGCGACTGCATTAATTGTATCACGATCTCGAAAAGTCAAACCGTTGTAGAAAGTATCAATCAATGTGACCGGAAGCATGTTGTGGTTTGGACATCGATCAATCAAAACATTATATCTTTCCCAAGCATCAAAAAGAGATTCATCAGGGTCTTGCATGAAACCGCTGATTTGATTGCGAAGGCTCGTGACCATTAATGAAGAATTTCCTTAACAAACAGAAAGAGAGAGAGAAAGAGATAGAGAGATGGTCGATTACACTCACACTTAGAGAGAGAAAGTGAAAGAAAAACACTTTTCTACTATGTGTAAAAATGAGGAACACACCACCCTCTCCATCAAAGGAGAGGGTTTATATACCCAAGC
The DNA here is from genome assembly GCA_025667525.1 of Glebionis coronaria. Lineage (NCBI taxonomy): Eukaryota > Viridiplantae > Streptophyta > Magnoliopsida > Asterales > Asteraceae > Glebionis > Glebionis coronaria. The sequence goes on from CM046874.1 coordinate 548,776,030, forward strand.
CCTTGTCATGGGCTTGGGCTTACATTTGGGCCGGCCTACACATGTTGTAGGCTAGGCTTGTTCTTGTTTGTTAAATAAAGAAAGTTAACTAAACTACGAGCTATTACATGGACTATCGTTGGAGTGACCGATCCTTCTTAATACGTAAAACGTATTTCCAACAATCTCCCCCTAAGGGAGGTCACTCCAAACAAGGGCGTTACCCGAGTTACAATAATGAAATGAACCTAACATACTATGCTTGTCTTGAGCTCGTAGTCTTCGTCTTTCTTTTCCTTTTCTTTTTCTGGTGAACATGCTGATCTGATCTTTGATATCAGTCTTGAGCATTAATCTCTTGCCTTGATCTCGTGCATCCATCACTTGTGATCTTTGCCTCTTCGTGACCTCACGTCCCACATACTTATACCTTAGTAATTCTTGAAAGCTTCAGAGTTCGATACAGCGGAAGACTTAACTTTTAGGCTTTCTTGAATTAGATAAGGTATTAAGTGCATAAAGTATAAGCATGCGGGGACGACTTCTTCTTGGATCCCGCAACGCCACCGTCTTCAAATGCCGCAACATAAGTAGACACGAACGAAATGGATTTGAACATTTCATTCTAATTTGGTAGCATTTTACCTCCGGTCGGTGAAGACCGTTGGACGATATTAGATATCGTACCCGTGACGGATAGTTTCAATTAAGTAACTTCCTGACAGGATTTCTCGGGTAAACCCGTTCTCTTTATTCGACCGTCCAAAGCTGACTGCGAACATAAAGAGTGAATCATTTGGATAATAATATCCACATGATTTGAAGCCGTCAATTCATGTTCCTGGAACAAGTGAAATTCAATTAAGAACCGCACCATCGTTGCTTTCCAGTTGTCATGAGCTTGATTCGTATAGAATCTTGCAAGTTACCTACCAAGTGCTGTTTGAGGTTAACACTAGAAGGATTTCCACTCATCACTGTGAACACTAAGGTATCACTCTGAGTGTTCTGGCAAGATCACTAAGATATTGCATAGAGGCCTGGAACGTGTTTAAGTTCAGTTAAGAATTAAACCACTGTTGCTTTCCAGTTATCACAAGTTTGATTCATAAAGAATCGCACAAGTCACCTACCATGAGCTTTTTGATATTCGCTCAAGAAGGATTTCCATCTTCATTGTAAATACTTTTGTATTACTCGGATGTTCAGGCAAGATCATGAAGATTTTGTGTAGGACTCTTAAAATCTTTCTTACTTTTCACAGTGTGTGAAGAAGCAAAGAAATATGGAAGTGTGTCCTAATGAGATATTTGATGATCTCAAATGGCTCTAGACTCGATAGTGCATTTTGGATTTTAGTGATCGGAGGCTGGAGAGGAGTGCCACCTTTTCAATACCAATTTATTCGGAGTGAATAAATCAATAGATAATGTGTTGTCTCCGTGTGATTAAAACAAATACCTTTTGAGAGATATCTGAGTTAGCTGGGATGGGTTGTGCATTGCATCACTGGGTCCAAGATGTCTGTCTTCAATATCGAGAATCATTAAAATGATCTCAATAGCATATGTGTTGACCCGGTTTCTGCCTAAAGTTGTAAGGAGGGCTTCTTTCTTTACACCCTTTATCTTTACAATTCTTTTTCATTCTTCAACCCCTTTAATGCTTACCAATACGTCATAACTAGCACCTTGTTGTGATTGTTCCAGTGCTAACTTAAGTACTTGGTCGGCATTCAGCTACGTTCACAATCTTTCTCCAACTTTCGTAAGGACTACTATTTCTAGCTATGGAATGTCCTTGGGAAGATTCCTCCGGTTCTGGAAGAATCGTAGGACTTAACCTATCCTACCATCCTTATGTCACCACAATCTTCATCGTCGTGAAATAAATGGGTTTCGGGTAAGTATATGTCACCATGAAAATCCATTTTGATATGCAAATCCGTTTTGCTCCCCCTTAACATATGCCACGATATTCGAAAACATTTCGCACATGTCGGGATGAGCCAGCACATTAAGTCAAACCATTTGTGATAATATTCCATATTATATCACATTTTCTCCCCCATACTAAAAATATTAACCCAATCGATGTTTTTAATATCAATTGATTTAATGAAGTTTTAACAAAGGTTTTGGGAAGAAAAATGCAAGTCCGTTTTATCTTCATGATATCAAACGTATGAGATATGATACCGATTTGTAATATGATCACATGTTCACCATATTAGAAAAGAATTGACAAAGTTGGACTTGATAGATGAGAACATCATATGATAAGATCAAATGGTTCTTGTCAGCATATGTTGGTCGCCTCGTCACGTCTGAAGTCATCTCTTGACACCACGTGTACGATTGGTATTGTTGTCTTGACACCAGTTAGTGAGCTTGGCACGTTCGGCATCGAAGATTCTGAATGCTTGACAATTGCTCCCCCTCAATTGTTGACACGTGTTCTATTGAAAGAGCTGTAGTCGTCGGTTGAGTAGTCGCATCGTCGAGTAAGTAGATACCAATTGTAGATTGCTATGGTTGTAGAGATGATAGCTTCATAAAAACAAGACTTCTCTTGTTTTAACAAATAAATGCACTGAAACATACATAAATTTGTGTTAGACCAAGTTATAAAGTAAACTTGATCCCTTACAAGGTTTTAAAGTAAACCTTGCCCGAGAAAATTAATTCCCGTTGTGAGCCAAAGCTTTCATAAGAAATACTTGACTTTAATATGAAAACCGGGTTGCAGTCAGAAATAACTACAAGCCATTTAGGCATGTTTTATGAAATATTTACAACTTTTGTACGAACTCTATTTATGGCGCCGTGTCAATATTAATCGACATTTCTAAGGCCATAAATATTAGCGTACCAAAAGACATGCCTTGGAAAAATGAAGTAAAAATATTTTTGGATTTTTCTAGATTTTTTCAATTTTTATGGTTTTTTACATGGTTTTATATTTTTGTATTTTGCTTTTGTGGATAAGAATATAAACAATATATACAGATGATCACCAAGGATACAGAGAATAGTTTTACCAAGACTATTCTTTCGCTTCATCTGCTAGTTCCTTTAGAGTCTCAGGCGAGAATGTTCTCATTCCTAGCTTGTCGGCCAAAAATTCAATTCGAGCGCGATCTAAAGCCTTTGTGAAAATATCCGCCAATTGATACTCAGATCGGACAAAGTAAAGCTCGATTACTCCATTTTCCACTTGCTCCTTGATGAAATGGTAGCGAATGTCAATATGCTTCGACCGGGAGAATTGAACATTGTTGCAGCATAAGGCAATTACACTTTTGTTGTCGCAGTACATCGGAATCTTGTTGAAACCTAGACCATAGTCGGTTAATTGCGATCTCATCCAAAGAATTTGAGCACAGCAACCGGACATAGCTATGTATTCTGCTTCCGTACTTGAAATTGCAGCGCTTTTCTGCCTTTTCGATGCCCAACTGATTAGTCGATCTCCTAGTAGTTGCAAAGTTCCACTCGTGCTACGCCTTGTATCTTGACAACCCGCGTGATCCGCATCTGCATATGCCATTAGTGCAATAGAAGAGTCCTTCGAATACCAAAGTCCCCGATTAATGGTTCCTTTAAGATATCGAAAGATCCTTTTAACAGTAGCTAAGTGTAACTCAGTAGGCCTAGTTTGATACCTGGCACACATACATATAGCAAACTGAAGATCAGGTCGACTGGCTGTGATATACAGAAGAGTACCGATCATTCCACGATAAAGTGTCAGATCAACGGCAACTCCATGTGGATCTGCGTCAAGCTTAGTTCGTTCCACCATTGGGGTATCCACGGGGTCGCAAGATTCCATCTTATACTTCTTAAGCGATTCAAGGGCATACTTGGATTGATTGATAAAGATGCCTCTGGGACTCTGAGATATCTGAAGTCCTAAGAAGAATGATACCTTTCCCATCATTGACATCTTAAACTTGGAAGACATGAGTGTCCCAAACTCATCCGATAAGGTTTGGGTCGAGGCTGCAAATATAATATCATCAACATATATTTGTACCATAATCATATCTTTACCTCGTTTTTGAATGAACAGCGTGGGATCCACCTTGCCTTTTGCGAAGCCTTGCGTAATGAGGAATTGTGACAATAGATCATACCATGCGCGTGGAGCTTGCTTCAACCCATAGAGAGCCTTCTTAAGCTTGTACACATGATTAGGATAATTAGGATTCACAAAACCATCCGGTTGTTGAACATAGACCTCTTCCTTGAGTTCACTATTAAGAAATGCCGTCTTCACATCCATCTGATAGACGATCATATTCATATGGGCTGCATAAGCGAGGAATAGTCTAATAGCTTCCAAACGGGCAACAGGTTCAAAGGATTCCATAAAGTCGATGCCCAATAATTGCTTGTATCCACGAGCTACTAGACGAGCTTTGTTCTTCAATATTCCGCCTAACTCGTCGAGTTTCACCTTGTAAACCCATTTCAAAGTGAGTAACTGCACTTGATCCGGGCATGGGACAAGTTCCCAAACTTCAAGACGTATGAATTCGTTAAGTTCTTCTTGCATAGCTTCTATCCAACAGGATTGAGTGAAAGCTTGTTGCCATGTCTTAGGTTCAACTTCAGTGAGAAAAGCGTCAAAGTGACAAAACATTGCACTTTCTTGTAACTGACTTCGTGTGGATACCTTACGATTACGGTTACCAATAATAGAATCTATAGGATGATCCTTTGTCCACTTGTTGTCATGTTCACGAATCCGTGGATTGGAGTAAACTGTGGAAGGAGCTTCCTCTGAGGTGGACGACCCGGCTTGATTAGGGCCGGGAATTGGTACACTAAAGAATGGAAGTTCACGCATTTGAGCGAATTCCAAATCGTGATCATCATCATCCTCTTCATCATCAATAGGCATGACATGGGTAGTTGAAACAGGTGTTGGTTGAGAATTACTTGTTGATGGTATATCTAGACCAATTGTAGGTGCAGACGTATCTGATTGTGCAACGGTTGCTGGAGCAACAACTTCGGTTACCGGAGCTATTACCTCAGGTTCTGGAGCAACAATAGTTGAAGGAGTAAAGAATTCATCAAAGAACGGTTGAAACAACGTATCCCATTCATTCCTAGAAGGTGGTGTAAATGATGATGAAGTAGGGTTGTTTGGGACAAGACCAGAGCTAATATTACTGGGTCCCATTTCATGAAGTGCAGGTTCAGAGCTGCTTTGCTCAGAAGCCATTGTTGTCAGCTCATCAAAATTAACATTCATAGTTTCAAGGATCTTGCGAGAGTTACGGTTGTAGATTCGGTATGCCTTCTTTGCGGGTGCGTAACCAATGAAAATACCAATATCAGCCTTTGGTTGAAGTTTTCCCAAATTGTCACCATCATTATTTGGATAGCAAAGAGAACCAAATACATGAAGATATGATAAATCTGGTACTTTTCCATAGAGAAGCTCATAAGGTGTTTTACCATGGCGTTTACGAATTAGTGACCGGTTTTGGGTGTACACTGCTGTAGATACTGCTTCTGCCCATAAACACAATGGAGCCTTTGCGTAAATTAACATCGTTCGAGCAGCTTCCATAAGTGTGCGATTTCCCCTTTCAACGACACCGTTTTGTTGTGGAGTGCGTGCAACGGATGTTTCATGAGATATGCCAACTTCTTCATAATAATCACGCAAAATTTGATTCACAAATTCGGTTCCATTATCTGTACGAATGCGTCGGACAGTAGTGTTGAGACGCACTTGAATCATCTTGAGAAAACCGATGATGAATTTAGGTGCCTCATTTTTTGCTTTAAGAAATTTCACCCATGTAAACCGAGAGTAATCATCGACAATGACGAGGATGTACTTTTTGCCACTAAGACTTTCAACACGCATTGGCTCACAAAGATCCATATGCAATAGATAAAGTTTCTCTTGGTTGGTGTCTTCCGTCTTGGGTTTGTAAGATTTCTTAGTGCTTTTCCCCATTGTATACGCGGAACACAAATGATCCTTGTGAAATGATAGTTTAGGAAGACCACGAACAAGTTCGTTTTTCGCCAAGTGATTAATAGCGTCAAAGTTAAGATGAGATAACCGTCGATGCCATAACCATGACTTATTCTTCGATGCTTTGGAGAGAAGACATACGGGAGAAGCGGCCATCATGTCGTGTAGAGATAAAGTATACAAATTATTCCCTCGAGTACCTTTCAATAAATCAACCCCTTCCAAATTACGAATGAAGCAGGTATGCTCTCGAAAAGCAACTTCTAGGTTTGCATCACAAAATTGTCCCACAGAAAGTAAGTTGTGACCGAGACCTTCCACGTAATACACTCTTGAAATTATAACATTCCCAATATGATATTCACCATAACCCATTATCTTTGCAATATGATCATTTCTAAATCGAATCGTACCAAGAAACTTGCTGACGAAATTTCTGAGCTGAGAGCGATCTCCGGTCATATGCTTGGAGCAACCAGAGTCCAAATACCAGAGAACAATTTGGACCACCTGTTTTCAATAACAACAGTAGACAATGCATTGGAAACTATTGGTTCCAGAGTGTTAGCAGATACAGATATAGAATTATCAGAATTGCTAACATTTTTGAGATCCTTAGATTTCCTGCATTTTCTAATGTGAGTCTTAGCACTAACAGGTTTTACTGTTCCAACTTTCTTAGGTTTTGGATTATGCGCGAGCACTACAGTGGGAGTAGACCTAGTTAAAGGGCACTTTGTTCCTATAGTAGTGTTGGTGTTCCTAGTTAAAGGACACGCTTGTGTTTTGGTAGCCTTGGTACTCCTAGTTAAAGGGCACGCTTTCTTCGCTTTAGTGGGAGTGATCCTAGTCAAAGGGCACGTATTTCCTACTATAGTGAAATTTCTACCAGTGGGGCGCCACATCCATCCAACTTGGGTTAACACTTTCCCAGTCGGTTTCCATTCTAATCCATTTTTCCGGGCATACATCTCATTCACATGGTCAATAAGGCAAGAATCATGACGACTAGAAAACATACATTCATTGCAATTCCAACATTTTAAATTAGAATTGACAGTAGGCTTAGAACGCTGCACAACCGCAGAGCCTTTAGGTTTAGCTACATGATTCTTTTTGTTCAAAACAGAAATAACATTCCTAGGATGGGCTTCTACTTTCTTCTTCACTTGACTACTAGATGGGGGCAAGATCCTATCATTCTTCTTGTTTCTCTTAAGCTTAGATCTTTGAGCCTTAGTAGTGGTGCTTACTCCTGTAGAAGGCAACACGGGAATATTAGAAGCTGGTTTTGATTCCGCCTTATCTTTAGTGACTAAAGTTTGAGATGGTTTAGTCCTAGGGCCCTTGTTAAGTGGTGTGACGGCTATAAGGGTTCTTTTGATTGCACTAGAGGACGATGCTAAGATAGTGGCTGCGTTATCCACAACATTCTTACCTTTTAGTGTACGAAGTGTTTCCTTTAACTCAGCCAAGACCAGATTTTTATCACAAATTTGTTCCCTCAAATCAGATATTTCCACCGACTTTCGATTCAATTGTTCAATCAACGATTGATTCTGTGCAGTGGTATTAGCACATGCGGGCTTTACTGAATCGAAGAGTCGTGTATTTTTCTGTTTTAAGTTATTAACTTTAGACAAAATCTTGGAAACTCGATTATCTAGATCAAGTTTAAGATTCTCAGAGGCCTCAAGTACGTTCACATAGTTAAGCTCCTTAGATTTCTCTATGTCTATCGGCAAAGATTGAGCAACCTTGTCACTTGGCTGACGCTGTTTTAATTGTAAATTCAATCGAAAATTCTTTTCAAAGTTTGCATCATCGATATTAACACCTTCGAATGACGTTTCAAAAATTTCTTGAATAAATTGTTGCTTGCATTCAAGCGAAATACAATGTGTTTGAATCTCATCAAAACGTTTTGAAAGTGAAGAATATGAATCTTGAAGCTTTAAAATTTCAGCGTCAGATTCGTGACAAGTACTATCTACCACATTATCCACAGATTCAACATTATGCACAATAGAATCATTATCAACACTTGTATTCACACAGACATAAACTATATCATGAGACATCACTTGATTCAGAAGCAGATCATTATGGCGTGAAACCCGTTCTATTTCAAGTAAACTGTTTTCATAAGCATCATTCATTTCATTGAAAACACGTCTAACTTCTTCTATTTCCAAAAGCAAATCTTGATCAAGATTACTAAGACAAGCCTTAACATTGTCTACAAACGGAACAATTTCATTTCGGAACGCAGCTCTAGTGTGCTCAAAGTTCCATTCACCTTCCGTTATGGCCGAAGCCGTCGTACGTTCCAAAATGACCTTGTCAAAATCGGCTAAGTGTTGGTGAACAACATTTAAGTTAACGGACGCCTTGCTTACCGGTGGAATTAACTTTGTTAAATCCTTTTTGACAAGTGTAGGAGACGTACTAGGAAGGTTTTCATTTGACAAACTTTGGGGCGCAAGAACTGTCAATTCTGCTAATTCCTTTTGTAAGCGAATGCGTGTCTTTTTAGAAAATTGATCTTTGTTATGTTGATCATAATCAATTGTATGGAATTTTGAAAGCATTTTAGAATGAGTTTCATCCGCAAGTGACTGTGACTCCTCAGAACTACGAACAAACGGTGCTTCTTTTGATTTGCCAATTATGGTCATATCATAAAGACCGGGAATATATTCTTGAGCTTGTTTTGCATAACCGGGATTATGTGGTAAATCTTGAAGACGCTTAAGTTCGAGTTCTTTAAATGATTTAGTTAAAAGATGAATCTTTTCTGTGGAAGCGTATTGTTTTAAAAGCTGTTGTTCTTTGAATTTAAGAAGTTTGGTAGCATTAATTTCCGATTCAACCTTTTTAGACTCGAGAGTTTCGAAATCCATTTTAAGTTTCTGAAAATCATTGACAACCGACTCTTTTTCTTTTAGTTCATTGGAAAGATTAGCTTTTAATGATTCTATTTCTTTCAAGTGTTCAATCTTTTCAAAACGAAATTGGTCAAATTCAGAACATGTTATTTTCTCTTCTCGAGGGACCATTTCAAAAGTTTTGACTTTTTCTTTATGCAACGCAAGCTCAGCAGTTAGGGTGGAATTGGTATCTACGGATTGTCTGAGGGCCATATACATTTGATCAATTATATGTTTAGGCACCATGACCAAATCATGTTGAGCATAAGATGCCATACCGTCGTAGCATTTGGTTGAGGTTCACTCAAATGTGTAGGATTGGGTACCACATCATTTGAGTTACTAGTTCCTGAATGCTGTTCGAGGTTGTCATTTTCATGCCCAACTTGATATTGGTTATCATCAATATTGTTAGATGTGGTTGGTACCTCACTGATGACATCAGAACCGTAGTGAGAGAGATTAGCAACGAGAGCAGCTTGGGCAGAGTGAATGTCATCACAATCCGAATCGTATGCATCAAGATCGTCCGCTTGATAAGCTGCGTTAGAAGTGGAAACGACTGCAGTGCCTTCAGTATCTACTGCCCCTGGGTCTGCAAGAAATGCTAACTCCTCTGAATCCAAGATCTTCCCCTTAGACTGAGCATCAACTTAATACATCTTCTCACGAAACCATGCATCATCCCTCCTCCTTTTCGGCTGAGTGCATTCCCTAGCCATATGACCTTGTCCTCGGCAATTGTAGCAAGTCACAACCTTTTTAGGACCACTAGGACTTCTATTTCCATTAGCTTGAGAATTCACAGCTTGATTGTTCCCAGTCCTTGTAGGAGGTCCATATGAATTTTGCCTTCCCTGAATAGGTTGCACCGTCACTTGACCATCTTGAACAGTGGCTTGTTGATATGTGTGAAAACACACATCTTTTCTACCACTTAATTACAATAATAACCGAGCCAAAACGTATATTTTATGTCTTTTATGTCGGAATTATGCGTGGTTTGTGTTTTTGTTGTGATTTAGGACGAAAAGGTGAAAAGTGGAGAAAACACGAGAATTCACGGACATTTACGGACTTTTATTGAAGAAAAAGATGAAAGACGAAGTCGGGAAGTCAAGAGTGCAAAAATAACGGAAGTCCAAGACCAATTCTGAAGATTTATCGAAGAAAAAGTTAAAAGACGGAAGTTTATCAAAAGCCGAAGAACTCAAGTCTATTTCATTGAAGAATTTAAAGACGAGTTCAAAGAAATCCCAAGCCAAAAAGTCCTTAAAGTCCAAGTTTAATGAAGATTAAAAGAAGGAAGGACTAATGATGCAATTAATGAAGATTAAAAGAAGGAGGGACCTAATGACGCAATTAAGAAGAAATGAAGGAGGGGAGGAAGCTTCCTTAATCCTCCCCTATAAATAGTCATTAGTTGTAATCATTTTCTTTTGTTGGCTAAATGTGACAATTAGTCTTCCACTTTTAATTACCTTGTCATTTAAATACTTGTCAATTTAATTACCTTGTCTTGTACCTTAAATTCATTTAATTTCAAGTAAGTTTTCATTTAATTATTGTCAATCTTTACTTTATCTTGTCAATCTCTTATCTACCTTTCTTAATCTTTGATTTTTATGTTTATGTTTGTGTTCATGTTCATGCTTTTATTTTGATCAAATGGGTTTTTGATTATTGTGGTTAAAGTTGTTAGATTTCTTGATATTGATTGTTTGTTTATGATTAATTGATGTTTTGATTGAATCGTTTGTTTGATTTTAGTTAAATCTGTGGTAGATTAGTAGTTATTTTTTATCCCTTGTTCTTCGGGGGTGTTTGTTTGTGTTTCTTTATTCCCAGGAAAAGTTACGAGCCAAGGCAAGAGAGGAGTGTTCATTCGGAAGTCTGAAGTTCCGAACCAAGGGGTTTCATCCGGAACATTCAAAGTTCCGGATCAAGAGTGTTCATTCGGAACTCCAAAAGTTCCGAGTCAATACTTCCGAACGAAAGTTCCGACTCAAGCATTTGTTCATTCGGAACTTAAAAGTTCCGGATCAATAGACTTCATTCGGAAGTCTCAAACTTCCGGGTCAAGGAGATTCATTCGGAACTCAAAAGTTCCGGATCAACTTAAAAGTTCCGGACGAAGGACAAAGTTCCGAGTCAAGCCAGATCTTCCGAACCAAGTTCCGAACGAAGGACAAAGTTCCGGATCAACAACTTTTTGTTCATTCGGAACTTAAAAGTTCCGAATCAAGGGCTAAGTTCCGGATCAAGCTAGTTCATTCGGAAGTTTTGAACTTCCGAATCAAAGGTTTCTTGTCAGGTTCTTTCTGGTTTTTCTTTTTAAAGTTCAGTCTTTTATTTTCAAGCTTAATTTTTCCTGCCTTTATTTTAAATGCACTTTAAGATTACTTGCCTTAGTTTAAGTTTTAGTTGCATTTTAAGATTGCCTTAGATAGATTTAAATTTGTGTCATTTACTTTAGTGCCCTTTAATTTTAGTCACGCTTTTAAATACTTGCACTTCATCTTAATTAGACTTAGATTTACTTTAAGAGCACTTTTACTTTAAAGTTTCGCACTTTTATTTTAAAAACAACGACACAACTATTTGTTTCACCAAAGAACAATAGAGTCACATAGAGAGCCTAGATCAATTCGTTAAGATACCGAGAATACGAACTTTAATTTTTATACGGGCAATAGCCATGTATCACTTGTTGTCGAGGATTTGAAGAGGTGCGGAGCTGATTGTTTGTTGGTGGAAATCCTCTAGTTGCAACAAGTTTTGACAAGTAAGCATTGAGATGGTTTAGAACATCAGCTGGCGTATCATTTGGAGTAAAGACCGGTGCTTGGATTGGTGGAAGTTCATTAGAGTAGAAAGCTTGTGCTGGTTGTGCTTCTATTGGAAAATATCCTTGCTGAGGAGTATAACCCAATGGAGAAGTGTTGGCTTGTGATGGTGATGTCTGATATTGTGGTTGCTGTGGAAAGGATTGTTGATGAACACTTTGTTGATATTCTTGTTGTGGCATCATTGGTGGTTGATAAGATGGTTGCTGATAGATGTGTGGTGGTGGCTGCTGCAAGTATGATGGTTGTTGATAAGTATAAGCCATGTTTTGTTGAGAAGCATACATTGCAAGTGGATCATGAACTTGAGGTGTAAACAACCGAGCCTCGATCACATGGCATTCGTGTTGTTGAAGAAAAGCTTGAAGTTGATCCACATTGGTGTTATGCAAGTCCTTAGCCAATTTAACATCGTCACGTATTTTTTCCATTCTGAAGGAAGAGTGTTCAAATACTTGGTGTTCAATTGACAGGTAGGAATTTTCATGCCATAGATATTGAGCTCATTCAACAATAGGGTAAATCTCAGATAGTAATCATTGAGAGTCTCCCCTGGCACATAGGCAAACTTATCAAAAGTATCATAAAGCTTACACTCTCGTTCTTGTTTAGTTAACGAGGGGCCTTGCATTAGAACCCGAATTCTATCTCAAGTTAACTGTTTTCATTTCGAGCAAAACTGAAGAATTTACTGCCCTTGCTGATCTCGGGGCCAATATTAATTTGATGCCTTTGAGTGTTTGGAAAACACTATCATTACCCGACCTCACTCCAACAAAGATGACTCTTGAACTTGCAAATCACACTCTCGCTTACCCCGTTGGTATTGCCGAAGACGTGTTCATAAAAGTTGGCACATTTACTTTCCCGGTCGATTTTGTCGTTGTTGATTATGAAATGGACACTCGTATTCCTTTAATACTTGGTCGGCCATTCTTGAGAATCGGACGTGCTTTAGTTGATGTGGTCGAGGGTGAGTTAATCTTAAGAGTCGGGGATGATGCACAAGTTTTTAAAATGGGAAAGCTTACAAGTAAATCCTTTGGAGGCCGATAATCAGTGAATATGATTAATGTGCATGATGACTTTGTCGTCTAGAACAATCCGCTATTCGATTCTTGCATCGATAATCCACTTTTTCATGATGATATGGATGATTCTCTCCCCAATCTGGACGCTTCTCCCATTTATGATTCTCCACCGATCTTTGATGCTTATGATGATGATTCTAGCTCAGATTCGGATGATTATGATGACCTTATTTCTGAGTATCCCGATCTGCCCACGTATGATGATTTCGATGAGGCTGATACTCTTTCGAGCGATTCTTCACATGATGAAGATCCTCCGCCATCACTCGATCCTACTTTGGATGATTACTCATTTGAGGAAGATTTCTCTACGTTTCTCAACACTTACTTCCCTCATGAGAGTGATGCACCTCCTTTGGACTTTGAAGATTATCGTCTTGATCCTACTTTGGATTTGAAGAACATTCTTTCAAAGGAGAAGAAACCGGTCGACACCAATATCTGCAGCACGTATGAGTTAACACCTCTTTGTCCCCCTTCTGAGGACGAGGTTGTGCTTCTTCGCGGATCTTCTTCCCATTCTGCTGAGCCTGAGTGCTATTTTCCCTTATAGGAAAAGGTGTTCGACCCGGGTATCGATATTCTGCAGCCATCTCAGTATCCACCTGATGAAATAAAAGGAAAAATCTTTGGAAATATTGAAGACATGCTTGCACCACTTCACCTTGCTTTCACCGTGCTCCATCGCTGCTTAAGGGAACCTTGCCTACTCTTCTTTGGCTTGCCTTGTTCGCCTTAAGTTTGTGCTATTTGATGGACGAAAACTATGTCTTTGATCCTGGTGGATATGTTTCATGTTTCTTCCTATGATGATCAAGGTCGAGTCAGGCTCACGACTCGGTTAACAAAAATCAAGCGCTTCTTGGGAGGCAACCCATGCATCTATCTTTTAGCTTTCTTTATCATAAGTGTAGGGGGGAGACCCTTTGGTTTGCTATTTCCTCTCCTCTCTTCTTAATCAAGGATTCGAGCTTCAATGATACACTCTTGATGACTCTTTCCGACCCGTGATTCCGTGTCCACTTCTTCCCGGTTCTATCCTAAACTCTTTTCGATTCACTATTTTATATTTTCTCAATATTAAAATAGGAATCTCTTTAGTTGTCTCTTCCTTAACAAGATTTAAACAAAGTGCACAATGTCCTAAGTGTAGGGGAGTTTACTCCCACATGCTTAAACATTGAGGACAATGTTTATGTTAAGTGTAGGGGGGGACTTCTATCGAAGTTAAGTGGTCTTTTCCTTGTATTTGTCCTCATTTTAACCGGAAAATCAATTTTTTTACATTTTTCAAAATTTTTGATCTATTTTGGCCTATTAGTTTTTCCCATTGTGTAGTTATTTTTCTTTCATTGCTAGAATAAATGTTTAATAAAGTGGTTTTAAATTTTCAAACGTTGTGAATCTTTTGACTCAACCCGAGTTTACTTATCTAAGTTACTCTAGCTAGCCACCTTAACGTGTTTAAGTCAAGTTTTGCTAGGCTTTTATATAGGGAGCTATAAAACGCGAAAGTCTTAACTCTCACGGGTTAAGAACAAGAACTTTTCGCAAGTTCCTATAATTGATCCTAGAGAGTCGTTTATCAAGGGAACTTTAAAACGCGATTTCTAAACTTGAAAAAGTCTAAGAGTTTGCAAGATCCTATAGGCGACTCGAAAACCCAAAACTTTGATTTAATAGGCTAAGCATCCACGAGTCTCATTCTTTGAGATTTTAAACTGTGGAGAACGAGAGATGATAGACTCAATTATAAGTTTGGTATTCTTTCAGGAATTTATGTGAGTTCATTATAAGCCTATTCTCCCATCGCTTGCTAATAAATTTATCTGCAATAAATAAGGTTGTACGATTTGAAAAGTTACTTAGCTTCTAGCCCAAGATCGTTTAAAAGTTGCTCGGTATGGATTAGAGTTCATAGCCAAGGCATAACTTATTGAAGCGGGATGCGAAGATTGGCGAGTCCAAAAAGGTCCTAACAAGGCATGAGGGCTATATTTTGTTGCTAAAGATCCAAAGTGATGTGAAGAATCATTTATCGAAAATCAATATGAAGGATCGAGACACACGACGAAAAGCAAATACTCGCCAAAAGTCATGGAGAAGTGTATCCGAAAAGACCCTAACAAGGTATGAGGATAAATAGATCCAAGTCATAAAAGGAGGCGGATCTTTGTATATCAAAGTCCAAAATAAAGATTGGAGAAAAATGAAGAAGTCGTGGTCCAAGTATGAATCTCTCTAAACTTCAAGTGAAGAAATTACTATATGAAAAGAAGACCATTATTTCATGAACGTCTCTCAAGGTTTGAAGTATGAAGTCGCTGCCAAATATCGGTCCGAGAATGGTCTCAAATCGCGAAGCGAGTTATGCCAAGATATGAACTTTATGAGGTCCCGAGAAGCAGTTTTAAAAGATTTTGTCCTTTAGCTAACTATTGATTAAATCGTTCACTTTATTTTCAGCCTAATAAAGTATCAAAATAAGTCAACAATGCATCCTCGTGATCATTCAAGACAATAATAAAATATAAGAGATACCCCTAGGAATAAGGGAGTCTAAGTGAGTAATTGGCCCACATGAGTTCGTGTTAGTTTACTAACTTATAATAACAATGATCTCGTTTTTAAGCTTGGTTTGGAGAAAGTTAAAACTTGAGGATGATGATTATTCATGACATTTCCAAAACCCAAGGTATGCTTTTGATTTCTTTATTTTGAATGTTTATGGTTTTCTATCTCTTTAATAAAGGCCACCGTGGATTGATTATGATGAAAAATGTAAACGTGCTTTGTAACTAATGCATTGCATGAGGACATTGCAATGGTCAAGTGTAGGGGATTTGATAGGTGTGTAAACACCCATCCTTTTTACCACTTAATTACAATAATAACCGAGCCAAAACGTGTTTTTTATGTCTTTTATGTCGGAATTATGCGTGGTTTGTGTTTTTGTTGTGATTTAGGACGAAAAGGTGAAAAGTGGAGAAAACACGGGCATTCACGGGATTTTATTGAAGAAAAAGATGAAAGATGAAGTCGAGAAGTCAAGAGTGCAAAAAGAACGGAAGTCCAAGAACAATTCTGAAGATTTATCGAAGAAAAAGTCAAAAGACGGAAGTTTACTTAAAGCCGAAGAACTTAAGTCTATTTTATTGAAGAATTAAAAGACGAGTTCAAAGAAATCCCGAGCCAAAAGTCATATAAGTCCAAGATTAAAGAAGATTTAAAGGCTTAAAGACTAGTGGTGCAAATAACAAAGAGATTAAGAAGGAAGGGCCTAATGATGCAATTAAGAGAAAAGGAAAGAGGGGAGGAAGCTTCATAATCCTCCCCTATATATAGATTAGTGGTTAATCATTTTTCTTTGTTGGCTAATAGTGACAATTAGTTCTTCCACATTTAATTACCTTGTCATTTAAATACTTGTCAAATTTAAATACTTGTCTTGCACCTTAAATTCCTTTAATTTCAAGTAAGTTTCCATTTAATTCTTGTCAATCTTTACTTTATTTTGTTAATCTCCTATCTACCTTTCTTAATCTTTGATTTTTATGTTTATGTTTATGTTCATGTTCATGTTCTTATTTTGATCAAAGTGGGTTTTGATTATTGTGGTTAGATTTGTTAGTTTTATTGATTTGGATAGTTTGTTTATGATTATTGGATGTTTTGTTATTAGTTTGGTTTAATCTTATGTTCGATTTTGGTTAAATTGTGATTAGATTCGTGTATATTGTGTTCCCTGTTCTTCGGGGTGTTTGTTTTGCTGTTACTGACCTTTTCCCAGGTAAGTTACGGATCAACACCAAGTGTTTTGAACCAAGCAAAAGTTCAGAACCAAGCAAAATTTCAGAACCAAGAAAAAGTTCAGAACCAAGCAAAAGTTTAGAACCAAGCAAAAGTTCAGAACCAAGCAAAAGTTCTGAACCAAGCAAAAGTTCAGAACCAAGCAAAAGTTCAGAACCAAGCAAAAGTTCAGAAACAAGCAAAAGTTCCGAACCAAGGAAAAGTTCAGAACCAAGCAAAAGTTCCGAACCAAGCAAAATTTCAGAACCAAGCAAAAGTTCAGAACCAAGCAAAAGTTCCGAACCAAGCAAAAGTTCAGAACCAAGCAAAAGTTCAGAACCAAGCAAAAGTTCTGAACCAAGCAAAAGTTCCGAACCAAGCAAAAGTTCAGAACCAAGCAAAAGTTCAGAACCATGGAAGTTCCGAACCAAAGTTCCGAAACAAGCAAAAGTTCAGAACCAAGCAAAAGTTCAGAACCAAGCAAAAGTTCCGAACCAAAGTTCTTAACCAAGCAAAAGTTCCGAACCAAGGAAGTTCCGAACCAAAGTTCCGAATGAGTGTTTTGTGTTGATTTATTCCGAACGAAGAAGAATTATTCCGGGTGAAGGTGACATTCCGAATGAGTAATTATTCCAAGTGAGGTATTTTCAGGTTCTTTTTAGTTTCTGTTTTTAATTTTTAATTTTCAAGCTTTATTTTTCCCGCCTTTTTCCGTAGTCGCACTTTAAGATTACTTGCCTTAGATTTAATTTAGCCTTGCCTTAGTTTAAGTTTTAGTTGCATTTTAAGTTTGCCTTAGATAGTTTAAGTTTGCGTTATTTACTTTAAGTGCCTTTTAATTTCTCGTCACGCTTTTAAATACTCGCCATTTATTTTTAAAATAGAGTTAGATTTAAATTATCTACCTTTTACTTTAAAGTTTTGCACATTTTAATACTACAACGACACAACTATTTGTTTCCACCAAAGAACAGCAGAGTCGCATAGTTAATCTAGATAAATTCGATTAGACCACTAGAACGATAATTTTCTTTCGGGCAAAACCTTGTATTAAATTAATACTTTGGTTCAGAACTTTTGCTTGGTTCTGAACTTTTGCTTGGTTCTGAACTTTTGCTTGTTTCGGAACTTTGGTTCGGAACTTCCTTGGTTCTGAACTTTTGCTTGGTTCTGAACTTTTGCTTTGTTCGGAACTTTTGCTTGGTTCAGAACTTTTGCTTGGTTCTGAACTTTTTCTTGGTTCTGAACTTTTGCTTGGTTCGGAACTTTTGCTAGGTTCTAAACTTTTGCTTGGTTCTGAACTTTTGCTTGGTTCGGAACTTTTGCTTGGTTCTGAACTTTTGCTTGGTTCGCAACTTTTGCTTGGTTCTGAACTTTTGCTTGGTTCGGAACTTTTGCTTGGTTCAGAACTTTTGCTTGGTTCTGAACTTTTGCTTGGTTCTGAACTTTTGCTTGGTTCTAAACTTTTGCTTGGTTCAAAACTTTTGCTTGGTTCTGAACTTTTGCTTGGTTCTGAACTTTTGCTTGGTTCTGAACTTTGGCTTGGTTCTGAACTTTTTCTTGGTTCTGAACTTTGGATTGGTTCTGAACTTTTGCTTGGTTCTGAACTTTTGCTTGGTTCTAAACTTTGGTTTGGTTCTGAACTTTTGCTTGGTTCAAAACACTTGGTGTTGATCCGTAACTTACCTGGGAAAAGGTCAGTAACAACAAAACAAACACCCCGAAGAACAGGGAACACAATATACACGAATCTAATCACAATTTAACCAAAATCAAACATAAGATTAAACCAAACTAATAACAAAACATCCAATAATCATAAACAAACTATCCAAATCAATTAAACTAACAAATCTAACCACAATAATCAAAACCCACTTTGATCAAAATAAGAACATGAACATGAACATAAACATAAACATAAAAATCAAAGATTAAGAAAGGTAGATAGGAGATTAACAAAATAAAGTAAAGATTGACAAGAATTAAATGGAAACTTACTTGAAATTAAAGGAATTTAAGGTGCAAGACAAGTATTTAAATTTGACAAGTATTTAAATGACAAGGTAATTAAATGTGGAAGAACTAATTGTCACTATTAGCCAACAAAAAAAAATGATTAACAACTAATCTATATATAGGGGAGGATTAGGAAGCTTCCTCCCCTCTTTCCTTTTCTCTTAATTGCATCACTAGGCCCTTCCTTCTTAATCTCTTTGTTATTTGCACCATTAGTCCTTAAGCCTTTAAATCTTCTTTAATCTTTGACTTATATGACTTTTGGCTTGGGATTTCTTTGAACTCGTCTTTTAATTCTTCAATAAAATAGACTTAAGTTCTTCGGCTTTAAGTAAACTTCCGTCTTTTGACTTTTTCTTCGATAAATATTCAGAATTGGTCTTGGACTTTCGTTCTTTTTGCACTCTTGACTTCTCGACTTCATCTTTCATCTTTTTCTTCAATAAAAGCCCGTGAATGCCCGTGTTTTCTCCACTTTTCACCTTTTCGTCCTAAATCACAACAAAAACACAAACCACGCATAATTCCGACATAAAAGACATAAAATACACGTTTTGGCTCGGTTATTATTGTAATTAAGTGGTAAAAAGGATGGGTGTTTACACACCTATCAAGTGTTTTTAAAAGTCTTTAAATTTTAGCTTATTAGCTTTTTCTTATACGTGTTTTAGTTAAATTTTTAGTCGTGTGCATATTTGGTTCATAGCTTATTTGTTTTGCTTATTTACATTTTCTTTTACTGTATTCCGATCATACCACGTCGGAAAAGGGCTTTACATTCCGACCAGCATTCCGATTGCTGGATCGGAAAGGGGTTTTGATATTCTGACTAGGATTCCGATTTGACATTCCGATCAGGGGTGTTTGTTTGGTATTCTGACAGGAGGTTTTTTGGATATTCTGACAGGATTACTCTTGGTACATTCCGATCTTGATTCCGACCGGCTTATTCTGATAGCTTCTTTTTCAAGACATTCCGATAGGAATTCTTTTGGGGATTCCGATCACATTCCGACGGACTATCATTCCGATAGGGAAGGTAAGCATACATTCTGATCGGATTCCGACAGGATTCCGATTGGAGTGTATTCCGACAGGGTTTGTTTTATATTTTGTCTTAGTTAATTTTTAAGTTTGCATTGTTTTAAGTTTTCAAATTTTCATTTTTATTAACTTGTCAAATTTACTTTTTGTCAAGCTTTAATTTTACGTCATTTAATTTTTCATCATTTACTTTAAAGTTTTAAACCTTGCAAAATTACTTTTTTAATTAGTTTTAGCTTTAATTACTGTCATTTACTTTTAAGTCTTGCACATTTAATTATACTACAACGACCAAATCTATTATTTTATCCACCAAAAGACGACTGAGTCACACTTAGACCAATAATCAATTCGAATAGACACACACAACGAACTTAATTTTCATAACTAAGTAAAACCCAGTTATTAAATGGCACCGCTGCCGGCTCTTTTCGTAAAGATTAACGGTTTTATATGAGAGACGCGTTGAATTTTAGGATCCATTCACTCGTGAACGTTATTTTTCTTGCTCAAAAATTTTCAAAAATCCAAAAAGATTTTTATTTTTATTTTTCCACGTACATATATATTCTCTATTTCTTTGGTATCTTTTTCTTTTGCTTTTGCAGGTGTATGCGTACTAGATCTTCAACTTATTCTGAGCCCGAGACTCGTGAAGATTTAGATATGGCAGGTGTGCTCAACAACAATAATCCACCCCACCCCAACATGAATAACAACAACAATGTTCCCCCACCCGACCTTCGAACGATGGAGGAGCTTTGTCAACCAACCATGAACGGACGAGGAGGACCGATTGCTCCGATGCAAATCACGGCTCCAGAGTTTTCGTTGAAGCATCACATGATCCAACAAGTTCAAAACACTTGTCCATTTCGCGGATTACCGGATGATGATGCCAACAAACACCTCGACAAGTTCATTACCGTTACTCAAAGCATGAAGTTGCCCGGTGTTACTATGGATTTTCTTCGCCTTCACGTATTTCCACACACCTTATCCCACCATGCCGAAAAATGGTTTGATCGTCTTCCGAAGAATTCAATTCATACCTGGGACGAGATGACTCAACGATTTTTGTCGCGCTACTTTCTACCATCCGTGGTCACGAGCCTTCAGAATCAAATCAGTGGATTTACACAAGAACCTGATGAATCACTTATTGATGCTTGGGAATGATATAATGTTTTGATTGATTGATGTCCAAACCATAACATGCTCCCCGTTACTTTGATTGATACTTTCTACAATGGTTTAACTTTTTGTGATCGTGATACGATTAATGCAGCCGCCGGTGGCACATTTATGAAAAGAAGACCCGAGGAGTGTAGAGAGCTTATCGGGAATATGACTACTCATCACAAAAATTAGGATTCATCCGCATGCTCAAGATCAAACCCGAGAGTCAATGTTTCTTCTCCTTCTTCAAACCCTGATATAACCGAATTGACCCACGCAATGGTCGAAATGAGCAAAAACATGCAACTTTTGGCTACAAATCAACAACAACAAGTTAAAGCTGTTGTAACTTCTTGTGAGATTTGCGGGGGTCCTCATTCATACACTGATTGTCCTTCTACTCATGACAATCCGGAAAACGTGTATGCGGCTAATGGTAACTATTCAACGGAAAGCCATCTAGCTCGACCTCAAGGTGATCATAACTTGCTAAGTTACCATTCTAACAACTTTCTTTCACCCGGTTTTGCTCCTCAAAACCACAACCCTAACAACTTTAATAGAACCAACCCAAATCCACCTCGAGCTTCTAATCCTTATCACCCACCCGCTCAACAAACCCCACCCATTAATCAAGATGTGGAAACTTTCATGAGGACCCAAGGAGAGCAAATCAAGAATCTTCAGAGCCAAATCATCAAATTAAAAGGAGATATCACTAAGCAAGGGAATGATATTAGAACCGAGCTTCGACATGATATGCAACCTTTTAATCAAACAAATGATTTGAAGAATATGATGGCTAGTTTCTTTCCAAGTACTCAACCCTCTACTTCGGGCTCCCTTCCTTCAAATACCGTCACAGACCCAAGAGAGAATGTGAGTGCTATTACTACACACAGTGGAGCAACCTTAGTAGGACCATCTATCCCTCCCCCAGTTACTCTATCTACACCTCTTTCACCCCCATTTATCCCTCCTACTCCCACGCCTAGTATTAGTTCTCCATTACCGTCTCCACCTCTGCATGACGAAGTACCCAAGAAACACCCTTCGCCAACCCCACCTTCCACATATAAACCCAACATCCCTTATCCTTCTTGGTTAGACAAGAGCAAATTACTTACTAAAGAGGATGCTCAAATCACTTCTTTTATGAAGATGATCTCTCAAATGAATTTCAACATTAGCCTCGTTGAAGCACTTGTCCAAATGCCGAAATTTGTGAAAGCATTCAAGGAATTGCTTAACAAGAAGGAAAAGATGGTTGAGTTTGTCAACACACGCTTAAATGAAAACTGTTCTGCAGTCATCCTTAAAGAACTTCCGGAGAAACTTAGAGATCCCGGTCGCTTTGTGTTGCCTTGTACTTTTCACCAAACCAAAGAATTTACTGCCTTAGCTGATCTCGGGGCAAGTATAAACCGGATGCCTTTAAGTGTTTGGAAAACACTATCATTATCCGACCTTAAACCAACAAAGATGACTCTTGAGCTAGCAAATCGCACTCTCGCTTACCCTGTTGGTATTGCCGAAGATGTGTTCATTAAAGTTGGCACCTTCACTTTTCCGGTCGACTTTGTTGTTGTTGAATATGAAATGGACCCTCGTATTCCGTTAATACTTGGTCGGCCATTCTTGAGAACCGGAAAAGCCTTAGTCGATGTTGCCGAAGGTGGGTTAATCTTAAGAGTCGGGAATGACGCACAAGTTTTTAAAATGGGGAAAATCACACCCAAATCAAATGGAAGAGAATCAGCAAATATGATTAATGTGCTTGATGATTTTGTCGTCTACAACAATCCTCTTTTTGATTCTTGCTATGATAATCCACTGTTCCAAGATGATGTGGATGATTCTCTCTCCAATTTAGATCCCCCACCAATTCATGAATCTCCTCCAATTTATGATGACTATGATGATGATTCTAGTTATGACATGGATGATTCTGATGATTTTTCTTCTGAGTATAAAGACATGCCAACTTATGATGACTTTGAGGATGTCGATACTCTTTTGAGTGATTCTTCACATGATGACCTTGCACCTACTTTTGATGAAGATCCTCCACTAACAATGCTTGATCCTACTTTGGATGACTACTCATTTGAGAAAGATTTTGCTACTTTTCTCAATACTTACTTCCCAAATGAGAGTAATTCTCCTCCTTTGGACTTCGATGATGCTCTTTATCCTCCTTTGGATATGAAGAAAACCGCTTCAAAGGAGAAGAAGCCGGAAGACACCGATATTTGCAGTACTTATGTCTTGACACCTCTCTATCCCCCTTCCGAGGGTGAGATTGTGCGATTTATGAGCAGAGCTTCTTCAAGATCTACTGAGCCTGAGTGTTATTTTCCCCTAAAGGAATAGGTGTTCGATCCCGGTATTGAAATTTTCAAGCCATCTCAGTATCCATCTGATGAAATAAAAGGAAAGATTTTTGGAAACCATGGAGATATGCTTGCACCTCTTCACCCTTGCTACCACCATTCTCAACAACTGTTTAAGGGAACCTTGCCTACTCTTCTTTGGCTTCCCTTGTTCGCCTTAAGCTTATGCTATTTGATGGATGAAAACCATGTATTTAATCTCGGTGGATGTGTTTCAAGTTTCTTCCTATGCTAATCAAGGTCGAGTCAGGCTCACGACTTGATTAACAAAAACAAGCGCTTCTCGGGAGGCAACCCGCAGTATCTATCCTTTTTATCTGTTTTTTATAATAAGTGTAGGAGGAGACCCTAGTATGTGTTTGTTGTTTTCTTTCTTATCATGTGCAGGGATTCGAGCTTTCAAAGATCCATTCTTGATGACTTTTGACAACCCGTGATTCCGTGTACCCGTCTTCCCGGTTCTATCCTAAACTCTTTTGATTCTCTATTTTATATTCTTCAACATTGAAATAGGAATCACTTTAGTTGTCTCTTCCTTAGCAAGATTTAAACAAAGTGCACAATGTCCTAAGTGTAGGGGAGTTTACTCCCACATGCTTAAACATTGAGGACAATGTTTATATTAAGTGTAGGGGGACTTCTATCGAAGTTATGTGGGCTTTTCCTTGTATTTGTCCTCATTTTAACCGGAAAATTGATTTTTCGATATTTTTCAAAATTTTTGATCTATTTTGGCCTAGTTGTATTTACCTTTGCATAGTTATTTTCTTTCTTTGCTAGAATAAATTTTAATAAAGTGGTTTTTATTTTTAATCGTTGTGAGTCCTTTGACTCAACCCGAGTTTACTTATCTAAGTTTACTCTAGCTAGTATCCTTAACGTGTTTAAGTCAAGTTTTGCTAGGCTTTTATATAGGGAACTTTAAAACGCGAAAGTCTTAACTCTTACGAGTTAAGAACAAGAACTTTTCTCAAGTTCCTATAATTGATCCTAGAAAGTCGTTTATCAAGGGAACTTTAAAATGCGAATTCTAAATTTGAAAACGTTTAAGAAGTTACAAGATCCTATAGATGACTTGAAAACCCAAAACTTTGATTTAATTGGCTAAGCATCCACGAGTCTCATTCCTTGAGATTTTAAATTGTGGAGAACGAGAGATGATAGAGTCAATTATAAGTTTGGTATTCTTTCATGAATTTATGTGAGTTAATTATGAGCTTTTTCTCCTATCGCTTGCTAATAAATTTAATTGCAATAAATAAGGTTGTACGATTTGAAAAGTTACTTAGCTTCTAGCCTAAGATCGTTTAAAAGTTGCTCGGTATTAATTAGAGTTCATAGCCAAGGCATAACTTCTTGAAGCGGGATGCGAAGATTGGCGAGTCCGAAAAGGCCCTAACAAAGCATGAGGGCTACATTTTGTTGCTAAAGATCCCAAGTGATGTGAAGAATCATTTATCAAAAATCAATATGAAGGATCGAGGCACACGACGAAAAGCAAATACTCCCGTAAAGATCATGGAGAAGTCTATCCAAAAAGGCCCTAACAAGGTATGAGGATAAATAGATCCAAGTCCTAAAAGGAGGCAGATCATTGTATATCAAAATCCCAAATAATGATTGGAGAAAAATGAAGAAGTCGTGATCCAAATATGAAGAATCTCTCAAAAAGTTCAAGTGAAGAAATTCCTATTATGAAGAAAAGACCATTATTTCATGAACGTCTCTCAAGATTTGAAGTATGAAGTCAATGCCAAATATCGGTCCGAGAAAGGTCTTAAATCGTGAAGCGAGTTATGCCAAGATATGAACTTTATGAGGTCCCGAGAAGCAGTTTTAAAAGATTTTGTCCTTTAGCTAACTATTGATTAAATCGTCCTACTTTATTTTCGGCCTAAATAAACTATCAAAATAAGTCAACAATGCATCTTCGTGATCATTTAAGACAACAATAAAATATAAGAGATACACCTAGGAATAAGGGAGTCTAAGTTAATAATTGGCCCACATGAGTTTGTGATAGTTTACTAACTTATAATAACAATGATCTCGTTTTTAAGCTTGGTATGGGGAACGTGAAACTTGAGGGTGATAATCATTCATGACATTCCAAAACCCTAAGGTAAGTTTTTGATCTTTTTACTTGTTTTCTTCCGTTAAATATTTTATCTCTTTAATAAAGGCCAATGTGGATTGATTGTGATGGAAAATGTAAAACTTTCTTTGTAATTAATGCATTGCATGAGGACATTGCAATGGTCAAGTGTAGGGGATTTAATAAGTGTGAAAATAGTTATCCTTTTACCTCTTAATTATAATAATAACCAAGCCAAAGCGTGTATTTTATGTCATAAATGTTGGAATTATGCGTGGTTTTGTGTTTTTGTTGTGATTTAGGACCAGAATGTGAAAAGGGAAGAAAACACGGGCTTTCACGGGCTTTTATCGAAGAAAAAGACAAAAGACAAAGTCAAAAGATCAAGAGTGCAAAAAGAACGGAAGTCCAAGGCATATTCTGAAGATTTATCGGAGAAAAAGTCTAAAGACGGAAGTTTAATAAAGCCGAAGAACTCAAGTCTACTTAATGAAGAAATTACAAGACGAGTTTAATTAATCACGAGACAAAGTCGAAAAAGTCAAAGAATTTAGAAAACGAAAAGACGAGAAAGAAAGAAAGAAGGAAGCTTCCAACACATGCTTACCTCCCTAATCTCCTATAGATACCCTCCTAATATCACATTAGGAGGTGTTGGCTATTTGACACATAGTTCTTCCACCTTTAATTACTTGCACTTTTCTTATTGTCATTTACTTAATTGCACCTTTAATTTCTTGCCTTTAATTTCAAGTAAGTCTTTTAATTTTGTTATTGAATCTTTACTTTTAATCAAGTTCTTATTTTTAATCTCTCATTCTACCTTTCTTGCTTTGCTTAACCTTCATGTTTATGTGATTATTGTTATGCTTATTTGATTAAATGTTATGTTTTTATGCTTTTAATTGTTTTTGATTATTGATTTTATAGCCTATTTGTATCTTTCTTAAATTTACTTAAGTGTTTATAAAAGTTATTTTTATAGAAAAGTCGTTTTTAAATATTTTATCATTTAGTGTTTTTAAAAGTCTTTAAATTTTAGCTTATTAGTCTTTTCTTATGAGTGTTTTAGTTAAGTTTTTAGTCGTGTGCTTATTTGGTTCATAGCTTATTTGTTTTGCTTATTTACATTTTCTTTTACTGTATTCCGATCATACCACGTCGGAAAGGGGCTTTACATTCCGACCAGCATTCCGATTGCTGGATCGGAAAGGGGTTTTGATATTCCGACTAGGATTCCGATTTGACATTCCGATCAGGGGTGTTTGTTTGGTATTCCGACAGGAGGTGTTTTGGATATTCCGACAGGGTTAATCTTGGTACATTTCGATCTTGATTCCGACCGGCTTATTCCGATAGCTTCTTTTTCAAGACATTCCGATAGGAATTCTTTTGGGGATTCCGATCACATCCCGACGGACTATCATTCCGATAGGGAAGGTAAGCATACATTCCGATCGGATTCCGACAGGGTTTGTTTTATATTTTGTCTTAGTTTAATTTTTAAGTTTGCATTGTTTTAAGTTTTCAAATTTTCATTTTTATTAACTTGTCAAATTTACTTTTTGTCGAGCTTTAATTTTACGTCATTTAATTTCTAGTCATTTACTTTTAAAGTTTTAAATCTTGCAAAATTACCTTTTTAATTATTTTTAGCTTTAATTACCGTCATTTACTTTAAGTCTTGCACATTTAATTATACTACAACGACCAAATCTATTATTTTATCCACCAAAAGACGACTGAGTCACACTTAAACCAGTAATCAATTCGAATAGACACACACAACGAACTTAATTTTCATAACTAAGTAAAACCCAGTTATTAAATGGCTCCGCTGGCGGCTCTTTTCGTAAAGATTAACGATTTTCTGTGAGAGACGCGTTGAATTTTGGGATCCGTTCACTCGTGAACGTTATTTTTCTTGCTAAAAAATTTTCAAAAATCCAAAAAGATTTTTATTTTTATTTTTCCACGTACATATATATTCTCTATTTATTTGGTATCTTTTTATTTTGCTTTTGCAGGTATATGCGTACTAGATCTTGAACTTATTCTGAGCCCGAGACTCATGAAGATTTAGATATGGCAGGTGTGCCCAACAACAATAATCCACCCCACCCCAACATGAATAACAACAACAATGTTCCCCCACCCGACCTTCGAACGATGGAGGATCTTTGTCAACCAACCATGAACGGACGAGGAGGACCGATTGCGCTGATGCAAATCACGGCTCCGGAGTTTTCGTTGAAGCATCACATGATCCAACAAGTTCAAAACACTTGTCCATTTCGCGGATTACCGGATGATGATGCCAACAAACACCTCGACAAGTTCATTACCGTTACTCAAAGCATGAAGTTGCCCAGTGTTTCTATGGATTTTCTTCGCCTTCACCTATTTCCACACACCTTATCCCACCATGCCGAAAAACGGTTTGATCGTCTTCCGAAGAATTCAATTCATACTTGGTACGAGATGACTCAACGATTTTTGTCGCGCTACTTTCCACCATCCATGGTCACGAGCCTTCGGAATCAAATCAGTGGATTTACACAAGAACCTGATGAATCACTTTTTGATGCTTGGGAACGAAATAATGTTTTGATTGATCGATGTCCAAACCATAACATGCTCCCCGTTACTTTGATT
This sequence comes from Glebionis coronaria, assembly GCA_025667525.1. Classification (NCBI taxonomy): domain Eukaryota; kingdom Viridiplantae; phylum Streptophyta; class Magnoliopsida; order Asterales; family Asteraceae; genus Glebionis; species Glebionis coronaria. The sequence continues at coordinate 548,804,053 of CM046874.1, forward strand.
GATACTTTCTACAATTGTTTAACTTTTTGTGATCGTGATACGATTAATGCAGCCGTCGGTGGCACATTTATGAAAAGAAGACCCGAGGAGTGTAGAGAGCTTATCAAAAACATGACGACTCATCACAAAAATTGGGATTCATCCGCATCCTCAAGATCAAACCCGAGAGTCAATGTTTCTTCTACTTCTTCAAACCCTGATATCACCGAATTGACCCGCGCAATGGTCGAAATGAGCAAAAACATGCAACTTTTGGCTACAAATCAACAACAACAAGTTAAAGCTGTTAACTTCTTGTGAGATTTGCGGTGGTCCTTATTCATACACTGATTGTCCTTCTACTCATGACAATCCGGAAAACGTGTATGCGGCTTATGGTAACTATTCAATGGAAAGCCATCAAGCTCGACCTCAAGGTGATCGTAACTTGCTAAGTTACCGTTCTAACAACTTTCTTTCACTCGGTTTTGCTCCTCAAAACCACAACCCCAACAACTTTAATAGAAGCAACCCAAATCCACCTCGAGCTTCTAATCCTTATCACCCACCCGCTCAACAAACCCCACCCATTAATCAAGATGTGGAAACTTTCATGAGGACCCAAGGAGAGCAAATCAAGAATCTTCAAAGCCAAATCATCAACTTAAAAGGAGATATCACTAAGCAAGGGAATGATATTAGAACCGAGCTTCGACATGATATGCAAACCTCTTTTAGCAATCAAACAAATGATTTGAAGAATATGATGGCTAGTTTCTTTCCAAGTACTCAACCCTCTACTTCGGGCTCCCTTCCTTCAAATACCGTCACCAACCCAAGAGCGAATGTGTGTAACACCCCCAAATTTACACAATTCAATACATCGGAAGAATCCTTGGTGATACGGGATAACACATTACTCACATCATAGACAACACTTAAAAGTCGCGTCGTTAATAATAAAGCATTTCCATTCATAATATCAAATTTACATAGGTCCCAAGTCATTGTTTTTTATACAAGTTTTACAAAGAATTTGAATGGAAATTATTGTTTAGGTGCGGGCCATGAATTCTTGTTGTCTTCCCGAGAATTACCTTCAAGTACCTGAGATAAAATATGTTAAAAGAAAAGGTCAGCGATAACGCCGAGTGAATTCATAGAGTTTAATAAATTTCCATCAATATAACTTTGGTATAAAATTATTACCAAAATCATTTTGTACAAATCATATTAATAGGCCATAAAATAGCCAAAGTCATTTTTATACAAATCCTTACCGAAAATCATAATATAGGCATTTGCCTTATAAATCATTATACGAGCCAATGTCGTAAAAACATCATACAATACGTCTTATGACGTTGTACGAAAATAAAAACCGTTATATGAATATGGTTATGAAAACCAAAACACAAACATAATATCAATAGTATGACCCCGTATTGCTAGTCAGGCAATACATCGTAATTCGGTGCGTCTAGTAGTATTTCGTTAATTGGATTATTATAAGCCGCATGACATTGATACCTTACTAAACCAAACAACAGGTAGCTAGCCCGAAACTCATTTGCCCATCTAAATTAGCGTGTCGTCACAAAGGTCACGCTATGTAAATCTTCTCATACATAAATTCGCTTACCAATCAATGTGGCACGACGGGGATCAACCGTCAAGGCGCGAACTAGGGTGATCGTCCCCAAATAGTACTATTATATGCATAAGCGTCTACCAAATCCCGGTAGTTCACAATTCATGCTAATGGGACTTTTAGTGACATATCCTAATTTTAATAATCCATTTTATTTCATCTATCGGGTCATTTAATCATTTATCGGGTCATACAATCGGGTCATACAATCATTCGGGTCCAAATCAATAAACAAACAATCGGGACAAATGGTGTCCTATTTTATAAAAACTAACATGTTATCTCCCTCGCGGGTTTATAAAACATTTCATGAAAACTTTTAAAAGAGTGCGAGGCTATGAACTCACGTTGATGTGGGAAGGCGGGTTATCGACAATTCGGACGTACGGTACGTGCTTCAATCACGGAAACCTAGACAAATAATATTCGTCTTAGACTCTTGTCCAATGAATTTATAAAAATAACAATTATGTATACATATGATGATTATATATATATATATATATATATATATATATATATATATATATATATATATATATATATATATATATATATATATATATATGATGATCAAGTGGGTTTACATATTCTCGTTTACTCATTTTAGTGTTATGTGTCGATAACTTTTATACTAGTTTTACCTATTTACATATTTTAAGTCCAATAAACTTATTGTAGAATATTGATAATCTTGTTAATCTATGAAGTGGGTTGAAGATTCCTAGAGAGAGAAACTAGTGAGAGAAAGTGAGAGAGAAACTATGTGTTTTTTCATTAAATGATGAAAATGGAATGTCAACAACCAACCCTTTCCATGGTGGAAAGGGGTATTTATATCCAAGCCACTATTGGGCTTGGGTCGACCCATGACAAGCCCATGGGTCGGTTTCTTACTTAACTAAATAAGTATTCATTAACTACGAGCTATTACAACATTAAATAATATTGTGGAGTGACCGATAATTCTAATATACGTAAAAACGTATTTCTAACAATCTCCCCCTAAGGGAGGTCACTCCACGTTTACAAAGTTCTAAACCTAGCATACTATACTAAGTCTTCGTTCTTCAGCTCGTAGTCTTTTCTTCTTTCTTTTTGTTGTGAATATGTTTATTTGATCTTTTAGGCTTTGGCTTGAGAGCATTGTTCTTTTGACCAATCACTTGCGATCTTTGCCTTTTTGTGAATCTTGCCTCCTCGTGACTTCATGTTCCACACACTTATGTCTTTTGTTAAATTCTCGAAAGCTTCAGAGTTTGGTACAGCGGAAGACTTCATTTTGTACTTTCTTGAATTTTTGTTGAACTTTGATGCAGAAAAACATAAGCATGTGGGAACGACTTCAACTGGTACACCGCAACGCCACCGTCTTCAACTGGTACACAGCAACGCCACCGTCTTCAACAGGTACACAGCAACGCCACCGTCTTTAACAGGTACACAGCAATGACACGAATAAAATGGCTTTGACATTTTATTCTAATTCGGTAGCATTTTACCTCCGGTCGGTGAAGACCGTTGGACGACATTAGATATCGTACCCGTGACGGATAGTTTCAATTAAGTAACTTCCTGACAGGATTTCGCGGGTAAACCCGTTCTCTTTATTCGACCGTCCAAAGCTTACTGCGAACATAAAGAGTGAATCATTTGGATTAAAAATCCATATGATTGAAGCCGTCAATTCATGAAACCTAGAACAAGTGAATTTCAATTAAGATATTCACCATCGTTGCTTTCCAGTTGTCACAAACTTGATTCAAATTGAATCTTGCTTGTTACCTACCAAGTGCTGTTTGATGTTAACACTAGAAGGATTTCCACTCGTCACTGTGAACACTAAAGAGTGTCACTCTGAGTGTTCTGGCAAGATCATATGATAATGCGTAGAGGCCTGGAACGAGTTTAAGTTCAATTAAGAATTAAACTACTGTTTCTTTCCAGTTTTTCACAAGATTGGTTCTTAAAGAACCGCACGTGTAACCTACCATGAGCTTGTTTGATGTTGGCTCAAGCAGGATTTCCATCTTCATTGTAATACTTGCGTATTACTCGGATGTTCTGGCAATATTACAAGAATACTACGTAGGACTCATAAAAATCTCTTACTTTTCACAGTGTGTGAGAAAGCAAGGAATAAGTGGAAAGTGTCCTAATGAGACTTTTGATGATCTCTTGGCTCTAGACTCGATAGTGCGTTTTGATTTAGTGAGCGATGGCTGGAGAGGAGTGCCACCTTTTCAATATCAGTCTATTCGGAGTGAATAAACCAATAGATAACGTGTTGATCTCCGTGTGATTAAAACCAATACCTTTTGAGAGATATTTGAGTTAGCTGGGAAGGGTTGTGCATTGCATCACTGGGTCCATGATGTCTTTCTTCAATATCGAGAATCATTAACAAAAATGATCTCAATAGCATATGTACTGACCCGGTTTCTGCCTAAAGTTGTAAGGAGGGATTCTTTCTTTACACCCTTTATCTTTACATTTCTTTTTCATTCTTCAACCCCTTCAGTTCTTACCAATACATCATCACTAGCACCTTGTTGTGATTGTTCCAGTGCTAGCATCAGTAATTAGTCGGTACTCAGCTACGTTCACAATCTTTCTCCATCTTTCCTAGGACTTCTAATTCTATCTAGGGAATTGTCCTTGGGAAGATTCCATCGGCTCTGATGAATCATTGGACTAAACCTATTCCTACCACCCTTTTGTCACCACATTCGTCGTGAATTAAGCGTGTTTTGGGAAGGTATAGCAATCATGAAAAAATCCTTGAAAATCACTTAAGGTACTTGTGATATTGAAATCAAAAGTTTTGTACCTTAGGTGTTTTGTTCATCAAAAACGCTCCCCCTTAACACGTGCTTTACACATATTAAGTTGGATTATCGTTAAGTCTTTTTCATCTTTTAGCCAAGTATCATTTAAGTCTCCTTAATCCCATTTTCTCCCCTTATCCAAAATGTTAACCATTAATATTTGGGATATTGAATGGATTAATCGGTCTTTGGGTAAAAATGAAATCGATGTTTGGCCATAGAACATGTTAATGCTCCCCCTTAAATTAATAAGGGATAGTTGTAGTGCTTTAGTATGATATATTTTGAAAGATTTAGAATCTCGTGAGAAATTCTTGAAAAATTATCTTACCTTAACAATACATCAAGCCGTAAAAGCACAATATTCACAAATTTACATATTCACAATTAAAAACCAATATAAATTGGACCTGAAATGTACGACCTATTAGATGGATCGTTGTAGTAACTTGTGGTGCACTCCATATGGTCTACCACCAACGAACCTTTCTAAGCTCCTCATCAATCTACGTTCCCGGAGCTTTTGATCAATCTTCTTGATCACATACTTCGCCATTTGCCGATAACCCGGATGCCAGTCCTCAGTCATCTCTGGTAAAGACCCACCAGAATTAAGATGCTCCAATTTTCCTCTGACGTAAATGAGAGTCCCATCACTGTACTTATAAAGCTCACCTACCCTCATAAACTTCATTATCCCACGACTGTTCAAGTAGAAAATCCCGTAACTCGGAACAGAAATGCCGGTATAGGGACATCTTGTGACATGTTGAGGTAGAACTTGGTTCATTGGACGGGTGAGGTTAAGCTTCCTTTGGTAGCTTTCGACTCCCAATTGAAGATCTTCAACTCGTTTCTTGATAACAACGCTTCGTGTGAACATACGAAGTGCTGTATTCAAGGCAATGATGTCTTCACGAGCAATATGGGTGAGTTGATCCCGGGTCATCATAAGCAACATGTCTTCGATATCCTCAAGGCGAATGATAGAAAAATCTCCCTGCTGGATTGTGTATTCTCTGTCATCCTCCCTTTTTAGACGAATCTCCGTCACATGATAATAGCCATTCTTGGCTTCAGTTTTCAGTCCTAAAATACTGGAGATACGAATATCGGATCTCACGTTACTTCCAGAATTGGCTAAGCAGCAACCTTTGTACGCCCTTCTGACTCGTTCGTCCCAATGCGATGCACCTATAACAGCATACATATCATAATTACGATTTACCTTTGGGACCCAGAGTCGGTTTACCTTTTCCTCGATCCAGGGTATTGTCCCCCAATTAGCTGCTTTCAACAAGGTCAGGGAGGTTGCGTACTTGGATGACCCCTTCAGAAGATACTCAAGATCATAGGTGACAAAGAAGTCAAGAGCATTTTGATTATCTTGAGAGGGATCAAGTGGAGGTGGACCTCTTTCTGATTCATGGAGGCCTGGCCTTTGAACGGTATTAAGAGCTTTCAGGACCTCGTCAGCATAATACTCGTACTCCATGCGGCTTAACCTGGTTTTTGCGTGAATTCTCTTATCCTTTAACGCTTTCTTCACCAAAGACGGAGTGACCGAAGATTTATACTCATGAGCCAGAAATGCACACAAGTCTATCGGACTACGGATACAGAGAAATAGAACATCTCTGTCAGCGTCTGTGATTGGATCGTATTTAGCAGCTGCCGTGATCCAAGCTTATGGCGGTGCAGTTTCATCAATCTCCAATGTGTCCGCCCAGTCCCGTGTGCTTGACTCAGGAACAGTAGATTGTGGTTCTTGTGGCAGAGGAGTAGAAACATGAACACTTGCTGGTTCTGATTCAGGCATCTCGGTGGTGTCATGAACAGGCGAGTGTTGTGCAGCTTCAGGTTCAGTTACTGATTCTGCAATCACAGGAGCAACAAAAGAACTAACAGGGTTAGTGGTAACAGGTATAGACACAGCAATAGATGTACCAGGAATCGATGATGCCGTAGTAGCATTCACATCATGGCGCCACTTGGATCGTCTTGATTCCATTGAGGTGGATTTTTCCTTTTGTGCAGCATCTTTCTGTGACTTGGTACCAGATATAGACGGTTTCTTTGTACTGGCAAACTTGTCCCCCGTTTTAGGCTGTTTACCATCATCATCCTCGTTGTCATCCTCATTGCTTCCCTTAGCACTCTCTTCATTTCTATCACCACCATCACTACCATCATCATCATCATCATCCTCATCATCATCACCACCATCATCATCATCTCCTTCTTCTTCTTCTTCTTCTTCCCCGTCACCCTCTTCTTGTTCACTATCATCCTTTTCCTCCTCAGGCAGAATGTGGTAAGGTACCACACTTCCAAACATTTTGAACAACCGATCATCCTCCATGATAGCTTCATTCAGTGATTTGTAGAGTGTCCGTTGAACTTTAGATTTATCAAAAGATCCAAGTTCCCTCATGCGAGCTTTGAGGATCTTCTTTAATTCAAAATCCGTCAAATCATATGCAATTTTGTAGGCGGATTCGGAAGGATTGGATGACTTAATCATCAAATTATCAGCTGCGAGTTTCTTCATCTCATCACGCAGTTTTGGCATAAGGGACTCAACGGATTCTTTCACTCTCTCTTCAACAGAAGCTTCAAGTGTTTCTTTCTGCTCCTTGTATTTATCCTTCATAGCTTGAAGTCTCGTGATTCGTGCTGCATACTTATCAGCTTCAGCCTGCTTGACCTGAGCTAGTTCTTCTGCATGAGCTTTACGTGTCAACTCCATCTCTGCAGCGAACTTAGCTAGCATCTCTTCTTGGGCTTTCTTGGATGCTTCTTCACTTTGAACTCGTCTAAGTAGCTCTTGGCGAAGATTATCCATCTCTCTTCTTTGATTATCCGTGTGTTTATCCAAGAGTTCTGCCATTACAAATGCAGCCATTGAAGATGACGCAGAGCTGCTCTGGGTTGGTTGAAGAGGCTCGGTTGTGACTACAGTACTTAGGATGGAAGTTATTGGAGGTGGAAGGAATGGTGTTGGCACCGGTCGGGTTGGTAAGGGCTGTATTGGTGGTGGTTGAGTTACTAAAGGCTGAGTAGGTACCATGATTGTAGGAGCACCGGACTCCTTTTCAACACTTGCTGAAACAGGGATGGATGTCTCCTTCGAAGTAGAATACCGTTCAGGTGATCCAAACTCATCAATATCCTCTGGCTCCTCGTACTCTTCTTCAATATTTATCTGTGCACCCGAACGACTACCGCCCGTGTCTCTCCTACTCTTTTCAATAGCTATCTTCATTAATTTTCTCTCAGCCTTGTCAAGAGTAGGATCATCAACATCTTCTTCGTCGTGAAGAACGAACTCATCAGCCGTGCTCTTTCCCTTCTTAGCCTCAGTCTTCTTCTTCTTCGTTTCGGGTTCAGATAAATCAGCTGGTTGCTTGCGTTTACCTTTACTCTTGACCGTAGTAGACGAGTCTTCTCCTGTCTGACGGCTTGCTTTTAGCTTCTTGATTTCTAATAGCAGTAGTTTGTAATTAGCAGAAGCTTTAATTTTATCTGTCAGAAGATAATCGGGAATAGGACCAGGAATAACAGCACCAGATGGTCCTTCATGCCTTAGATCCACAGTGTGATCAGCCTCTTCAGTGTGATGACAACTTGCTGCACGCTTATCAATAGTAACATCATTCTTCATAAAATAATTAATTATAAGCTTGATAAACCGAGGGTAACGAAAGAAATTAGTCTTCAGCTTCTTGTTTTGGAAGAGTTGAAAGGTAAATTCTTCCCACAACAATAATGCATAATCTGCATTTGACCCTTTGTACATTCCATGGAAGATGTTCATAATTGGACTACGCACAACATCATGCCCAAATGTTTTGGGTGTAAGACATCTACTGAGAATACCCAAGATTGCTCTCCAAGGTTGACCTACTTTAGCGATGGTAAAATCAGACACAACTCGTATGTCAGGACATCCAAGAGCCTCGAACATCTCCATGAGTTCGTCTTTGGTAGGATCCCTCGAAAATGACATACCATTGGGTGTATCCCGTATTCCAAATATCTTGCGGAAGTCTGAAACTGTGAGTGTCTGTTGCTTGTTATCGAGAGTGAAGGTGATCTTGTTTGAAGTACTTTCCTTGGTAGCCCAGAACTCATACATGTAATCATATGGCACCGAGGCAGTACTCCTTAAATCATTCTTGAAATGAGAGTGATCAAGGATTGCTATAGCGACTTTAAATCCATGGTGAGTGGATTTTGAAACTTGCTTCAGCCGGTAATTGTTTGGTATGAACTTGAGGGCTCTTGCTTCGGCAATTGCGGCTGCTCTAGCATCTTGGACTGCTTGTACTGTTGGATTAGTCATCGTGTCTGCTTAAGATAAGACATAAAAGGTTGATGCACAAAATATATACATATATATATATATATATATATATATATATATATATATATATATATATATATATATATATATATATATATATATATATATATATATATATATATATATATATATATATATATATATATATATATATATATATATATATATATATATATATATATATATATATATATATATATATATATATATATATATATATATATATATATATATATATATATATATATATCATTAAGACTTTTAACCATAACACATTTCAACAAGTAATTATAACAAGCAAACAACTATCAATCAAACAACTCTTCATTCGAAACTCTTCATCCGGAACTCTTCATCCGGAACTCTTCATTCGGAACTCCTTCATTCGGAACTCTTCATTCGGAACTCTTCATTCGGAACTCTTCATTCAGAACTCTTCATTCGGAACTCTTCATTCAGAACTCTTCATTCGGAACTCTTCATTCGGAACTTCTTCATTCGGAACTCTTCATTCGGAACTCTTCATTCGAAAGTTCATCCGGAACTTCTTCATTCGGAAGTTCATCCGGAACATCTTCATTCGGAAGTTCATCCGGAACTTCTTCATTCGGAAGTTCATCCGGAACTTCTTCATTCGGAAGTTCATTCGGAACTTCTTCATTCGGAAGTTCATTCGGAACTTCTTCATTCGGAAGTTCATCCGGAACTTCTTCATTCGGAAGTTCATTCGGAACTTCTTCATTCGGAAGTTCTTTCGGAAGTTCATTCGGAACTTCTTCATTCGGAAGTTCACTCGGAACTTCTTCATTCGGAAGTTCATCCGGAACTTCTTCATTCGGAAGTTCATCCGGAACTTCTTCATTCGGAAGTTCATTCGGAACTTCTTCATTCGGAAGTTCATTCGGAACTTCTTCATTCGGAATTTCACTCGGAACTTCTTCATTCGGAAGATCACTCGGAACTTCTTCATTCGGAAGTTCAAAAGCCTCGTTCATCCGGAAGTTCTAAACGCACCCTATTAATGAGTATTCTAGGCGCGATTGTGAGTTTTAAGGCATTCTAAGGCAACAAATCATCTATCTAAGGATATTCCGAGTAAAACCCACCTAAAACCCTAATCAATTAATCCTTATTTTAGGCAAACGAACCCTAATTAGATTAACCTTAATTCAAACGAATTAATTAAGTGGATTTAAATGAATTAGGCGAATTAGAAATCAAAGATATGATGTTTGTACCTTTTAGATCAAATGAAACGGATTGAAACGGATTGAATGATTAAACCACGATATGTGAAAGCTTGTGTGTGTGTTATGTGTGTGTTAATGGCGAAAAAATTGAAACAGTGAAGAAGTAAAACAAAAAAGGCACGGGGGGGGGGGGGGGGGGGGGGGGTTGGTTTTGACTTAGGTCAAATTTTACCAAATTTCAGACTTAATCATTTAAGTCCCCTATACTTTTCTTTTCTTTTCCTTTTTAGTTAATAACTCCTTTTCTTTTCTAGTCTCCCTAACCATTGTTAAATTTAGCCAACTTAACCTTCACACAACTTAAGCATCTCATCCAATTAGCAAATCTCCGAGATCTAAAGAAAGTCCTATTCTAAAGCAAGACCACTCATTAACCATTTAGCCAATTAATTTTCCTCAAACACTTTTGAAAATCGTTTTGATGACGAAGATGATTTAATATTTTCTCCCCCTTAAACGATGACCCGTTTTCTATTTAAAGAGCTGCAGTCATTGTTTAAAGAGTCAAATATTGATGAAAACATTTCCAATTAATGTCTTGAAAAGATTGATTCGTGGTGGCAATAAGATTTCTCTGATTTGGACAAATTAATGCACTGAAACGTACACTAACTCGTGTTAGACCAAGTTGTAAAGTAAACTTGATCCCTTTGCATAATGTGGCTTGTAAATCATGCCCGAGAAAATTAATTCCCGTTGTGAGCCAACGTTTTCCAAGGAAATACGTGACTTTAATGCGAAAACCGGGTTGCAGTCAGAAATAACTACAAGCCATAATGGGCATGTTTTAAAAATGTACAACTTTTATACGGACTCTATTTATGGCGCCGTGTCAATATTGATCGAAATTTATAAAGCCGTAAATATTACCGTACTAAAAGACATGCCCGATTTAAAAAACGAAAAATATTTTTGGTTTTTCTTGATTTTATAATTTTTATGGTTTTTCTTGGTTTTATATTTTTTTATAGTTTTTCTTGGTTTTATATTTTTGTATTTTTCTTTTTGTGGTTTATATATATACGATAATATACATGATCATGAACAAAGGATACGCCTGAATAGTTTACCACCACTATTCAGCTGATTCTTCTGCCAATTCTTTGAGAGTCGCTGGAGAGAATGATTTCATGCTAAGCTTGTCGATCAAAAACTCGATTCGTCCTCGATCTAAGGCTTTGGTGAACATACCTGCCAGCTGATACTCAGTAGTGACAAAATACAGCTCGATCACTCCGTTCTCCACCTGCTCTTTAATGAAATGGTAGCGAATGTCTATGTGCTTGGCCCGGGAGTGTTGAACGTAGTTGCAGCAAAGGGCAATGGCGCTCTTGTTGTCATAATACATCGGGATTTTGTTGAATCCCAAACCGTAGTCAGTTAGTTGTGATCTCATCCAAAGGACTTGAGCACAGCAACCGGACATGGCGATGTATTCAGCCTCCGTGCTAGAAATTGCAGCGCTAGTCTACCTTTTTGAAGACCAACTAATCAATCTGTATCCACGGAGTTGCACAGACCCAGAAGTGCTACGCCTCGTGTCTTGACACCTAGCATGATCGGCATCTACGTATGATATTAAAGCAATGGAGGAATCTTTCGGATACCATAGACCACGATGAAGTGTTCCTTTGAGATACCGAAAGATCCTTTTAACAACATGTAGGTGCTTTTGGGTAGGCCGAGCCTGATACCGGGCACACATGCATACGGCAAATTGCAAATCAGGCCTGCTAGCAGTCAGATAGAGAAGGGTGCCGATCATCCCACGGTAAAGTTTTGGATCGACAATAATCCCATTCCTATCTTCATCTAACTTGGATTTCTCCACCATTGGAGTGTCCACGGGGTCACAATTTTCAAAGTTATATTTCTTTGAAGATTCTAGAGCATATTTGGATTGATTAATAAAGATGCCTCTGGGATTCTGAGAAATTTGTAATCCTAAGAAAAATGAAATTTTTCCCATCATTGACATCTGGAAGCGTGTGGACATTATCTTCTCAAAGCGTTTTGACAATTCTATGTTAGAGGCAGCAAATATTATATCATCAACATAAATTTGTACCAGTATCATGTCGTTGTCCTCCTTGAGAGTGAATAGAGTGGGGTCCACCTTGCCTTTGGAGAAGCCTTCCGAGATGATATATGTTGAAAGGAGATCATACCACGCGCGTGGAGCTTGTTTCAACCCATAGAGAGCCTTCTTAAGCTTGTACACATGATTAGAAAACTCCGTGCTAACGAACCCATCCGGCTGACTAACATAGACTTCTTCCCTTAGTTCACCATTCAAAAATGCCGTCTTCACATCCATTTGATAGACGATCATGTTCATATGAGCAGCATACGCAAGGAATAGTCTAATAGCCTCCAATCTTGCAACAGGAGCAAAAGATTCTTCAAAATCGATACCCAAGGCTTGTTTGTATCCTCTAGCAACCAATCTAGCCTTATTCTTCAAGACTGCACCCATCTCATCGAGTTTAACCTTATAAACCCACAACAAAGTAAGGATGTTAACCTTGTCAGGGACAGGAACTAATTCCCATACTTCAAGTCTTTGGAATTCATTTAGTTCCTCCTGCATGGCTTCAATCCAAGATGATTGAGTCATAGCCTGTTGCCAATTTTTAGGTTCAACTTCGGAGAGAAATGCATCAAAGTAGCAATAGAGTGCACTCTCTTGTAATTGATGACGTGTAGAGACTGGTCGATCGAGACTACCAATGACATTCCTAATTGGGTGATCTTTTGTCCATTTGGTGCTATGTTTTTCAATCCGTGGTGGTCTGGAGTGAACAATAGAAGGAGCTTCTTCTGAGGTAGACGCGACTGAAGGGTTTTCAAGTATCGGTACACCAAAGAAAGGAAGCTCTTGTAGGTGAGCATATTCCAAGTCGTGATCAATAGAATCCTCTTCAACATCATAAGGCACAAGTAAGGGTGACGATTCAGGTGTAGTTTGAGAATCACTTGGTAAAGGTGCATCCGGTTCAATGTTAATTGAAGATGCATTAGATAAAGCTTCATTTGCTTGAGCAACAACTTCAGGGATTGGAGCTATGACTACAGGTGCTGGAACTTCATCATTTGGGGGATCAAAGAATTCATAAAACAACGGTTGAAACAGTTTATCCCACTCGGGCCTTGTAGGTGGTAAAAATGATGTAGAAGTAGGATTATTGGGAACTAATCCGGAACTAATAGCACCGGTTCCCATGTCATGAAGCGCGGGTTCAGAGCTGTGTTGCTCAGAAGCCATTGCTGTCAGCTCATCGAAATCTACGTCCATAGTTTCTACGATCTTACCCAGACGACGGTTGTAAATTCGATATGCTTTCTTGGAAGGTGAGTAACCAATGAAAATACCTATATCAGCTTTCGGTTGAAGCTTGCCCAAGTTCTCACTATTAATGTTTGGATAACAAAGAGCCCCAAACACATGAAAAAATGAAACATCGGGTTTACGATCATGTAGAAGCTCATAAGGTGTTTTTCCATGGCGTTTCCGAATGATAGAACGGTTTTGGGTGAAACATGCAGTAGATATAGCTTCTGCCCACAAGAATAATGGAGCGTTCGCATAAATCAGCATTGTCCTAGCAGCTTCCATAAGCGTACGATTCCGTCTTTCAACGACACCGTTTTGTTGTGGAGTACGTGCAGCGGATGTTTCATGTGAGATACCAACTTCTTCATAGTAAGCACGAAGAGTCTGGTTGAGGAACTCTGTTCCATTATCTGTACGAATACGGCGGACAGTAGTATTTAAACGTACCTGAATGAATTTCAGAAAAGTGATGATAGCCTTCGGTGCTTCATCCTTTGTACGTAGAAATCTAACCCATGTAAACCTGGAGAAATCATCCACAATAACAAGGATGAATTTCTTACCGCTCACACTTTCGATTCTCATTGGCCCACAAAGATCCATATGCAAAAGATGAAGTTTTTCTTGATTGGTGTCTTCAGCTATGGGCTTGTATGATTTCTTGGTACTTTTCCCCCTTGAACACGCGGAACATAAATGGTCCTTGTGAAATTTGAGCTTTGGAAGACCACGAACTAATTCGTTTTTAGCCAGATGATTAATAGCATCAAAGTTGAGATGAGATAATCTGCGTTGCCATAACCATGACTTGGTCTTAGATGCTTTAGAGAGAAGACATACCAGAGAAGCGGCCATCATGTCTTGTAAGGACAAAGTATAAAGATTTGCACCACGAGACCCCTTCAACAAATCTTTTCCTTCCAAGTTGCGGATGAAACAAGTATGTTGTCGAAAAGCAACCTCTAGGTTGGAATCACAAAACTGTCCTACTGAAAATAAGTTATGACCAATACCTTCTACATAGTATACCCTTGAAATTGTAACGTTTCCAATATGATATTCACCATACCCCATTATCTTTGCAATATGATCATTACCGAATTTAACCGTTCCAAGAAACTTGCTGACGAAATTTCGGAGCATCGAGCGATCTCTAGCCATATGCTTTGAACAACCGGAGTCCAAATACCAGAGGATGATTTGGACCACCTGAAAATATCACCAGACGAGGACAATGTATAGGTTTCGGAATCTGAATGTTCCTTGTTATTAGCAGGTACAGATTTAATAATCTTAGGTTTGCTAACTCTAGGTTTCTTAGATTTCCTAGCCTTCTTCCTAGTTGGTGGTGTAGATTCTATTTGGCTTAAATCCTGAGGTATTTCTTCACTGATAGGCACTATAGTGGGAGCTGACCTAATCAAAGGGCGCGGTTTCCATACTGTAGTGCTAGTGTTCCTAACTAAAGGACGCTGAGACCTAACCTCAATGGATGCATTCCTAGTTAAAGGGCACATTGTTCCATCTAATGTAAAGGTCCTACCAGTGGGACGCCATTGCCATCCAACTTGGGTACGAGTTCGCCCAGTTGGCTTCCATTCAAGATTATTCCTAATGGCATTCATTTAATTCACATGATCAATAAGACACAAATCATGACGTTGGGAAAACATGCACTCATTACAATTCCAACAATTCAAATTAGAATTCACGAATGGTTTAGGCTTCTGCACAGGCGCGGAGCTTTTAGTCTTAGCAACATGATTCTTTTTATTTAAATCTGACATAACATTCCTATGGTGAGCTTCTACTTTCTTCTTGTTGGTACTACTAGTGGAGGGCTTGATCTTATCTTTCTTGAGTGGTGATCCTTTAGCCTTAGTAGACTCTTTTACTCCTGTAGAAGGCAAAGTGGGAACATTAGCAACAGATTTTAACGGTGCCTTACTTGATGGTGCCAATGACGGTTTTGCTCCTGGGGTCTTATTGAATGGAGTTACAGCAATGGGTCGATTAGTGAGTAGTGCAGAACCTGGTTTACCTATGTATTGCAAATATGCTAAGCAATATTGAACTCGCTTAATATATTCATGAGCTGAATAAAAGTAACTGCTTGAGGGATCTAACGCATATAAGTCATCTAAAATATCCCTAACAAGATCTACATGCTTAATTGCATTCCTCATATAATCATCGTAGGTAACCGGGTTTTTCTTGTGGAGCGGGTTCTTATAAAGCACTACTGACTTGGTTGTTGGAGCACTAGAGGACGGTGCGGAGTTGGTAGCTAAGTTATAAACAGCTTCTTGTCGGGTGAGAAGAAGTGTCTCCTTTAACTCGGCCAAAACCATGTTTTTGTCAATGAGCTGGATATTTAAGTCAGAGATTTCCTCACATTTTTGGTTCAATTGTTCAACATAAGATTGTTGTTGTGCCGCATTAAAAGCGAAGCGTTCTTCTAGTGAACCATAAAGTTTGGACATTCCCTGTCTTGCACGATCCATCTCCCCTAGAATAGACGAAAGTCTAATTTCTATGTCCTGGTTTTTAGACTCTGCAGCATCTAGTTCAAATTTTAATGTTTCATTTCATGACACATCTCTCTTTAATCTCATAATCTCTTCCTCTAATGCCTTAACTATTGCAATCATCTTGTCACTCGTCTCAACACTGTTTTCACAACCATTTGTTATCAAAAGATCCTCATTTTGAGTTTGTTGTTTTGATTATAAAGATATACAATGTTGTTCAAGTTGATTAAAGCGTTTTGAAAGTAAATTGTAAGAATCTTGAAGCTTTAAAAATTCAGCGTTAGATTCGTGACAAGAATGATTATCTACCTCATTTACAGTATCAGCAACATTTACAGAGAGATCACACACATCATCACATATATTCACAGCATCACATTTAATCATAGCGGATGTAAGCTCATTCGAATAATTAACATTCACAGTAGTAAGCACATCACACGAAATTACTTGGGACAAGAATCGGTCATATCCGGATAAAATCTTTTCCTTTTCAATTAATTGTAGTTCGTAAGCGGTGTCCATTTCATAAAACACTTTTTGAACTTCTGCAATTTCAAACTCAAGATTTTCCGAAAGAGATGCAAAACTTCCTTTTAGACTTTCGACAAACGGATTGATCTCATTCTTAAACACCTCGTTCATGTGTTCGAAAGCCCATTCTCCGGCGTTTAGGCCATTTGAAGTCGTACATTCCAAAATGACCTTGTCAAAACTAGCAAAGTATTGATTAATCTCTTGCAAGTTTAACCATACAGTGCTAACAGGTGGAAGATCCTTTGGAATTTCCTTAGGTCCGTCCATTTTGACAAGTGTAGGAAGTGTACTAGGGTTTTCTTCATTTAACATGTAGGTTGGTGCTGTGATGAGATCTTTATCCATATGGAAGCGAATTCTAAAATCGGTTTTTGCAAGCTCCTGATTCATTTTAAAATAATCACACTCGGGATATTTTGCAAAGTTGTATGACCGATTCTCGTCAACTAGATCCTTATTTGTGTGATCTTCGAAAATAACAATCGGGTCTAAGACCAATCCTAATTGGGTTGCATTATAAAGTCTTGGACTATGGATAAAAGCTTGTTTAGCATACCGTGGGTTAGGGGGAAGGCCTTTTTGACGTGATAAGTTAAATTCTCTAAACGAAGCATCAAATAAGTGCACTAGTTGAGAGGCAGCGTATTGTCTTAAAAGCAAATAATCTAAACTTCTAATCTTATTAGCCGCATTAATTTCCATTTCATTCTTCTTAGACTCGAGTAACTCAAAATCCGTTTGAAGTTTGTGAAAATTAGTGACCACTAACTCTTTTTCTTTAAGTTCGTTAGAAAGATCTGCTCTTAAGGTTTCAATTTCTTGCAAATAACTCATTTGTTTGTTTCGAAAATGATCATATTCGGGATTTGTTAGAACAGTGGACGAAGGAACTAATTCCAAAGTTTGAACCTTTTCGTTGCACAAAGCAATCTCAGCAGACAAATTCTTATTCTTAGCTAGGGTTTCTAAGAGTGCAGTATTCATTTGGCTAAGTAATCTAGCAGGAACCATGACCAAATCTTGTTGAGCAGGAGTATGCGTTTGCGAAATAGCTCCCGGTTGTGATTCACTCAAAGTCTGGGGACTCACATTGATATTACTATCATTGATTGTCTCCTCATTTGAAAGACTCACCACCGAAGACTCATTCGGATCAGCACCCTCTTGCCCAACTTTATGTGGTTGAATACTAGTATCAGTGGTATTATCAGTGGTATTAGTAAGTACCTCAGATATTTTTTCTGGCCCTAAGCTAGAGATAGTTGCCATAAGAGCTGCCTGTGCAGATTGAAGTTCATCACAGTCTGAATCATACGCATCAAGATCATATGCTTGGTATGCTGCATTCTGTATGGTGACAACGTCTTGTTCAGAAATCCCTGGATCAGCAAGAAATGCAAGCTCCTCTTCATCAAGTTCCCTTCCTTGTGCCTGAGCGTTCACTAGATAAATCTTCTCTGCAAACCATTGACCATCCCTTCTCCTCTTGGGTTTTTTGCAATCCCTGGACATGTGACCTTCTTCCTTACAGTTGTAGCATGTAATCATTCTCAACTTGCCTGTGGAATTAGCCCGTGGAGGAGTGTTGACCATTGGGGCAGGATTGACCGTGCGTGCATTGGTGGTTGATGTAGTAGGTCTCCCCAGATAAGGTTGAATAGGTTGAACCATTACCCTGTCGTTCTCAATAGTAGCTTGTTGGTGAGAATTGGATGAATTCCTCAGCTGATTGTTAGTAGGAGCTGTTCCTCTAAATCCTCGTTTGCTTAAAGTCCTTGTGAGGTAAGCAGACATAGTGGTTAACACTTCAACTAGGTCAGTTCCTTGTTTGAATTCAGGAATGGGGACTTCATCATTATCACAATACAGTGCTTGGTCTTGTTGAGCTGCATAAGCACTAGAAGAAATACTCATGTGGTTAGAGTAGCTTGATAGATATGCTGCATTCTCTTGATAAGAAGAATATGAAGACTGAGCATAAGGTGCAATGCTTGCTGGGTGAGGTTGTGAAGCATATTGTGATGAAGGTGCATTAAACCGATATTCTTGCTGATGTGAGGTGGGTGGTTGCGGTAGAATCGAATATTGAGGGAAGCTTGGAGTCGGGTACGGTGATGGATGATAGGCTTGGTGTCCCATGATATAAGGATTGTTGTTGTACGACAAGCTTGGTTGATTCGCCATCAAAGCTAAAGAATCAGGGTACATACCTCGAGGCGAACGGTGCATGATCACGTGTTTCTCATGCTGCTGAAGAAAAGCATAGAGTTGATCCAAATTGCACTTATGCAAATCCCTGGTTAACTTAACATCGGTAATATACTCACCTCATTCAGCTTGAGGTAAAGTATTCAAAAACTTGATGTTAACCTGGAATGGAGTAATCACGAGATTATATACATTCAGATCATTCATGAGAGTAGTGAATCTGAAGTAATAGTCGTGAAGCGTTTCCCCTGGGTTGTACGTGAATCTATCGAACAGATCATACAACTGACATTCCCTTTCCTGTTTGGTAAGAGACGTACCTTGTAGCAACACCTTTAGACGTTCCCATAAATCCTTTGCAACCGTATATTGACTTACCATTCGATAGATGTCATGTGGAAGAGCTTGGAGAATGATTTGAAGAGCCTTTTCGTCTGCATCGGCAACAAGTTGTTGAGCTGGTGTAAGTTCTTCAAACTCCCTTGGTCGAGTCACATTGTTAACCATGATGGTACCATAGTCAAGTGAACCATTTAGAATTGACTTAACCATAAGCCTCCCATATATCGGTTTTCCCTTAAGGTATGACATCATACGGCCTTGCCATGCTTCAAAGACTTCTTTAATGAGCATTGGAGGGCGAGTATCCGTTCCCGTAATGACGGAAATGTCCGTAAGTGATGTCATCTGAGGCATTAATGAATTCGGATTCATTTTGTTCACTTCAAAGAGACAAAGATTATCGGTTGATCGAGCAGTGAAGTAAAGTTTGTGAGTTGTGTTGAGTTTTTGTTGTAAGAAACCAAGATTAAATCCTCTAAAAAATCGTCGAAAAAACAAGTAAAATATCCCTTGATCCGGAACTATTGTTGATTCGGAAGTGTTGATTTGGAAGATTTTGACTCGGAACTCCTTGATCCGGAACTTTTGGTTCGGAAGATTTGATCCGGAACTTTTCTTGATCCGGAACTTTCCTTTGATCCGGAACTTTCCCTTGATCCGGAACTTTCCCTTGATCCGGAACTTTCCTTTGATCCGGAACTTTCCTTTGATCCGGAAATTTCCCTTGATCCGGAACTTTCCCTTGATCCGGAACTTTCCTTTGATCCGGAACTTTCCTTTGATCCGGAACTTTCCCTTGATCCGGAACTTTCCCTTGATCCGGAACTTTCCTTTGATCCGGAACTTTCCTTTGATCCGGAACTTTCCTTGATCCGGAACTTTTTGATCCGGAACTTGTTGATCCGGAACTTTTTGATCCGGAACTTTTTGATCCGGAACTTTTGGTTCGGAACTTTACTGGGAAACAGAAGCTGGTTCGTGTAATCAGTCGATCAAATAAATGAAGAACAAACCCAGATTTTTACCAAATAACCCAAAACGTTTTGTGATTTCTACTAAAATAAGTAAAAACTAATACTTATCTACTAATCCCAATCACAAAATCACCAAAAACTCCAAGAATCAAGATAGATCTTCTTAAAGATCACTAATACAATCAAAAACTAAATAACAACACAAATCATTATCTTAAATCACCCTATAGCTCTGATACCAAATGTAGAATATTGATAATCTTGTTAATCTATGAAGTGGGTTGAAGATTCCTAGAGAGAGAAACTAGTGAGAGAAAGTGAGAGAGAAACTATGTGTTTTTTCATTAAATGATGAAAATGGAATGTCAACAACCAACTTCTAATATACGTAAAAACGTATTTTTAACACTTATTATAAGTTCTTTAACTTTTATTAATCCATTTCAAACTTGTATTATCAGTATTTGTACTTTACATGTTGGGCCCAAATGGGTTAAGCCCAATAAATAAGTTTATAAGTGTTTTAGTCCATTTTGTTGTATTATTAGTCCAATAATGTTAACTTAGTCCGTTAATGTCCGTATGTTATATAGTTTGGGTTTTATCGGTTTTTACTTGTTATATATGTTTATATATCAGTATATGAGTTTTATAAAGTTCACATTAGACGGGTCCAACCGTCTAATTTTTATTTAGCAAAAACGTTAATTTTACGGTAATAGCCGAAAAAGTCGTAAAAATCATGTTTATAGTTTTATAACTTATAAAACTTATTAAACTACCATTTTTATAAAATGTCCATTTATTTATCTTTATACATATTTATATAAATGTATTATATAAGTTAGTGGGTTTTAATTCACATTTTATACTATTTTTATTTGAGTGCTTATATAATACTATTATACTTTAATTCTTCAAAATCTGATTTTTAGTTTCATGTTCACCAAAACTGCCATATCTAGAGTTCTATATGGAGATAGAAGCTCAAATTTTTATGACATAAACTAAATTATATGGAGATAGCTATTGTTGAATCAGCTTCTAAGTGTTTTTTAAAAATCATCCAAAACAGTGAACTCAAATTTGTACTCTAAACTTGTTTTGATCATATCTCACTCATCCTAATGATTCCATTGCCTGGCCAACTCTCACATGTGTACAAGACATATCACTTACTGTATATCCATTTATCTATGCCATTTTTATCAGTTCATCATATGATTCTTTACTGTTTTATACAGCCAACATTTTAAACAAGATTTTAGCCTTGTTTCTTATAGTTTTTCATCTTTTTAACCATGTTTATCAACACCAAATCCCCACACAATATTTTTAATCATCATTCATCATCATATACATATACATAAGTAAAATAAATACAAGATTACATAATCAAAAATAACAAGAGAATGAGAAGAACTATCTTTATACCACCATGATGATGTAGGTTGTGATCAAAACATGGATTTTGATGGAGAAACTTGTGAATAACCAAGACCATCTTCAAGACCACCAATCTTCATGAACTCCTTGTGGAAAATCGGCCTTAATACTCCAAGGAAACTCCTTTGTAGATGTTATGATCACCTCCAATCAATAAGTCTTCAAAAGGACATCATCTTATGCAAGAATAACATAAGATTTGTGGTTAAATTTAGATCAAATGGGTGTTTGATGATGATGGTGGGACGGCAAGGAGGAGGGAGGATGAGAGAAATGTGTGTGGTATTGCATGTGTGAAATGGATAGATTAGTGTAGCTAGTGGTTTTTGTGGAAGAATGCTTACAAGTTAAGCTTTTAGGACAAGTGTTAGTGTATTGTTTACAAGTTGACACCTCAAAGGGTGTTATGTAGCTAGTTAGGCCGGTTTTGAGTGGGGGTGGGACAAGTGTCCCACTTGTCTCATCCCTATTTATTTAGGGGTACTCCTTGATTCTAGTTTCCTCGATTTGCGTGCCCTCGGGTCGTTTTACGGAAAACGTTTTTATAATTATGAATCAACGACACAAAACGAATCTAATAAAAATTGTCTCATCAAAAACGGAGTTCGAAAACGTAAATAAGTAATCCTAAGGTTTCCGGTTTAGTCGTAAAGGACGTTAAAATAAAATCGTAAGTCCTAATCTCTTCTCGTAAATTTGTGAGTTTCTGAACCAACACAAATTTAAAACTCCAAAATAGTATTCACGGATAAATTTATTTTCTGAAATGTCAGACTGTCACAAAAAACGGTGTATGTAAACGTAAGCACGTAATGTTGAATCCTCCGGTTTAGACGTAGTCGACGCTACTTCAAGACGTAAATCCAAATTACTTCCCAAAAATAAGTGAGTTCATAATTTAACATTAAAATAGTATTTTCAAATAAATATTGAGAATAAAAATATCAATCATAAATTGACGAATTGTCACAGCATTTACCCCTAAACAGGATCTTTGTCCTCAAAGATCATCTTACCTTACTACTCGCTTCTTATAGGGTTAAAGTCATGTGGGTATTTCCTCCACATTTGGTCTTTTCTCATAAGTGCAATTCATTACAATACGCGAGTTTCATCAAACCTAACTACGGGAATAAGATCAGGCTTAATGTTGATTTACTTTCTCTATCCATGATGTTCACGGGTTTTTGATGAATGCAACTTTTCGCCGATCTAAGCTTCATTAAGGAATAGTTAGATTTTAACTTGATAGACATTTTATCAAGTTCGATATACGAAACATAATTCACGCAGCTCTCGAAGTCCTAGGGTAGATCCAGCTTATATGCCTTTCAAACTAATCTTTTACATCATCTCAATGGTCCCATATAACGGGGACTTATATCCCATGATCTTTCAGATCATTAATTCATTTTTTCATAGTTAAAAATTTTGGCATAACTTCGCTACCCATCTGGCACTTCAAGATCTACATTTCATATTCACATAACCTCCTACCCACTACCGGCAGTCACTAATCAGATCCTAGTTTCAACAATCATTTCAGGTCTCGCGGGTCGAGTATTTTGTAAGGTTAGGTTCGCCATCATAGGAAACCTTAAACCTAAAAGACATGTCCAACTCACAATGGGTGTATGTCGGGTGTCTTCATCTCAACTCCTGCTTACAGATGCTCTAATAATTGGATCATGACAAGATTCGATCTCGATCCTAATGCGATAATTATCAATGATAATCTCTCTAAAGGAAAATGATTATACAGTTTATTACCAAAGGTCATTCATTCAAACATAAAACAGCACTTATATATTACTTTCTATCGTTACTTTACCTCGTCCCTTCGATTGGGGTGGTACATAGTATTCTTGTCAAGGTTCGTTCTCAATGATTTCTGAGCAAATCTCTAGAAATTTGATGCGAAGCGAGGATCTTGATAAAGATGTTCGATACAGGCACACTATGTTTACATAACTCTTTTGCATTTATCATTAATGGGAATGATATTAGCAGATTTGGTCAGTCTGTCGACGATGACCCAAATCGAATCAAATTCAGATGATGACCTTTGCAATAGCTAGACGTTTACTAATGTATGAGGCGATGTCTGCCTTCATAATTTGTCATTAGTACAACTTCTTCAGACAAAGATACTTTTAGTAAAAAATGACATACATATAATACTTATACTTACAAGATTTCCAATATATCTACATCTCACAATCTTCCATATTTAGGCAACCACAAACGACCTTTTATACATTCAATGCTATCGGCTTCTCAATTCTGATGGTTCACATTAGCTGCGAACCCCTTTTTATTATCTATATTATCCTTTTTACAAACATTAGTTATTTTTAAATTGTTCGACAATTTATTTTGCACATTCATTATTAAGAAACATATCCTAATTGATTCTTTATCATTTCTACATAATGTGTCATTATCTACATTCACCTTCCCTGATGAAATAAATATCATAACCGTATTTATTCAAAATTCTTTCTTCATATCTTCTATGTTTTAGTTTCGTCTCAACTATCATTTTTTATCTGTTTTACTCAATCTGACGTCTAAAGCGTTGATAATTATTACAACTAATTAAATAATAAATATTCAATTTTTATGAAACGTAAACGTAAAGATTTTTAAATTTCTTAGTCCGTCCAATTATATGAAAATGTTCAAAATAATTTTTAATTTAATTAACACGATTTTTGTTGATTTATCGAAAATAATTAAAATAATTAATAAGATTCGTAATTGTTCGAAAATCTTTGTTTATACTTTGGTCAAAATTTTCTTAGTTGAAAAGCAAAAATTTATCGTTTCAAAATTTAAGTCATGGTTTAAATGGTTTCCTCAATCATTCTTAGGTTATCTTGAGGTATACACGAACATTTACCCCTAAACAGGAGTTTAGTTAAATGTTCTTGGTATAAGGGAATAATTCCTTAAATATTCTTTTGATAAAACATTTGTCAAAACATGTTTCCATTTTCTTTTTGGTAAAATCCAAAGTCTTAAAAGGGCTCTTAAATTTTGAAGAGTCAATATAGATTCCATTATCTTTTAATCACACGGTCAATTAATGTAAATGATTAAGTCTTAAATCACATGTTAAATATTCAAGATACAGGTTTTCATTGTTCGGCCAATTCAGGGCAATCTATAATTAATTATTAACTTCTTCTTATTCTTATAAACAAACAAATGGTTCCTAATGATCACAAGCATGAAGTTATCAAATTACAGCCTATTCACGTGATTTACCAAATTTATGAATACTACATGTATATTAGTCAATCCAAACGACATCACGTGAAACTCATAATGTTCATTACAAGTTTTGGATGTAATGATTGGAATAGATAATCTTTTTCGCGGACACGAAGTTGATGATAACCATGCCATGGATCAAATCATTAAAACATACGCTAGAACCTTGTAAATGATCGAACAAATCTTGCATTTCGAGTTATGGATATCGTTTTCGATTGTCAATTTACTCAGTTCACAGTAATCTATAAATATAAGGAATGATAACACCATAGCTCTTCATGATGACGAGCTCGGTAGAATAAAATCTTTCTCCGACAACTCTCTTAGTTGTACGGTAATTCCTTTAATTTAGATGGTGCTGATGTACAGTGCACATGCTACAGGTGCAACACCGAGAATATAATCAATACCAAATTCATCTTGCCATAACGGCGAAAGTCTAGGTAATTCACCAATAAATACCTCCTAATGTTTCAGATAACAGAAACGTCTTTTAATAAATTCATATTAGGTTCTTTCTTGATTATAATATCTATGACTAATTCACAACCATTCATGGTATAATTTCAAGTCTAAATACAGGATATGGTCACCCATCAAGAATTATTTAAATCACTTTTGATAATCAACATCTTATCTTTTAGGGGAATTCTACTCGAGTTCCATCAATTAAGACAATGTCGTCATGTCATAATCAATCAATCCATTCTACTGGCATTATCAACTTTTCAGTTTTATTGCCGTCGATAAGATGTGAACTTCTCAAAAGACTAATAATAACTCATAATCCTTCACAAGTTCAAGGATATCTGGAGACATAACTAACCTTAAAGGAGTAAGGTCAACGCATAATCTACGGGAGAGAATTTCAAATCAGATACAGACGAAAACATTTAACGAATATGAATATATCCCATGTTTTCATAATTTCAGTACGTATTCGAAAGCTCCTCGGATCGTTACCCAAGCCATTCAAATGAAATCTAATCAAAAGAAATGATAAGAACGTCGATACATCCAGTCGGGTATCAACATTCGGTAATCAGATACTTTTCCTAAGAATCTCACTACAGGAGAACTGGACAAGAAAGAATTGTCAATTGTCAAATAAGACAATTTCCACAGATGAGTAAATTCGACTCAGAAGAATAGATGCTATAGGCACATATGTAGGTGTCCCTAACACTATGTCCCTATTTTTCACTTCTTGCAGATCTCATAAAATTTAATCTTTCACAATCTTCAAAGAAAATGTAGTGTTTATTAATCAGTTTTATGGTGACTACTAATCAGCCTTGCATGGTCCATTCCAAATTGTATGTAGGCGCGCAACTATATACAATTTCAAGATTAACGATGCAATACTCAGTTGGTCAAAATTTTATCATCATGTTTATAATAAAAACATTTTCATGCTTAATTCTTAAATAAGAATCAAGAATAAATTTACAAAGATTTTCTTTGTTACAAAAACAGTCAAGTTTTCCAAGGTACTTTATAAACAACCTCATTTTGATAACAATCACTTATAAATCTTACTTTGAATAATCCTTATAGTGATGAAAAGTCAATTTTTCTCAAAGAATAATGTTTTATCTTATAAAGACAATCAGTGATCTGCAAAAGAGTGATGAAAACTTGTTCACCAAGAACTAACTACAATATAATAGGAAATGAGTTTAGCCAAATAATCATGAGGTTTATGACCTCGATGGCACTCAGGAATACAAAGAGAATAATCCGCAACGTGACTCAATTCGAGATGAGTACTTGTTCAATGGTTGCATCACTAATGCGAGCATTAGGAAGAAGCAAGTAAAGATAGATATCATCGATACATGTAGAATTTAGCAATCAAAGGTAGTCTTTTCATTAATCACAAACAAGTCAAAATTGTACCGTAACACATTACGTGTCACTATGTCATACAATTCTCAGAACTCATCCTACCAACTGATGTCACAGTTAAGTTAGGGATTATTTTTAAAAGATACCATAATGAATACTAATCTACAAAAGTTATTAGGTGTTCCATATGTCCCAGAAGATCCATCGGTCTCAATTCAGAAGAAGATTTCTTCAATTTATTTCTTGGACACTGGGCATCCTCGTCAGTGGACAATGGCCTAGGAACAACACTTAACACGAATCAACAATCAATTAAAACCTTATAATTTAATCACAGGACTTAATGACTTCCTCTTAACAATCTCATATTCCATACAGGTTAAATTTTACTTTATTTAAGTTTTCAATTAACTTATACTCAATTCGACATCCTACCTCATTTCCCAATACTCCAACTTTATTCTTAGGCCTTAATAGGGCAATAAAAGCTCGATATGAACAACAGTTAATTTCCAATACTATAGCTCTTACAACAACAATTATCAAATGAGTCACTAGTATGAGATGACTCATACATTCAATTAGACTTCTCGGAAAGGTATTAGTGGCATGAGGCTTTTGGGTAATGGTTCCAATGACAGCCTCAAGTGCAACATTCACCCTTTCAATTTCAAATTTAAGAATTGGGTGACAACGACTCAGATGACATCTTTCTAGGTGGTAACGTTTTGTCAAACTCCACTCTATAAGAAAAGATCGTCATAACATCGATATCAAATTTCACCAATTCTTCTTCAATATCACAATCAACTAATGTCTACATTTCTACGAATATCACCCATTTGTTGGGATTATAAATATCCACAACTTGGTTTAGATCTAGGATAGCTAGAATTCCTACGAGAATAGCTTCGATTAATTTACTAGGGGATTTAGGGTTCCTTGTGACAATCTACGTCGTATAAATACCTCGTATAAATATCAAAATAATCATCAAACAATCATATAATAAAATTACATCATATATATATATATATATATATATATATATATATATATATATATATATATATATATATATATATATATATATATATATATATATATATATATATATATATATATATATATATATATATATATATATATAATCCAAGTTATATATATATTAAAATAACACTTCTCAGTCTGGCCTTGTCGGTAACTCGGAAATTCTTCGGCACCGTTATAGTCAAGATTTTTAGACATTTTTAGAAAAATGTTTATAGTTAAAAGATTTTGAAATGTTTTATTCAAAACCTTGGTTTTTAAAAATCTTTCGTTCTCTATAACGAGAGCTCTGATACCAAACTGTAACACCCCCAAATTTACACAATTCAATACAGCGGAAGACTCGTTGGTG
This sequence comes from Glebionis coronaria, assembly GCA_025667525.1. NCBI lineage: Eukaryota > Viridiplantae > Streptophyta > Magnoliopsida > Asterales > Asteraceae > Glebionis > Glebionis coronaria. The sequence goes on from CM046874.1 coordinate 548,832,028, forward strand.
TTACGAGATAGCACATTACTCACATCATAGACAACGCTTAAAAGTCGCGTCGTTAATAATAAAGCATTTCCATTCATAATATCAAATTTACATAGGTCCCAAGTCATTGTATTTTATACAAGTTTTACAAATAATTTGAATGGAAATTATTGTTTAGGTGCGGGCCATGAATCCTTGTTGTCTTCCCGAGAATTACCTTCAAGTACCTGAGATAAAACATGTTAAAAGAAAAGGTCAGCGATAACGCCGAGTGAATTCATAGAGTTTAATAAATTTCCATCAATATAACTTTGGTATAAAATTATTACCAAAAATCATTTTGTACAAATCATTGTAATAGGCCATAAAATAGCCAAAGTCATTTTTATACAAATCCTTATCGAAAATCATAATATAGGCATTTGCCTTAAAAATCATTATACGAGCCAATGTCGTAAAAACATCATACAATACGTCTTATGACGTTGTATGAAAATAAAAACCGTTATATGAATATGGTTATGAAAACCAAAACACGAACATAATATCAATAGTATGACCCCGTATTGCTAGTCAGGCAATACATCATAATTCGGTACGTCTAGTAGTATTTCGTTAATTGGATTATTATAAGCCGCATGACATTGTTACCTTACTAAACCAAACAACAGGTAGCTAGCCCGAAACTCATTTTCCCATCTAATTTAGCGTGTCGTCACAAAGGTCACGCTATGTAAATCTTCTCATACATAAATTCGCTAACCAATCAATGTGACACGACGGGGATCAACCGTCAAGGCGCGAACTGGGGTGATCGTCCCCAAATAGTACTATTATATGCATAAGCGTCTACCAAATCCCGGTAATTCACAATTCATGCTAATGGGACTTTTAGTGACATAACCTAACTTTAATAATCCATTTTATTTCATCTATCGGGTCATTTAATCATTTTCGGGTCATACAATCGGGTCATACAATCATTCGGGTCCAAATCAATAAACCAAAAATCGGGACAAATGGTGTCCTATTTTATAAAAACTAACATGTTATCTCCCTCGCGGGTTTATAAAACATTCCATGAAAACATTTAAAAGACTGTGAGGCTATGAACTCATGTTGATGTGGGAAGGCGGGTTATCGGCAATTCGGACATACGGTACGTGCTTCAATCACAGAAACCTAGACAAATAATATTCGTCTTAGACTCTTGTCCAATGACTTTATAAAAATAACAATTATGTATACATATGATTATTATATATATGATGATCAAGTGGGTTTACATATTCTCGTTTACTCATTTTAGTGTTATGTGTCGATAACTTTTATACTAGTTTTACCTATTTACATATTTTAAGTCCAATAAACTTATTATAAGTTCTTTAACTTTTATTAATCCATTTCATACTTGTATTATCAGTATTTGTACTTTACATGTTGGGCCCAAATGGGTTAAGCCCAATAAATAAGTTTATAAGTGTTTTAGTCCATTTTGTTGTATTATTAGTCCAATAATGTTAACTTAGTCCGTTAATGTCCGTATGTTATATAGTTCGGGTTTTATCGGTTTTTACTTGTTATATATGTTTATATATCAGTATATGAGTTTTATAAAGTTCACATTAGACGGGTCCAACCGTCTAAGTTTTATTTAGCAAAAACGTTAATTTTATGGTAATAGCCGAAAAAGTCGTAAAAATCATGTTTATAGTTTTATAACTTGTAAAACTTATTAAACTATCATTTTTATTAAATGTCCATTTATTTATCTTTATACATATTTATATAAATGTATTATATAAGTTAGTGGGTTTTAATTTATATTTTATACTATTTTTATTTGAGTGCTTATATAATACTATTATACTTTAATTCTTCAAAATCTGATTTTTAGTTTCATGTTCACCAAAACTGCCATATCTAGAGTTCTATATGGAGATAGAAGCTCAAATTTTTATGACATAAACTACATGATATGTTCTCTATTTAACTCTTCTATAGATACTGTTGAATCAGCCTCTAAGTATTTTCTAAAAATCGTCCAAAACAGTGAACTCAGATTTGTACTCTAAACTTGTTTTGATCATATCTCACTCATCCTAATGATTCCATTGCATGGCCAACTCTCACATGTGTACAAGACATATTACTTACTGTATATCCATTTATCTATGCCATTCTTATCAGTTCATCATATGATTCTTTACTGTTTTATGCAGCCAACATTTTAAACAAGATTTTAGCCTTGTTTCTTATAGTTTTTCATCTTTTTAACCATGTTTATCAACACCAAATCGCCACACAATATTTTTAATCATCATTCATCATCATACACATATACATAAGTAAAAGAAATACAAGATTACATAATCAAAAATAACAAGAGGATGAGAAGAACTATCTTTATACCACCATGATGATGTAGGTTGTGATCAAAACATGGATTTTGATGGAGAAACTTGTGAATAACCAAGACCATCTTCAAGACCACCAATCTTCATGAACTCCTTGTGGAAAATCGGCCCTAATACTCCAAGGAAACTCCTTTGTAGATGTTATGATCACCTCCAACTAATAAGTCTTCAAAAGGACATCATCTTATGCAAGAATAACATAAGATTTGTGGTTAAATTTAGATAAAATGGGTGGTTGATGATGATGGTGGGACGGCAAGGAGGAGGGAGGATGAGAGAAATGTGTGTGGCATTGCATGTGTGAAATGGATAGATTAGTGTAGCTAGTGGTTTTGTGGAAGAATGCTTACAAGTTAAGCTTTTAGGACAAGTGTTAGTGTATTGTTTACAAGTTGACACCTCAAAGGGTGTTGTGTAGCTAGTTAGGCCGGTTTTGAGTGGGGGTGGGAAAAGTGTCCCACTTGTCTCATCCCCAATTATTTACGGGTACTCCTCGATTCTAGTTTCCTCGATTTGCGTGCCCTCGGGTCGTTTTACGAAAAACGTTTTTATAAATTATGAATCAACGGCACAAAACGAATCTAATAAAAATTCTCATCAAAAACGGAGTTCGAAAACGTAAATACGTAATCCTAAGGTTTCCGGTTTAGTCGTAAAGGACGTTAAAATAAAATCATAAGTCCTAATCTCTTCTCGTAAATTTGTGAGTTTATGAACCAACACAAATTTAAAACTCCAAAATAGTATTCACGGATAAATTTATTTTCTGAAATGTCAGACTGTCACCAAAAACGGTGTATGTAAACGTAAGCACGTAACGTTGAATCCTCCGGTTTAGAAGTTGTCGACGCTACTTCAAGACGTAAATCCAAATTACTTCCCAAAAATAAGCGAGTTCATAATTTAACATTAAAATAATATTTTCAAATAAATATTGAGAATAAAAATATCAATCATAAATTGACGGATTGTCACAATGTGAGTGCTATGTCGGCTCGCAATGTCGAGTCGGAAACCTAGGTATACCCAAAAAAAATGTGTGTGCTATTACTACACGCAGTGGAGCAACCTTAGTAGGACCATCTATCCCTCCCCCAGTTACTCCATCTACACCTCTTCCACCACCATTTATCCCTCCTACTCCCACGCCTAGTATTAGTTCTCCATTACCGTCTCCACCTCTGCATGACGAAGTACCCAAGAAACACCATTCGCCAACCCCACCTTACACCTATAAACCCAACATCCCTTATCCTTCTCGGTTAGATAATAGCAACTTACTTACTAAAGAGGATGCTCAAATCACTTCTTTTATGAAGATGATCTCTCAAATGAATTTCAACATTAGCCTCGTTGAAGCACTTGTCCAAATGCCGAAATTTGTGAAAGCATTCTAGGAATTGCTTAACAAGAAGGAAAAGATGGCTGAGTTTGTCAACACACGCTTAAATGAAAACTGTTCTGCAGTCATCCTTAAAGAACTTCCGGAGAAACTTGGAGATCCCGGTCGTTTTGTGTTGCCTTGTACTTTTCACCAAACCAAAGAATTTACCGCCTTGGCTGATCTCGGGGCAAGTATAAATCTGATGCCTTTAATTGTTTGGAAAACACTATCATTACCCGACCTTACACCAACAAAGATGACTCTTGAGCTAGCAAAGCGCACTCTCGCTTACCTCGTTGGTATTGCCGAAGATGTGTTCATTAAAGTTGGAACCTTCACTTTTCCGGTCGACTTTGTTATTGTTGAATATGAAATGGACCCTCGTATTACATTAATACTTGGTCGGCCATTCTTGAGAACTGGAAAAGCCTTAGTCGATGTTGCCGAAGGTGAGTTAATCTTAAGAGTCGCGAATGACGCACAAGTTTTTACAATGGGGAAAATCACACCCAAATCAAATGGAAGAAAATTAGCGAATATGATTAATGTGCTTGATGATATTGTCGTTTACAACAATCCTCTTTTAGATTCTTGCAATGATAATCCACTGTTCCAAGATGACGTGGATGATTCTCTCACCAATTTAGATCCCCCACCATTTCATGAATCTCCTCCAATTTATGATGACTATGATGATGATTCTAGTTCTGACATGGATGATTCTGATGATTTTTCTTCTGAGTATAAAGACATGCCAACTTATGATGACTTTGAGGATGTCGATACTCTTTCGAGTGATTCTTCACATGATGACCTTGCACCAACTTTTGATGAAGATCCTCCACCAACAATGCTTGATCCTACTTTGGATGACTACTCATTTGAGGAAGATTTTGCTACTTTTCTAAATACTTACTTCCCAAATGAGAGTGATTCTCCTCCTTTGGACTTTGATGATGCTCTTTATCCTCCTTTGGATATGAAGAAACCCGCCTCAAAGGAGAAGAATCCGGAAGACACCGATATCCGCAGTACTTATGTCTTGACACCTCTCTATCCGCCTTCTGAGGATGAGATTGTGCGATTTATGAGCGGATCTTCTTCAAGATCTACTGAGCCTGAGTGTTATTTTCCCCTAAAGGAAAAGGTGTTCGATCCCAGTATTTAAATTTTCAAGCCATCTCAGTATCCATCTGATGAAATAAAAGGAAAGACTTTTGGAAACCATGGAGATATGCTTGCACCTCTTCACCCTTGCTACCACCGTGCTCAACAACAGCTTAAGGGAACCTTGCCTACTCTTCTTTGGCTTGCCTTGTTCGCCTTAAGCTTATGCTATTTGATGGATGAAAACCATGTATTTGACCTCGGTGGATGTGTTTCAAGTTTCTTCCTATGCTAATCAAGTTCGAGTCAGGCTCACGACTCGGTTAACAAAAACAAGCGCTTCTCGGGAGGCAACCCGCAATATATATCCTTTTTATCTTTTTTTTATAATAAGTGTAGGGGGAGACCCTAGTATGTGTTTGTTGTTTTCTTTCTTATCATGTGCAGGGATTCGAGCTTTCAAAGATCCATTCTTGATGACTTTTGACAACCCGTGATTCCGTGTACCTGTCTTCCCGGTTCTATCCTAAACTCTTTTGATTCTCTATTTTATATTCTTCAATATTGAAATAGGAATCACTTTAGTTGTCTCTTCCTTAGCAATATTTAAACAAAGTGCGCAATGTCCTTAGTGTAGGGGAGTTTACTCCCACATGCTTAAACATTGAGGACAATGTTTATGTTAAGTGTAGGGGGACTTCTATCGAAGTTAATTGGGCTTTTCCTTGTATTTGTCCTCATTTTAATCGGAAAATTGATTTTTCGACATTTTTCAAAATTTTTGATCTATTTTGGCCTAGTTGTATTTACCTTTGCATAGTTATTTTCTTTCTTTGCTAGAATAAATTTTAATAAAGTGGTTTTTATTTTTAAACATTGTGAATCCTTTGACTCAACCCGAGTTTAATTATCTAAGTTTACTCTAGCTAGTATCCTTAACGTGTTTAAGTCAAGTTTTGCTAGGCTTTTATATAGGAAACTTTAAAACGCGAAAGTCTTAACTCTTACGGGTTAAGAACAAGAACTTTTCGCAAGTTCCTATAATTGATCCTAGAAAGTCGTTTATCAAGGAAACTTTAAAATGCGAATTCTAAACTTGAAAAAGTCTAAGAAGTTGCAAGATCCTATAGATGACTTGAAAACCCAAAACTTTGATTTAATTGGCTAACCATCCACGAGTCTCATTCCTTGAGATTTTAGATTATGGAGAACGAGAGATGATAGAGTCAATTATAAGTTTGGTATTCTTTCATGAATTTATGTAAGTTAATTATGAGCTTTTTCTCCCATCGCTTTCTAATAAATTTAATTGCAATAAATAAGGTTGTACGATTTGAAAAGTTACTTAGCTTCTAGCCCAAGATCGTTTAAAAGTTGCTCGGTATTAATTAGAGTTCATAGCCAAGGCATAACTTCTTGAACTGGGATGCGAAGATTTACGTGTCCGAAAAAGCCCTAACAAGGCATGAGGGCAACATTTTGTTGTTAAAGATCCCAAGTGATGCGAAGAATCATTTATCAAAAATCAATATGAAGGATCGAGACACACGACGAAAAGAAAATACTCCCGGAAAGATCATGGAGAAGTCTATCCAAAAAGGCCCTAACAAGGTATGAGGATAAATAGATCCAAGTCCTAAAAGGAGGCAGATCATTGTATATCTAAATCCCAAATAAAGATTGGAGAAAAATGAAGAAGTCGTGGTCCAAATATGAAGAATCTCTCAAAAAGATCAAGTGAAGAAATTCCTATTATGAAGAAAAGACCATTATTTCATGAACGTCTCTCAAGATTTGAAGTATGAAGTCAATGCCAAATATCGGTCCGAGAAAGGTCTCAAATCATGAAGCGAGTTATGCCAAGATATGAACTTTATGAGGTCCCGAGAAGCAGTTTTAAAAGATTTTGTCCTTTAGCTAACTATTGATTAAATCATCCTACTTTATTTTCGGCCTAAATAAACTATCAAAATAAGTCAACAATGCATCTTCGTGATCATTTAAGACAACAATAAAATATAAGAGATACACCTAGGAATAAGGGAGTCTAAGTTAATAATTGGCCCACATGAGTTTGTGATAGTTTGCTAACTTATAATAACAATGATCTCGTTTTTAAGCTTGGTATGGGGAAAGTGAAACTTGAGGGTGATAATCATTCATGACATTCCAAAACCCCAAGGTAAGTTTTTGATCTTTTTACTTGTTTTCTTCCGTTAAATATTTTGTCTCTTTAATAAAGGCCAATGTGGATTGATTGTGATGGAAAATGTAAAACTTTCTTTGTAATTAATGCATTGCATGAGGACATTGCAATGGTCAAGTGTAGGGGATTTAATAAGTGTGAAAACAGTTATCCTTTTACCACTTAATTATAATAATAACCAAGCCAAAACGTGTATTTTATGTCGTAAATGTTGGAATTATGCGTGGTTTGTGTTTTTGTTGTAATTTAGGACCAGAATGTGAAAAGGGAAGAAAACACGGGCTTTCACGGGCTTTTATCGAAGATAAAGACAAAAGACGAAGTCAAAAGATCAAGAGTGCAAAAAGAACGGAAGTCCAAGGCCTATTTTGAAGATTTATCGGAGAAAAAGTCTAAAGAAGGAAGTTTAATAAAGCCGAAGAACTCAAGTCTATTTAATGAAGAAATTACAAGACGAGTTTAATTAATCCCGAGACAAAGTCGAAAAAGTCAAAGAATTTAGAAGACGAAAAGACGAGAAAGAAAGAAAGAAGGAAGCTTCCAACACATGCTTACCTCCCTAATCTCCTATAGATACCCTCCTAATATCACATTAGGAGGTGTTGGCTATTTGACACATAGTTCTTCCACGTTTAATTACTTGCACTTTTCTTATTGTCATTTACTTAATTGCACCTTTAATTTCTTGCCTTTAATTTTAATTAAGTCTTTTAATTTTGTTATTGAATCTTTACTTTTAATCAAGTTCTTATTTTTAATCTCTCATTCTACCTTTCTTGCTTTGCTTAACCTTTATCTTTATGTGCTTATTGTTATGCTTATTTGATTAAATGTTATGTTTTTTGCTTTTAATTGTTTTTTATTATTGATTTTATAGCCTATTTGTATCTTTCTTAAATTTACTTAAGTGTTTATAAAAGTTATTTTTATAAAATAGTCGTTTTTAAATATTTTATCATTTAGTGTTTTTAAAAGTCTTTAAATTTTAGCTTATTAGCCTTTTCTTATGCGGGTTTTAGTAAATTTTTTGTCGTGTGCTTATTTGGTTTATAGCTTATGTGTTTTGCTTATTTACATTTTCTTTTACTGTATTCCGATCATACCACGTCGGAAAAGGGCTTTACATTGCGACCAGCATTCCGATTGCTGGATCGGAAAGGGGTTTTGATATTCCGACTAGGATTCCGATTTGACATTCCGATCAGGGGTGTTTGTTTGGTATTCCGACAGGAGGTGTTTTGGATATTCCGACAGGATTACTCTTGGTACATTCCGATCTTTATTCCGACCGGCTTATTCCGATAGCTTCTTTTTCAAGACATTCTGATAGGAATTCTTTAGCTTTAATTACCGCCATTTACTTTTAAGTCTTGCACATTTAATTATACTACAACGACCAAATCTATTATTTTATCCACCAAAAGACGACAGAGTCACACTTAAACCAGTAACCAATTCGAATAGACACACACAACGAACTTAATTTTTATACTTGGCAAACCCTTATTTCAATTTTCAACTTGTCCATTCCCATTTTGATAATTCCCTTTGTTATAGTTACGTGAATTGCCTTGATAACCACCATTTTGATTGTTGTTTCGATAGTTGTTAACATTTTGATTTGATGGAGCTTGATTTGGGCGGGAACCTTGGCGGTTTTGGTTGTAAGTTCCCGTTGCTACGTAAGCACTCGAAGTGTTACCACCGCCGGTAATGCACTCGGAAAGATCATGAGCTCCACCACAAGATAAACAACTCTTATCAACCGCTTTAACCGATGCGGAATTCAAAGCATCTTGTGCTTTCTAATGTGTCATAAGCGTCGAAAACCTATCGAAAAACCGATTTTCCTCATTAGCTTCATCATGTAAGGCATTCATGTTACGAGACGATGACGACGATGAAGAACCCATATTGGCAACACTCGGTGTGTTACGAGGGTTATAAACCTTAGATCTATTCTCGATAATCTTTAAAGCTTCATCGGTCGTTTTGCACAAAAAATTACCACCCGCGGCGGCATTCAAATAATCTCGTTCATGATCATTAAGCCCAATATAAAAAGTATCTATTTGATGCAGTTCCGAAAAATCATGGTGTGGACATTCATGTAACATTTCCTTAAATCGTTCCCATGCCATTGAAAAACTTTCATTACTTCGTTGTGTAAACCTTGAAATCTCATTTTTCAAATGTGTTGTTTTAGATGGTGGAAAAAATTGGTTCACAAACTTAGAAACGAGATCACCCCATGTCAAAATTGAATTTGGCGGTTCTTTCTCGAGCCAAATTTTAGCGGGTCCATTTAACGAGTATGGAAACAACATCATATTAATGGCGTCGTGTGGAACATCCTTAAACTTGCTTGTTGGGGTGAGACGATTAAAATTCCTAATGTGGTAATGTGGGTTGTCTTTTTCATGACCTCTAAACTTATTTGCTTGCAACATCGACATTAAACCCGTCTTAATCTCGAAATTATCTGCAAGGTTGGCGGGAATCACAATAGCTTCTCCAAAACCCTTGGTGGGTGCTTGAAGCAACTCCATTATAGTACGATTAGCCATAGCGACTATTGGTTCTACAACGGGTTCAACAATTGGAGTTTGTTCTTCAATCAAAGGCTCTTGATTTCCTTGACTTTGACGACGTTTACGAGCTCGTTTTGCTTGATTACGAGTTAGCATAAACTTGACGTAGAATGGGAGGTCAGCAAAGAAGATTCTTTTTGGGTGTTTTGTGGATTTTCAATTTTTTTGTGTTTTTGATTGTTTTTAATTTTTTTGGATTTTGTGTATCTTTGTAGACAACAATCTACCAAATCTCTCCTCGAATCAAACTCTTGATTAAAGAAGCCTCAAAAGAATGAAAACGATCACGTGGAGTGAACGTCTTCGAATGACTTTAGAACTTTGGTGAAAACCAAATTGTTCAAGAGGGTTTAATCACAAAGAAACCAAGCAAATATATATGATACGTAATAATACTTTGGGCTGCAAAACCCTCGATTAGCCTTCCATCTCAAAATACTCACAAGCAAGCGGGAAAAGAGGCGGCGCGAAGCACTTAAGAGCCTTTTTCCTTAGGGTATATTTTATAATACCCGCCTTATACCCACCTTATAGTTTGTATTTTTCAAAATCGAGCTTCACGAATGTATTTATCTATTTTTGCCTTTTTCTTTTTGTTTGAGATTCGAATACAATAATTAGGAGATCAAATCCCAATTAAGGTTGTGTTTTCACACTTTTGGAGATATTTTGATTTTGTTGTGATACTTAATATAATATAGTAATAATAATTTCACAAGAAAACGAAAAAAACCGATAATACGTATTAGTAGAGTTCTACTAATACAAATACTATTTATGGCTAATATTAAAAACAAAATGACAAATTAATCACGACACACCTCCCCGGCAGAGGCGCCAAAATGATTGTGGTAAAATACGACTTTTTAGGAAAAAGGCGTAAAAGCGGTAAGTATTAAACAAATGACTTAGGAAAATCAAGTGTTAATGACCCAATTAAGTTCGTTTCCCTAGGAGGTATATGTGTGTGACTAAAATGCAATGAGATTTGAGATTAATATTTGAAAGAAGGGGATGAGAAAATAGAATGACGAAGACGTGAAAATTATTAATTAAAATCGTAAAAAGAGCTAAAATAAAAATCAATTCTAAAAATTCCCAAAAAATTACCAAAAATAAAATTAATTAAACTAAGAGTTTAAAAATGATCAAAACTTTTTCAAACCTTTTAATTAATTAAATATTAGTTTTTAAATGCTAATTAAAGCCCTAAAAATCAAAATATTTACTAAAAAGCCCAAATAAAGATTTCTTACTTTATAAACCTCTAAAATGACTAAATAAGAACAAAAACTATTTTTATGAATTTTTAAACTAATTAAAACTATTTAAAATGAATAAAAACTATTAAAAAATTGAAATAATTCTAGAAATTAGAAAAATGATGATAAAATTAATCTAAGAGTTGCAAAAATCCTACTTTAATGTAATTAACCTAAGAAAAATATAAAAAGTGCAAAAATGTGAAATTTGAAGTTTAAAAATAAAATAATATTAAAAATCCAAAAATTATAAACATTCTAAAAATTTGCAAACTAGTTTATTTTAACCTAAATAAACAGAAAATGAAAGTGAAATTACCAAAATACCCATAATGGGCCCCTAAATGGGCTAAAATAGAAAACAGTCCAAACTAATGGGCTTTTTGGCCCAAAAACTTCAACTAAGCCCAAATGACCTGACAAAGCCCTATCTGGCTCAAAACTTAATTCTAAACACAAAAGTCTGAAGGCCCAAAAGCTGGTTTTGAGCTTATCACAACTTAAACGGTCAACAGCTTATTCTTATTGGGCCAATAAGCCCATTAAGCAATATGCCAATTCCATAAGCTCTAATTGAACACACAACCTTCTTTTGAGATGCCTAAGAGATCTGTGAAAAGAAATTTTGAAAAAGCAAACCCAATAAGCCAGAAATAAGCCAAGTAGAATTTCACTAAAAAGACAAAATAGTCGACTTAGAGTTCTAGACCACCTCAGACCTTCTAATAAGTTGCAAAAGACTCTAAATGACTTAATTAAGACAAATCAACAAAGAAAAGTTCAATAAGCCAAGCCAAATAAGCAGAATAAGCTGATAAGCACTTGTTTAAAAGTCAAAGTTCTTGGTTTTCTAGTCAAACCTCAAAGTCAACCCCTCAAATGCTCCAGAATGAACAAATGGGTCAAATAAGTGACACCTATTACAAATTCAAAGTTGTTGCAGGTTAAAATAAGCTAGAATAGCTTATTGATAAGCACCAGTTGAAATAACACTAGTAGTGGCTAGCAGCAGGGGAAAGGAGTTCCCACTGCTTTGACTATTTGACTTGCTTTTTTAAAGAGATCCAGTTGGATTCATATGGAAACAAGGGCACCCTTTTAATCAGTGAATCACAAGGAGTCAATATCAACAAAGAAATCACAATTTGGTTCACTCAATAAGCACGTAATAAGCAAACAGTTCTCAGATATGCCACAGACCTTGAAAATAAGCAGTTATGAACAAATAAGCAGATTGAGCATGAATAAGCCAGCCAAATTGAACCAAATGCACACACAAGCTATAATAAAGTCCAATAAGCACAAATAAACTTGTTTCAAGCAATGGATCAAAGTAAGTAAGCATATTCAAGCACAAAAAGTTACTGATTAGCAAAAGTGATTATCCGAAAATCCTTTTGCTGATCTTATTGACCACCAACCCAATTTCAAGCCCTCAAAACCCTTTCCCTGATTAAGTTAACCAAAATTTAGCACTTGTTAACCCCTAGTCTACCTTTAGATCTAGGTGTCCTCAAAATTTAAGCCAAAATACCCAAGTTAAACAGATTTTATAGACTTATGATTGATTTGGTTGTTTAGAGCCTCAAAACTTGCAGATAAGTATCCCTTAATACCAGATAAATAGATACCAACAATAAGAAACAGAAAACAACAACACTAGTTGCCTTAAATCATTTTGAATCAGTTAACCCAAACACCCCTTTGGAATCCAATTTCTCAATTTTCCAAAGGATTGTTATGATTTGAACTTCCAAACAAGATCTAATCAACCCTAACAACAATAATCCAACCTCAGTAACTCAAATCAACCGCAAATTCACAGATTCACAATTAATCATGCAAAAATCACCAAAAATTCAACAAAATTCAGAAAAATGAAAAAGGATAAGAGATGCAAACCTCCAAGACTTACATCCAAGCCTTGGAATGTTTGAGCTGAGGTGCTAGCAAGAACAAGCACCAGCTTCCAAAGCTGCTAAGATGAACAAACAGAAAAGTGAGCAATAAACAGATTATATCCTTGATTTTGAAAACAAGTGTTCTAAACCTTAAAACCTTTTCTTAAAATCAACAAAACATGTATATGGAACTCAGATCTTAGCTATTAAATCACCAAACTTTTATAAAACATAAAAGAGAATCCACAATTTTCAGAAATTCAATTTTTATTTCAATAAAAAGGAATTACAAAGAGATAGCTAAAATCTGGAACAAAGGGGCTCTCACATGTTGAGGCCTCCTTCTATAGACGAATACAAGGCAGGAATAAGCAAAAACCCTAAGCTATGAAGTCCCAAAATTTCCCTTGACATCTTCTAGATGAATTGTGTTGTTGAGCTGTCCAAATGCATCTTGGTTGTTCATTTTATGCTTGGGGACCAAGTAGTAGCTATAAATCGTTGATCTTGCCAGCTAGGATTACTTGGAGAGGAGGGTGTAACGGGTTGAATGGTGGGGGACATTAGTGAGTGGGGTTGAGGGTTTTTTTGTGTGGGATAGGTTTCTGGGCATGTGAATCCTACGTGGGACAAGGTAATTGAAATTAACCCCTTGTTTAAGTGGGTGGTAATTCGGGGTTCATGTGGGTAAACAGTAAAGATTTTGATCCGATTTTTGGGGGTGTGTTGTGTTTGGCGCGTGTTATTGGATTTGAAGTTTAGGAAATGACATTAGTTCCCCTTGTTCTTTGGCAAAATTGGTATAAAACGTTTTTTAGCCTAACAAACTTGATTTCCTTTGTTTTTAGACTTTCCATCTTTGTAGTTTTGCCACAAAACTTTTCAACAAAGGTTATAAGGGTTTGTTCTGCCATTTTTGCATAGTTTGAGGACTGATCATAGACATTCTTGATCTTCAAAGGTCTTCAATGTATCTTTGACTTCATGAGGGACCATTATTGACAATTTAGAATTGTTGAGTGACTAAACTTGCCAATTCTTCAAAGTTGAAGGACCTTTTTGTAATTTTGCCAAACTTAAGGGACCAAACTTGTAATTATGAATATACAAGGTTATTAAGTGTCATTTCTTCATAAATGGGGGATCAATCTTGTACATCTTCAAGTCTTCAAGGGTTTTTCTTTGAGAAATCCATAACTAGGGCCCAGTTCATTGTACGGCTTCGTTTCTCGTGTTCGTTTTTCCTTGTTTCTTGTGATCTTTTGTCTTTTTAACGATATCCATACCTAAAATACACAAGTAAACAAACACAAGCATATATAGGGTATATTTATGACATTTTATGCATTTAAAGCCCGAAAAGAAGGATGAGATCATGTATAAATGCCATCTCATCAGTTCACTTGAGAAATATGAAAACGGAAGTGTTTCAAGACATCAAGGAAAAAACAAGAAAAAGGAATACGATGAGAAGCAAACTCAAAAAGCTTGGCATAGACAGCAACTTGCCCACAAGGAGCATCACGAACACGGCAATCTAGGCCAGGCAAAGTAGGACGAACACAAGACGGAATATGATACTTCTTTCAGAAATCATCAAGGCCACGTTTAGTAAGAACTGATCTTTGCCAATCTATCAACAACATTACAAAGTCAAAAGAGAAGGAAAAAAATCCGGAATCAAAGTAAAAAAGGAAATGATATATCCAAAAGAAGAAACGCGAAAGTAAGGAGTAAAAATTAATAAGGGAGAGACAATAACTTTAAATATATCGGCGCAGCAAGCAAGATGCATACACGTGGAACGCACTGGCAAAAACAAACGATCAAGTTAAAAGAAACAAATGGTCATCCCGAGCCACATAGACCAACTTGGGTGAAAATCATCACTTCAACTAATAAATGACAATTAGTGACCAACTGTAGCATGCACTCTTATTTCGGAATAAAAATAACCACAGAAACAAAACCCCGCACAAAAACATGAACAAAGCAGAAACAAAAACCCCCGCGCAACTTGCCTAAGGGGGGGGGGGGGAACGCTAACTCTAAGACCACGGAAGCGGAAACAATATTTCGCGCAAAAGGAACGCCACGTGCCTTGAGAAGATAGAAAGAATATGAATACGAAGTCCAAAAGCAAAGACAAAGAGCCCGTCAGCCCCAAACAAAGCAATGTAAAGAAAACCATGGCTGAAAAAAGGCAACATCAAGAAAAGTACAACAGCTCATATGTGTCCATAACAACTACTGGACTGGGAGGACTTGACGGTGTATAACATGGATACGACCCATTGGGCCTAAAACCATGCACCAAACCTTGGGCCCAGACCCAAGTACATGAAAGCCCACCAACGATGGCATAAAACTTAGACTGGTCCGCTTCCAGTAAGCGGAGCCGCATACAACACCGGACGGACACTCCCAATGAAGCGTGTCTGAGAACCTTGCGGATTAGCTCCCAAAAGATCAGTCCGTAAGCCGTGATTAGACAACAAATAGACAAACGGGCTTTTGGACCACAAAGGCCCACTCACTAGTACTATCCGAGAAAAGGGGAAAGGCCCAATACTTCCCCTTTATGAATAGTACCCACTTGCACTCTAAACGAGGTATGATTTTCACATTCATCTTTACACACACATATATCTCGGACGATATGAATACTTATTCTCATGCTGGAGTCTAATAGTGGGGTCCGTCCCCATGGTAAAGGACTAATGATGCTACTCTACTTGTGTAGGAAATCGTTATCCATATCTCTTGATAATACAAAGATCTACCCCAACACAAGGAATCTAAGTACTCCTCGCTGAGCACTTAGATCTACTTATAACCCCGACCGATCACTGTATTAACACCTTTGAATAGAGTTTGAATTGTAATGTTTTTCTCCCCCTCAGTAGGACAATGCGAAGCAACTTCTACTGACGCACCACTAGGGAGAGAGGCAGCAAGGGTGTTCAATGATGATGACATCTTGGCAAGCATAGCCAAAACCCCTTCAAGAGCATTTATCTTCTACTAAAGCTCGTAAGATAACCACCTATTGTTGTTCCAGTCTGGCCACCTTGTCCTTGATTTTTGACACTAAATCACAAAGCTCGTTTACCTGGCCAAGAATTGGAACAAACTCAGTGGGGAATTTTATGGTGGCATGATTGATCAAATCCACAACTGATTTCATAGATTTCTTCAGATCAGTGGTGGTAACCACTTCTTTCACCAAAGGCTTAAGAGCAGTAATCAAGACACCCTTAATCTCTTTAGTAGTTGGTGGAGCTGACATAGCCTTTAGTCTTGTAACCTTAGCTTCAGTTGAAGCTTTTCTCCTTGAAGTTTAAAAACTTGTGAGTGAAGAATTAACATTTTATTGGTTAATTCTTTTACCCGCTAAGATTAGGAGATGGCGGAATTGGTGTTTGACCAGCAACATCGTCTTCAAGTTCACTTTAATCAAAGTTGATTGGTGAACGTTCATCTAGCCTAAACTCCTTGGCCAGATCTACTGAAGACACATTAAACATATATGAAGGAAGGTGTATCACCTTAGCTCTAGTGGTACGAGGCATTTCCTCAAATATCTTGGTGGCCCTAACATCAACAACCTCCTTGTGTGGATTGGTTTTAACATCTTCACCACCAGGCTTGGTTTGATTTGATGGATCCTAAGAAAAATTCCCTGATGAATTAAGATCAATGAACATGTTTTTGGTCCCTTCAGTAAGACCCTGTTTTTTGGGTACTAACTCATTAGGATCAGAAACGCTAGGGTCAGTGTCAGCTATTATATTTGTTGACGCTTCACCCCCTGATGCAGAAACAAAGTGACAAATGATAGAAATTGGTAATGAATTTAAATTTAAAGTGCTTACCAATGCTGACTCCACACTATTGAGCTGAGGGTGAGCTCTTCCTTCACCCTTACCCCCTAAAGAAGTGGGGGTTCTGGGTTGCTTGCAGGGCCTCTTTATGCACATCAACTCCAGCAGGTGCTGAAACTAACGGATGAATGGGTTTTGGTCCTATGTCATGGAGGACTTGGCTTTCTTAGAAACTGAGCCTTGGGAGGCATCATATTCCTCCTTTTATGAAGGATCTGTGCTAAGGTTCCTCTTCTTGGACTCACGTTGGTGTCTTAATGTTCTAGTAGAAAACTTCTTTCTGTGAGGTCTAGTTTTAGCTCCAGGATCCACTTGGAGAAGTTTCCTAAGGAGCTTTATACACAACTGGCACATCTGCTAAGCAGATGGCCAACATGGGTTGTGTAAATGGAGGATCAATGGTACTAACTGGAATGTTCCCGTGCTTAATCCCAAATTGTGGAACAAATACCTTTTCACCCTGGTGCTGGAGATATAAATTTTCTAAATGGTCAACAAAAACAAGAGAGAGGAATCTGGTGTAAACAACGTTTTTATCTCTTGTCCTTTTCTCCAACTTACCAATGAGATCTTCAAAACTCATTTTTCCAAAATCAACTATAATACCTTTAGCTAGACAATATAGAATTATGGCATCCTTTTGATTGATTTGGTCTAACCCACCAGTTTTTCCCCCAAACATTCTATGAAGATACTGATCAGCAATTTCCACTTGGGTGGAAAACAACTCCTTTTCAAACCACCCTTTTCAGTTATTTCTTCAGTGTACCCAAGCTCTTAAAAAAAGGTTTTAACAATTGTAAAATCCTCGGGTGCCTCTTCATAGTCACTTGAATTTGCCAAATAATTCAAGCCCAAAACCCTTCTAAACAGTTTTACCCTAATTTTACCATGTAATTCGGCCGAGGAAGAAGTAAATTCAATGTACTTCCTATTCTCCGAAGGTGTTGCAGTAAATCACAACTCTCTAAGAAAATTATGATACATAACCCCATGATATTGAAATAAACCTTTGTGAAGAACACATGTTCAAACAAAATGCATGACTTCCTTTCCTGGGATTGATGAAATCGTTTTTGGTTTAATTAAAGCCAGGTTGTTTAGTTTGATCGTGATATCCTCAATAGGATAGTTCACATGGAATGATGGGTTTAAGGTAATTTCTGCATCAAGTTGTGTGGAGGATTTTGCCATTGTTGTTGGTTTATGATGTTTTTGAGAAAAAGAGAGAGAGTTTGTGTGTGTTAATTGAATAAATCTTTGAAAATATATGAAATGAGAAGATTTTAGAAAATTTATATCAAAAAATTTAGTGGTTTTTGGAAGTTTTGAAACTGCTTTGAGTAAACCATAAAAACTTTAGGGTTTCTTATGCATATTTTCTCAAACTCTCTCATTAATGTTCTGAAAAATCCAGTGGTTTCTGACACTTTGAACAGTGAAATGCCTCTTGTGTTAGAGGCTTGTTGATTTTGGATGTTGACGTTTGATATTTCCTTAATAAATTAATAGTACATTCACGAAGAATGTTTTTCTTTCAAAAAAAATTCAGTGCCATTAAATATATTTTCAAACATGTGACTGATTTGTTTTAAATGCGTTGGCCAGTTATGTTGAACCTGAAGGTAATCGTTATGTGGTTTAATGCGTCAGATGAGGCGACAACACATGCATGCTCACATAAGTGAACAAGACATATGACGTTGCACGATCCTCTACTCGCGTCCTAGATACTCATTAGTGTCACAAAACATTTTGTTTAGAAATGCTGATCCTTCAGTACTACTGAAGGAAAAATTTTGATGAATCTTGGAGATTTGCTTGTCATCTTCAGCGTGTCAGATAAGGAGACAAAACATCATGTACACAATCACATATTGTGAAATAGACACATCACATTGCACACTCCTTTACTCAGACACTGTTACTGACTCAAATCAAAAGGACTTTGTTAAGAAAAACAGAACCCTTACGATTCTTTAGTGATTTCTAAAGGTTTAGGTTTTGTTTCATTAATGTTCAGCATACCAACCTCCATTATCAATCTTTTGAAAGTTGGTTTATCTAGTGGTTTGGTGAAGATATCATCCAATTGGTATTGAGTGGGGATGAAATGTAATTCAATGTCCCCTTTCACAATGTGATCTTTGATAAAATGATATCTGATATCAATGTGTTTTGTTCTTGAGTGAAGGACTAGATTCTTAGATATTGCAATAGCACTAGTGTTATAACAAAAGATTGGCACCTTTTCATATCTATGTCATAGTTAGCCAGTTGGGGTTTCATCTATAAAACATTGACACAACATCCAACAGCTGCCATATATTTAGCTTCTGTTGAAGACATAGAAACTGATTGTTGCTTTTTAGCACTCCAACACAAAAATTTGCCACCCAGCAATTGGCAGGCACCAGATGTCATTTTTCTGTCCAAATTGCATCCAACATAGTCAGAGTCTAATACCATTTGAGATCAAATCCTGAGGACTTGGGATACCAAAGACCAAGACTGGGGGTACCTTTTAGGTATCTGAAGATTTTATTTACATCAATAAGGTGTGATTCCTTGGGATTTGCTTGGTACCTTGCAGAAAGGCAAGTAGAGAATTGAATGTCATTTCTGCTTGCAGTTAGGTACATTAGAGAACCAGTCATACCTCTATACTGAGTCTCATGGGTAGATTGTCCATTGAGATCAGATCCTAAGTTTTTAGGGGTATCATTGGTTTTTTTACTGAAGCATAGTTAATGTCAAATTTCTTTAGCAGATCCTTAACATATTTTTCTTGATTGATGGAGATGCCTTGGTCAGATTGTTTTATTTGAAGACCAAGGAAATAGGCGAGTTCACCCATCATACTCATCTCAAACTTGTTGGTCATAAGGTTGGCAAATTGTTGCATAGTTTTAAGCTTCTTGAGCCAAAAATGATGTCATTAACATTAACTTGTACCAGGATGGTGTCAGTTTTAGTCTTAAAGATAAACAAGATGCTATATATCTTCCCTCCGACAAATTTATGTTCAATGAGAAAGGTTGAGAGAGTTTCATACCATGCCCCTAGGGTTTTATTTAGTCCATACAAAGCTTTGTAAATCTAGTAGACATGATTTGGGTATTCACTACTCTCAAAGCCAAGAGGCTGAGTTACATAAACTTCTTCTTTTAGGTCACCATTGAGTAATACACTTTTGACATCCATTTGGTAGATGATGAAGTTCATGTAGGTGGCATAAGCAAGAAATATTCATATGGCTTCCATACGTGCAACTAGAGCAAAGGTTTGATCAAATTCAACACCATGTTCTTGATTGTATCCTTGCGCCACCAATCTAGCCTTATTATTGACAACCACATTTTCATTCCTTTTGAGTTTAAAGACCCATTTGGTGCCAATTATTGATTTGCCATATGGAAGAGGAACCAATTTCTAGACTTTATTTCTTTCAAATTGACTTAGTTTCTCTTGCATGACGTCTACCAAACCATAGTGTGTGAGAGCTTCAAAAATATTTGTGGGTTCAATTTCTGAGAGAAAGCCTACAAAAAGGCATTCTACAAGTGAAATTGCATTAAGCTTTTTAGCCATAGCTCTTGTAAACATACCATCTCTAGGATTACCCACAATATTCACCAGCTGAATATGGTTGTTATTAGTCCAAGACTTTTGTGGATATGGTGAGTAAGTGTTGGAGAAAAGGTTCGAGCTAGAGCTTGAAGGATCAGAATTTGGTGAACTAACTCCAGTTTTTAATGAAGGATAGTCAATAGATAAGGGTTCAATCATTTGTGGACTATCTTCTTGTTCTAAAGAAGATTCTCCAAGAACTAATTCCCTTGAGACAACTAGAGAGTTTTGAACATTTGGCTCAGTTTGATCAATAGTATTTGACTGGTCATTCTTTGAGTTTGTTGGTTATCTTGATCCACTGAATGACCTTCATCAGTGTGAGATGCTGAAGGATTTTGAGTATTTCTTTCATTAGAAGGAATAGTCATGTATTCATATGGATCAATGTGAACTGATGGACAGTTAGTTTCCAACTTCTGAGAGGGGTCATAGATTTGGAATTCATTAGATGGATAGTTATAGGATTCATGAATATGAAGTTCATCCACTGATGGATTTGTAAATTTGATGGCTTTAGAACTTTCATTAAATGTGATGTGAGAGGTTTATTCAATACATTGTCTTCTTGTTGAAGACTCTGTATGCCTTTAATACTAGTGAGTATCCAAGGAAGTAACCATCATCAGATTTTTCATCGAATTTCCCAAGGTGATCCTTGTGATTGTGAATGAATATTAGACACCCAAACACATGTAGGGAAGTGATGTTTGGAATTCTCCTTGAAGACTCCATAGGGAGTCTTCATGTGTCTCTTCAAAATGATGGATCTATTTTGAGTGTAGCAGGAAGTGGCTACAGCATCAGTCCAAAAATGCTTAGAGATGGCTGAAACAACAAGTATTGTCCTTGTTGCTTCAATCAAGGTTATGTTCCTTCTTTCAGCCTCACCGTTTTGTTCAGGTGTGTAAGGAGATGATAAATTTTGGGAAATTCCTCTGTCATCATAGAATTTGATCAGTGATTTCTGAATTGAGTGTCATTGTCAGTTCTAAGTTGTTTGACATGAGTGTCATTTTGATTTTCAACTCTTCTGATGAAAGACATAATGGCTTCAGGTGCATGATTTTTCTTCCTTAGAAAGTATACCCATGTATATCTGGAAAACTCATCAATGATGAAAAGTGTATACTTCTCATGGTTAATGGCCCTTGGTGAAACTAGGATAAATAAATCCATGTGAAGAAGGTGAAGACTTTCTTTGTTTGAGAAAGTTTGCTTTGTTTTGAAACTGGCTCTATGGTGCTTCCCTTTTTCACATGTTGAGCATGGTTTGTCCTTTGAGTAGAAAAGTGAAGGGAGACCAATAACAAGATTTTGTTTTTCTAGTTGAGTGATTGTTTTGAAGTTAAGATGAGAAAGCCTATTATGACAAAGCCAACTAGTAATATCTGAGGCTCTAGCAAAGAAGCATGTCTCCTAAGTAGAGCTCATATCCATGACATAAACATCTTTAACTCTAGGAGTAATCATCACAGTTTCATGATTGGAGTTGAAGATTGTATCTTTTTTGTCATTAAACATAAAGTATTTTGCATCACAAAGTTGACTGATACTAATGAGGTTATTATTTAATCCATTGACATTGGCCACCGTTAAAAAAACTATACCATTGCATCTTACTAAACCAAATCCTTCAATAGAGGCTAATGAGTTATCACCAAATAATACTTTAGGACCTGGTGCCTCCTTATACTTGTGTAGATAACATTTAGTACCAGTCATATGCCTTGAGCAACCACTATCTAGGTACCAAATAGGCTTCCTAGATCGCTCTGCATAAGGTAAGGAAATGGTCATTTTTGTTTAGAAAACCACCTTTTTTGGATTTGTGTCTTAGACATAGAAGGTGTTCTATATCTGATGGGTGTTATTGATGAGGATGATGAATAAGAATGCTTAGAAGAATTGTTCAGCATTTTCCTTTTTAGCCCGAAGAGCTTCACCCCTTTTGAACCACTCTACGTGATTGTGATCAAATGTAGTGTGTACATTGCTTCCACATGTTTCATAACATTTATTAATAGATTTTGGGTTCCTTGGTTTAATACCTCTTCCGAGGGAGATTACTCGATTATGTCCATAAGTGTCATGGTCATAACTTCCACAAATGTTGCATACAGGGAAATTGTAGCAATCATCTGAACCATGATTATTCATACCACAATGAACACGTGGTGGGAAAGGCATGTTTCACCTAGAATGAGATGACCTACTGTTATGAGCATCAACGCTAGTTTTTGCAAGCATATATTCAATATGTTCACAAGTGCGATGGTCAGTTCTCTCACATTTAATACAGAAGATCACTTTTAGGCAATTTTCAGTAAGGTGCTTGTTCAGACGATATAAGAAGCCTTTTTGAATTGTGTTTTGTATCTGTAATGTGGAGAGTTAGATGGCTCATCTCTGAATCGAGTCGGTGTTTGCTATTGCCTGAGTTGTAGTTTAAGATCACAAATCTCTTGCATGACAAGAGACATTCATTCATCTTCCTCAGATCTAGCATTTTTTAGTTTATATGATGAAATTGAAGAGGTAGTTCCCATATGTGAACTCTCAGCAGGAGTTGAAGAGTTTTTTGAAGTGTCAATTGTGACATGTTTGGGAGAATTACTTTTGTAGGTTGTGTGAGACTTGATGATAGACTAGATAGTTGAGGGTCCAGTAGAGGGTTCAGCACCAGATAATTTCTCCAGATGAGGAAGTGGGGTGCTTATTAAAGACTCTATATCATCATCTGAGTCATCTTCAGTAACTGAATACTCAACAGGTGCTGAAGAATCAACACTTGCTTGAAACTCAGGGAGAAGGATACGTCTAGTGTCATGATTTGGTAGATTCTCTT
The DNA here is from genome assembly GCA_025667525.1 of Glebionis coronaria. NCBI lineage: Eukaryota > Viridiplantae > Streptophyta > Magnoliopsida > Asterales > Asteraceae > Glebionis > Glebionis coronaria. The sequence continues at coordinate 548,855,237 of CM046874.1, forward strand.
CACCTGACCTTTCAATGTCGGGAATAGAGCTACTAGCCTCGTTTGAGGCTTTGACAAAGACAATATCACGAGATTTGGTGTTGGAAGGTCCTTCAGCACCAAGCATTTTCTTCTTTTGAGCAGGAATATGTTCATTAATACACTGATTAACCCTATCAAAGTTTCTAAGCCAGGATTTAACAATATCTTTAGCTTCTTTTAATTCAACTCTTAGAGATTTGTTTTCATCGATGATATAAGTGTTTAATTGCTGGAAAGTAAGTAAATCAAGTTTAGCTTCTTTTAACTCAATTAGCTTACTTTCAAAATGTTTTAGCTCAAGAACACTTTTGTTGTATTTTTCAAGAAGATTTTTTCTTTGTTCTTCAACAAAATTTAGATCAATACACAGGTAGTCAAAGACAAATTTAATATCATCTTTATCTTCTAAATTAAGAAGAGTTTGTACCTTTTTTATTGTGATATTGACCCATTCACCATTACGAGCACTCTCTTTTGCCACGACATTATTTGCTTCATCATCACCAAGTGCCATCAGTACCTTTACATTCACTATTTCATCATCATATGAGGATAATTCCTCTTCATCCCATTCATATGCTTCAGCAATTAGCGCTTTGTTCTTTTTAGTCTTGGTGGATTTTGAATACCCTTGATCACGAGAGCCAGTTTTGCTTTGATCTTTCTATACTTGGCTTCAAAATCTTTAACGGGCCTAAGTTCAGACCTGTGTGGCTGAAATGAGGATGAAGCAATTTTATTTTATTGAAGTGGTGATGAAACAAATGGCCGAGACTGTATTGGTGAGGGGCAAGAGGGAACGGATGTTTTTGAGTAACAATCCTTGGCAAAGTGACCAGGCTTTCCACATTTGAAGTACACAGTGTCAGCTGTGGCTTTTATGGTCATAGAGAACTTTCCTCCCTTCTTAAAGAACCTTATAGACTTAGGTAGAAGGGCTCTCTCATGAAATTCCTCTTCTAGGTCATTTATATACTCCTCACTAGTTCTGGTGTCTTCTACGTCATCAGGATTATCTTGGTAATCCTGAGTCATAGCTTCACTAACAAAAGGCTGTTGACAACGGTATAGTAATATTTAATGCTTTAATCTTGCTGGTGCCTTCATAAATCATATCAACTAGGTTTTCTTCATATTTGAGTTTTCCAAAAGAGAGGCTCGATCACAATCTTTAATGTGATTAGGATTCCTCAAACTTTGGTGTAAACTGAGCCACTTTTTTGGAAAGGCATTATAAAAACAGTGTTGATTTCTAACTTTGAAAGTTCAACACAATCATTTACTAGTTTATTCATCAGAGCCTTATATCTGGTAAAATTTTGAGTGAGAGTTTTCCATTCTTTGTGCTTGAAGGTATTATAGGATAGCTTTAAATCGAATATTCTCGTTTCTTTCACATCAGATGGGCCCCCATGATACAAAATTAAGTCCTCCCATGTAGATTTAGTTGTCCTATAGTTTACAACTGAATTCATTTGGTCATCTGGAAGCACAGACATGATGAGACTTTTGAGTCGCTGATCAAGGTTAACAACTTTTCTCTCATCAGCAGTCCACTATACTTCAGCTTTTACATTGTCCCCAACCATAGGTACAAAAGGACCGTTTTCAATGATTCCAAGGAATTAAGGTTCGATTCCAACCATGTGGACAATGAAACTTTTCTTTCAATTTATGGTATTTGCCACTTCTAGAATAGGAGCAGCATTCAATGCGCTACACCTATATTACAGGGTTTGTGGTATTACTTGAACCATGTTAGATCTTGATTTAAAAAACTTTGATGAGCAGATTTATAGAAGTAGGAAGGTTTTATAAATCAAACCGCTCTGATACCACTTGTTGGTCTCGTTTAACTCATTACTACTTATCAACCTTAAGTAGTAACTTGTTAATAAGATTCAAGTGAGTTAATCAATAAGAACTTTAACAAATAAAACAACAATACCAAATACTTTTCAACGTATCGACATTTTATTAAAACTCAATAAAGAACCTATAACCCACTTTGCTTGTGAAATAGCAAAGTGGTTGAATGACAATGTTAGGGTGATCTACTCTCCTTAAACTACAAACCTAAGCTATGAGTTTAAGTATCAACCAAAACGTTCATATGCCTTTTAGCGTTATGGTCTGGTTGGTATTAGCATAGAATTGGCTATTAGAATATTTCAATCTTTCGAGTACAAGAGATAGCCAATTCCCTCCCAAATTCACTCCTTTTATAGGCAGTGCATATTAGGGTTTACATATCACATGTAACCATGCAGTTGTTTATCCAGTGGGTGGTTGAATGGCCAAGCTGGATAAACAGTACAAAGTTAGAACAAACTAATTATGGAAACGAATAAAGGTTATACTTATACCTAACTTTACAAGCAACCTTTTTCCAATTTAACTTAAAGCAGATCTTTTCATGCCTAATGTAAACCTTCATAATACTGAAGTGTCTTCAACATCCTAGAGGAAATCGACATCATTCAGTTTGGTATTGTCAAGCCAAACTGAACTGAAAGCTCTTCTTCAGGACTTGTTCTTCAGCAACTAAACTGCCTGGTCACTAAAGCAAAGAATTATTGTCTTCTAAGTTCTCTGGAAGAGGAAAACTGAACTTTCTTTTGAAAAGTACTCTTCAGTAGGAATCCTTTGTTACTCTGGTCATGCATCAACATAACCACCTTTCTTCTAAACATTGTAACACTTAGGGGATTTTATATTCAAATCCTAGAGCTGCTTCAGCGTCAGTAAATATTGGCCCAACAAGATCTCTTCATCAAGGTCACCATATAAAAAAGCATAATTAACATCAAGTTAGAATAAAGGTCAATCATTTGAAGCAGGAATGCTAAAAAGACACCTGGCAGTAACCATTATTACAACAGGACTAAAGGTTTCATCAAAATCTATTCCTTATTTTTGACTGTACCCCTTAGCAACAACTCTTGCTGTAAAACCCGTATTTAAAATCCTCGAATATTAAATACGCGTAGTCTCAGCTTAAACTTTATTCAACGTTAACATTAAATACGTAGTCTCAGTTTTATTTAAATATTACAAAATAATAATTATTCAGAAAATAATTATTAAGTTTCAGAAAACATTACGTAGGTATTAATTATTTACAGAAAAGAGTTTTACGCTTTTAGAAAATTAGAACACGAGAAATACGCAATTATACACGATAATATATTAAGTTGATAAACAAATGAAACTATATATATATTATAAGGGGCCCGGTTTTAAGTAGTAAACAAGAAAGGATTATGGGCTTTTGGCCCAGCCCGCTTTGAAACAAAAACACAGGAAACCAAAACAAGTATTCCCATTTTCATATTTTACAAAACAACAAAAGAAAATTAGGGTTCTGTCCCCTTTTGTTGGCCGCTGGTATAAGAGCACAAAAGAAGGATTCAGGCTTAGTTTTATTCTGGTAATCCGTGTTTGATCATCATTCTTCTAACACCCCCAATTTTACATTGCGCAACGGAAATACACAATTGGGTGCTAGACACAAGCATCATCACACAAGGTATATTGAACGACTCAAAATTGAGATGTTTGCACATAAAATATAAATAAGATTTCACACATTTTCTAAAACATAATTTCAACCCATAATATACTAAAACATCACCAGAGTAAAGCGTTTAGTCCCCACGGATCTCGACCAGCAAACCAACAAGTTTCAGTACAGTACACAATATTTAACAAATTCTTCGACAGTAAAAAGGATAAAGATTGTTTTAGACCAACAAACTTCAAAAGCCAACTGAAAACATCCACAGAAAAACTCCGCCATCAATCACCTTTGATTACCTGAAACACATGCTAAAACGAGTCAACAATAATGTTGAGCGAGTCCATAGGTTTATCAAATCACATTTAAACACAAGAAGAAAATCAATCATAATCATTAATAGAATTGTCGTACACACAATCTATTTCAAGGCAACACATTGTATTTAAGCTCATGACACCGACCCCTTAACCAATTAGTCACCCACGCCAAATGCCAGCATGACTAGATAAAAACCATTTCCCCTCTAGAGTATCAGTTGCTAGATATACCCAAATCTCATTCTCGTAAATTATCCTTCTTAAAGGTTACTCAACGTAATGCCCTGGTCTCAGATAGGATGGTCAACCCAATAGTACTATCATTTGAATAAGCGGCTATTCCCAACTCACAATATCAAGTCAGAACATAGTTAACGGTTCATGAATTTAAGCTCTTTAGCAACAAGGTACTCAATACAAAGTAAACAACATAGGCAACATTCAGGTCCAATAATTACTCATGACTTGTGTTTATTTATTTTCAAATAGCATGTATCCCCCTCGCGGGTATTAAAACATTTAGTAGCTAGCATGAAAAGGGAGGCTACAAACTCACCTTAGTATAAGAGACCTAGCGAGATGATCGTCGATGATAGAGGATGCCTTTCAAACACGAGAACCGCTACCTATCAAATAAGGCGCGTTTATTAATAATGACTCGAGAAATAAATCATACATATGAATATCAAATTCAAACTCATAAAATCACGACAAACTCGAGAGAAAACGATATAAGTAACACTATCACACTCTTCTACACATTTACTTTACCATTTTATACTCTCGACAAAATCCGCCGGCACATACCATATGTACTAGCTCATTTACCCGATTTAGATTCGTCAAACGTTTATGAAACGAATCGAGGAACTAACTTACTATCTATAGAAAGTACTCTAACAAGTTTATCAAATGACCTTACTTTTAAAGTTCCTTACCCGACTCATCTTCAAACTAAAAAAACCGGACAGTTTTACGTTATCGACTCATACAACCATTTTAACTTCTATAAACGACTCCATTTACAAAACCGACACTTTGGTTTGAAAATAAACTCACCCTCTAGGGTTTACACTTCTTCATCATTGTGTGACTCATTTCAAAACTTCAACTTTATAGTCCCCGAGATTCGATCCAATTATCGACAACAACTATATGTCGTGCCGATACTCGTCTCCCGGTACACGAATAATCAAAACATCATAACTTCGCGTTCGTTTGGAGCTAGAAGCTCTACTTTATATCAAATCGAATCTAATAGAATTCTCTACAAACCTATGCCATTAGTTAAGCCTAAATAAAATCATAAGGTACCCAAAACTACAGTTTTTCCCACTGATCTAAAACACCCTTCTAAAACTTGCATGAAATCATGTTTTTAGCTAAAACCAACCATAGTTATGATCATCTCATATCCCTAATACTAACATATATCAACTATAACACTTGTACCATCATCAAAATCAAAATCCAATTTTTAACAAAACTTTAGCATGAAAACCTTTTGATCATCACAAAAACCACATGCATGAGCATGGTTTTGACCTACCAACTTGAAAAAAATCAAACATCATGCATGTACCCAAAATTGGTATGAAAATGATCTCCTTACAATTCTAAGGATGGGTCTTGTGCTAGTTTAGCTTAGATCATAGTAGAATTTTGATGAAAATGGTTTTTGTGAGCTAGGGGGTGACAGCATGAATAAAAAGAAGAGAGAGGAAAAGATTTTTGGTGGTTAACTTGTTTCTATGTGTAGTTAGGTGAAAAATAAGCCTTATATATGGTGGAGTAGGGACCAATTTGGTCAATTTGCAATAGTTATGTTCCAAAATGAAAATAGTTAGCTAAAAAGCTAGAAATGACTGATGAGACTGCTTTTATGCATGGTCTCATCGTCCAAAACGGCCTTTAATTGCATAAAATATCATAAAATATGCCAAATATATGCTCGTGTTTGTTACTTGTGCATTTTTAGGTACGGATATTGAGGAATTGGCAAAAGATCACAAGAATCATTCAAAAACGAACACGGGAAACGAAGTCGCACAATGAACCGGGCCCAAGTATGGAATTTTGCAAAAAGACCCCTCAAGTTTGAAGAATTGGCAAAAATGGCCCCTCATCTTTGAAGAACTTGTCACATTTAACCCTCTAGAAGTCAAATGTACAAGTATTACCCTTGAAGTTTGAAGATTGAACAAGATAGGCCCTTGGAAATTGATCTAAAGTGCAAGAGTTAGCTTAAATTCACAAAAGGACTAATTTTGTAAATGGGTTTGGACTGCCTTTGAAAGGACTTAACCATTATGGACTGGCTGTGCAATTTATTTAACTGCTGTTAGCATTTGAGGATGGGTAATGAAAATTACCTTTGTTAGCCCAACTAAACCCCAAGCCCAATCCTTTTTAAACCCGGTTTTAATTTAAGCTGTGGTCAAACCCCCAGTCAACTATTTTTTTCCCACTTAAACACTTTTTCAAAATGAGATTATACCCCTTTTGGATTAAACCCCTCTTAATCCAGCTTAAACCCTAAATTATCCCCAGGTTTAATCAGATCCATCTCAAGGGGGGTTTTAGCTCAAATCATGCAGATTGTTAATTAAGCTTCCCCTCATCCTTTCCCACCCAACAAAACACACCCACATGGCCTGTGGCCCCCACCCCGTACCTCCCCTGCTCCATCCCTTTCACACAAAATCCCACCCCCGACCAATTAAACGTAGGAGATCAACTCCTTTGTCCCCAAGGTTAATCCTACGTCCAAGATTCATTCTACAAGCTGGCAAGCACATGGAATCAGCTTTTTGACCAAGATCAAAGAAGACTTCAAGGGCTTTTCGGGCATTTTCCATATTAGGGTTTTAGGACTGCAATTTCTTTGTATTATTTAATTAAAGCATTCTAGATAGTTCTTTTTCGATTATAAAAGGAGGTCGACTTGTGACTCATTCCTTTGTTCCAGTTTTTAGCAAGCTTTTGTAATTCCTTTTTTAGTAATAAAAAGTTGGTATTTTCTAGTAAGAATTTTAATTCCTTTTCTATTTTAAAAAGTTGGTATAAGTTGCTAAACTCTGAGTTCCATTTAATTTATAACACTTTGGTGTTTGATTTTCACAAGGTTTTAAAAAAGGTTAAGATTTTTAGAAAATTCAAGAAATTTTGGGAAGTGAAAGTGGACCAATAATTTTGATTTTCTGAGAGTTAAGAGTTGTTTTTAAAACATGTTTGAAGGTTTTAAGGATTTTTAAGAAAGATTTTAAGAAAAAGAAAGAAAGACAGAATATTGGATATTTTCTTGTTTTCTTTGATTTTCTTAAACAGGTTGGAAGATTGTGTTGATCATTGTTTCTGCATACACCCGTGTGTATGGGAGGTGGTATTGCAACCACAAAGAACCTTGGATGTAAGGTTCTTGGGTAAGATTTCTTATTCCTTTTGAAATTTTCAGAAAAAAGTTGAGTTTATGTGATTTTTGTTTGATTGTATGCTAAGTGTGTGAAATTGGTTTGAGTTGTGTTTTTATGTTATGCTATACATGTTATAAGCTTTTGAAATCAGTTTGTTTGTGTTTAAAAGTGTTTTGATTTGAAAAATATTGAAAAACAGATTTAAAGGGTTGTTTGGATAAGTGTATTAGCAGGGGTAAAAATCTTGATTTGTGTTTTAAAAAGTTGTTAGATAGATTAAAAAGGATTGTGTTAAGTTTCATGTTAGTAGGTAGTGAGTTTGGAAAAGTTTTCAAGCAAAGTGAATGTTAAAAAAGGAAAATAGCATAGCTTAATCTACTTAAGGTAAATTTCTGCTTGTTTTTCCTTGATTTGGTGCTTAGGGTTGGAAACTGTTAGAAGTTAGGATTAAGCTAGGATTTCAGTTTGTTTGAAGATTAATTGGTGAGTTTGTATGCCAAATTTGGGACTTGGAAACTAAGTTTTGTGCAAGCTATAGCTTAGAAAACCCCCACAGACCCATGTTTTTCATCAGCAACTTGATATGCCATTTTGTGCTTTGACTGAGTGAAGTTTGTGCTAAGTGGTGTTTGATTTTCTGCTTATCTTGACTCCCTTCACTCAGAAAGAGTGAAGGGGTGCCTTTGTTCCAAAAGAAACACCACCAATATCAAGCATCCAAGTCCTCTTGGAGTTTCTTCATTAGTGAAGATAACAGAAAACACAAGCATACCTGCTTGTGTTCATAATTGAAACTGGACGAATTTGGATCTTAATCTGGATTAAAGCATTGTTAAAAAGGAAAATTGGATTGTGTTTAGTGGTCTAAAGGGTGTCAGTGTTGGATTGTAAAAGTAAAAAAATAAAAAAGAAATTTTTTATAAAAAGCATACCCGCACCGGACTCGAACACGCGACCTCTCGAAGGAGGAGTAACGTGCCTACCGGTGATCTAGATAGCTTTTTACATTCTCTTTTCATTTCATTACTCTCTTAACCACTTTCTCAAATAGCTTATTTAAATAAAGCCGTGGCCTTAATAAGCCATTTCTGGCTTATTTGATAAGCGAATTTGGCTCTTTTTATTTTTCTTAAGGTTGAATTAGGTATTGTGATTTTTCTAGCCAGTTTTAGAATTTTTCCTTTTCTTTATTTATTTTTTACAATTTATTTATTAGACATTTTTTTATTAATTGATTAAAAATAGTAAAAGTAGTTTTTAATTAGGGAAAAATAGTTTTTAGGTTTTAATTTTTTATTTTTGAGGTTTACATATCATAAAGTTTTCAAAAACTTTAATTTTTAATTTTATTTGATTTTAGGTTTTTTATTAAACTTTAAAAATTAATATAAAATTAATTAAAAGGTTTTAGGAACTTTAATTTACATTTTCTTCTTAGTTAGATTATTTAGAATTTTTGAGAATTTTTTAGAATTTATTTAAGAACTTTTCATTTTTTTGAATTTTTTAATATTATTTTATTATTAAAAATAAAAAGTTTTATTTTTATTTATTTTTCATTTTTCCTAGATTATAGACATTAAAATAGGACCTTTTTCACTTTTCAATTAATTTTTAGGCTTTTCATTTATTTTCTAGAATTAATTTAAGATTTAATAGATTTTAATAGTTTTTAGGAGCTTAAAAATAGTTTAATTTGGTTTTAAAATTTTTAAAAATAGTTTTTAGCTTAATTAGATCATTTTTAAGGTTTACAAACTATTAAATCTTGTTTAGGGCTTTTTAATATTTAAAAGTGATTTTTAGGGCTTTTATTAGCATTAAAAAGTCATTATTAAATTAATTAAAAGGTTTTGGCAAGTTTGGATTTTTTGTAAACTCTTAGAATATTATTGTGGATTTTTAGTAATTTTTAGGAATTTTTAGATTAAAATTTTAAATTTTGTGCTTTTTACGTTTCTACGTCGTAACTTTCTAGTAGTGTTTTTGCCTTATTTTTCTATATTTTCGTCTTCGTCATTTTCTCTTCTTTTTCTTCTTGTTAATAATCAAAAACATAAATCATCTTTCATTACACAACACACGTGCCTCCTCGAGAGAACGATCCCCATCAAGGGTCATAACTTGTGGTTTTCCTAAACCGCTCGTTAACGCTTACCACTATTTTGTCATCCTTTTCCTAAAGGTGTACAAAAACACTACATCATTTTTGGCGCCGCTGCCGGGGAAACAAAACGATAAACTTTGGAAAGCGTGAAGGTTTGGCAAGGCAAGTATCTATTCACCCCCCCATACTAAAGTTAAACATTGTCCTCAATGTTTCGAGTCTAGGGGTGTTTGCACCCCTAGACTCGAAACATTGAGGACAATGTTTAACTTTAGTATGGGGGGGGTGAATAGATACTTGCCTTGCCAAACCTTCACGCTTTCCAAAGTTTATCGTTTTGTTTATCGTTTTGTTGCAAAATAAGGCTAAAAATGGCCAAATTTTAAAAATTTTCTCATGTTTTATAAGTGTTTGAAGACACGAATGTAGATTTTCCGATGGCGAGAATAAGAGTAATTTTTGACTCGACCGTGCATGTTGAGCACTTAGATTTGATTCCTTAACTACACATTAGGCTAAGTCTCTTAAATGAGGACGAGAAATGATAGAGTTAATTATAAGTTACTATGCTAAACGTAGAGTACTCGTATTCTTTCAAAAACTCATGTGTTCTCATTGTTTGCTTATTCTCCCTTCGCTTGTAAATATTTTTTGCTTAATAAATATTGATTTAGCGGTTTAGTTTTGATTGTTGGGTTTCTAGTCTTTTCTAGTAGCTTCCGTGTAATTAAATTGGGAAGACATTAAGGTATCGCCAGCGTCACGGTTTTGAAGTATTGGCACCCTAATAATCGAAAGCTTCACCTAATAACAAGATTTCAAGTGCTCACCTAAATCTAGCAAACAATTTGAAGCCCCACAAGGCCTAAAATCTATGCAAAATTGAAAGTGAATCAAGCCTTAATCTTCGAAGCTTTAAAGATCCAAAATTCGCTTTAGCGTGAGGATATACGTCTTTGGCTAATAAAACCACCGATGATGGCGGATAATAAAAGGCAAGGCAAGACCGAAGTCATAATAAAAGCTTCATGGCGAAGTTGAATAAAAGATGGAGGTAAACCAAAGATAATAAGGTCCTTCCGTTAGGGGGCGTATAAAAGTCTTGGTAATAAGTCTCATGTTCAAAACCGTTATAAAACCGTGTTTATCGATTCTTCTTGTCAACTTAATTTTTTAACATCGTTGTCTATTAGGAGGGGTTATTAATATGATGGTCTTAGTTACACCGTTAGGACTCTATTTTTAGACCTAAATCTCTATTATCGCATAAGTCAACAATGTATCCTCGTGATCATTAAGACAAAAATAAAATATAAGAGATACAACTTAGGAATAATGGGAGGATAAGTACGTGATTAGGGCATATGAGTAGTGTTAGCATTACTAACTTATAATGACAATGATCTCGTTGCACGCTTGGCATGGAATTAAGGTGAAAATCGAGGACGATGAAATTATTTCTAACGAAGCATTCACGTGTTCTTATTCTATGAACCTAAACGTCCCATTTTGCGATGAAAATCATACATTATGTCTATAACACAAGTAGTAGCAATAGTGTAGTGTAGTTAGTTTATCCTTTCAATAAAGTGAATAAAATTGAATTTTGGAGATGCTTTGATACTTTATTCTAGCATTGCGTGAGGGCACGGCAATGGTTTAGTATGGGGGAGTGATGAGACTGCTTTTATACATGGTCTCATCGTCCAAAACGGCCTTTAATTGCATAAAATATCATAAAATATGCCAAATATATGCTCGTGTTTGTTACTTGTGCATTTTTAGGTACGGATATTGAGGAATTGGCAAAAGATCACAAGAATCATTCAAAAACGAACACGGGAAACGAAGTCGCACAATGAACCGGGCCCAAGTATGGAATTTTGCAAAAAGACCCCTCAAGTTTGAAGAATTGGCAAAAATGGCCCCTCATCTTTGAAGAACTTGTCACATTTAACCCTCCAAAAGTCAAATGTACAAGTATTACCCTTGAAGTTTGAAGATTGAACAAGATAGGCCCTTGGAAATTGATCTAAAGTGCAAGAGTTAGCTTAAATTCACAAAAGGACTAATTTTGTAAATGGGTTTGGACTGCCTTTGAAAGGACTTAACCATTATGGACTGGCTGTACAATTTATTTAACTGCTGTTAGCATTTGAGGATGGGTAATGAAAATTACCTTTGTTAGCCCAACTAAACCCCAAGCCCAATCCTTTTTAAACCCGGTTTTAATTTAAGCTGTGGTCAAACCCCCAGTCAACTATTTTTTTCCCACTTAAACACTTTTTCAAAATGAGATTATACCCCTTTTGGATTAAACCCCTCTTAATCCAGCTTAAACCCTAAATTATCCCCAGGTTTAATCAGATCCATCTCAAGGGGGTTTTAGCTCAAATCATGCAGATTGTTAATTAAGCTTCCCCTCATCCTTTCCCACCCAACAAAACACACCCACATGGCCTGTGGCCCCCACCCCGTACCTCCCCTGCTCCATCCCTTTCGCACAAAATCCCACCCCCCGACCAATTAAACGTAGGAGATCAACTCCTTTGTCCCCAAGGTTAATCCTACGTCCAAGATTCATTCTACAAGCTGGCAAGCACATGGAATCAGCTTTTTGACCAAGATCAAAGAAGACTTCAAGGGCTTTTCGGGCATTTTCCATATTAGGGTTTTAGGACTGCAATTTCTTTGTATTATTTAATTAAAGCATTCTAGATAGTTCTTTTTCGATTATAAAAGGAGGTCGACTTGTGACTCATTCCTTTGTTCCAGTTTTTAGCAAGCTTTTGTAATTCCTTTTTTAGTAATAAAAAGTTGGTATTTTCTAGTAAGAATTTTAATTCCTTTTCTATTTTAAAAGTTGGTATAAGTTGCTAAACTCTGAGTTCCATTTAATTTATAACACTTTGGTGTTTGATTTTCACAAGGTTTTAAAAAAGGTTAAGATTTTTAGAAAATTCAAGAAATTTTGGGAAGTGAAAGTGGACCAATAATTTTGATTTTCTGAGAGTTAAGAGTTGTTTTTAAAACATGTTTGAAGGTTTTAAGGATTTTTAAGAAAGATTTTAAGAAAAAGAAAGAAAGACAGAATATTGGATATTTTCTTGTTTTCTTTGATTTTCTTAAACAGGTTGGAAGATTGTGTTGATCATTGTTTCTGCATACACCCGTGTGTATGGGAGGTGGTATTGCAACCACAAAGAACCTTGGATGTAAGGTTCTTGGGTAAGATTTCTTATTCCTTTTGAAATTTTCAGAAAAAAGTTGAGTTTATGTGATTTTTGTTTGATTGTATGCTAAGTGTGTGAAATTGGTTTGAGTTGTGTTTTTATGTTATGCTATACATGTTATAAGCTTTTGAAATCAGTTTGTTTGTGTTTAAAAGTGTTTTGATTTGAAAAATATTGAAAAACAGATTTAAAGGGTTGTTTGGATAAGTGTATTAGCAGGGGTAAAAATCTTGATTTGTGTTTTAAAAAGTTGTTAGATAGATTAAAAAGGATTGTGTTAAGTTTCATGTTAGTAGGTAGTGAGTTTGGAAAAGTTTTCAAGCAAAGTGAATGTTAAAAAAGGAAAATAGCATAGCTTAATCTACTTAAGGTAAATTTCTGCTTGTTTTTCCTTGATTTGGTGCTTAGGGTTGGAAACTGTTAGAAGTTAGGATTAAGCTAGGATTTCAGTTTGTTTGAAGATTAATTGGTGAGTTTGTATGCCAAATTTGGGACTTGGAAACTAAGTTTTGTGCAAGCTATAGCTTAGAAAACCCCCACAGACCCATGTTTTTCATCAGCAACTTGATATGCCATTTTGTGCTTTGACTGAGTGAAGTTTGTGCTAAGTGGTGTTTGATTTTCTGCTTATCTTGACTCCCTTCACTCAGAAAGAGTGAAGGGGTGCCTTTGTTCCAAAAGAAACACCACCAATATCAAGCATCCAAGTCCTCTTGGAGTTTCTTCATTAGTGAAGATAACAGAAAACACAAGCATACCTGCTTGTGTTCATAATTGAAACTGGACGAATTTGGATCTTAATCTGGATTAAAGCATTGTTAAAAAGGAAAATTGGATTGTGTTTAGTGGTCTAAAGGGTGTCAGTGTTGGATTGTAAAAGTAAAAAAATAAAAAAGAAATTTTTTATAAAAAGCATACCCGCACCGGACTCGAACACGCGACCTCTCGAAGGAGGAGTAACGTGCCTACCGGTGATCTAGATAGCTTTTTACATTCTCTTTTCATTTCATTACTCTCTTAACCACTTTCTCAAATAGCTTATTTAAATAAAGTCGTGGCCTTAATAAGCCATTTCTGGCTTATTTGATAAGCGAATTTGGCTCTTTTTATTTTTCTTAAGGTTGAATTAGGTATTGTGATTTTTCTAGCCAGTTTTAGAATTTTTCCTTTTCTTTATTTATTTTTTACAATTTATTTATTAGACGTTTTTTTATTAATTGATTAAAAAATAGTAAAAGTAGTTTTTAATTAGGGAAAAATAGTTTTTAGGTTTTAATTTATATTTTTGAGGTTTACATATCATAAAGTTTTCAAAAACTTTAATTTTTAATTTTATTTGATTTTAGGTTTTTTATTAAACTTTAAAAATTAATATAAAATTAATTAAAAGGTTTTAGGAACTTTAATTTACATTTTCTTCTTAGTTAGATTATTTAGAATTTTTGAGAATTTTTTACAATTTATTTAAGAACTTTTCATTTTTTTGAATTTTTTAATATTATTTTATTATTAAAAATAAAATTTTTATTTTTATTTATTTTTCATTTTTCCTAGATTATAGACATTAAAATAGGACCTTTTTCACTTTTCAATTAATTTTTAGGCTTTTCATTTATTTACTAGAATTAATTTAAGATTTAATAGATTTTAATAGTTTTTAGGAGCTTAAAAATAGTTTAATTTGGTTTTAAAATTTTTAAAAATAGTTTTTAGCTTAATTAGGTCATTTTTAAGGTTTACAAACTATTAAATCTTGTTTAGGGCTTTTTAATATTTAAAAGTGATTTTTAGGGCTTTTATTAGCATTAAAAAGTCATTATTAAATTAATTAAAAGGTTTTGGCAAGTTTGGATTTTTTGTAAACTCTTAGAATATTATTGTGGATTTTTAGTAATTTTTAGGAGTTTTTAGATTAAAATTTTAAATTTTGTGCTTTTTACGTTTCTACGTCGTAACTTTCTAGCAGTGTTTTTGCCTTATTTTTCTATATTTTCGTCTTCGTCATTTTCTCTTCTTTTTCTTCTTGTTAATAATCAAAAGCATAAATCATCTTTCATTACACAACACACGTGCCTCCTCGAGAGAACGATCCCCATCAAGGGTCATAACTTGTGGTTTTCCTAAACCGCTCGTTAACGCTTACCACTATTTTGTCATCCTTTTCCTAAAGGTGTACAAAAACACTACATCAATGACTAATAGTCAATTTTGAAAACATTCACGGGGCTCGGGTTTCATAAAAATACTTTTCAAAAGTTAAAACGTACCTCAAATATATTAATATCGACTCCCGACTCGACTTAACACGTCATTTAAAAGAAAACATCAATAATAACAAACATCGAACAACCGACAATAAAACATAAAATATTAGGCATCAAGCTAATACTCCTTATACTTATTAAATATAAAATATAAGTCTCCCAACATCGGTTTAAACTTAAACCTCCAAAAATAAATATCATTCAAACTCATTAAAAATTTCAAAAATATTCATAAAATAAGATTAAGCAATGACCTCGGTTTCAGGTTATCACATCCCCCCCCCCTTCTTAAAAATTGCAACGTCCTCGGCGCTTAATCCCCTCTATACAAATGAGGATACTTATCCTTAAATAAGTCCTCACGTTCCCAGGTAAATTCTGGTCCACGTCTAGAATTCCATTTCACTTTCACAATCAGAATCCTACTATGCTTCAATTTCTTAACTTCCCTATCCATAATCTCTACAGGTTCCTCTATAAAATGCAACTTATCATCAAGTTGAATTTCCTCCAATGGAATCACCAAATCCCTTTTAGCTAAACACTTCTTCAGATTAGACACATGAAAAGGGTTATGAATAGCCTTGAGTTCATCAGACAACTCTAACTTATAAGCAACCAATCCAATCATTTGGATAATCTTAAATGGCCCAATGTATCTCGGGCTCAAATTTCCCCTCTTTCCAAAACGAATCACTCCCTTCCATGGAGATACTTTTAGCATAATCATGTCTCCTACTTCAAATTCTAACGGTTTCCTTCTATTATCAGCATAACTCTTTTGTCTATTTCTGGAAGATAACAAACGCTTCTTAATTTGCACAATCTTTTTAGTCGTCTCAAATATCATTTCAGGTCCAGTCAGTTGACTCTCTCCTACATCACTCCAAAAAACTGGAGATCTACACTTACGTCCATACAAAGCCTCAAATGGTGCGGCTTTAATACTATCATGATAACTGTTTATCGTACGAGAATTCAACCAACGGTAAATGCTTATCCCAACTGTTTCCAAAATCAATCACACACGCTCTAAGCATATCCTCTAACGTTTGAATCGTCCTTTCACTTTGTCCATCAGTCTCTGGATGATATGCTGTACTCAAACTTAATTCCGTTCCCATTGCTTTCTGCAATGATTTCCAAAACTCTGAAGTAAATCTACTATCACGATCTGAAATTATCAACAAAGGCACACTATGTCGACAAACAATCTCCTTCACATACACCGTCGTCAATCTTTCCATACTATTCATCTTCTTCATTGGTAAAAAGTGAGCAGACTTAGTCAATCTGTCTACAATCACCCATATCATATCACAACCACTAGAAGTTCTTGGCAAACACGTTACAAAATCCATAGTAATCTTCTCCCATTTCCACTCAGGAATCACAGGTTGCACTAATAATCTAGACGGCTTTTATGTTCAGCCTTCACTTTCGCATAAGTTAAACAGTTACTAACATATTGGGCTATATCTGCCTTCATATTCGGCCACCAATACACTTTCTTAAGATCTTGATACATCTTGTCTGATCCAGGATGTATTGAATACTTAGACTTATGAGATTCATTCATCATTAAATATCACACTCCTAAAGAATCTTTCTCAGATGGACACAACGGTAACAAATTCTATTCTCAAAATATCTCAATCTATTCGGCCTACTACAAACAATGGTTTCAACATTCTACCCAAATTTTCTACCTCAATATTTTCTTTCTTCAAACCATTAGCTTGGGCTTTCAATATCATCTCTGTCAAATCAATACTTTCCATCATTGTCAAAGCTCTAACTCTTAAAGACTTATCTATTTCCTTTCTACTAAGTGCAGCAACTACCACATTCGCTTTACCAGGGTGGTAACGAATCTCGCAGTCATAATCACTTAGCAATTCTACCCATCTCCTTTGTCTCATATTCAATTCCTTTTGATCCAAAATATGTTGTAGACTCTTAGGACCAGTGAAAACCACACATTTGGTTCCATACAAGTAGTGTCTCCACAGCTTTAAAGCAAAAATCACAGCTCATAGTTCTAAATCATGAGTAGTGTAATTCTCTTCATGCTTCCTTAATTGTCTTGACGCATAAGCTATCACTTTCTCCCTTTGCATCAACACAGCTCCAAATCCTTTATGAGACGCGTCACAATACACCACAAAATCCTCAGATACTTCCGGCAAAGACAAAATCGACACAGAACACAATATATTCTTCAACGTATTAAATGCAGTTTCCTCTTCTAATCCCCATTCAAACACTCGATTATTTTCAGTAAGCTTGGTCAATGGTTTAGAAATTGGTGAAAACTTCTCGATAAACCTTCTATAATACCCAGCTAGACCAAGAAATTGGTGAACTTCAGTCGGCGTTGTTGGTACCGACCAATCTTTGATTGCCTCAATCTTAGCAGGATCCACATGAACACCTTCACTATCAATCACGTGCCCTAGAAATTGCACTGATTTCGAACAAAACTCGCACTTAGAGAACTTCGCATACAACTTTTCTTTCTTCAACAATTCCAATATTATCCTTAAATGCTTCTCATGTTCTTCCTCACTCTTGGAATAAATAAGAATATCATCAATGAATACGATAACAAACTCATCCAAATACTACTTACACACACGATTCATCAAGTCCATGAATACGAAAGGCACATTCGTTAATCCAAAAGGCATCACTTGAAATTCAAAATGTCCATATCGAGTACGGAAAGCTGTTATAGGAATATCTTCTTCCCTAACTCTCAGTTGATGATACCCAGACCTCAAATCGATCTTCGGTTATACACTTAATCCTTGCAACTGATCAAACAAATCATCAATCCTCGGCAATGGATACCAATTCTTGACTGTCAATTTGTTAAGCTCTCGATAATCAATACACATTCGAAACGAAGCATCTTTCTTTTTAACAAACAAAACAGGAGCACCCCACGGCGACGAACTTGGTCTAATAAATCCCTTATCCATCAATTCCTTCAATTGATCAGATAATTCCTACATCTCAGACGGCGGTAAACGATACGGTGCACGAGCAACTGGCGCAGCTCCCGGCACTAAATCAATACGAAACTCCACTTCACGATGCGGCGGTAATCCTGATAAATCCTCAGGAAAAACTTTAGGATACTCTCTAATCACAGGCACATCCTCTAGTTTCCTTTCGTTCACACCATCATTACTTATATGGGCAAGAAATACATCACAACCCTCTTCTATATACCTCATCATTTTTAAACAAGAAACAACTCTCAAACGAGAAGTACACTCATCACCGTTCACCGTCAATACCCTATTCCTTAGCGGTATCTGAACTAATCTCTCTCCACAAACAATCACTGCACCATTCACAACTAACCAATCCATACCAACAATCACGTCAAAAGATCATAATTATATCGGCATCAAATCAATACTAAACACATAATTACCTAACTTCAAGGAACAACCTTTCAGTATAGAACTAGTGCTAACAACCTTACCATCAGCTAACTACACATTATAACTAGTTGTCAATCTTACTGGTTCTCTATCCATTAGCTGACTGAATCTAGCATCTACAAAACTTCTATCGGATCCAAAATCAAACAAGACACTAGCATATCAAGCATCGAGTAAGACCGTACCAGTCACCACATTCGGCCCTTGAGGTTTTTCAGCATCTCCCACGACATAGGCTGAAGCAGCAGTCTCAGCAGCAACAGCAGCAACATTGCCTCCATGTCGAGTGCCAACCCTCGGACAGTTTTCTTACTTATGTCCACGGCCTCCACATCCAAAACAATTACTCACCTTGACAGCATTGGCTCTAGTAACCACACCCTTGTTCTTACAGTCTGCCACTTTATGTCTGGCCTTCCCACACTTGTTGCAAGCAGGTGGACAATTTCCAACATGATACAGACTACATCAACCACACTTTGGGTTCACTTTGTTTCCTTGGGTTCCAGTAGCAACACGAACACCATCATTCCTCCTAAGGTTATATTGCTGATTCCTATTTGGTCCTTAGTTATTGTTGTTATGATAACCTCCTCTATTCTGCCCTTGGATTGAATGTGCAGCTTCCCACTTTCTCTTGTTCCCTTCAGCAATACTATCCTTTCTATCTTGCAGCTTCACATCCATCAAAGCATGAGCCATCTGAACAGCTTCATCAAAATTCTTGGGTTTCGACGAAGTAGTCTCTCCCTTGATATTACTAGATAACCCTCTGATATACTGCTTCATCTTCTTACGGTCATCAGCAAAAGCATCAGGACATAACAAACACAAATCAGAAAACCTTTTGGTATAAGCTACAATATCATTATTCCGCAGCACCAAATGCCTCAACTCATCCTCCAACTGACCTAACTCTTCCTCAGGACAAAACTTAGCAGTTAACAGTCCTTTGTTCACAGTCCATGTTCTAGCATTTGCTTCAACCAAACCTATAGTAGCTACCTGACTATTCCACCAACTTAATGCATCATCCTGAAAAGTAGCTGCAACAAATTTCACCTTACTAGCTTCTGAACATCCACTGATTTCAAAAGTACTTACAACCTTTTCAATCCACCTTCTTAATTCCAAAGCACCACCAGTACCACGAAATTGGGTAGGTCCACATTTCATGAAACTAGCATAAGAACATTCCTTCTGAACTTACTGAGCAACAACATTACCTCCTGCTTGACCAACAACATTTCCTCCAACTTGTTCATCAGTATTTCCTTCAACTGGATTCGCAGCATTCCCTCAAACTTGACCAACAACATTCCTATTCTCAGCCTCCTGGTTCCTCACAGCACGTTTGGATTCCAGCGCTCTAGCAATAGCTTGCTCAATCATGGTATTTATAGTAGAAGTTGTCAACTTCGATGGCATATTTAGAGTATTTCAAACAACAACTTCAGTAATGGCAGAAAAATACCTCCCAACTCCTTCATGTGTCATCACAGAAGAAAAAGAACAAGTAAGTATTCATATCAAGATAAGAAGAAGGATTTCTTTATCAAGACGTGTCATGGATACTACATGCACAAACAACATAATTCACACTGAATCATCAACCAAATCACAAAAGAATTAAAAGACAATCACAGATCATGAAGGTAATTTGGATTGCACTTGGAAAATCTCCACAAAATTATGGCAAGTAATGTCACTACAACCCTTCATCATGACAACTTAAAAGAGTCATTAAGTTTCATCATAAACTACAGTACCAGTCTACTTAAGTTCTATTACAACCAGGCTAAGAAAAACAACATAAAAAACTAAACATCTGATCCCCGCAGTTTCTTGTACATTGGTTCATCATTACTGCTCCTATCATCCTCCTCAGAGTCTTCTTCTACTTTTTCCTTTCCTTTTTGACTTCCTCCTTCACCTGACTTTACCAACACTTGAGCTTCATCTTGACCTGGCACATCACGAATCACCACACCTCGACTAGGAAAAGACCTCATTGGTATATCCTACGCATTCAACCTTGCATTCCTTTCTTGCTCCTCATGAAACCTTTCAAATTCCTCACTCAGATTCAACACCATTGATCCCAGACTATCAACTTCATCCATTTCCCTTGCCCGTACATATTCTGACCTTTTCACACTAGTAACAAACCTGTCAAACTGCCTTTCATTCTGCTCAAACCTTTTGATTACTCGGGTTTCAACTACATACCTTCCAAACAAAGACCTATCAAACGTTTTAAGGAACCAGAAAATATCATCATATGATCTAGGACCTGGACAGTACACTTTAGCAATATCATCGTGAATAGATCGGCCACTAGGAACATCACTGGACTCAGCAGAGAAAACATTCCTAACACGGCCTCTCTAGGCAAACCACTCAAATAACTATCACAAGTAGGCAAAGAAGAGCGTACAACAGGTCGCTGACATTCCTGAACAGTCGGTGGCACCACATTAGCTCTCGGAACATAACTACCCTGAATTACCTCAGCTCAGTCTGCCCAACAGCAGTAGGAGCAATCCCATCATCCAGATATTCATAGGGCTCCTCATCGTCACTAGCACCAAAGTTATCTACTTCGTCACCTTCTAACATATCATTCATTTCAGTCCAATCATCTTTCCATGATATATCAGCCATTTTCTACAATTATAAGGGTTCAAGGATACTTAAGGTCATTGTTAAAAATAAAGATGAAATACTCATGCATCACAAATGTTATACGTAACCCATGATATGCAATGAATTGCAAATGATGTTTATGCAATGCTCGCAAAAATAAAATATGATAATGACAAGCACTCAGCACACTTTCAATAACCTCGATACAATATCATAGTATTTACTTAATAAATACTCGGGAAATCATTTCAGTTCTAAGGGATACACCTATAATACAAAACAAAACTAAAAGCAATCTTACCAGAGCATTGCAGAGAAGTTGTGTGCTTTTGAAAAATAAATACTTTCGACACCAAAATTATAGTTTAGGAAAACTTTCAAAATCGACCTAGTTCTATATAACTTGTGGCTCTGATTACCAATCTCTAACACCCTCGATTTTACATTGCGCAGCGGAAATACACAATTGGGTGCTAGACACAAGCATCATCACACAAGGTATATTGAACGACTCAAAATAGAGACGTTTGCACATAAGATATAAATAAGATTTCACACAATGTCTAAAACATAATTTCAACCCATAATGTACTAAAACATCACTAGAGTAAAGTGCTTAGTCCCCACGGATCTCGACCAGCAAACCAACAAGTTTTAGTACAGTACACAACATTTAACAAATTGTTCGATAGTAAAAAGGATAAAGATTGTTTTAGACCAACAAACTTCAAAAGCCAACCCACAACATCCACAACAAAACTCCGCCATCAATCACCTTCGATTTCCTAAAACACATGCTAAAACGAGTCAACAATAATGTTGAGCGATTCCATAGGTTTATCAAATCACATTTGAACACAATAAGAAAATCAGTCATAACCATTAATAGAATTGTCGTACACACAATCTATTTGAAGGCAACACATTATATTTAAGCTGATGACACTGATGATGAGATGACATTTATACATGATCTCATCGTTCTCTTCGGGCTTTAAATGCATAAAATGTCATAAATATACCTTATATATGCTTGTGTTTGTTTACTTGTGTATTTTAGGTATGGATATCGTGAAAAACACAAAAGATCACAAGAAACAAGGAAAAACGGACACGAGAAACGAAGTTGTATAATGAACCGGGCCCTAGTTATGGATTTCTCAAAGAATAACCCTTGAAGATTTGTAGATATAAAAGATTGATCCATCATTTATGAATAAATGACACTTAATACCCTTGTATATTCATAATTACAAGTTTGGTCCCTTAAGTTTGTCAAATCTACAAAAAGGTCCTTCAACTTTGAAGATTTGGCAAGTTTAATCCCTCAACAATTCTAAATTGTCAATAATGATCCGTCATGAAGTCAAAGATACATTGAAGACCTTCAAAGATGAGAAATGTCCAAGATTAGTCCTCAAACTATGCAAAAATGGCAAAAACAACCCTTGAAAACCTTTTGCCAAAGTTTTGGGGCAAAAGTGTGAAGATTGGAACTTAAATAACAAAGGAGATGAGTTTGTTGGCTGAATAAACACGTTTTACCACTTTCACCAAAAGACAAGGGGCAAAGCTATGCAATTGAAACATTCAGATGAGAAATGCGCCAAACACTTCTCCACTCCATAAAAAAACGGATCAAAGCTAGTTACTATTCACCCAAGAACCCAGTTACCACCTCACTTAAAACAAAGGGTAAAAATGAATTACCCAGTCACACGTTTGATTCACACACCCTAAAACCTATCCCACACCAAAAACCCTTAATCCCACTCACCAAAGGACCCCACCCATCAAACCGTCCACCAATCAAAATCCAACTTCCTCTACAAGGAATGACACGTGGCCAAATCAACAGCCCACACTCCTTTACTTGATGGGAATTTGGAGCCCTTTACATTCCTTAACCCGCTCGAATCAAGTTTTGCTAGACTTTTATATAGGGAACTTTAAAACGCGAAAGTCTTAGCTCATTTGGGTTAAGAACAAGAACTTTTCGCAAGTTCCTATAATTGATCCTAGAAAGTCACTTATCAAGGGAACTATAAAATGCATTCTCTAAACTTGAAAAAGTCTAAGAAAGTGCAAGATCCTATAGGTGGCTTGAAAACACAAAACTTCGATTTGATATAGTCTTGATGAAAGCTAATCCAAATTTGGCTTAATTTTGACTTGCATGGCTAAGTATTCACGAGTCTCTTTAATTAGAGGTCTTTAAATAGTGAAGAACGAGAGATGATAGAGTTAGACAAGTGATCATGTTAAACGTAGAACATGAAAATGTTCTTTCAAAAACTCATATGTTTTTAATTGTGGCTTTTTCTCCCATAAGATCAATGCATTAAGATCAAAAATAATTGCAATAAGTAAGGTCGTACGATTTGAAAGGTTACTTAGCTTCTAGCACAAGATTGTTTAAAAGTTGCCCGGGGTTGAATAGAGTTCATAGCCAAGGCATAACTTATTGAAGCGGGATGCGAAGATTGGTGAAGATCCAAAAAGGCCCTAACAATGCATAAGGAGCTCTATTTTGTTGCTAAAGATCCAATATGATGTGAAGTATCATTATTCCTAAATCAATATGAAGGATCGAGACACACGACGAAAAGAAATTACTCCCCTAAAGATAATGGAGAAAGTCTATCCAAAAAGACCCTTACAAGGTATGAGGATAAATATATCCAAGTCCGAAAAGGAGGCGGATCGCTGTAAATCAAAGTCCAAAATAAAGATTGAAGAAAAATGATGAAGTCGTGGTCCAAGTATGAAGAATCTCTCAAAAACGTCAAGTGAATAAATTCCAAAATATGAAGAGAAGACCATAATTTCAAGAACGTCTTCCCAAGATATGAAGTATGAAGTACATGCCAAATATCGGTCTGAGAAAGGTCTCAAATCGTGAAACGAGTTATTCCAAGATATGAACTTAAGGAGATACTCGAGAAGCCGTTTTAAAAGATTTTGTCCTTCGGCTAACTATCGATTAAATCGTGTTACTTTACTTTCGGACTAATAAATACTCAAATAAGTCAATATGAATCACTTGTGATCCATGACAAATAGTTAAAACATTCTAGAAACCCATTTCCTTTCATAATAACTAAGATTGCGGGGAGAAAAAGTATTACACAATTTGGACGTATGAGTAGTGTTAGCATTGTGACTTGTACCAACAATGATCTCGTTTTTACACTTAGCATGGAATGTATGACAATCAAGGATGACGAAATTTACTCTGTGGGGCATTTACTTGTTTCTATTCATTGACACTAAAAGTCACACACGTGATGAAAATCATACATTATGTCTTTACACATCTTCGTAGTATTGTTGCAAGTCTTTTACTTTTCAATAAAGGGTAATAAAATTGAATTTTGATGATGCTTAGATACTTTATTCTAGCATTACGTGAGGGCATGGCAATGGCTTAGTATGGGGAGTGATGAGATGGCATTTATACATGATCTCATCGTTCTCTTCGGGCTTTAAATGCATAAAATGTCATAAATATACCTTATATATGCTTGTGTTTGTTTACTTGTGTATTTTAGGTATGGATATCGTGAAAAAGACAAAAGATCACAAGAAACAAGGAAAAACTTACACGAGAAACGAAGCCGTACAATGAACCGGGCCCTAGTTATGGATTTCTCAAAGAAAAACTCTTGAAGATTTGAAGATATACAAGATTGATCCCTCATTTATGAAGAAATGACACTTAATACCCTTGTATCTTCATAATTACAAGTTTGGTCCCTTAAGTTTGTCAAAATTACAAAAAGGTCCTTCAACTTTGAAGATTTGGCAAGTTTAGTCCCTCAACAATTCTAAATTGTCAATAATGATCCCTCATGAAGTCAAAGATACATTGAAGACCTTCAAAGATGAGAAATGTCCAAGATCAGTCCTCAAACTATGCAAAAATGGCAAAAACAACCCATGAAAACCTTTTGCCAAAGTTTTAGGGCAAAAGTGTGAAGATTGGAACTTAAATAACAAAGGAGATGAGTTTGTTGGCTGAATAAACACGTTTTACCACTTTCACCAAAAGACAAGGGGCAAACCTGTGCAATTGAAACATTCAAATGAGAAATACGCCAAACACTTCTCCACTCCACAAAAAAACGGATCAAAGCTAGTTACTATTCACCCAAGAACCCAGTTACCACCTCACTTAAAACAAAGGGTAAAAATGAATTACCCAGGCACACGTTTGATTCACACACCCTAAAACCTATCCCACACCAAAAACCCTCAATCCCATTCACCAAGTGACCCCACCCATCAAACCGTCCACCAATTAAAATCCACCTTCCTCTACAAGGAATGACACGTGGCCAAATCAACAGCCCACACTCCTTACTTGGATACAAAGCTAAAATGAATGATTTGGATGCATTTAAACAGCTCATCAACAAAATTCGTCTAAAAGAATCAAGGGCCATTTTAGGGACTTTGTAGCTAGGGTTTTCATTGTAATCTCAGCCCTTGTGGCCTATATAAGGACTCCTCAACCTGTGAGAGAGCCTTGTTCCAGTTTTACTCTTTAAACATTGTAATTCCTTTTTAAAATTTATAAAATTTGGTATTTTAAGAAAATTGTAATTCCTTTTTATGTTTTTGAAAGTTGGTGTTGTTTAAGGGTAATTATGAGTTCCATTTGATGTTATAAAGGTGCTTTGATCTTGTGGTTAAAGCACGTTTATGTTTTGTAAGGATTTTAAGTCTTAAAAAACCTTGAAATCAGTCATCTGTTTTTTATATTTATCTTGTACTAACCCTTATCCAAAAGCTATAAGCCCATACAAGCTTGCTGACACCAAGCTAGTGAAGGTTTATCAACCTTTGGATAGGTTGTTTGTTGCTTGTGTTAAAGAAATCAAGCCTTTGAGGTTATGCTTTGAACCATCAACCAAGGCACATATCATCTTCTTTGTTCAAGGATCTTGGTCACTCTCTAGCTGTTGAGAGTGGTCCAAGGAGCATAGTTGATCCCTCTAGGAAGTTGTGGGGGATAGGTATAACCTCTTTTTAAGTTTCCTCTAATTTTTTTTATGTTCATGTCTGATATGAAGTTTGCCATGTGATTTGTTGCTCTGGTGTTTGTGCTTTGTGATTTATAGTTGTTATCTGTTAGTTGTCACCTAGTTGAGGTAATTGAACCTTAAAATCACTAGGTTGTTTGATTGAATAAAAATTTTGTTTGAAAAAGGACTAAAACAAGGCTGTTTTGGGATTTTGGGATCATAAGGCCTTGTGGCCTTGTGCCCTTGGTTCATAGGGTTTGGGTAGTCTAAACAAGTCATATGCAACTGGTTTTGGTTATTGGTTAAGTATCAAGAGGTTTGGAAAAGGTTTTGAAGTTTTGGAAAAATCTGATAAAATTGGTTTGAATTTGGTCAAACACATCAGATCCAATAAAATCTTTGTTTGTTGGATCTAAGGTCTGAAATCTGGTTTGGGAAGAGTTTAGGTGATAAGCTATCTGTGCAGTATTTGTTTGTTGAATTTGGTGGCTTATTGTGGGTGCTAGAGCTTATCAAAGTTGGCTGAAGTGGTCATTTGCATCAGCAAAGTGACCACCTCAATTTGCCTTGCATTTTGTTATCTAGTGTATGCCCTGCTTATTTGCTGCTTGGAACTTGTTTTTGTGCTGCTTGTGAGACTATTTGGCTATTTGGATTGCTTATTTGAGTGCCTATAAGCTAACTGGCTTATTGGCCTAATTTGTCCAAAATCTGTTGTCATTTGGTCAACTGACCACTTGATTCACAAGGACTCTATCTTGAGTTCTTCACAACAATTACTTATAACAAGGTTACAAACAATCCCTGAGCATTTGGTTAATTTTGGTGGACTTTGACTTTTGGTTAAATAAGCACATTTTGGCTTATGTCTGAGAACTGCTTATTGGTACATGCAACAACTTGGCTTTTGTAGTAGGTGTCATTTTTCTCAGCTTAATATCATCTTTGGGAAGTTAAAAGTCAAT
The DNA here is from genome assembly GCA_025667525.1 of Glebionis coronaria. NCBI lineage: Eukaryota > Viridiplantae > Streptophyta > Magnoliopsida > Asterales > Asteraceae > Glebionis > Glebionis coronaria. The sequence goes on from CM046874.1 coordinate 548,882,205, forward strand.
TGGTTAAGCTTTTGCTAGGAAACTAGCTTATTTTGCTTTTTTCAGCCAGCTTATTTGCTCCTACAACTTATTATACTTGGATTTTAGTGAATTTTATGATTGATTATTCTTAGTTAAGCTATTTGTGAACTTTTGCAAAAAGAATCAGCTTCTGAAACGTCCTAGAACTCTAACCCAACTATTTGTCCTTTAGTGAAATTTTACTTTGCTTATTTCTCGCTTATTGGGTTTGCTTTTTCAAAATTTCTTTTCACAGATCTCTTAGCCATCTCAAAAGAAGGTTGTGTGTTCAATTACAGCTTATGGCATTAGCTTATTTCTTAATGGGCTTATTGGCCCAATAAGGATAAGTTGTTGACCATTTAAGTTGTGATAAGCTCAAAACCAGCTTTGGGACTTCAGACTTTTGTGTTTAGAATTAAATTTTGAGTCAGATAAGGCTTTTCAGGTCATTTGGGCTTAGTTGAAGTTTTTGGGCCAAAAGCCCATTAGATTGGATTGTTTTCTATTTTAGCCCATTTGGGTGCCCATTAGGGGTATTTTGGTAATTTCACTTTCATTTTCTGATTATTTAGGTTAAAATAAACTAGTTTGCAAGTTTTTAGAATTTTTAATAATTTTTGGATTTCTAATATTATTTTAATATTATTTTATTATTAAATTTCAAATTTCACATTTTTGACCTTTTTATATTTTTCTTAGGTTCAATACATTAAAATAGGATTTTTGAAACTCTTAGATTAATTTTATCATAATTTTTCTAATTTCTAGAATTATTTTAAGTTTTTAATAGTTTTTAATCATTTTAAATAGTTTTAATTAGTTTAAAATTTTATAAAAATAGTTTTTATTCTTATCTAGTCATTTTAGAGGTTTACAAAGTGAAAAAACTTTATTTGGGATTTTTAATAATTATTTTGATTTTTAGGGTTTTAATTAGCATTTAAAAACTAATATTTAATTAATTAAAAGGTTTGAAAAAGTTTTGATCATTTATAAACTCTTAGGTTATTTAATTTGATTTTTGGTAATTTTTTTGAGAATTTTTAGAATTAATTTTTATTTTGGCACTTTTTACGTTTTTTATTTTAGTCGCCGTAGTAATAAATTTCACGTATCCGTCATTCTATTTTCTCATCCCCTTCTTTCAGATATTAATCTCAAATCAATTACAAATTATTCACACACATATACCTCCTTGGGAAACTAACTTAATTGGGTCATTAACACTTGATTTTCCTAAGTCATTTGTTTAATACTTACCGCTTTTACGCCTTTTTCCTAAAAGGTCGTATTTTACCACAATCATTTTGGCGCGGCTGCCGGGGAGGTGTGTCGTGATTAATTTGTCATTTTGTTTTTAATATTAACCATAAATAGTATTTGTATTAGTAGAACTCTACTAATACGTATTATCGGTTTTTCCGTTTTTCTTGTGAAATTATTATTACTATATTGTATTAAGTATCACAACAAAATCAAAATATCTCCAAAAGTGTGAAAACACAACCTTAATTGGGATTTGATCTTCTAATTATTGTATTCGAATCTCAAACAAAAAGAAAAAGGCAAAAATAGATAAATACTTTCGTGAAGCTCAATTTTGAAAAATACAAACTATAAGGTGGGTATAAGGCGGGTACTACAAAATATACTCTAAGGAAAAAGGCTCTTAAGTGCTTCGCGCCGCCTCGTTTCCCCGCTTGCTTGTGAGTATTTTGAGATTGAAAGCTAATCGAGGGTTTTGCCGCCCAAAGTATTATTACGTATCATATATATTTGCTTGGTTTCTTTGTGATTAAACCCTCTTGAACAATTTGGTTTTCACCAAAGTTCTAAAGTCATTCGAAGGCGTTCACTCCACGTGATCGTTTTCATTCTTTTGAGGCTTCTTTAATCAAGAGTTTGATTCGAGGAGAGATTTGGTAGATTATTGTGTACGAAGATACACAAAATCCAAAAAAATTAAAAACAATAAAAAACACAAAAAAAACTGAAAATCCACAAAACACCCAAAAAGAATCTTCTTTGCTCACCTCCCATTCTACGTCAAGTTTATGCTAACTTGTAATCAAGCAAAATGAGCTCGTAAACGTCGTCAAAGTCAAAGAAATCAAGAGCCTTCGATTGAAGAACAAACTCCAATTGTCGAACCAGTTGTAGAACCAATAGTCGCCATGGCTAATAGTACTATGATGGAGTTGCTTCAAGCACCCACCGATGGTTTTGGAGAAGCTATTGTGATTCCCGCCATCCTTGCGGAGAAATTCGAGATTAAGACGGGTTTAATGTCGATGTTGCAAGCAAATAAGTTTAGAGGTCATGAAAAAGACAACCCGCACTATCACATAAGGAATTTTAATCGTCTCACCGCAACAAGAAAGTTTAAGGATGTTCCACATGACGCCATTAAGATGATGTTGTTTCCATACTCGTTGGATAGACCCGCTAAAATTTGGCTCGAGAAAGAACCGCAAATTCGATTTTTACATGGGGTAATCTCGTCTCTAAATTTGTGAACCAATTTTTTCCACCATCTAAAACAACACATTTGAAAAATGAGATTTCAAGGTTTACACAACGTAATAATGAAAGTTTTTCAATGGCATGGGAACGATTTAAGGAAATGTTACATGAATGTCCACACCATGATTTTTTGAAATTGCATCAAATAGATACTTTTTATAATGGGCTTAATGATCATGAACGAGATTATTTGAATACCGTCGCGGGTGGTAATTTTTTGTGCAAAACGACCGATGAAGCTTTAAAGATTATCGATAATAGATCTAAGGTTTATAACCCTCGTAACACACCGAGTGTTGCCAATATGGGTTCGTCATCGTCTCGTCACATTAATGCCTTACATGATGAAGCAAATGAGGAAAATCGGTTTTTCGATAGGTTTTCGAATCTTATGACTCATCTGAAAGCACAACATGCTTTGAATTCCGCATCGGTTAAAGCGGTTGATAAGAGTTGTTTATCTTGTGGTGGAGCTCATGATCTTTCCGAGTGCATTACCGCCGGTGGTAACACTTCGAGTGCTTACGTAGCAACGGGAACTTACAACCAAAACGGCCAAGGTTCCCGCCCAAATCAAGCTCCACCAAATCAAAATTCTAACAACTATCGAAACAACAATCAAAATGGTGGTTATTAAAGCAATTCACGTAATTACAACAAAGGGAATTATCAAAGTGGGAATGAACAAGTTGCAAATCAAAACCAAAACCGTTATTTTCAAACTACTACACAAGGTTTTCAAAATGATCACACCAAAAATCTTCAAGGAGAATTTTTGAATTATGCTAAAGCTAATGATGCTAAGTTTGATAATATGCAATGTGAAATGATTAGCTTAAGATCCGAGTTGAAAAACGAGCTTAAAACGAACTTGCTAATGATCTTAAGACTCATGCTAATAAAATGGAAGGAAATGTTCAACGTCTTTAACAAAATCAACAAAAGATGGAACAAGGACAACATGAGATTAAGCAAGAATTGTTAAAAGCGGATGCTAGGCAATCAAAATTTGAAGACCGAATGGAAAAAATGTTTGAAGCAATCATGTGTAAACCCTCTTCCTCGGGTGGTCTTCCTAGTGATACCATTGCAAACCCGAGGGAGAAATGAAGGTTATTACTACACATAGTGGTAAAACTTTCAAGGAACCAATCTCTCGTCCAAGTACTTCTACGGAGAAGGAAATCGAGAAAGAGCCCGACGTGATGGTCGAAAAGGAGCATATCACAAGCCCACCAAGTACCGCTCATACCACACCTACGGTTGAACCAATACCAATCATGGAACCCGAGATTCCAAGGCCGTTGCCTAATGTCCAACCCACACCACCCTTACCTTACCCTTCGAGACGAAACAAAGAGAAATTGCAAGAACGTAACAAACAACAAATCGAGCTTTTTATAAAAATGTTTCAACAAGTTCAGTTTGATGTAAGTTTAGCCGACACGTTGTTATATATGCCTCGTTTCGCTTCCACTTTCAAAAGTATGATGAATGATAAGGAAAAGCTTTCAAAGCTTGCTAATTGTTCTTTGGTTTATCTTAACCGCATACAGGAAAAAGTTGGTGACCCCGGGAAGTTTCTCATTCCTTGTGATATACAACATATGAAAGAATTCCTCGCCTTGGCTGATCTTGGTACAAGCATTAATTTGATGCCATTTTCCATTTGGAAATTGCTTTCGCTTCCGGCTCTTACTCCTTCGAACATGTCTATCGAGATGGCCGATCATTCTACGATTTTAGCATGTGGAGTAGCCGAGGATGTTTTCATGAAAGTGGGGAAGTTCTACTATCCCGTTGATTTTATAGTAGTTGACATCCCGCGGATCCTCAAGTTCCTCTAATTTTAGGTCGTCCATTTTTAGACACCTCGAGATCGCTTATCGACGTTCATGCAAGAACTATTACTTTGAGATTCAACGAAGAGGAACTTGTTATAAACGCTACTCAAAACTCGAAACCTTCTCATGTTTATGCAGTCGCTACCATAAATCACATCGACTTAGTTGATGTGGTTTGCGATGAGTTTTCACAAGAAGTGTTAGGTTTTTCCGATAGCTCGTCAAGTGGCAATCCCACTATTTTGGATCAAATTCTTGCTAATTCTACAAGAACTCTCACTCCATTCCAAGGAGGCGATTTTACTTCAAATGAAATCGACAATGAAGATGAGGTGATTATTGGTAATGATACTTCTATTCTACCATTTCTTCCGCCGATGGAAGTTATGAATGTTGAGCAAAAATCATCAATCGAGGAACCGCCTATCCTTGAATTGAAAGATCTTCCATCTCACCTTGAATACGCATTCTTGGAAGGTGATGAAAAGTTGCCGGTTATTATTGCAAAAGGTCTTGCTAATGATGAAAAAACCGTGCTCTTGAAAGTTCTTAAAGCTCATAAAGGGGCAATTGCGTGGAAAATTTCCGACATTAAGGGTATTGACCCAAAATTTTGTACTCACAAGATTTTAATAGAGGAGGACTACAAACCCGCAATTCAAAGTCAAAGAAGGGTGATATGAGTGATTTTACTCATATCATTTATATAATAAAACAATGAATAAAGGCATAAAATGCTCAAATATTGCCTTGTATATGCTTGTTTGTTGTTTGATGTGTGTAGGTACCAAAGTTCGCAAAAACCGGCAAAACCGACACAATTTTGAAGAAAAGTTCAATAAAGCCAATAACGAGCTCGATTTTAGCGGATTTGATATTTATGAAGGATTATGGGCTTGTGGGTCCCACATTGGATTAATGGGCTCAAAAGCCCATTAGCAAAAACATGTTATTTATCTTTTGGATCACTAGCCCATAATAAAAGCCCATATCATTTATTTGGACGAATTAAGTAATGGGTTGCAAGCCCATGATAAACATGTGGGACGATTTTTTTACTTGGGCCTTTAAAATATTCCTTTGGGTCAGTTACAAAGATAAGAAACGAGATTGAGAAAGAGTTATATTAATATAACTTTTGTACATTCGATTGGTCACAACACACAATACTCACCACACATTTTTTCGATACTCTCTATGTTACCCTCATCACTCATCTCCCTCACCCAAAAATAACCAGACATCCCTTTCATCTTTTACCCCAAAATCTAAATAACCAGTTACTATTCATTTAACCCTAAATAAAACAATCAATTTTAGGGCTTTATGATTTAAAGCGCGTGGTCATCCACGCTCTTAAATTAATTACCATGAAGATCAGAATATAGAAGATGGAGGAGAGTTGGTGACGTGTCCCCTTCTTTAGCCCGTGATTGGTTAATACACCTCACAAAAATCAATCCACCAATAAGAGAGAGCCAAATCAGCCTCAAAGAAGCACAAGTAGCACAACGGATTGCCACATTGGCAATCCGTGTGACAATGGACTCATATCCACCTTTGGATCAAAACAGAAAAGAAAGAGGGTATAGAGATGCTAAATCAAGGGCTAAGATTCCTTCTTCATCAACCACCCCAACCTCTTCGCCAGCTATAACCCCCCCCCCCATATTCTGTATTTTGGTATCCCACTTTTTATTTTTACTATTATTCTGTTTAAATAGATTAGGAAATAATTGTATTTTCTTTTTAAAAAGTATTCTAATCTTTGTTCTGATATTAATAAAAGTTTTATTTTGATGTTAATCTGACTCAATTTTATTACTGTTTAAAGATATTGCAATCGTTTCTTTCATTTAATCTATTTCAGTATTATATGAGAAGCTATTTGATCAAACTGATTTATAGTTTGAGTTGAATATTTAAAAATAAATTTTGGGAAAACTAATCCCCACTTGATTAGTTGAATATAAGCTGCTGTTTAAGATTAACGATGTTTCGGATGAGGAATGATGGTGTTTGATGGTTCGTACGATGGTCAGAAGTGGTGTCGTTTAGGTTTTTAGCCAGCTCAGCGCTGCGCTACTTCTCAAAGGGATCTACAAAAGGTTTTATTCCTTAGTTTATTTTATGTAATTTATGTTTAAGATTCTTTGTTTAATGATTTATGTTATTTGATTTTACTGTTAGAATGTTTGTGATATTATGCTAATTTGTTTAGATGAATTGATATGTTTGGGTAGTATTTTTGATTTAATTGATAAATGTGTTTATTTGTTCATAAAGTGAAAATGCTAAACTGATTGAAGGTTATTTTTGGTTTGAAGTCTGCTGAAATTGTGATTTAATCTGAGTTTATACATCAGATTTGTATATGATATAAGCTTTTATTTGCTTCATCTTTTGCTGATTATTCAGATAAATTTATTGAGCTTCATCTGGTCTATTTTACTGATTAGGATTAGTTGGGTTGGCTTATATAATCTAAATGCTTAATTTGGATCATTTATTATGCTGAGTACTTGATTTATTTGGTTTTGATTTTGGACTGTTAATTTCTCATTTATATTGTTGCTTTTGATCATATTTGTTTATGTGCTTAGTTGTTTTGCTGAATGTTTTAAATGTTTAGCTGATTTAGCTTTTAATCTGATAAGCTATAGATTTTGATATTAATCTGTTACTGATCTATATTGATTCTGAGCATCTATGATGTTATGATTTGCTGATTACTGGTCTTGTTGCTCAATTTGTTTACTTGTTTTTGCTAAGATATTTGTGGTATTGATGTGTAGCATATGAAATCAGATTCAACTGGTCTGATTACTCAAAACTGATTCCTATCAGTTCCAAGTTTTTACTGTCAAAAAGTCACCTCCTGTGACGTTTAACAATTTTCGTTGTCCAATAATAATTCACAAAAAATGTCTCTTGTGAGATTCGAACCCATGACCTCCTGGTCATGGGCCAAGTGATTCTACCACTTGTGCTAGCTCACTGTTTTAGTTATAATTCGTGTCAAGTAATTAATATAGCTTAATTAATATTAGACTGTCAGTTTTTATTTAGTTTAAATACTCTATTTTACTTTAATTTACATTTTAATCCTTTTAATTTTCTTAATTAATATTTTCAAATAATAAATAAAACAAATAAAAAAATGTTTTATAAATTTTAGAAAGTAAATTAAATTAAATTCGTTTTTAAATAATTTTTGTTTAAGTAGATTTAGTTTGTTAAAGTTAATTTTAAATTAGATTTAATTAATTTTTAGAAGCAAAATAATTTTTAAATATTTTTTTTAAAATAGTGTACAAGTAATTTTACTTTAATAGATAAGTTTTAATTTTATTTTATTTAAATAGTTTAAATTTTAAATTGCTTTAATTTTTAAATAGTTACCTTTAGATTAAATAATATAGGGAACGATTCATGCACTTAGGTTTTAAATTGGTAGAATTAATTTTAGTTTAAAAACCGAAACCAATTCAAATCAATTGTCCAAATCGAAACAAAACGTCTCAAATTCTCTCGATCTTCGTGTACAACGAACTTGGTTCACCAACGTGTTTAATTGAATCCGTTTTGGTAATTTTAGTCTATTACTTTTTCCTAGAGGTAATTTTCTAATTTACCCTATAACGTATCTTAATTATCACATATACTATCCACGACACATCAAAGGGTAAACCCCAAAATTCACGATGTCATCAAAAAGGAAGTCTTAAAACTCCTTGACGCGGGAATGATTTATCCTATCTCTGATAGCCCATGGGTGAGCCCAATCCATTGTGTCCCTAAAAAGGGAGGAATGACCGTTGTACCTAATGAAAACAACGAGTTAATTCCCACTCGTGTTGTGACCGGTTGGAGGGTGTGTATTGACTACCGAAAGTTAAATGACGCCACTCGTAAAGACCACTTTCCTTTTCCCTTCATGGATCAAATGTTGTAGCGAATCGCGGGAAATGAATTCTATTGCTTTTTATATGGTTTTTCCGGTTACTTTCAAATCCCTATCGACCCTCGTGATCAAGAGAAAACTACGTTTACGTGTCCATATGGAACGTTTGCTTATCGTAGGATGCCTTTCGGACTTTGCAATGCACCAGGTACGTTTCAACGGTGTATGATGGCTATTCTTCACGATATGATCGAGAAGACAATGGAAGTGTTTATGGATGACTTTTCGGTGTTTGGCAATTCGTTCACGTCATGTTTATCTAATCTCGAGCAAATGTTAAAACGTTGTGAAGAAACCAACCTTGTGCTTAATTGGGAAAAATGTCATTTTATGTATAAACAAGGAATCGTCTTAGGACATAAGGTCTCGAAAGCGAGGATTGAGGTCGATAAAGCTAAGGTAGACGTCATCGCCAAGTTACCTCATCCCAAAACCGTTAAGGGAGTTAGGAGTTTCCTAGGCCACGCGGGCTTTTATCGTCGTTTCATCAAAGACTTTTCGAAAATCTCTCGACCTATGACACACCTTTTCGAGAAGGATTCTCCTTTTAATTTCAATAAGGATTGTGTTAGAGCTTTCGAAACTCTTAAAAGGAAACTTACCGAAGCTCACATTCTTGTTTCTCCTAATTGGGAGTTACCCTTTGAAATCATGTGCGATGCAGGTGATTATGCTATAGGGGCCGTCTTAGGGCAACGTTATGAAAAGCATTTCCGTCCTATCCATTATGCTAGCAAGACGATGACCGAGGCTCAATTAAAGTACACCACAACGGAAAAGGAATTCCTTGTTGTGGTCTATGCTTTTGAGAAATTCCGACCTTATCTCGTCTTAACTAAAAGCATCGTGTATACCGACCATTCGGCTATCAAGTATCTCTTAGCTAAGCAAGATGCTAAGCTGAGATTGCTTCGTTGGATGCTCCTCCTCCAAGAATTTGATGTCACCGTGCTTGAAAAAAAAGGAGCCGAGAAACTAGCGGCCGATCATCTCTCTCGTCTAGAAGATCCTCACATAGATGTTTTCAAGAACAAGGAAATCACCGAAACATTTCCTCTTGAAACTCTCGGTGTAGTGAATTCTAAAGACACCACCCCATGGTTTGCCGACATTGCAAATTACCATGCGGGCAATTTCATAATCAAGGGTATGACGACACAACAAAAGATAAAATTCTTTCGTGACGTCAAGTCCTATTTTTGGGACGTCCCTTATCTCTTTCGGGTTTGTGCAGATCAACTCGTTCGACGTTGTGTTTTTGGTGCCGAAGCTTCTAACATCCTTAGAGCTTGTCACGAGGGACCCAGGGGTGGTCACCACGGTGCTAATCTCACGGCTAAGAAAGTGTTCGATGCCAGATTCTTTTGGCCTTCTATCTATCGTGATGCACACGCACTTGTGAAGTCGTGTGATTCGTGCCAGCGTCAAGGAAAATCGTCTCAACATGATGAAATTCCGCAAAATATAATTCAAGTGTGTGAAATTTTCGACATTTGGGGCATAGACTTTATGGGTTCGTTCCCATCGTCTCATGGTAACAAGTATATCCTCGTCTCCGTCGACTACCTTTCTAAGTGGGTGGGAGCTAAGGATTTACCTACTAATGATGCTCGTGTGGTAGTGAAGTTTTTGAAACAACTATTCTCTCAGTTTGGAACCCCTTGCGCTATTATAAGCGATCGTGGAACCCATTTTTGTAATGACCAATTCGAGAAGGTCTTACAGAAATATGGAGTTACTCATCGTCTTTCTACGGCTTATCACCCACAAACGAGTGGGAAAGTCGAGGTTTCAAACCGAGCTTTGGAGAGGATTTAAGAGAGGTCGATTGGAGAAAACTGTGCTTCATGGTCCGACAAACTCGATGACGCTTTATGGGCCTTTAGGACCGCTTATAAGACACCTAACGGTTGTACTCCATATAAGTTGGTTTATGGAAAGAATTGTCATTTGCCCATTGAATTGGAGCATAAGGCATATTGGGCCCTGAAGCATGCTAATTTTGATTTAAAGACCGCGGGAGATCACCGGAAAATACAATTGAATGAATTGGATGAATTAAGAGATAATGCTTATGAAAATTCATTGATTTTCAAAGAAAAGACTAAAAAGTTTCATGATGCAAAGATTAAAACAGGGTTTTTAACGTTGGTGATCAAGTGTTACTTTTTTACTCTCGATTAAAGATATTTTCCGGGAAATTGAAATCTCGTTGGTCGGGTCCTTTCACCATTACACAAGTGTTTCCTTATGAGACCATCGAGCTAGCTCAACATGATGGTCCTAACTTTAAGGTGAATGGACATAGGCTTAAGCACTACTTTGTTGGGGAAGTTCCTTCGTTGGACGACCTCGACCAAGTCACCTTCCCCAATGATAATTAGCATTGGGGATCGAGTCGAGCTCATGACTCGGTAATAAAAAACGAGGAGCCTCGTGGGGGAGATCCCATGCTTATCTTTTTATGCTTTCTAATAAATAATGAGAGGGGATTTGTACCCTTCCAACTCGTTGTCTCGTGGTTGTTTTGAAGACTCTCGTGTTCGTTTACGTGAGCCTCGATCGTTTGCTTGAAGAAGTTTTTCACTAATCCATGACATATCCTTTATTGTTCTAACAATTATCTTTTAGCATAATTCATAAACGGCTTTAGATATATTGTTGATCACCCTTTCCATGCTAGATCCTAAGCATTCGACTCTTCGTCTCTAGTATGGGGGTGCTCCACCTTTAGACTCGAAACATTGAGGACATTGTTTATTTTTAGTATGGGGGGTGAATAGATACTTGCTTTGCTACTCCCTCGCGTTTTCCAACTTTCAATGTTTTGTTTTATTTTTTTGCTAATAAGGCTAAAAATAGCCAAATTTTAAAAAATTTCTTAGTTTTAATAAGTGTTTTTAAGACACGAATGTATATTTTTCGATGTGTAGAATAAGAGCTAATTTTTGAGTTGATGTGAATTTGGAGCCCTTTACATTCCTTAACCCGCTCGAATCAAGTTTTGCTAGACTTTTATATAGGGAACTTTAAAACGCGAAAGTCTTAGCTCATTCGGGTTAAGAACAAGAACTTTTCGCAAGTTCCTATAATTGATCCTAGAAAGTCACTTATCAAGGGAACTATAAAATGCATTCTCTAAACTTGAAAAAGTCTAAGAAAGTACAAGATCCTATAGGTGGCTTGAAAACCCAAAACTTCGATTTGATATAGTCTTAATGAAAGCTAATCCAAATTTGGCTTAATTTTGACTTGCATGGCTAAGTATTCACGAGTCTCTTTAATTAGAGGTCTTTAAATAGTGAAGAACGAGAGATGATAGAGTTAGACAAGTGATCATGCTAAACGTAGAACATGAAAATGTTCTTTCAAAAACTCATATGTTTTTAATTGTGGCTTTTTCTCCCATAAGATCAATGCATTAGGAACAAAAATAATTGCAATGAGTAAGGTCGTACGATTTGAAAGGTTACTTAGCTTCTAGCACAAGATCGTTTAAAAGTTGCTCGGGGTTGAATAGAGTTCATAGCCAAGGCATAACTTATTGAAGCGGGATGTAAAGATTGGTGAAGATCCAAAAAGGCCCTAACAAGGCATAAGGAGCTCTATTTTGTTGCTAAAGATCCAAGATGATGTGAAGTATCATTATTCCTAAATCAATATGAAGGATCGAGACACAAGACGAAAAGCAATTACTCCCCTAAAGATAATGGAGAAAGTCTATCCAAAAAGACCCTTACAAGGTATGAGGATAAATATATCCAAGTCCGAAAAGGAGGCGGATCGTTGTAAATCAAAGTCCAAAATAAAGATTGAAGAAAAATGATGAAGTCGTGGTCCAAGTATGAAGAATCTCTCAAAAACGTCAAGTGAAGAAATTCCAAAATATGAAGAGAAGACCATAATTTCAAGAACGTCTTCCCAAGATTTGAAGTATGAAGTACATGACAAATATCAGTCTGAGAAAGGTCTCAAATCGTGAAACGAGTTATGCCAAGATATGAACTTAAGGAGATACTCGAGAAGCCGTTTTAAAAGATTTTGTCCTTCGGCTAACTATCAATTAAATCGTGTTACTTTACCTTCGGACTAATAAATACTCAAATAAGTCAATATGAATCACTTGTGATCCATGACAAATAGTTAAAACATTCTAGAAACCCATTTCCTTTCATAATAACTAGGATTGCGGGGAGAAAAAGTATTACACAATTTGGACGTATGAGTAGTGTTAGCATTGTGACTTGTACCCACAATGATCTCGTTTTTGCACTTAGCATGGAATGTATGACAATCAAGGATGACGAAATTTACTCTATGGGGCATTTACTTGTTTCTATTCATTGACCCTAAAAGTCACACACGTGATGAAAATCATACATTATGTCTTTACACATCTTCGTAGTATTGTTGAAAGTCTTTTACTTTTCAATAAAGGGTAATAAAATTGAATTTTGGTGATGCTTAGATACTTTATTCTAGCATTGCGTGAGGGCATGGCAATGGCTTAGTATGGGGGAGTGATGAGATGGCATTTATACATGATCTCATCGTTCTCTTCGGGCTTTAAATGCATAAAATATCATAAATATACCTTATATATGCTTGTGTTTGTTTACTTGTGTATTTTAGTAATGGATATCGTGAAAAAGACAAAAGATCACAAGAAACAAGGAAAAACAGACACGAGAAACGAAGCCGTACAATGAACCGGGCCCTAGTTATGGAGTTCTCAAAGAAAAACCCTTGAAGATTTGAAGATATACAAGATTGATCCCTCATTTATGAAGAAATGACACTTAATACACTTGTATATTCATAATTACAAGTTTGGTCCCTTAAGTTTGTCAAAATTACAAAAAGGTCCTTCAACTTTGAAGATTTGGCAAGTTTAGTCCCTCAATAATTCTAAATTGTCAATAATGATCCCTAATGAAGTCAAAGATACATTGAAGACCTTCAAAGATGAAAAATGTCCAAGATCAGTCCTCAAACTATGCAAAAATGGCAAAAACAACCCTTGAAAACCTTTTGCCGAAGTTTTGGGGCAAAAGTGTGAAGATTGAACTTAAATAACAAAGGAGATGAGTTTGTTGGTTGAATAAACACGTTTTACCACTTTCACCAAAAGACAAGGGGCAAAGCTGTGCAATTGAAACATTCAAATGAGAAATGCGCCAAACACTTCTCCACTCCACAAAAAAACGGATCAAAGCTAGTTACTATTCACCTAAGAACCTAGTTACCACCTCACTTAAAACAAAGGGTAAAAATGAATTACCCAGGCACACGTTTGATTCACACACCCTAAAACCTATCCCACACCAAAAACCCTCAATCCCACTCACCAAAGGACACCACCCATCAAACCGTCCACCAATCAAAATCCAACTTCCTCTACAAGGAATGACACGTGGCCAAATCAACAGCCCATACTCCTTACTTGGATACAAAGCTAAAATGAATGATTTGGATGCATTTAAACAGCTCATCAACAAAATTCGTCTAGAAGATTCAAGGGGCATTTTAGGGACTTTGTAGCTAGGGTTTTCTTTGTAATCTCAGCCCTTGTGGCCTATAATAACTAGGTTTTCACTTAGTTATGAAAGTTCGTAATTCCAGTCTTTTCAAATTTATTATTGGTAGAAAGTGCGACTCAATTGTTCTTAGTGGAAAATAAAAGGGTTTGATTATCTATTTTAAGCTAAAGATGAAAATGTCGTTGAGTAAATAAGTAAAGATGAAAGCTTGAAAATTTAAAACTAAAATTGAAGACTTTAAAAATTGAAAAGTAAATAATTAAAACTTGTAAGAATGTAAACTTTAAAATTTAAACTAAATAAAAACCAGTTAGAATAATTCTAAGTAAAAAGGCGGGAAAAATAAAAATTCAAAAACTGAAAGTATAGAAGCTTATCCGGAATGTTATCCGGATTGAAGAGAGGAGGTTTATCCGTAATAAGTTGGGAAGCTTATCCGGAATAATCTTCTTCTACTTATCTGAAAAAATGACTTTGTGAGCTTATCCGGAAAAATGACTGAGAAGGCTGCTATTCGGAATCGGCAAGTAGGTGTTATCCGAAATACTATCCGGAATGAAGAAGTGAAGGTTATCCGGAATACTATCCGGAATCCTAGAACAGCAACTTATCCGGATTGAACTTCTACAGGTTACCCGGAATCAAGGCTGAGAGCTTATCCGGGATCCTTCTTCTTCTACTTATCCGGAATAATGACTTCGTGTGCTTATCCGGAATGTTTTCCGGATTCTTATCTAGAATAACTCAAAATACCACTATCCGGAATAATCTGAAGTACCAACTATTCGGAATGACTGAGGAGTGCTGTTTATCCGGAATAATCTTAAGATGAATTATCCGGAATACTTGAAACGTAAACTTATCCGGGATGCATGACTATCCGGAATAATTGTCACATGATTCTTATCCGGAATATCTGAAGGTGAAACTATTCGGAATAATGGAAATGTAACTTATCCTGAATAAAAGGGTTTACAAAATGTTCCGTATAACAAACTAGTAATAAGAAAAAATCAGCCAAAAATCAATAAGCACTTTACCAAAAACTTAATCAAAAGGATTTTAAGAAAAAGTAAATAAGCTAGAAGTTAAAAACTCTTAAAATACTAAATAAGCTAGTAATTAATAAGCACTTTTTAATAAAAATATTAACTTATCAAAAACAACTTATTATTTTTTTAGAACTATTAAGCATAAAGATTAAGACAGTAAGCACTTAAATAAAGAAACTTTTAAAATCACCAACTCAATAAGCTCAATCAAATAAGCTACACAATCAAAAGATTAAAATAAAACTACATGATTATCAAGATTAAGTAAAAGATTAAGAAAGGTGGAATGAGAATTAAGAAAATAAGCTTGATTGATTAAAGATTAATATTCAAAGATTACAAGATTAAAGTTGATAAGCTTGAAAAACTAGAGAGAAGAAAAATTAAACACACTTAAAAACTAAAAATAAACTACCACTACTAAAAACTAACCACCTAACACCCTCCTAATGACATATTAGGAGGGTATTTATAGGAGGTGGGGAGATTAAGTGCTTAAGCTATCTTCTTTCTTTCTTCTCGTCTCGACTCGACTTAATTTCTTTGTCTTTCTCGACGTCGTCTCGGGATTTGTCGATATAAGTTGAACTTGTCTTATAATTTTCTTCAATAATTAGACATGAGTTCTTCGACTTCTTAAACTTCCGTCTTCAGACTTTTTCTTCGATATATTTTCAGAATAGGCCTTTGACTTCCGTTCTTATTTTTGCATTCTCAATCTTTCGACTTCGTCTTTAGTCTTTTTCTTCGATAAAAGCCCGTGATAGGCCATATTTTCTTCCTTTTGCATCTTTTGGTCCTAAAACACAATAAAAACACAAACAACGCATAATTCCTACTTTTACGACATAAAATAAACGTTTTTTTCTTGTTATTATTGGAAATAAGTGGTAAAAGGATAAGTGTTTTCACACTTATTAAATCCCCTACACTTGACCATTGCAATGTCCTCATGCAATGCACTAATTTCAAAGCACGGTTTACATTTTTCATCATAGATAACCCACCTTGGCCTTTATTAAATACCAAACACTAAAGAAACTAAAAGAACAAAACAAGTAAGAAATCAAAGACTTACATTGGGGTTTTAGGTTGTCATGAATGTTCATCATTCTTAAGTTTCGCGTTCCTCATACCAAGCTTAAAACGAGATCATTGTTATTATAAGTTAGCAAACTAACACGAACTCATGTGGCCCAATTATTCACTTAAACTCCCTTATTCCTAGGTGTATCTCTTATATTTTAATATTGTCTTAAATGATCACGAGGATGCATTGTTTGACTTATTTCGATAGTTTATTAGGCTGAAAATAAAGTAGGACGATTTAATCAATAGTTACCTAAAGGACAAAATCTTTTAATACTACTTCTCGGGACCTCATAAAGTTCATATCTTGGCATAACTCGCTTCACGATTTGAGACCTTTCTCGGACCGATATTTGGCAGCGACTTCATACTTCAAATCTTTGAGAGACGTTCTTGAAATCATGGTCTTCTCTTCATAATAGGAATTTCTTCACTTGAAGTTTTGAGAGATTCTTCATACTTGGACCACGACTTCTTCATTTTTCTCCAATCTTACTTTTGGACTTTGATATACAACGATCCGCCTCCTTTTAGGACTTGGATCTATTTATCCTCATACCTTGTTAGGGTCTTTTCGGATAGAATTCTCCATGATCTTTAGGGGATTATTTGCTTTTCGTCGTGTGTCTCGATCCTTCATATTGATTTTTGATAAATGATTCTTCACATCACTTTTGGATCTTTAGCAACAAAATGTAGCCCTCATGCCTTGTTAGGGCCTTTTCGGACTCGCCAATCTTCGCATCCCGCTTCAATAAGTTATGCCCTGGCTATAAACTCAAATTAATACCGAGCAACTTTTAAACGATCTTGTGCTAGAAGCTAAGTAACTTTTCAAGTCGTACAACCTTATTTATTGTAGATAAATTTATTAGCAAGCGATGGGAGAATAGGCTTATAATCAACTCACATAAATTCACAAAAAAATACCAAACTTATAATTGACTCTATCATCTCTCGTTCTCCACAATTTAAAATCTCAAGGAATGAGACTCGTGGATGCTTAGCCAATTAAATCAAAGTTTTGGGTTTTCGAGTCATCTATAGGATATTTCAAACTCTTAGACCTTTTCAAGTTTAGAATTCGCATTTTAAAGTTCCCTTGATAAATGACTCTCTAGGATCAATTATAGGAACTTGCGAAAAGTTCTTGTTCTTAACACGTGAGAGTTAAGACTTTCGCGTTTTAAAGTTCCCTATATAAAAGCCTAGCAAAACTTGACTTAAACATGTTAAGGATACTAGCTAGAGTAAACTTAGATAAGTAAACTCGGGTTGAGTCAAAATATTCACGACTTTGAAAAAATTTAAACCACTTTATGAAACTTTATTTTAGCAAGGAGAGTAAATAACGATAACAAAGGAAAATACTACTATACTACTAGGCCAAAATAGATTAAAAATTTTGAAAAATGTCGAAAAATCAAATTTTCCGGTTAAAATGAGGACAAATTCATGGAAAAACCCACTTACTTCGATAGAAGTCCCCCCTACACTTGATATAAACATTGTCCTCAATGTTTAAGCATGTGGGTGTAAACTCCCCTACACTTATGACATTGTGCACTTTGTTTAAATCTTGCTAAGGAAAGGACAACTATAGTGATTTAAATGTGAACATATAAGATATGAAATATTGAATCATGACAGTTTAGGATAGAACCGGGAAGATGGGTACACGGGATCACGGTTCGTCAAAAGTCATCGAGAATGGATCTTTGAAGCTTTAATCCCTGCACAGAAGAAGAAACAAGACAACAAACACATATGGGGCCCCCCTACACTTATTATGAAAACGGTAAAGGATAGATCACGGGTTGCCTCCCGAGAATCACTTGTTTTTGTTAACCGAGTCACGAGCCTGACTCGACCCAGAATATAATTCAAGGGAAACGTGGTGAGGGATGGAATCATCTCATTAGAGATGTCCTCACCAAAGTACAACTTCACGCGCTGGCCATTCACCTTAAAATTAGGCCCATTTGGCTGAGAAAGCTCAATGGTGCCATATGGGAAGATTTTGGCGACAGTGAATGGACCAGACCAGCGGCTCTTCAACTTTCTCGAGAAGAACTTCAACCGAGAGTTAAAGAGTAAGACTTGATCACCAACGTGGAACTCTCGGTTCTTAATCCTAGAATCATGGATGATCTTGGTCTTCTCCTTGTAGATCAGTGAGTTCTCATAAGCTTGATTCCTTAGTTCGTTGAGCTCGTTGAGTTGAATCTCCGAAGATCGCCAGCTTTGTTGATATCGAAGTTAGCCCACTTCAAGGCCCAGTATGCCTTATGTTCCAGCTTGATGGGGAGGTGGCATGCTTTCCCGTACACAAGACGATAAGGTGTAAAACTAATCGGGTTCTTATAAGCGGTACGGAAAGCCCACAAAGTATCATCTAATTTATCGGCCCAAGAGGCACGATGCTCTCCCACAGTACGCTCCAGAATTCGCTTCAATCCACGGTTAGAAATCTCGGCTTGACCATTGGTTTGAGGATGATAAGCGGTGTAAAGACGGTGATTGACACCATACTTAGCCATGACTCTTGCAAATTGATCATTGCAAAGATGAGTCCCGTGGTCACTGATTATAGCACGAGGAACACCGAATCGAGCAAAAAGCTGCTTCAAAAAGTTCACAACCACCCTCGCATCGTTCGTAGGGAGAGACTTAGCTTCAACTCATTTAGACACGTAGTCAACGGCTACGAAGATGTACTTGTTCCCTTTAGATGATGGAAATGGCCCCATAAATTCGATGCCCCATACATCAAAGATTTCACATTCTTGTATGAAATTTTGAGGCATCTCATCTTTATGTGTGATCTTGCCTTGGTGTTGGCAAGCATCACAATTTTTAACAATCTCGTGAGCATCACGATAAATGGTGGGCCAATAGAATCCCGAGTCAAACACTTTCTTCGCGGTGTAGTTGGGACCAAAGTGACCACCGATGGGTCCTTTATGGCAAGCATCAAGGATTTGTATCGCTGCCCGGCCCATCAACACATCGACGAATGACAAGATCCGCATATTGTTTGAAAAGGTAATGGTCGTCCCAAAAATAGTGTTCAATATCTTTAAAGAACTTTTTCTTTTGTTGGGACGTTAACCCTTCCTTGAGAATTCCACCCGCTAAGTAGTTTGCAATGTCCGCAAACCACGGGGTGTCATCAAGATTAGAATTGTTAGACATTAAGGTCTCAAGGGTAAAAGAGTCATTGATCTCTTGGTTCGGATGATCCCCTTGATAAGGATCCTCAAGTATACTTAGATGATCCGCGGCTAGGTTTTCGGCTCCCGTTTGTCACGAATTTCAATGTTAAATTCTTGAAGGAGCAAAACCCAACGAAGAAGTCTTGGCTTAGAATCTTGTTTAGTCAACAAGTACTTCAACGCGGAATGATCGGTATACATGATGGTGGTAGAAAGGACAAGATAGGGGCGGAACTTCTCAAAAGCATACACTACAGCTAAAAGCTCTTTTTCGGTAGTGGTATAATGCAATTGAGCCCCCGTCATTGTCTTGCTAGCATAGTGGATTGGTTGGAAGTGTTTGTTCACTCTTTGGCCCAAAACCGCTCCAATAGCAAAGTCGCTAGCATCACACATCAATTCAAAAGGTAGCTCCTAATTAGGGGTAACCAAGATCGGTGCCTTAGTTAGCTTATCCTTAAGAAGAGCGAAGGATTCAAGACACTCTTTAGAAAAGATGAAAGGACTATCTTTTTCCAAGAGGTGGGTCATCGGGTGAGCGATTTTAGAAAAATCTTGAATGAATCGACGATAGAAGCCCGCATGACCAAGGAAACTTCTCACACCCTTCATGGTTGAAGGTGGAGGTAATTTGGCTATGACATCCACTTTAGCACGGTCCACTTCAAGACCGGCTTTTGAGATTTTATGTCCAAGCACAATGCCTTCTTTTACCATGAAATGGCATTTTACCCAATTTAGAACAAGGCGAGTGTCTTCACACCGCTTAAGCATGCATTCTAAATTGGCAAGGAAAGAAGAGAAAGAATCACCATAGACCGAGAAATCATCCATGAAGACTTCCATAGTTTCTTCAACCATGTCATGGAAGATAGCCATCATACACCTTTGGAAAGTCCTGGGAGCATTGCATAAGCCGAAAGGCATTCGTTTGTAAGAAAATGTTCCATAAGGACAAGTGAATGTGGTTTTCTCTTGGTCTTTGGGATCGATGGGAATTTGAAAATACCTGGAGAAACCGTCTAAGAAGCAGTAATAGTCATTACCCGCTAGACGTTCGAGCATTTGGTCCATAAAAGGAAGGGGAAAATGATCCTTTCTCGTAGCATCATTGAGTTTGTGATAGTCTATACAAACTCTCCACCCTGTAACGAGACGAGTAGGAATCAACTCGTTGTTTTCATTAGGCACAACGGTGATTCCTCCTTTCTTATGCACACAATGGACCGGACTAACCCATGGTGAATCCGAGATAGGGCAGATCATTCCCGCATCAAGAAGTTTGATAACCTCTTTTTTGATAACATCATGGATCTTGGGATTCACCCTTCTTTGGCTTTGAATAGTGGGTTTAAAGTCGTCCTCCATGAGAATTTTATGTGTGCAAAAGTGAGGATCAACTCCACGTATATCGGAGATTTTCCAAGGAATCGCTTTCTTGTGATTCTTCAGTACGGCGATAAGTCGAGATTTTTCTTCCTCTTTCAAGTCCTTTGCGATGATGACGGGTTACTTCTTGTTGTCTTCAAGGAAAACGTACTCGAGATGAGATGGTAGGTCCTTAAGATCTAAATCCGGAGGATTTTCGATGGAAGGCGTAGTCAAATTCGGTTCATCGATAGAGATATCCTTAGGAGATGGTGGAGAAATATTGTCCGCATTGAGAAGTTTCTCAATGGTACGAATGTCTTCATCCCAATTAGAGGGAGAATCGTCATATTGCAAATCCACATCTCCCAAAGTTGCTTCAAATTCTTTCAAGATGAATAACTTTCTCCAAATGGAGTTAGTGATGGAGCAATAGAGGCAACGGTCTCAACAATGGGTAGAGAAGAAGAACCACTTTTACAAGCGTCTTTGAAATTTTCTTCACAAGCCTCATCAAGAACGTCAATGAAATTAACACTCTCGTTTTCAGAAGGCTGCTTAGAAAGTTTACCCATGTTGAAGACGATTTTATCGTCACCAACTCTCATGATTAATTCGCCCGCGGCTACATCAATGAGAGTGCGAATGGTCCTCAAGAATGGACGTCCAACGATTAATGGAACACGGGGGTCCATCTCGTAGTCAACGACAACAAAATCCGCCGGAAAGGTAAATTTGTCGACACCAACGAAGACGTCTTCGGATATCCCCACCGGATAAGCAACCGTACGGTTAGCTAATTCCAATGTCATTCATGTGGGGACTAGCTCGGGTAGAGACAATTGTTTCCAAACGCTTAGAGGCATTAAGTTGATACTAGTACCTAGATCGGCTAGGGCCATACAATTCTCTACCCCGGGGAAGTTGCAAGGAATGAGAAAACGACCCGGATCACCAATTTTGGTTGGTAATTTCCTTAAGAGCATTGCGGAGCAATTCTCATTAAGTTGGGTCTGAGCGATATCAAGGAGTTTCTCCTTATCACTGAGAAGATCTTTAAACATTTTGGCATACTTCGGCATGTGAGCGAGAGCCTCAGCAAAGGAGATATTAAAACTCAGTTGTTTAAACATTTTGAGAAAGTTAGAAACCTGAATATCATCCTTGTTCTTCAACTTCTCTTTCCTCAACCTTGAGGGATAATCTATATTGGTTTGAGATGAAGGCTTTGGGATGGAATTCTCACTCACATCCTTGGGTGGTGGAGCGGTGGAAGTAGAAGGTGGAGGAATTGGAAAGTAGAAGTTGGAGGAATTGGAGAAGTAGACTCGTTTTCCTTTGTCACAATCACCGGTGTAGGTGTAGGAAGCTCGGGTTCCTTTAAACCTTTTCCACTGTGAGTGGTGATTGCTTTCATCTCCCCTCTTGTATTAGCAATGGTGTTACTCGGAAGAGAACCCGATCCAGAGGCTTGATTACTTGGGAAGAAACTAGCCATCATGTTTCTTAAGTCATTCGTTTGACTTGCCAAAGTGTTTCGCATATCGGCTCGAAGATCATTTCCTTGTTTCACCATATCTGCTTTCGTGTTGGCCATTTCCCGCTGAAGATTTTGCACTATCACATCATTAGTCCTCATGTAAGTTTCAACGTCTTGGTGTAATGCGGTGGGTTGGTTGGGAGGAAAAGCATGGTAGGCAGGTGGTTGATAAGCGGGTTGTTGGTAAACTTGGTTGTTTCTTTGAGGTGGATATGGGTTTCTTTGGGTTTGAAATTGATTTGGAGCACGAGGTTGGTTTTGATTGTTGCGATTGAGGTTGTTTGGGTTTTGTGGTGGAAAACCGGGTGGTGAAAGAAAGTTGTTTGAGCGATAGCTGAGCAAATTGCAGTCACCTTGTGACAATCCGTCAATTTATGGTTGATATTTTATTCTCAAATATTATTTAAAAACATTATTTTAATGTTACAATATGAACTCACTTATTTTTGGGAAGAAATTTGGATTTACGTCTTGGAGTAGCATCGACTACATCTAAACCGGAGGATTCAACGTTACGTGCTTACGTTTACATACACCGTCTTTGGTGGCAGTCCGACATTTCAGAAAATAAATTTGTCCATGAATATTATTTTGGAGTTTTAAATTTGTGTTGGTTCATAAACTCACAAATTTACGAGAAGAGATTAGGACTTACGATTTTATTTTAACGTCCTTTACGACTAAACCGGAAACCTTAGGATTACGTATTTACGTTTTCGAACTCCGTTTTTGATGAAACAAATTTTATTTGATTCGTTTTGTGACGTTGATTCATAATTTATAAAAACGCTTTTCGTAAAACGACTCGAGGGCACGCAAATCGAGGAAACTAGAATCGAGGAGTACCCGTAATTAAATGGGGATGAGACAAAACAAGTTTGCCCACCCCCACTATATGAGGCGTCCAACATAAGCCAACACCATGTGTGTGGTGTCAAGCCTTGAACTACTTACTTTACACTTGTCTACTAAAGCTTAAAGTTTAAGCTACTTACATCAAAACCACTACCTACACTTCACACATACCATTTACAACATGCAAACTAGCTACAAACACTCTCATCTCTCTCTCTAACCTCATTAGTGCCGTCCCATTTTTCACCACAAACCACCATCACTTGATCAAAATTAACCATGAAATCTCATGTTATTTACATACATGATGAAGCCCTTTTAAAACCCTATTGATTAGTGGTGCTTATAACATCCAAGGAGGAGTTTTCATGGAGTAGTAGGGCTGATTTTCCACAAGGTATCTATGAAGAATGGTGGTCTTGAAGATGGTCTTGGTGCATCACAAGTTTCTCCATCAAATTCCATGTTTTGATCACAACCAACATCAACTTGGTGGTATAAAGATTGTCCTCCTCATCTTCTTGTTATTTTGATTATGTAAACATGTATTTTATTTCCTATTGTATATGTATATGATGATTATATGATGATAAAAATGTTATGTGGGGATTTGGTGTGATAAACAT
Source organism: Glebionis coronaria (assembly GCA_025667525.1). Lineage (NCBI taxonomy): Eukaryota > Viridiplantae > Streptophyta > Magnoliopsida > Asterales > Asteraceae > Glebionis > Glebionis coronaria. The sequence goes on from CM046874.1 coordinate 548,905,824, forward strand.
GATTAAAAAGGTGAAAAACTATAAAGAACAAGACTAAAATCTTGCTTAAAAGTGATGGCTGTATAAAACAGTAAAGAAACATGTCATGAACTCATAAAATGATGAATTATGATGGATTTACAGTAAGCTATGGGTCTTGTACACATGTGAGAGTTGGTCATGCAATGGAATCATTGTAATGAGTAAGATATGGTCAAAACAAGTTTGAGGTACAAATCTGAGTTCACTGTTTTGGACGATTTTTAGAAAATACTTAGAAGCTGATTCAACAGTAGCTATAGAAGAGTTAAATGGAGCACATATCATGTAGTTTATGTGATAAAAATTTGAGCTTCTATCTCCATATAGAACTCTAGATATGGCAGTGTTGGTGAAAGTGAAGATAAAAATCAGATTTTCCAAATTAAAGTATAATACTATTATATAAGCACTCAAATTATAATGTATAAAATGTAAAAGTAAAACCCACTAACTTATAAAACTTATTTATATAAATATGTAAAAGGGTAAATGAATGAATAACTTATATAAATGGTAGTAAAATAATACTTATAAGTAATAAAAACTATAAACTTGACTTTTACGACTTTTTCGGCTAATACCGTAAAATTAACGTTTTTGTTAAATAAAACTTAGATGGTTGGACCCGTCTAATGTAAACTTTATAAAACTTATATACTGATATATAAACATGTATAACAAGTAAAAACTGATAAAACCCGAACTATATAACATACGGGCATTAACGGACTAAATTAACGTTATTGGACTAATAATTGGACTAAATAAGATAAACACTTATAAAAAGAACTTATTGGGCTTAACCCATTTGGGCCCAACTTGTAAAGTGTAGATACTGATAATATAAGTATAACAAGTATTAATACAAGTTAAGAACTTATAATAAGCTTATTGGACCTAAAACACGTAAATAGGTAAAACGAGAAAACTAGTATAAAAGTTATCGACACATAACACAAAAATGAGTAAATGAGGATATGTAAACCCACTTGATCATTATATATATATAATCATCATATGTATACATAATTGGTATTTTTATAAAGTCATTGGACATGAGTCTAAGACCGAGTATTATCTGTCTAGGTTTCCGTGATTGAAGCACGTACCGTACATCCGAATTGCCGATAACCCGCCTTCCCACATCAACGTGAGTTCATAGCCTCGCACTCTTTTAAATGTTTTTATAAATGTTTTATAAACCCGCGAGGGAGATAACATGTTTGTTTTTATAAAATAGGACACCATTTGTCCCGATTGTTTGTTTATTGATTTGGACCCGAATGATTGAATGACCCGATTGTATGACCCGATAAATGATTAAAGGACCCGATAGATGAACTTAAATGGATTATTAAAGTTAGGTTATGTCACAAAAAGTCCCATTAGCATGAATTGTGAACTACCGGGATTTGGTAGACGCTTATGCATTTAATAGTACTATTTGGGGACGATCACCCCAGTTCGCGCCTTGACGGTTGATCCCCGTCGTGCCACATTGATTGGTAAGCGAATTTATGTATGAGAAGATTTCCATAGCGTGACCTTTGTGACGACACACTACTTTAGATGGGCAAAATTGAGTATCGGGTTAGCTACCCGTTGTTGGTTTAGTAAGGTAACAATGTCATGCGGCTTATAATAATCCGACTAACGAAATACTACTAGACGCTCAAAATTACGACGTATTGCCTGACTAGCAATACAGGGTCATACTATTGATATTATATTTGTGTTTTGGTTTTCATAACCATATTCATATGACGGTTTTTATTTTCATACAACGTCATAAGACGTATTGTATAATGTTTTTACGACATTGGTTCGTATAATGATTTTTCATAATCATATTCATATAACGGTTTTTATTTAACTTTATACAACGTCGTAAGACGTATTGTATGATGTTTTTACGACATTGGCTCGTATAATGATTTTTAAGGCAAATGCCTATATTGTGATTTTCGATAAAGATTTGTATAAAACGACTTTGGCTATTTTATGGCCTATTAAAATGATTTGTACAAAATGATTTTCAGTAATAATTTTATACTGATATTATATTGATGGATTTTATTAAACTCTATAAATTTACTCGGCGTTATCGCTGACCTTTTCTTTTAACATGTTTTATCTCAGGTACTTGAAGGTAATTCTCGGGAAGACAACAAGAATTCATGGCCCGCACTTAAACAATATTTTCCATTCAAATACTTTGTAAAACTTTGTATGAAATAATATGACTTGGGACCGATGTAACTTTGATATTTATGAATGGAAATGCTTTATTAATAAACGACGCGATTTTTATGCGTTGTCTATGATGTGAGTAATGTGCTATCCCGTAACACCAACTAGTCTTCCGCTGTATTGAGTTGTATAAATTTGGGGGTGTTACAGTTTGGTACCAGAGCTCTCGTTATAGAGAACGAAAGATTTTTAAAACCAAGGTTTTGAATAAAACATTTCAAAATGTTTTAATTATAAACATTTTTCTAAAAATGTCTAAAAATCTTTTGACTATAACGGTGCCGAAGAATTCCCGAGTTACCAACAAGGCCAAGACTGAGAAGTGTTATTTTAATATATATATATATATATATATAACTTGGATTATATATGTATATATATGATGTAATTTTATTACATGATTGTTTGATGATTATTTTTATTTTTATACGAGGTATTTATACGACGTAAATTGTCACAAGTAACCCTAAATCCCCTAGTAAATTAATCGAAACTATTCTCGTAGGAATTCTAGCCATCCTAGATCTAAACCAAGTTGTGGATATTTATGAACCCAACAAATGGTTGATATTCGTAGAAATGTAGATATTAGTTGATTGTGATATTGAAAAAGAATTGGCGAGATTAAAATCGATATCGATGTCATGACGATCTTTCCTTATAGAGTGGAGTTTGACAAAACATTACCACCTAGAAAGATGTCATATTATTCGTTGTCATCCAATTCTTAAATTGGAAATCGAAAGGGTGAATGTTGCACTTGAGGCTGTCATTGGAACCGTTACCCAAAAGCCTCATGCCACTAATACCTTTCCGAGAAGTTTAGTTGAATGATCAAGTCATTTTATATTAATGACTCATTTGATAATTGTTGTTGTAAGAGATATAGGATTGGAAATTAAGTGTTGATAGTATCGAGCTTTTATTGCCCTATGAAGGTATAAAAATCAGATTGAAAGTATTGGAGAATGAGGTAGAATATCGCATTGAGTATAAAACTTGTTATAACTTGAATAAAGTAAAATTTAACCCGTATGAAATATGAGATTGATAAGAGGAAGTCGTTAAGTCCTGTGATTGAATTATAAGGTTTTAAAAGATTGTTAGTTTGTGTTAAGGGCTGTTCCTAGGCCATTGTCCACTGACGAGGATGCCTAGTGTCCAAGAAATAAATTGAAGAAATCTTCTTCTGGATTGAGACCGATGGATCTTTCGGGACATGTGGAACACCTAATGACTCTTGTAGATTAATATTCATTGTGGTATCTTTTAAAAATAATCCCTAACTTAACTGAGATATCAGTTGGTAGGATGAGTTCTGAGAATTGTATGACATAGTGACACATAATGTGTTACGGTACAATTTGACTTGTTTGTGATTAATAAAAAGACTACCTTTGATTGCTAAATTCTACATGTACCGATGTTATCTATCCTTTATTGCTTCATCCTAATGTTCGCATTAGTGATGCAACCATTGAACAAGTACTCATCTCGAATTGAGTTACGTTGTAGATTATTCTTGTTGAGTGCCATCGAGGTCATGAACCTCATGATTATTTGGCTAAGCTCATTTCCTATTATATTGTAGTTAGTTCTTGGTGAACAAGCTTTCATCACTCTTCTGCAGATCACACACTGTTTTTATAAAGTCAAAACGGTATCCTTTGAAAAAAATTGAATTTTCATCACTATATGGATTATTTAAAGTGAGATTTATGAGTAATCATTATCGAAATGAATTTGTTTATGAAACCCTTTGGAAAAACTTAATTGTTTTCATAACAAAGAAAATCTTTGTAAATTTATTTTTGATTCTTATTTAAGAATGAAGCATGGAAATGTTTTTATTATAAACATGATGATAAAATTTTGACGAACTGAGTATTGCATCGTTAATCTTGAAATTGTATATAGTTGCGCGCCTACATACAATTTGGAATGGACCATGCAAGGCTGATTAGTAGTCACCATAAAACTAATTAATAAACACTACATTTTCTTTGAAGATTGAGAAGAATTAAAAATTTATGAGATCTGCAAGAAGTGAAAAATAGGGACATAATGTTAGGGATACCTACATATGTGCCTGTAGCATCTATTCTTCTAAGTCAAATTTACTCATCTGTGGAAATTGTCTTATTTGACAATTGAGAATTCTTTCTTGTCCAATTCTCCCGTAGTGAGATTCTTAGGAAAAGTATCTAATTACCGAGTGTTGATACCCGACTGGATGTATTGATGTTCTTATCATTTCTTATGATTTGATTTCATTTGAATGACCTGGGTAACGATCCGAGGAGCTTTCGAATGCGTACTCAAATTCTGAAAACATGGGATATATTCATATTCGTTAAATGTTTTCGTCTGTATCTGATTTGAAATTCTCTCGCATAGATTATGCGTTGACCTTACTCTTTTAATAGTAGTTGTGTCTCCATATATCCTTGAAATTGTGAAGGATTATGAATTATTATTAGTCTTTTGAGAAGTTCACATCTTATCGACAGCAATGCAACTGGAAAGTTGATAGTGCCCGTAGAATGGATTGATTGATTATGACATGACGACATTGTCTTAATTGATGGGAACTCAAGTAGAATTACCCTAAATGATAAGATGTTGATTATCAAAAATGATCTAAATAATTCTTGGTGGATGACCATATCCTGCATTTAGACTTGAAATTATACCGTGAATGGTTGTGAATTAGTCTTAGATATTATAATCTAGAAAGAACCTAATATGAATTTATTAAAAGATGTTTATGTTACCTGAAGTTTTAGGAAGTATTTGCTGATGAATTACCTAGACTTTTGCCATTTAGGCAAGTTGAAATTGGTATTGATTATATTTCCGGTGCTGCACTTGTGGCTTGTGCACTGTACGTCAGCACCATCTAAATTAAAGGAATTACCGTACAACTGAGAGAGTTGTCGGAAAAAGATATTATACCAAGCCTGTCATCATGAAGAGCTATGGTGTTATCATTCCTTATATTTATAGATTACTATAAACTGAGTAAATTGACAATCGAAAACAATATCCATAACTCGAAATGGAAGATTTGTTCGATCATTTACAAGGTTCTAGCGTATGTTTTAAAGATTTGATCCACGGCATGGTTATTATCAACTTCGCGTCCGCGAAGAAGATTATGTATTCCAATCACTACATCCGGTACTGGTAATGAACATTATGAGTTTCACGTGATGTCGTTTGGATTGACTAATGCACATGTAGCATTCATAAATTTGGTGAATCACGTGTGTATGCTGTAATTTGATAAATTCACGCTTGTGATCATTAAGGATCATTTGTTTGTTTATAAGAATAAGAATGAGTTAATAATTATTTATAGATTGCCCTGAATTGGCCGAACAATGAAAACATGTACCTTAAATATTTAACATAAGACTTAAGACTTAATTCTTTACATGATTTAACCGTGTGATTAATAGATAATGGAAGCTATATTGACTTTTCAAAGATTAGAACCATTAACGCTTAGGGATTAAAAACTTAATCCTTTACATAAAATGACCGTTGGATTAATAATGGTAAGATGTATGCATATAGACACTTCAAAAATTAAGAGCCCTTTTAAGACTTTGGATTTTACCAAAAAGAAATGGAAATATGTTTTGACAAATGTTTTAACAAAGGATTTTTAAAGGGATTATTCCCTTATACACAAACCATTTAACTAAACTTCTGTTTAGGGGTAAATGTTTGTGTATACCTCAAGATAACTTAAGAAGGACTGAGTAAAACCATTTATACCATAACCTGAAAACTTAAAACGACAATTTTTGCTTTTCAAACTAAGAAAACTTTGACCAAAGTATAAACAAAGGTTTTTTCGAACATTTACGAATCTTATTAAATATTTTCGATAAATCAACAAAAATCTTGTTAATTAAATTCAAATTTATTTTGAACATTTTTATATAATTGGTCGAACAAAGAAATTTAAACTTTTAACGTTTACGTTTCATAAAAATTAAATATTTATTGTTAATTTACATATAATAATTATCGACGCTTTAGACGCCGGATTGAGAAAAACTGATAAAAATGATAGTTGAGACGAAACTGAAACATAAAAGATATGAAGAAAGAATTTTGAATAAATACAGTTATGATATTTATTTCATCAGGAGAAAGTGAACGTAATTACTGACGCATAACATAGAAAGAATATCTGAGTGAATTGTGGACATGATAATTATATCATCATGAGAAGTGAATATAGATACCGGTGCATTATGTAGAAAAGATAAAGAACCAGTTAGGACATGTTCCTTATTAATGAAGGTGCAAAATAAATTGCCGAGCAATATAAAAATAAACGATGTTTGTAAGAAGGATAATATAAATAATAAAAAGGGGTTCGCGGATAATGTGAACCATTAAAATTAAGAAGCCGATAGCGTTAAATATTTTAAAGACCACTTATGGTTGCCTAAATATGAAGGATTGTGAGATATGGTTATATTGGAATCTTGTAAGTATAAGTATTCTATTTATGTCATTTCTGACTAAAAGTATTTTTGTCTGAAGAAGTTGTACTTATGGCAATTATGAAGGCAGAGATCGCCTCATACATTAGTAAACGTTTAGTTATTGCAAAGGTCATCATCTGAATTTGATTCGATTTGGGTCATCGTCGACAGACTGACCAAATCTGCTAATATCATTCCCGTTAATGAAAAATGCAAAAGATTTATGTAAACATAGTGTGCCTGTATCGAACATCTTTATCAAGATCCTCGCTTCGCATCAAATTTCTAGAGATTTGCTCAGAAGTCATTGAGAACGAACCTTGATGAGAGTACTATGTACCACCCCAATCGAAGGGACGAGGTAAAGTAACGATACAAAATACTATAAGCGCTGTTCAATGTGTGAATGATTGACCTTTGGATATAGACCGTATAATCGTTTTCCTTTGGAGAGATTATCATTAATAATTATCTTATTAGGATCGAGATCGAATCTTGTTAGGATCTGAATCTTAGAGCATCTGTAAGCAGGAGTTGAGATGAAGACATTCGACATACACCCATTGTGAGTTGGACATGTCTTTTAGGTTTAAGGTTTCCTATGATGGTGAACCTAACCTTACAAAATACCCGACCCGCGAGACCTGAAATGATTGTTGAAATTAGGATCTGATTATTGACTGCCGGTAGTGGGCAAGAGGATATGTTAATATGAAAAGTAGATCTTGAAGTGCCAAATGGGTAGCGAAGTTATGCCACAATTTTTAACCTTGGAAAAATGAATTCATGATCTGACAAATCATGGGATATAAGTCCCCGTTGTATGGGACCATTAAGATGATGTAAAAGATTGGTTTGAAAGGCATATAAGCTGGATCTACCCTAGGACTTCAAGGACTGCGTGAATTATGTTTCGTAAATCAAACTTGATGGAATATCTATCAAGTGAGAATCTGATTATTCTTAGTAGAGCTTAGATCGGCGAAAAGTTGCATTCATCAAAAACCCGTGAACATCATGGATAGAGAAAGTAAGTCAACATTTAGCCTGATCTTATTCCCGTAGTTATGTTTGATGAAACTCGCGTATTATAATGGATTACACTTGTGAGAAAAGACCGAATGTGGAGGGAATACCCACATGGGTGTAACTCTATAAGAAGCGAGTAGTAAGGTAAGATGATCTTTGAGGACAAAGATCCTGTTTAGGGGTAAATGATGTGACAATCCGTCAATTTATGGTTGATATTTTATTCTCAGATATTATTTAAAAACATTATTTTAATGTTACAATATGAACTCACTTATTTTTGGGAAGAAATTTGGATTTACGTCTTGGAGTAGCATCGACTACCTCTAAACCGGAGGATTCAACGTTACGTGCTTACGTTTACATACACCTTCTTGGTGGCAGTCCGACATTTCAGAAAATAAATTTGTCCATGAATATTATTTTGGAGTTTTAAATTTGTGTTGGTTCATAAACTCACAAATTTACGAGAAGAGATTAGGACTTACGATTTTATTTTAATGTCCTTTACGACTAAACCGGAAACCTTAGGATTACGTATTTACGTTTTCGAACTCCGTTTTTGATGAAACAATTTTTATTTGATTTGTTTTGTGACGTTGATTCATAATTTATAAAAACGTTTTTCGTAAAACGACCCGAGGGCACGCAAATTGAGGAAACTAGAATCGAGGAGTACCCGTAATTAAATGGGGATGAGACAAAACAAGTTTGCCCCACCCCCACTATATGAGGCGTCCAACATAAGCCAACACCATGTGTGTGGTGTCAAGCCTTGAACTACTTACTTTACACTTGTCTACTAAAGCTTAAAGTTTAAGCTACTTACATCAAAACCACTACCTACACTTCACACATACCATTTACAACATGCAAACTAGCTACAAACACTCTCATCTCTCTCTCTCTAACCTCATTAGTGCCGTCCCATTTTTCACCACAAACCACCATCACTTGATCAAAATTAACCATGAAATCTCATGTTATTTACATACATGATGAAGCCCTTTTAAAACCCTATTGATTGGTGGTGCTTATAACATCCAAGGAGGAGTTTTCATGGAGTAGTAGGGCTGATTTTCCACAAGGTATCTACGAAGAATGGTGGTCTTGAAGATGGTCTTGGTGCATCACAAGTTTCTCCATCAAATTCCATGTTTTGATCACAACCAACATCAACTTGGTGGTATAAAGATTGTCCTCCTCATCTTCTTGTTATTCTGATTATGTAAACATGTATTTTATTTCCTATTGTATATGTATATGATGATTATAAGATGATAAAAATGTTATGTGGGGATTTGGTGTTGATAAACATGATTAAAAAGGTGAAAAACTATAAAGAACAAGACTAAAATCTTGCTTAAAAGTGATGGCTGTATAAAACAGTAAAGAAACATGTCATGAACTGATAAAATTATGAAGTAGGATGGATTTACAGTAAGCTATGGGTCTTGTACACATGTGAGAGTTGGCCATGCAATGGAATCATTGTAATGAGTAAGATATGGTCAAAACAAGTTTGAGGTACAAATCTGAGTTCACTGTTTTGAACGATTTATAGAAAATACTTAGAAGATGATTCAACAGTAGCTATAGAAGAGTTAAATGGAGCACATATCATGTAGTTTATGTGATAAAAATTTGAGCTTCTATCTCCATATAGAACTCTAGATATGGCAGTTTTAGTGAAAGTGAAGATAAAAATCAGATTTTGGAAATTAAAGTATAATACTATTATATAAGCACTCAAATTATAATGTATAAAATGTAAAAGTAAAACCCACTAACTTATAAAACTTATTTATATAAATATGTAAAAGGGTAAATGAATGAATAACTTATATAAATGGTAGTAAAATAATACTTATAAGTAATAAAAACTATAAACTTGATTTTTACGACTTTTTCGGCTAATACCGTAAAATTAACGTTTTTGTTAAATAAAACTTAGATGGTTGGACCCGTCTAATGTAAACTTTATAAAACTTATATACATATATATAAACATGTATAACAAGTAAAACCCGATAAAACCCGAACTATATAACATACGGACATTAACGGACTAAATTAACGTTATTGGACTAATAATTGGACTAAATAAGATAAACACTTATAAAAAGAACTTATTGGGCTTAACCCATTTGGGCCCAACTTATAAAGTGTAGATACTGATAATATAAGTATAACAAGGATTAATACAAGTTAATAACTTATAATAAGCTTATTGGACCTAAAACACGTAAATAGGTAAAACGAGAAAACTAGTATAAAAGTTGTCGACACATAACACAAAAATGAGTAAATGAGGATATGTAAACCCACTTGATCATCATATATATATAATCATCATATGTATACATAATTGGTATTTTTATAAAGTCATTGGACATGAGTCTAAGACCGAGTATTATTTGTCTAGGTTTCCGTGATTGAAGCACGTACCGTACATACGAATTGCCGATAACCCGCCTTCCCACATCAACGTGAGCTCATAGCCTCGCACTCTTTTAAATGTTTTTATAAATGTTTTATAAACCCGCGAGGGAGATAACATGTTTGTTTTTATAAAATAGGACACCATTTGTCCCGATTGTTTGTTTATTGATTTGGACCCGAATGATTGAATGACCCGATTGTATGACCCGATAAATGATTAAAGGACCCGATAGATGAACTTAAATGGATTATTAAAGTTAGGTTATGTCACTAAAAGTCCCATTAGCATGAATTGTGAACTACCGGGATTTGGTAGACGCTTATGCATTTAATAGTACTATTTGGGGACGATCACCCCAGTTCGCGCCTTGACGGTTGATCCCCGTCATGCCACATTGATTGGTAAGCGAATTTATGTATGAGAAGATTTCCATAGCGTGACCTTTGTGACGACACGCTACTTTAGATGGGCAAAATTGAGTATCGGGTTAGCTACCCGTTGTTGGTTTAGTAAGGTAACAATGTCATGCGGCTTATAATAATCCGACTAACGAAATACTACTAGACGCTCAGAATTACGACGTATTGCCTGACTAGCAATACAGGGTCATACTATTGATATTATATTTGTGTTTTGGTTTTCATAACCATATTCATATGACGGTTTTTATTTTCATACAACTTCATAAGACGTATTGTATAATGTTTTTACGACATTGGCTCGTATAATGATTTTTCATAATCATATTCATATAACGGTTTTTATTTAACTTTATACAACGTCGTAAGACGTATTGTATGATGTTTTTACGACATTGGCTCGTATAATGATTTTTAAGGCAAATGCCTATATTGTGATTTTCGATAAAGATTTGTATAAAACGACTTTGGCTATTTTATGGCCTATTAAAATGATTTGTACAAAATGATTTTCAGTAATAATTTTATACTGATATTATATTGATGGATTTTATTAAACTCTATGAATTCACTCGGCGTTATTGCTGACCTTTTCTTTTAACATGTTTTATCTCAGGTACTTGAAGGTAATTCTCGGGAAGACAACAAGAATTCATGGCCCGCACTTAAACAATATTTTCCATTCAAATACTTTGTAAAACTTTGTATGAAATAATATGACTTGGGACCGATGTAACTTTGATATTTATGAATGGAAATGCTTTATTAATAAACGACGCGATTTTTATGCGTTGTCTATGATGTGAGTAATGTGCTATCCCGTAACACCAACTAGTCTTCCGTTGTATTGAGTTGTATAAATTTGGGGGTGTTACACACCTTGAGGACGTGCTTGATAGCCTCCTGTAGCAAAGTTACCATTAGCGGCATACACATTTTCTGGATTGTCGTGAGTCGAAGGACAATCGGTGTATGAGTGAGATCCCCCGCATATTTCACATGATTGACTCATAGGATTAACTTGGGCATTGATAGCTTTGCTGTTGTTAGCGGTTTGGAGAGCAAGTGATTCAACAAGCGAAGTAAGCTTATCAATTCTAATGTCGCTCTCATTAGTGCTAGCACTAGCCACATTAGTCCGAACACTCTTGGTTTGCACTCTAGACTTGTTCTCAATAATGTCCCATGCGGCATTAGAAGACTTAACCAAAATATTACGCCCCCCCCCCCCCCCCCCCCCCCGAAGCACTATTTAGTGAATCTTGGTCATTCATGCTTAAACCATTGTAAAAAGTATTAATTTGACGTACTTTTGTGAAACCATGTTGTGGACACTTTCTTAAAAGTTCGTTAAAAGGGTCCCAAGATTCACTAAATGTCTCACCGTACTTTTGTTCAAATGTAATGATTTCATTCCGCAAAGCGGTAGTACGTGAGGGTGGGAAAAAGTAGTTAATGAACTTGGTCTCTAAATCCGTCCACGAAAGAATACTTTGTGGCGGTTCCTTATCAATCCAATTCCGGGCTTGTCCCTCTAAGGAGAAAGGAAACAGTTGCAAGCGAATCACTTCTTGTGATACCCCATTGTACTTAACCGTATTGGTGAGCTGAAGAAACCTTTTTATATGGTCATGAGGATCATCAAGTGAACGCCCCAAGAAAGGTTGAGCAGAGACCATTTGAATGAAGCCAGATTTGAGCTCAAAATTGTTAGCTCCAATCTCGGGTATGACAATAGCATCGGTGTTGCCCTCTACGTGTGATTGCAAAAGCTCGATCATTGGTTGATTGTCCATGGTGACAATAGGTGGAGTAATGACTTCGGCTTGAGCTACTTTCTTCTTACGAGCACGAGTATGCATCCACACCTACAAAAGAAAAATAGACAAGAAATATTTTTGGTTTTTTATGTTTTTCTATTTTTTTGTATTTTTGAAATTTTTTTGTTTTTTATGGATTTTTGAAAATTTTAAGCAAGAAAAATAACATTCAAAAGTGAACGGATCCCAAAATCCAACGCGTCTCTCACTTAAAACCGTTAATCTTAACGAAAAGAGCCGGCAGCGGCGCCATTTAATAACTAGGTTTTCACTTAGTTATGAAAGTTCGTAATTCTAGTCTTTTCGAATTGATTATTGGTAGAAAGTGAGACTCAATTGTTCTTAGTGGAAAATAAAAGGGTTTGATTATCTATTTTAAGCTAAAGATGAAAATGTCGTTGAGTAAATAAGTAAAGATGAAAGCTTGAAAATTTAAAACTAAAATTGAAGACTTTAAAAATTGAAAAGTAAATAATTAAAACTTGTAAAAATGTAAACTTTAAAATTTAAACTAAATAAAAACCAGTTAGAATAATTCTAAGTAAAAAGACGGGAAAAATAAAAATTCAAAAACTGAAAGTACAGAACCTTATCCGGAATGTTATCCGGATTGAAGACAGGAGGTTTATCCGGAATAAGTTGGGAAGCTTATCCGGAATAATCTTCTTCTACTTATCCGAAAAAATGACTTTGTGAGCTTATCCGTAAAAATGACTGAGAAGGCTGCTATTCGGAATCGGCAAGTAGGTGTTATCCAGAATACTATCCGGAATGAAGAAGTGAAGGTTATCCGGAATACTATCCGGAATCCTAGAACTGCAACTTATCCGGAATGAACTTCTACAGGTTACCCGGAATCAAGGCTGAGAGCTTATCCGGGATCCTTCTTCTTTTACTTATCCGGAATAATGACTTTGTGTGCTTATCCGGAATGTTTTCCGGATTCTTATCCGGAATAACTCAAAATACCACTATCCGGAATAATCTGAAGTACCAACTATTCGGAATGACTGAGGAGTGCTGTTTATCCGGAATAATCTTAAGAATGACTTATCCGGAATACTTGAAACGTAAACTTATCCGGAATGCATGACTATCTGGAATAATTGTAACATGATTCTTATCCGGAATATCTGAAGGTGTAACTATTCGGAATAATGGAAATGTAACTTATCCTGAATAAAAGGGTTTAAAAAATGTTCCGTATAACAAACTAGTAATAAGCAAAAATAAGCCAAAAATCAATAAGCACTTTACCAAAAACTTAATCAAAAGGATTTTAAGAAAAAGTAAATAAGCTAGAATTTAAAAACTCTTAAAATACTAAATACTAGAAATTAATAACCAATTTTTAATAAAAATATTAACTTATCAAAAACAACTTATTATTTTTTTTAGAACTATTAAGCATAAAGATTAAGACAATAAGAACTTAAATAAAGAAACTTTTAAAATCACCAACTCAATAAGCTCAATCAAATAAGCTACACAATCAAACCATCAACAAGATTAAAATAAAACTACATGATTATCAAGACTAAGTAAAAGATTAAGAACGGTAGAATGAGAATTAAGAAAATAAGCTTGATTGATTAAAGATTAATATTCAAAGATTACAAGATTAAAGTTGATAAGCTTGAAAAACTAGAGAGAAGAAAAATTAAACACACTTAAAAACTAAAAATAAACTACCACTACTAAAAACTAACCACCTAACACCCTCCTAATGACATATTAGGAGGGTATTTATAGGAGGTGGGGAGATTAAGTGCTTAAGCTATCTTCTTTCTTTCTTCTCGTCTCGACTCGACTTAATTTCTTTGTCTTTCTCGACGTCGTCTCGGGATTTGTCGATATAAGTTGAACTTGTCTTATAATTTTCTTCAATAATTAGACTTGAGTTCTTCAACTTCTTAAACTTCCGTCTTTAGACTTTTTCTTTGAGAAATCTTCAGAATAGGCCTTTGACTTCCGTTCTTTTTTTTGCATTCTCGATCTTTCGACTTCGTCTATAGTCTTTTTCTTCGATAAAAGCCCGTGATAGCCCATGTTTTCTTCCTTTTGCATCTTTTGGTCCTAAAACACAATAAAAACACAAGCCACGCATAATTCCGACTTTTACGACATAAAATACACGTTTTGGTCTTGTTATTATTGGAAATAAGTGGTAAAAGGATAAGTGTTTTCACACTTATTAGCCTATATAAGGACTCCTCAACCTGTGAGAGAGCCTTGTTCCATTTTTTCTCTTTAAACATTGTAATTCCTTTTTAAAATTTATAAAAGTTGGTATTTTAAGAAAATTTTAATTCCTTTTTATGTTTTTGAAAGTTGGTGTTGTTTAAGGGTAATTCTGAGTTCCATTTGATGTTATAAAGGTGCTTTGATCTTGTGGTTAAAGCATGTTTATGTTTGGTAAGGATTTCATGTTTGAAAAAACCTTGAAACCAGTCATCTGTTTTTGACATTTATCTTGTACTAACCCTTATTCAAAATCCATAAGCCCTTGCAAGCTTGTTGACACCAAGCTAGTGAAGGTTTATCAACCTTTGGATAGGTTGTTTGCTGCTTGTGTTAAAGAAATCAAGCCCTTGAGGTTCTACTTTGAACCATCAACCAAGGTACATATCATCTTCTTTGTTCAAGGACCTTGGTCACTCTCTAGTTGTTGAGAGTGGTCCAAGGAGCATAGCTGACCCCTCTAGGAAGTTGTGGGGGATAGGTATAACCTCTTTTTAAGTTTCCTCTAAAAAAATTTATGTTCATGTCTGATATGAAGTTTGCCATGTGATTTGTTGCTCTGGTGTTTATGCTTTGTGTTTTATAGTTTTATTTGTTAGTTGTCACCTAGTTGAGGTAATTGAACCTTAAAATCAGTAGGTTGTTTGATTGAATAAAAATTTTGTTTGAAAAAGGACTAAAACAAGGCTGCTTGGGATTTTGGCATCATGAGGCCTTGTAGCCTTGTGCCCTTGGTTCTTAGGGTTTGGGGTGTCTAAACAAGTCATATGCAACTGGTTTTGGTTATTGGTTAAGTATCAAGAGGTTTGGAAAAGGTTTTTGAAGTTTTAGAAAAATCTGATAAAATTGGTTTGAATTTGGTCAAACACATCAGATCCAATAAAATCTTTGTTTGTTGGATCTAAGGTCTGAAATCTGGCTTGGGAAGAGTTTAGGTGATAAGCTATCTGTGCAGTATCTGTTTGTTGAATTTGGTGGCTTATTGTGGGTGCTAGAGCTTATCAAAGTTGGCTGAAGTGGTCATTTGCATCAACAAAGTGACCAGCTCAATTTTGCATTGCATTTTGTTATCTAGTGTATGCCCTGCTTATTTGCTGCTTGGAACTTGTTTTTGTGCTGCTTGTGAGACTATTTGGCTATTTGGATTGCTTATTTGAGTGCCTATAAGCTAACTGGCTTATTGGCCTAATTTGTCCAAAATCTGTTGTCATTTGGTCAACTGACCACTTGATTCACAAGGACTCTACCTTGAGTTCTTCACAAAAATTGCTTAAAACAAGGTTACAAACAATCCCTAAGCATTTGGTTAATATTGGTGGACTTTAACTTTTGGTCAAATAAGCACATTTTGGCTTATGTCTGAGAACTGCTTATTGGTACATGCAACAACTTGGCTTTTGTAGTAGGTGTCATTTTTCTCAGCTTAATATCATCTTTGGGAAGTTACAAGTCAATTGGTTAAGCTTTTGCTAGGAAACTAGCTTATTTTGCTTTTTTCAGCCAGCTTATTTGCTCTTACAACTTATTATACTTCGATTTTGTGAATTTTATGATTGATTATTCTTAGTTAAGCTATTTGTGAGCTTTTGCAAAAAGAATCAGCTTCTGAAACGTCCTAGAACTCTAACCCGACTATTTGTCCTTTAGTGAAATTTTACTTTGCTTATTTCTCGCTTATTGGGTTTGCTTTTTCAAAATTTCTTTTCACAGATCTTTTAGGCATCTCAAAAGAAGGTTGTGTGTTCAATTAGAGCTTATGGCATTAGCTTATTTCTTAATGGGCTTATTGGCCCAATAAAGATAAGCTGTTGACCATTTAAACTGTGATAAGCTCAAAACCAGCTTTTGGGACTTCAGACTTTTGTGTTTAGAATTAAATTTTGAGTCAGATAGGGCTTTTTCAGGTCATTTGGGCTTAGTTGAAGTTTTTGGGCCAAAAGCCCATTAGATTGGATTGTTTTCTATTTTAGCCCATTTGGGGGCCCATTAGGGGTATTTGGGTAATTTCACTTTCATTTTCTGATTATTTAGGTTAAAATAAAGTAGTTTGCAAGTTTTTAGAATTTTTTAGAATTTTTGGATTTTTAATATTATTTTAATGTTATTTTATTATTAAATTTCAAATTTCACATTTTTGACCTTTTTATATTTTTCTTAGGTTTAATACATTAAAATAGGATTTTTGCAACTCTTAATTTTATCATTATTTTTTTAATTTCTAGAATTATTTTAATTTTTTAATAGTTTTAAATTATTTTTAATAGTTTTAATTAGTTTAAAATTTTATAAAAATAGTTTTATTCTTATTTAGTCATTTTAGAGGTTTACAAAGTGAAAAATCTTTACTTGGGCTTTTTAATAATTATTTTGATTTTTAGGGCTTTAATTAGCATTTAAAAATTAATATTTAATTAATTAAAAGGTTTGAAAAAGTTTTGATCATTTATGTGAGAACACGGAATTTCGATAATTTTCTTTTAACTGTTATACGTGCTTATTCACACTTTCACCACATTCCCTATTTATTTTACAGTGATTACGTGTCATCCTCGGGTTTTAGTTAAATATAAAATTCTACGAATTTCGCTAATTTACGATATTATTTAGCAAAATGCCCGAACATCATGTTTGTAATTTCCACGAGGTTTTATTACATTTAATATGTCTTATTATTGACTTTTTGCCTCAAAAATAATGAAAAAACGACATCTTGAGCAATTACGTACGCAATGGTGAACTTTTGCGTTTTTGCGTTTTTCGGCTGTCGGACTGGGTTTTCAGGTCCGAACGTCGCAATAAAATTTATTTTTATGTGATTTCTAGTTATTCTTGACTCCTTGATCCAACTTAGTGAAATTCGGGCCAAACGAGTGTTTATGAGTAATTTTAAAGAAATTTCGTTTTAAAGATAAACGAGTCTCGGTTTTCGTCGGAAACGACACGTTATTTAAACCCGTAAATTTTCGAGAACTTAACACTAAAATTTTGGGTCATTTTGGAGTATTTTCGGCTGTATTAGAGCTAAGAGGCCCATTTTGACTTTTGTTGACCATTTACTTAAACAAGGGGGTTTACCATAAGTCATATTACCAGAGTTTGAACAAAAAAAAACACAACCTCCCCTTTCTTCTCCCTATAGCCGATGCATCATCCAACACCACCCATTCCTTTGATTTTTTTTTAATTAAGGTAAACTTACACTAATTCCATGTTTAAACTTTGATTCTTAATCATTCTCAAGTGTTAATTACAACATGCATTAACTTTTTGCATGAAATCAAAAATCATCAAATCTTATGATTTGATGATGTTTTTGTAAAATTCCAAGTTTGTTTTTGATGTTTCTATGCATAAAACCTTATTTTGTTGGATAAAACTTTGATTTGGGTATGTTATTATGACCTAGGGCCACGAAATTTTTATGATCAAGGAGGAAGGAATCGAGGTTGTTTGTGTTTTGGTTGATTCATACTAGTTGTGAAGGTATAATCCTAACTAGTGTTTTGATTTTGATGTTATTAGCATTTTTGATTCACTTTGGTCATTGATTTTGAAATAATGGGTGAAACCCACTGATGTTATGAACAATTAGGGCATATTAGGACTTAGGACACTTGCGTGGCGATTTGGTATAGCTTAAGCGTTGCTTGATTAAGGTTAGGTAGCCGAATGGAGTCGTTTTCGTAGTATGGAATTTATCACAGAAACAAACAGGTTATGGCAAAATTTTCTTAAAAATATGACTGTATTTTTATTTGAAAATTTGATACCCACTGATGTGTTTTACATGTGGTGAGTTGGTTGGGAACGGGAAGTGTCCGGATGAGCCCGGAACGGTCGTTTTACTAAACTAGGTCAAATCTGAATGGTAGGCTTAAAACGTGGGTAATTTGTCTTGGGTAAAAAGGGGGAATATAGGATTTTATAACTTTTTACAGTAGGTAAAATCATAAGACAACTTATCTTTTTTGTTTGGTGTCAAAATCTTATACCATTTAGGATTTATGCCCAAATTACCGTAGGCTTCCAGAGTCGATTTCAACTTCCTGTTTTGATAGCCTGTCACTAAAAATGGATTTGCCGTTGATTGGTAATAGCTCCAGGTTTGTTCTTGCCCAACTTAGAAAGGTAAGAGAATTTCCTACTCATGTCAAGAAACCCCACTTTCTGTTCTATTATAGATTTTCAGTTATGACCAATCTTCACAGCCTTTTTCAGAAAACTGAATGCAGTCCCTTGTTTTGGTTTTACAAACCGAGTCTAAAACGTGTTCGAAACCCGCATATAAATGCTTGGACCATCATATAAGGTTAATATTATGTTATTACAGTAGGTTCAAGGTGTTTGGGTCAAATTTCATCTTAAGCTAAGGTCTCGCCATCGCACGCAAGTTACTTAGTCACACTATGTCCCGTCACTTCTAAAACGTTATTTCTACATTGAACACATTCTTATTACGCGTCACCATTGCATAGGTCCGTGAAGACTCCTTTTTGCTCATCTCCTTTACCTTGTGATTACTTGCTAAAGGTGAGTTCATAGCCCCTTTTCTTATATACTTGTTACAAATTACGGCGTGAGAATAACATGCGTGGAATACAATCATTTAAAACTTTTAGTATGCTATTCAAGAACGGAATGCTTTCCACAGATTATACATTTACTTATTGCATTAGTATCTTAGTCAAAAAGCCCCTACATCATGAACCGTTAATTCACATTTTGCAAGCGCGAATGTTATGGATGGATCCATCGGGATTAACAATCCCCGTCCCGATTACCTTGACGCACTTACATATAATTACCTAAGTATTTTGACTAGATACTTACTAGGGGTAAAATATTTATGTTAAAGCTTCGGTGTCGTGAGCTATTGCAATAAATAAATATAAATGATTTTGTACGACGGTACTAAATCATATCCTGTTGCTATTTTATAAAACTAATGTTTGTATTTCACATTACCACTTATTAAACCTATGAATTTCACTCAGCTTTATGTTGACATATTTACATGTTATTTCTCAGGTATTGCTAATGCTTAATTTTTCTAAGGATGGGAGCCCGCAGGATCCGGCAGCTGGACGATTCCATGTCATTATTGGTTGAAACTTTTGGGAAAACTACTTATGTCATGTTAATCATGCCAAATAAATGTACTTTTATGCACTAAGACTATTATGAGTATGTTGGTAAAATTATGTGACTTTTGTTGATGTCAAATTATGCAAATCTGGGACCATATTTATAAAACTTTATTCCGCAGCTTTTGAAGAAATTCGTGAAGTGTGTCATTTTATTTTCTCTGTCTTTTATTTACCTTATTGCCATGTATGCTGTTACCATGATGTGGGACCCACAGTGCTTACCTGTCCTGTTACTAGATTTTTAGGGTCTTACAGATTGGTACCAGAGCCATTGTCATAGTGAATTGAGTCGTTTTAAACTTAGTCTATGACCCATATTTTTCAAGAAAATCCTATGAGTCTTAGTGCCAAACATGGAATCTGCCAAGATGTTCGGTATCCACGCGGGTAATTCTCTAATCCTTACTATTGCTTGAGTTAAACCTATATTGAGACTTGTATAATTTACTACAATATTTATTACTTTATTCTTGTATTCTTCTGATTTTTCTGTACCGACTATTTCTAACGACTTGCTTTTATCGTTTGCGCGAGTTTTCGCGATAACTCCAGTTGAGATATTCTAAGTGTTTTAGTCGATGAGATCTTTGTAAATCTCGCTTTGCTACTCATTTATGTCACCGTTTTACTTGAAATTTGAACATTGTTCTAAATTTCAAGTTTCACTGATTATTCTTCTTTCGAATTCGAATTATAATATTCGCTTACATTTCGGAAACGTCATGCTGATTTTTAGCTAAACGTCTAGTTCGTGACGATTGATTGGATTACGGCTTTACGCATATAGATTTCTAATATTATTCCTCGTTTAAAATATCATATACTTGGGAGCGCGACTTATTGATATTTCGCCTTTTCTTTGGTATCTATTATGAGTTTGGAAGAGATGGCACGCCTATGAAGTTTTTACTTCGTATATTGAAAATTAAGTCAAGAACGTTGTCCGTTTCTTTTGTTTATAGTCTTGTTGACTAGTATTCTTTAAACGCCCTTCAGCCGCTACTTTCCTTCATTCTTACGAAATGTGTATTTTTTCGTCGTTTTGGAATCCATAAGCCATGTGTGTATTCGAAGTGGTAAATGAAAATTTTTGGTGAAACAAGTTAGACAATAAGGAATTGGCGACAACTGAAAAGCTACAAAAAATATCATGATCCAAACGCTCCCTTATAAAATTTAACACGCTGCAGAATTCTTTAGCACGCATAGCGAAGTTCAAAACTTTTATAAATTTCATTTTTTTTTAGCTGAATAAAATGATAAAGCTTGTTTAGACGATCGTTTTGATATAAAATTCGACTTCTAATTCTTTATAACGAATATTTTGTGGCAATTGGAAATTTGAGAAAAATAATATAAATAAAGTTTGCTGATGTACACGCATTTCGAGGTCCGAAATCAGGTAAAATTTTATTTTCAGTTTTACAGAATAAAAGAGATTATCTTTACGCTCGTTTTGGTTATTCGCACACCCTTTAACTCATCCGCATTAAGAAGTTACGGCCGAAATACGGTTGAAAACCCATTCTGGACCAGCAGGCATGCTTGGTGTTTTGCTACAGGTTAGGACCCATTTAACCCTTATGTTTTTCTTTGGTAGTTAGTATACATTATAAGCTAAGCTTGGCCGCTAAGCTTGCGTTAATTTCCATCACCAATTGAATTTTATGACTAAAACGGTGATCCTTAATTTTATAACCGATTTTCTAAAATTTTAACCTTTCTCTAAGATGGACTTTTCCCATTTGGAAAACTGAGATAAATTCATATATCTAAGAATGTCGGGTATGAAAACACCTTTCTGATGGTATAAGGTTCATCGTCTATCTCTTCATAACGAAGAAATACCGGGCATTTTAGTAACTAGTCTAATAGGGTACAACCGACTTAAATTAGCGTTTGGTTTAGCGTGCTTGGTATGGTTAATGAGTGATAGGACAAGATTTCTCACTTGAAACATGTGAGAAGCATATAATTATGACTTTTGATGCAAAGTTTTATTGCCCGTTAGCTACCTTTAAGTTTTTGACACATAAGTGGGTATTGTTGACTAAATTGAAAAGTTGCAAAATTTTGATTATATAGCTGCTGTCATAGGTATAAGTGTGTCGTTAAAGTGTTTTCAGCCTTCGGATAAAACTACAAAGTTGTCCGGAATGATGTTTTTAGTCACCCACGCGGAAACGGAAGCCTTAAAGTGGGCATTTGACCCTCAAAAACGTAAAATACATACTGTAAAGTTTGACTTTTTCGCGCAGAATGCGTTTTGGTTTTTATTTTTAAAAAGGTATCTAGACTTCAAAAATTTTCTTAAAATTCACCAGATATTAACTACATGATGTGTAAGACTTCTCTGAATTTTTGTAGAATTTATCCAAGAGTCTAAATATGATTTTTAAGCCTCGCGAAAAGGGGTTTTCTGCACTTTTTCATTAAGCGAGTGAATGACTAGTTCATTACCCAAACGTCCCTTAAGCAAGCCTAAACCTTATGGAATGGATTTGGGTTGATAAATACTGATTCTTAGGATGTTTAACATCATAATTTAAGTGAAATTGAGGTCTAATGCTTAGTAATTCGCCTAAAGTCGGAGAAGCCAAAGGTTGACTATTTTCTCTACAGTTAATCAAAACTTATAAAAATGAGTTCTAAGCTATATAGCTTGATGAAACAAGTTTGCATGACCATATTTTGTTGTATTCCAGTAACTTACATGTATTTTTACAACTTTTCATTATTGGGTCATACTCGGGTCATACTTTGACTTTTGTTGACTTTTTACGTATTAGGTCGCGGACAATCCTTAAAGTATTACTATTGCCCTTCTTCAGCCGGATCTCTATCTGCACGCGTATGGATTCATTTATCCTTTATTTTATACATGACTCATATATCATTTCATTTTACCTTTCTTTTCTTCTATCGCACCATTGATTTGGGTCAAGGTTTAAAGTTCTTGCTCTCACATCGTTCGTTATCCTCTTGACACGTGTTTCATGGTGATTCTGAATAAACATTTTGAAACTTATCAACTTGTAACCATTTCATTGATTTCCTTGAACTACTCTTTATTACCCTCATGTAACCCACTCGTTATTTTAGAAGTTGCTCTATAAACCCAAACTGGTATTGTTTGCGAATCATTTTATAAAATGTCCCACTTTGTCCTTATTAAATACTTGAATGTTATCTTATAAACTTAATGAATATTAATTTTACTATGTATTTTCACAAATTATTCAAACAATTGGTCTCGCAAATAATTCTTGTAACAATAAAACTGTTGATTGAAACATCTAGCCAATTAGTTACTGGCAAAAAGTTTCATAACTTATTTTGATTCCATATACATATTTTAAATCATATGATATGTAATACCGGTTTGACGAAGCTGAGCATCGCATTGCTAGTCCTAAATTATGCATGGCCTGATCACCTATGCGTAATTTAGAAGGAGCCATGCGAGGCCAAATAGTAGTCACCTAAAATATCTTGTCAAAGAACTTTTTACTTATGTTCTTTAAAAAGTTATATAAAATATAGTTTTGAAAACTTTTACATCTTATGCGAGTAGCACCAGTTAGCGACATACACATATGATCCCTTATCTTTTCTTGAACAAAGTACATACCTCAAGCACATATATCCTTATTCAACGATCTTTGTTTTGCTGGTTACCTCATCTTTCTTCGTGACATAGTTCTCGTTACAATTTGTCTAATTTCTTACCATTGATACCAGACTTGAAAGTTTCAACGTTGTAATGCTTCAACATCGATCGACCTCCTCTATCTATTTTGGTAGATCTTCAAAACATCTCCGGACGCAAATAGTGATTCATGACTGGAAGTGAACGATATATTCGTGTATTTGCCATGATGTGAGTTAGACTCTATTGTCTAGAAATTCATTTTTGTAAACCATATGATGACTTCGCCCTCTCATTGCTAATGTTGTTCGTTTTACTGGAATTACTCTCAAGTGACTTTTTAAGAATTTTCATTGGTTTGAAAACTTGTTGTGTGGCTTTTCTCTTTCGATCGTGTGTCGCCATTGAGAATTAAAAAAAAACCGTTGTTGGTGACGCCAACCACACACGTGAATTAATCATTGTTAAATCCTTAATTTCTTATTTTTCTTATCATCGATGCATCTATCCTAACATGATCATTAAGAAATAGATACGAATTACGTTTTATCCCCTCGTACTATCACTCGTATACTAATTGTTGATTGTTATTCGATTCATACTCATTTGCTATCTTGTCATATTTTGAAAACTCGGATACGTCACATGTTTACTGTTTGAGACATTAAACACCTATATGGATTTATATACATTATTGTAAATTTTAAGAACGTTTTACACACTTTATCAAGTGTTTAAATTACCAAAATACCCGTTTCAAGTTAAATATAAGATCTATACATCCTCTTTGGTAGAATTATAACTAGTGTTTAAAAGGATGTCAAACTACATCTTTTAAAAGTATTTGATTGTATCATACTTTAATTTCAACCTAATGAAATTATCAATTTAATTTATAATTTCTAACAGTGATATAAAAAAATTGGATATTTGATTTTTTTCTAATGGTAAGATAAACCTGAGTTTTTAACAATAATTTCATACAGTTATCCCAAAAGCTCTTAAGCTGATTGAAATAATTATTTGAACTAAGTTACTTTTACTGCGAAATCCTGATCAAGAAAAGATATAGCAACTGGTTACTCACTAAATATATATAGTTTGATTTCAAATCACTAAACCATGTAAAGTTTTCTTATAATCAAGAAAATACTTAAGTCAAATCGAAAGTAATACCAAATCCTAGACAAATAGTTGTGACAACTTGTAATCCATATGTCTATATGTAATTCATATTTACCCTTTATTTTTCTATAAGTAAATTGTCATGCTTTACAGTTGCGTGATTTGTGATTCCTTGTTTATTAACCATCTTGGCTCATTTTAGAGCGCCTTGTCCGTTTAAACAATTATTATGTTCATGTTATCTTTTGATATTTCTCCGTACTGAAAGGTCATTATTTTAATCCAAGTTTGAAATTATCGAACGTATTGGCCCTGTGGCTTATCGTTTGAGCTTACCACAAGAACTAAGTTGCGTTCATAACGTGTTTCACGTTTCCAACCTTAAGAAATGTTTGGCCGAGTTAGACGTTCAAATCCCGTTAGAAGAGATCAAAGTCGACGACAAAATGTATTTCGTTGAAGAGCCGATTGAAATTGTGGACCAACATGTCAAGAAACTTAGGCGCAGTTGGTTTCCAATCGTTAAAGTCCGTTGGGACTCGCGACGTGGCGCTGAATTCACTTGGGAAAGCGAAGAGCAATTCAAAGTCTAGTATCCTCATCTCTTTCCGTCAGCTACTGCCTCCAGTTAAACTCTGAGGGACCAGAGTTCCTTTAGGGGGGAAGACTGTGAGAACACGGAATTTCGATAACTTTCTTTTAACTATTATACGTGCTTATTCACACTTTTACCACATTCCCTATTTATTATACAGTGATTACGTGTCATCCTCGGGTTTTAGTTAAATATAAAATTCTACGAATTTCGCTAATTTACGATATTATTTAGCAAAATGCCCGGACATCATGTTTGTAATTTCTACGAGGTTTTATTACATTTTATATGTCTTATAATTGACTTTTTGCCTCAAACATAATGAAAAAACGACATCTTGAGCAATTACGGATGCAATGGTGAACTTTTGCGTTTTTGCGTTTTCCGGCTGTCGGACTGGGTTTTCGCGTCCGAACGTCGCATAAAATTTATTTTTATGTGATTTCTAGTTATTCTTGACTCCTTGATCCAACTTAGTGAAATTCGGGCCAAACGGGTGTTTACGAGTAATTTTAAAGAAATTTCGTTTTAAAGATAAACGAGTCTCAGTTTTCGTCAGAAACGACACGTTATTTAAACCCGTAAATTTTCGAGAACTTAACACTAAAATTTTGGGCCATTTTAGAGTATTTTCGGCTGTATTAGAGCTAAGGGAGCCCATTTTGACTTTTGTTGACCATTTACTTAAACAAGGGGGTTTACCATAAGTCATATTACCAAAGTTTGAACAAAAAAAACACAACCTCCCCTTTCTTCTCCCTGTAGCCGATGCATCATCCAACACCACCCATTCCTTTGATTTTTTTTAATTAAGGTAAACATACACTAATTCCAAGTTTAAACATTGATTCTTAATCGTTTTCAAGTGTTAATTACAACATGCATTAACTTTTTGCATGAAATCAAAAATCATCAAATCTTATGATTTGATGATGTTTTTGTAAAATTCCAAGTCTGTTTTTGATGTTTCTATGCATAAAACCTTATTTTGTTGGATAAAACTTTGATTTGGGTATGTTATTATGACCTAGGGCCACGAAATTTTTATGATCAAGGAGGAAGGAATCGAGGTTGTTTGTGTTTTGGTTGATTCATACTAGTTGTGAAGGTATAATCCTAACTAGTGTTTTGATTTTAATGTTATTAGCATTTTTGATTCTCTTTGGTCATTGATTTTGAAATAATGGGTGAAACCCACTTATGTTATGAACAATTAGGGCATATTAGGACTTAGGACACTTGCGTGGCGATTTGGTATAGCTTAAGCGTTGCTTGATTAAGGTTAGGTAGCCGAATGGAGTCGTTTTCGTAGTATGGAATTTATCACAGAAACAAACAGGTTATGGCAAAATTTTCTTAAAAATATGACTGTGTTTTTATTTTAAAATTTGATACCCACTGATGTGTTTTACATGTGGTGAGTCGGTTGGGAACGGGAAGTGTCCGGATGAGCCCGGAACGGTCGTTTTACTAAACTAGGTCAAATCTAAATGGTAGGCTTAAAACGTGGGTAATTTGTCTTGGGTAAAAAAGGTGAATATAGTATTTTATAACTTTTTAAAGTAGGTAAAATCATAAGACAACGTCTCTTTTTGGTTTGGTGTCAAAATCTTATACCATTTAGGATTTATGTCCAAATTACCGTAGGCTTCCAGAGTCGATTTCAACTTCCTGTTTTGATAGCCTGTCACTAAAAATGGATTTGCCGTTGATTGGTAATAGCTCCAGGTTTGTTCTTGCCCAACTTAGAAAGGTAAGAGAATTTCCTACTCATGTCAAGAAACCCCACTTTCTGTTCTATTATATATTTTCAGTTATTACCAAATCTTCACAGCCTTTTTCAGAAAGCTGAATGTAGTCCCTTGTTTTGGTTTTACAAACCGAGTCTAAAACGTGTTCGAAACCTGCATATAAATGCTTGGACCATCATATAAGGTTAATATTATGTTATTACAGTAGGTTCAAGGTGTTTGGGTCAAATTTTATCTTAAGCTTAGGTCTCGCCGTCGCACGTAAGTTACTTAGTCACACTATGTCCCGTCACTTCTAAAACGTTATTTCTACATTGAACGCATTCTTGTTAGGCGTCACCATTGCATAGGTTCGTGAAGACTCCTTTTTGCTCAGCTCCTTTACCTTGTGATTACTTGCTAAAGGTGAGTTCATAGCCCCTTTTCTTATATACTTGTTACAAATTACGGGGTGAGAATAACATGCGTGGAATACAATCATTTAAAACTTTTAGTATGTTATTCAAGAACGAAATGCTTTCCACAGATTATACATTTACTTATTGCATTAGTATCTTAGTCAAAAAGCCCCTACATCATGAACCGTTAATTCACATTTTGCAAGCGCGAATGTTGTGGATGGATCCATCGGGATTAACAATCCCCGTCCCGATTACCTTGACGCACTTACATTTAATTACCTAAGTATTTTGACTAGATACTTACTAGGGGTAAAACATTTATGTTAAAGCTTCGGTGTCGTGAGCTATTGCAATAAATAAATATAAATAATTTTGTACGATGGTACTAACTTATATCATGTTGCTATTTTATATAACTAATGTTTGTATTTCACATTACCACTTATTAAACCTATGAATTTCACTCAGCTTTATGTTGACATATTTACATGTTATTTCTCTAGGTAATGCTAATGCTTAATTTTGCTAAGGATGAGAGCCCGCAGGATCCGGCAGCTGGACGATTCCATGTCATTATTGTTTGAAACTTTTGGGAAAACTACTTATGCCATGTTAATCATGCCAAATAAATGTAATTTTATGCACTAAGACTATTATGAGTATGTTGGTAAAATTATGTGACTTTTGTTGATGTCATATTATGCAAATCTAGGACCATATTTATAAAACTTTATTCCGCAGCTTTTGAAGAAATTCGTGAAGTGTGTCATTTTATTTTCTCTGTCTTTTATTTACCTTATTGCCATGTATGATGTTACCATGATGTGGGACCCACAGTGCTTACCTGTCCCGTTACCAGATTTTTGGGGTCTTACAATTTATAAACTCTTAGTTTATTTAATTTGATTTTTGGTAATTTTTTGAGAATTTTTAGAATTAATTTTTATTTTGGCACTTTTTACGGTTTTTATTTTAGTCGTCGTAGTAATAATTTTCACGTATCCGTCATTCTATTTTCTCATCCCCTTCTTTCAAATATTAATCTCAAATCAATTACCAATTATTCACACACATATACCTCCTTGGGAAACGAACTTAATTGGGTCATTAACACTTGATTTTCTTAAGTCATTTGTTTAATACTTACCGCTTTTACGCCTTTTTCCTAAAAGGTCGTATTTTACCACAATCAACCGACCCCTTAACCAATTAGTCACCCACGCCAAATGCTAGCACGACTAGATAAAAACCATTGCCCCTCTAGAGTATCAGTTGCTAGATATACCCAAATCTCATTCTCGTAAATTATCCTTCCCAGAGGTTACTCAATGTAATGCCCTGGTCTCAGATAGGGTGGTCAACCCAATAGTACTATCATTTGAATACGCGGCTATTCCCAACTCACAACATCAAGTCAGAACATAGTTAACGGTTCATGAATTTAGTTTCTTTAGCAACAAGGTACTCAATACAATGTAAACAATATAGGCAACATTTGGGTCCAACAATTACTCATGACTTGTGTTCAT
Organism: Glebionis coronaria; assembly: GCA_025667525.1. NCBI lineage: Eukaryota > Viridiplantae > Streptophyta > Magnoliopsida > Asterales > Asteraceae > Glebionis > Glebionis coronaria. The sequence goes on from CM046874.1 coordinate 548,934,749, forward strand.
TTATTTTCAAATAGCATGTATCCCCCTCGCAGGTATTAAAACATTTAGTAGCTAGCATGAAAAGCGAAGCTACAAACTCACCTTAGTATAAGAGACCTAGCGAGATGATCGTCGATGATAGAGGATGCCTTTCAAACACGAGAACCGCTACCTATCAAATAAGGCGCGTTCATTAATAATGACTCGAGAAATAAATCATACATATGAATATCAAATTAAAACTCATAAAATCATGACAAACTCGAGAGAAAACGATACAAGTAACACTATCACACTCTTCTACACATTTACTTTACCATTTTATACTCTCGACAAAATCCGCCGGCACATACCATATGTACTAGCTCATTTACCCCATTTAGACTCGTCAAACGTTTATGAAACGACTCGAGGAACTAACTTACTATCTATAGAAAGTCCTCTAACAAGTTTATCAAATGAATTTACTTTTAAAGTTCCTTACCCGACTCATCTTCAAACTACAAAAACCGGACAGTTTTACGTTATCGACTCATACAACCGTTTTAACTTCTATAAACGACTCCATTTACAAAACCGACACTTTGGTTTGGAAAAAACTCACCCTATAGGGTTTACACTTCTTCATCAGTATGTGACTAATTTCAAAACTTCAATTTATAGTCCCCGAGATTCGATCCAAATATCGACAACAACTATATCTCGTGCCGATACTCGTCTCCCGGTACACGAATAATCAAAACATCATAACTTCGCGCTCGTTTGGAGCTAGAAGCTCTACTTTATATCAAATCGAAGCCAATAGAATTCTATACAACCCTATGCCATTAGTTAAGCCTAAATAAAATCATAAGGTACCCAAAAATACAGTTTTTCCCACTGATCTAAAACACCCTTCTAAAACTTACATGAAATCATGTTTTTAGCTAAAACCAACCATAGTTATGATCATCCCATAACCCTAATACTAACATATATCAACCATAACACTTGTACCATCATCAAAATCAAAAACCCAAAATCAAAATCAAGTTTTTAACAAAAATTTAGCATGAAAACCTTTTGATCATCACAAAAACCACATGCATGAGCATGGTTTTGACCTACCAACTTGAAAAAAATGAAACATCATGCATGTACCCAAAATTGGTATCAAAATGATCTCCTTACATTTCTAAGGATGAATCTTGTGCTAGTTTAGCTTAAATCATAGTAAAATTTTGATGAAAATGGTTTTTGTGAGCTAGGGGGTGACGGCATGAATAAAAAGAAGAGAGAGGAAAAGAGTTTTGGTGGTTAACTTGTTTTTATGTGTAGTTAGGTGAAAGATAAGCCTTATATATGATGGAGGAGGGACCATTTTGGTCAATTTTCAATAGTTGTGGTCCAAAATGAAAATAGTTAGCTAAAAAGCGGGAAATGACTATTAGTCAGTTTTGAAAATATTCACGGGGCTCGGGTTTCATAAAAATACTTTTCAAAAGTTAAAACGTACCTCAAATATATTAATGTCGACTCCCCACTCGACTTAACACGTCATTAAAAGAAAACATCAAAAATAACAAACATCGAACAACCGACAATAAAACGTAAAATATTAGGCATCCATCGACATAACGCATGCTAATACTCCTTATGCTTATTAAATATAAAATATAAGTCTCCCAACATCGGTTTAAACTTAAACCTCCAAAAATAAATATCATTCAAACTCATAAAAAATTTCAAAAATATTCGTAAAATAATATTAAGCAATGACCTTGGTTTCAGGTTATCACAATTCTCTAGCAATCTATGACGGTGTCATCCCTTTTTCTTTTAATTTCGTGTTATATCACGAAATCAGTGTGGTTATAATCTAAACAAATGTTTTTTTTAATTGTTAATCATGAAATAATAATAAAGGGTGTCGGCTTATGGTGGATTCAGGCAAAAAGGAGACCAATTGGTCTCGGTGTGTGTTACTGCTGGCCAGCCTTGACCCACACAAGGGCGGCGTGGTGTTCTGTTCTTCAGCCGCAACCAAAAACAACCCCAAACAGGGGTGTCGTTCAATAAGGGGGTGTTTGGGCTTATTAACAGTGGGGTCAGAAACATAATCAGGGGGAAATAAGAATAAACAGTGGGAACTAAATAGCTTGCAGTAGGTACTTAATAAAACAGAAATTCGTGAGATTAAAATCCAGGATTAGCGACAGTTTAGCGACGGAAATTCTGTCGCAGTTCATATTGACAGCTTTTATATATCAGTTTTGTCACAATTAGCGACGGTTTAGCGACAGAAAATTCAGTCGCTAATCCGGCTGTGAATTTATTTAGTATGGTTGATTTGTTTTCGTGCGACCGAGACTTAGAAGTCTCGGTAGGCTTTTATTTGACTCGTGTTTTCGGGGACACGAAACATAATAAATACGGGATTCATTTTGCTCATATCATGATGTTTTATAAAAGCTTGACAAGTATGGATGGACTACAACAAACCATATTTAGTCCCAGATTGTAAATTTCTATATATGGCAGTTCTCATAAAATTTTGACAAGTAAGGATCGAACCAAAATCGCCCATACTTAGTCACATGCTTTCTCCTGTAAATTATGTGGATTGATCCATAGCCATCCACACCAGTTGATGTTAAACCTCAGTTGATTTTCCTTTTATGTTCTTTGTATCAGTCAAGTTTTATACTCTCACGTGGTTGTCGTTTTCATGCTCATAAAGTTTCATGTCTCCTCATGAGAATTATGTTTCCAGCAGGGTGATGATGTTTTCATGTTAATACACAGAAGAATTTAGTAAAATCCTGTTTTCATGATAAACCACGCTTGGTCTTCATCAGTCATGTCTTCATGCTAACCATTGGTGAAACAACGTTTAATTATACTTTTGAGCCTCTATAAAACTAGCATTAATGTCTACGCAGGAATTGCCAGCCTATCATGTTACTCGTTCCAATCCAGTTGCTATCGTTTAAATCAATTAATTTTTGTTGATCATGTTAGACGATTGACACCAGTACCGGCTATCCTATAAAATTTGCCATCAGTGCCACGTACAGTATCTCATGTTTACTTCATGTACAGTATCTCAGGTGTACCACATGTACAGTATTCCAGGTGTACTCCATTTACCTTACTCCATGTGTATGGTAATCAATCCTCAATCATCTCAGGCGTTTCCACTTTTCGACATTCTACCAGATGCTGATGCTGCTCGAGAGTTGAAGATTTTACCAGATACCTTTGCTGCTAATATTTTGGAGACCTCACGAATGCTGATGTTGCTGATACTTTAGAGATTCCCCAAGATGTTGATGCTGTTTATACTATGAAGACTCTTCATGAGCAAGGACGAAAACTATAAATTTGAAATTTCTGACAAGAATATACTTCAACCATCAGAAGCTACCATCCTGTTCCATGATTTTACTTCCTCAGTTGGATGTCACACTTCATTCAGCTAACCTTTCAGTCAGAAGAGTGGGAACCGGTAACCAGCCGACCACTCAGCAGAATAGTTACAAGAATCATGGTCATGATAATGGCCGTCATGAAACCCACAGACAAAGCGGTAATGACAACCACCGTGCTTATATTAATCAGTCAGTAGCCTTCGGAACTCCGGAACAGACGTGACCAGAGATACAGAGGTCAACATTCTAACCGGTTCGCCGACCCTAGAAGTTACCAGAAATTCTTAACCTCATTCAAACTCACCTATTAAAATACATGTCAAGACAACAGTCAAGACACAGGTCTCAAGTATCATTTCGGAAGACACATGTCAGGACACCAGTCATGATGCATGTCATACGAATATCTTCTCAAGGCACGAGTCAAGACTCATAACTCTAGTATGCCTTCTAGATCAGATCCTCAGTAATTCAGGTTACCCTCCAAAGGGAGGTATACCGTTTTGTTATGCCACGTACAGACCAGACCATTAAAGATGCCGTTACGACCACTGGGGTATTGTCCAGCGTAGACACGCAATGTTCATTATGTGAGTTACATACGGACACATTCAGCAAGATCTTCCATGTTTGTTTCTCGTATTCATATGTCAGCTTTATCTTAAATCAGGTATTACCTACCTCCCAGCCAGAAAAGACTCCATAGTATCACCCATATTTATAAAGGTTTTCATTCCAGTTAAAGACAAGATCCGTCATACTAACTCCCAAATATAGCAAGTTTATTTTCTACCAGAAAATCAGTACAAGTTGTTATGCTTTACAGCAAGTGACTTATTATTCCAAAGCTACGAAGACTTTTGGCTACCAGTTATAAATCCACTTCTTAGGTCCCTTAAATTCATGATCAGCAGATTATTCTAGAGTTTCAGATGTAATTCCAAAAGGCTTTCCAAAAATTCCTTCCTAACCACGAGATAGAGTTTAACATCGAGCTTGTCTCAAGGACAGAACCTGCTTTCAGAACTCTATATCGCAGGGTTTCAACTGAGTTAAAAGAGTTGTAGCATTAGCTGTAAGAACTACCGGGACGAGACTTTATTCGCCCTAGCGCACCACTAGGAGGCGTGCCGTTTCTGTCTTTCAGGAAGAAGACCGGTAACATGAGATCATGTATCGACCACCAAAAATTTTACAAGATCACCATTCATAATCGATGTTCATTCCACGAATAGAAGGTTTACCTGATCCGCTACGATGTCTTAAATATTTTCCAGAACCATTCACGATCATGCCACCATTAGTGGTGAAAGAAAGAACATGATGTCTTCTAGACTGCTATTGCACATATTATAGTCTCTCTAAAAATTTTGATTTTATACTTCTGAGCTCCCTAATGCTCCAGTTATAGTATGAAATTGATGAAAAAAAATTTTCCATGAATTCTCAGACTAAATCGTCAGTATAAGCATTGATAACATTCTGACCTGCTAAATTCTAGAGAAGAACACGAGAATCATCTTCTCCCAGTTGTATTGATTCTCCGAGAGGAGAAAATTATATAAGCAGCTTCCCAGATGCGAATTCCAGTTGAACAAGGTGGCATTTTTTAGCCACCCTATTTCAACAGAAATAAATTTCAGGAATCCTGCTAAGGTGAAGGCCATCACCAGATGGTCAAGACCGACGCCTGTAACTAAGGTGTATAAAATTTCCTAGAACTCAGTGATTGCTATCGCAGAAGTTGCTGACAGTTCTCGGTAGGCTTTTATTTGACTCGGGTTTTCGGGGTCACGAAACATAATAAATACGGGATTCATTTTGCTCATATCATGATGTTTTATAAAAGCTTGAAAAGTATGGATGGACTACAACAAACCATATTTAGTCCCAGATTGTAAATTTCTATATATGGCAGTTCTCATAAAATTTTGACAAGTAAGGATCGAACCAAAATCGCCCATACTTAGTCACATGCTTTCTCCTGTAAATTATGTGGATTGAACCATAGCCATCCACAACAGTTGATGTTAAACCTCAGTTGATTTTCCTTCTATGTTCTTTGTATCAGTCAAGTTTTATACTCTCACGTGGTTGTCGTTTTCATGCTGATAAAGTTTCATGTCTCCTCATGAGAATTATGTTTCCAGCAGGGTGATGATGTTTTCATGCTAATACACAGAAGAATTTAGTAAAATCCTGTTTTCATGATAAACCACGCTTGGTCTTCATCAGTCATGTCTTCATGCTAACCATTCGTGAAACTACGTTTAATTATACTTTTGAGCCTCTATAAAACCAGCATTAATGTCTATGCAGGAATTGCCAGCCTATCATGTTACTCGTTCCAATCCAGTTGCTATCGTTTAAATCAATTAATTTTTGTTGATCATGTTAGACGATTGACACCAGTACCGACTATCCTATAAAATTTGCCATCAGTGCCACGTACAGTATCTCATGTTTACTTCATGTACAGTATCTCAGGTGTACCACATGTACAGTATTCCAGGTGTACTCCATTTACCTTACTCCATGTGTATGGTAATCAATCCTCAATCATCTCAGGCGTTTCCACTTGTCGACATTCTACCAGATGCTGATGCTGCTCGAGAGTTGAAGATTTTACCAGATACCTTTGCTGCTAATATTTTGGAGACCTCACGAATGCTGATGTTGTTGATACTTTAGAGATTCCCCAAGATGTTGATGCTGTTTATACTATGAAGACTCTTCATGAGCAAGGACGAAAACTATAAATTTGAAATTTCTAACAAGAATATACTTCAACCATCAGAAGCTACCATCCTGTTCCATGATTTTACTTCCTCAGTTGGATGTCACACTTCATTCAGCTAACCTTTTAGTCAGAAGAGTGGGAAACGGTAACCAGCCGACCACTCAGCAGAATAGTTACAAGAATCACGATCATGATAATGGCCGTCATGAAACCCACAGACAAAGCGGTAATGACAACCACCGTGCTTATATTAATCAGTCAGTAGCCTTCGGAACTCCAGAACAGACGTGACCAGAGATACAGAGGTCAACAGTCTAACCGGTTCGCCGACCCTAGAAGTTACCAGAAATTCTTAATCTCATTCAAACTCACCTATTAAAATACATGTCAAGACAACAGTCAAGACACAGGTCTCAAGTATCATTTCGGAAGACACATGTCAGGACACCAGTCATGATACATGTCATACGAATATCTTCTCAAGGCACGAGTCAAGACTCATAACTCTAGTATGCCTTCTAGATCAGATCCTCAGTAATTCAGGTTACCCTCCAAAGGGAGGTATACCGTTTTGTTATGCCACGTACAGACCAGACCATTAAAGATGTCGTTACGACCACTGGGGTATTGTCCAGCGTAGACACGCAATGTTCATTATGTGAGTTACATACGGTCACATTCAGCAAGATCTTCCATGTTTGTTTCTCGTATTCATATGTCAGCTTTATCTTAAATCAGGTATTACCTACCTCCCAGCCGGAAAAGACTCCATAGTATCACCCATATTTATAAAGGTTTTCATTCCAGTTTAAGACAAGATCCGTCATACTAACTCCCAATTATAGCAAGTTTATTTTCTGCCAGAAAATCAGTACAAGTTGTTATGCTTTACAGCAAGTGACTTATTATTCCAAAGCTACGAAGACTTTTGGCTACCAGTTATAAATCCACTTCTTAGGTCCCTTAAATTCATGATCAGCAGATTATTCTAGAGTTTCAGATGTAATTCCAAAAGGCTTTCCAAAAATTCCTTCCTAACCACGAGATAGAGTTTAACATCGAGCTTGTCTCAAGGACAGAACCTGCTTTCAGAACTCTTTATCGCAGGGTTTCAACTGAGTTAAAAGAGTTGTAGCATTAGCTGCAAGAATTACCGAAACGAGACTTTATTCTCCCTAGCGCACCACTAGGAGGCGTGCCGTTTCTGTCTTTCAGGAAGAAGACCGGTAACATGAGATCATGTATCGACCACCGAAAATTTTACAAGATCACCATTCATAATCGATGTTCATTCCACGAATAGAAGGTTTACCTGATCCGCTACGATGTCTTAAATATTTTCCAGAACCATTCACGATCATGCCACCATTAGTGGTGAAAGAAAGAACATGATGTTTTCTAGACTGCTATTGCACATATTATAGTCTCTCTAAAAATTTTGATTTTATACTTCTGAGCTCCCTAATGCTCCAGTTATAGTATGAAATTGATGAATAAATTTTTTCCATGAATTCTCAGACTAAATCGTCAGTATAAGCATTGATAACATTCTGACCTGCTAAATTCTAGAGAAGAACACGAGAATCATCTTCTCCCAGTTGTATTGATTCTCCGAGAGGAGAAAATTATATAAGCAGCTTCCCAGATGCGAATTCCAGTTGAACAAGGTGGCATTTTTTAGCCACCCTATTTCAACAGAAATAAATTTCAGGAATCCTGCTAAGGTGAAGGCCATCACCAGATGGTCAAGACCGACGCCTGTAACTAAGGTGTATAAAATTTCCTAGAACTCAGTGACTGCTATCGCAGAAGTTGCTGACAGTTCTCACGGTTAGCTTTCCATGGCTAAGCTTACGCATAAAGGAGAGGACCTACACTTAACTTTTGTATTCCACAAGATCCTACGATAGGAGGGATCTAATTTATCGAGACTCATAATTCTTTCATGACTACTCAACCAGATTCCACCAGAATGTCCCACAATCCCAGGCAGAATTTTGATAGAAGCAGTATAACATATGGATGCAACTATGTTAATATCTAGATGCCTGACATACCGCAGGTTCAAGATAGAACGTCGTCATGCTAGTAAGTTACTACAACCCTTAGAAATTTCTGAGCAGAAATGAGACAAGATTCCATGAGGCTGTTATCAGGCTGCCACAGACTTAGAAGAAGTATGATACTATCTAAGTCATTGTCGACCAGTTAACCAACCTACATGTTTTCTTTCATCCGAAAGGATTACGTAGTAACGGGTCTGTAGAAAATTAAGCAGTAAATCGTATAATTTCAAGGTATTCCATCAACAATCATGTCAGATAGAATTCACGTTCGCTAATCACGCTCACAGTCATGTTCACGATCACGTGTACGTTCACGTTCACTTTATGTTTACGTTCATCTTCACGTTTGCGTCTCACGCTCACATTATAATGTTATTTCAGTCCATATTTGTGCTATCTCATGATTTAAGTTCACATTCGCGTTCATGACATTGTTCACGTTCAGATTCGTGTTCCATTTCACGTTACACGTTTCACAGCCTGTTACTGAATACGGTCTCAAAAACTTTAAGAAAGCCAGACTCAAGTTTAGCACAACTTTTCCATACCCAGGCAGACGTTTCACGTCTCAGGCCGTATCGTTTGGCATTCCTTCCTCAATCAGCATACGTTCATGATATTTTCTAGTACTACGTTCACGGTATGTTTCACGTATTACATTCACGATCTACTTCATGCACAGCGTTCCTCATATAATCGCGAACCACGTTCACAATTGCTCACGTAGCACGTTCGCAATCGTTCACGTAGTTCGTCCCTATATATTTTCAGCAACTTGCTCAGAGATATAAATGTTATCTTTTCAGGATATTTATACGTACTGTTCATGTATCTTATATGCTATGTTTTTTTCATTCTATCAGATTCAGAAAATCCATCTTAAGTATGGAACCAGGAACTATCCAGCATCGTCAGGACAGGGTCATCAGGACCAAGATTTTTTCAATTGTTTTTAAATATCTGAAGGAACCATTTCGAGCGGGAAGCCACTCAGAATGGAGGAGTCCATCCGAACCTCTCATCCTTTTCCTTCAATAACTCGGTTAAGTTCTTTCAGACATGTCATGTTCCATGTTCACTTCAGTCATGTCATGTTTATACCCTTTTCAGCAGCATTATGTTCTAAATCAAGGACGAATGATCCTTCAACTTATATGTCTTTTCAGCCTTCATGCTCTTTCAGCATACGTGTCCTTTAAGCTTTTATGACTTCACCAGCTTAAGTTACCCTTAATTCAAGGACGGATTTTCTTTTTAGAGAGGAAGAATTGGAAAACCGCAGCATATTCACATCCTTAATTCGAGGACGAATTATTTTTTTAAACGGTGAAGAATTGTAAAACCCGTATTTAAAATCCTCGAATATTAAATATGCGTAGTCTCAGCTTTAGCTTTAATTAAACGTTAACATTAAATACGCAGTCTCAGTTTTATTTAAATATTACAAAATAATAATTATTCAGAAAATAATTATTAAGTTTTAGAAAACATTACGTAGGTATTATTTATTTACAGAAAAGAGTTTTACGTTTTAAGAAAACTAAAACACGAGAAATACGCAATTGTACACGATAACATATTAAGTTGAAAAACAAATGAAACTATATATATATTATAAGGGGGCCGGTTTTATGTAGTAAACAAGAAAGGATTATGGGATTTTGGCCCAACCCGCTTTGAAACAAAAACACAGGAAACCAAAACAAGTATTCCCATTTTTATATTTTACAAAACAACAAAAGTAAATTAGGGTTCTATCCCCTTTGTTGGCCGTCGACATAAGAGCACAAACAAATATTCAGGCGTAGTTTTCTTCTAGTAATCCGTGTTTGATCATCATTCTCTAGCAATCTATAACAGTATCATCCCTCTTTCTTTTAAGTCCGTGTTATATCACGTAATCAGTGTGGTTATAATCTAAACAAATAGGCTTTTTTAATTGTTAAACATGAAATAATAATAAAGGGTGTCGGCTTTTGGTGGATTCAGGCAATACCGAGACCAAGTGGTCTCGGTGTGTGTTACTGCTGGCCAGCTGTGAACCACACAAGGGCGGCGTGGTGTTCTGTTCTTTAGCCGCAGTAAAAAACGACCCCAAACAGGGGTGTCGTTCAATAAGGGTGTATTTGGTCTTATTAACAGTGGGGTCAGAAACATAATCAGGGGGAAATAAGAATAAACATTGGGAACTAAATAGCTTGCAGTGGGTACTTAATAAAACAAAATTTTGTGAGATTAAAATCCAGGATTAGCGACAGTTTAGCGACGGAAATTCTGTCGCAGTTCATATTGACAGCTATTATAACAGTTTTAGTCACAGTAAGCGATGGTTTAGCGACAGAAAATTCTGTCGCTAATCCGGCTGTGAATTTATTTAGTATGGTTGATTTGTTTTCGTGCGACCGAGACTTAGAAGTCTCGGTGGCTTTTGGTTGACTCGGGTTTTCGGGGTCACGAAACATAATAAATACGGGATTCATTTTGCTTACGATTAAATCATATTTCTAAATTAGTTTTAATAAATAAATTAATCAAGTGGTTTTATTTAAAATAATTTAATTAGTAAAAATTAAATTGATTTTTAATTACCCTTTTAACCACTTAAAACATGTGATTTATTATGATTTCAATTTCGAGAAAAACTAATTTGGAAACCATTCTAATTTAGAAACTTTCTATTTATATCAGATTACTATTTATAGTAATAATAATTATATCGGAATTACACACTATACAATAACCGAGAAATTCAGGAAAATACGTTTATAAGTAATATTATAGAACCATCAGATTTAACAGTTATATACAAACAGTAATAAAAGAATAAATAAATTAAACAAAGAACAGTTAAGATCAGTAAAATAAACGAATATTAGTCAACTTATTCGCACCCTTTTATTCATGTAGCTCACGTGAAATCAGAGTAGACCTTCTGTCAATTGATCTCAGTCGGTTACTGGACACAAGGTATGGATTTTTCGTCCATCAGTGAGGACTTCCTTTCCTATGCATGACTAGGATTTCTCGTCTGCAGCCAAATATTTACCCCATTATATGTTATAAGTTTTATAGTAATAACTAAGTTAAATTTGCCTGAGCTTTATATACAAGCATGACTAGTTATATACTAGTTACGGAGGTACCGTAACTATGACACTTGAGGCACCAGTGTCATGACTCCTCTGCGGGAGAGTGATTTCTCGTAGCGTCCCATTTATTTCAGCTTGGCCATTTTATCAGTATTATTAGCGGGGTGTATGGATGCATCCTAGGTTATAAGTTTACAGCTTATCAAGTGAATGTGGTGTGTACTCTACATCCTTCACATTGGAGTTGATCCCTCCACCCAACACATTATTTAGAGGTCACCCTCTACAGCATGACGAGGTCACCCCTCCATGTGTTCATGCAGACGTTGTTACAACACATGACCTATATAAGCTCTTGGCAATTAAAATACAGTAAATGCATGTTTTCAAATTTAATAGATAATAATCTAGCTTTACTATCTATAATCGGACTTTTCAAAAACATACATAGTTTTCCGCTGCTCTTTATATATCAATATTTACAGCTTCAGTGTTTGTCATCTGTTTCATTCCAGTATTACTTATCATGCTCTTATATCCGTTCACTGAGCGTTATGCTCAGCCATAGTTCCTTTCATGTTCTAACGGTAGGTGCACCCGGACGCTCTTAGGATTCTGAGAGTACGTGCCTTGGATGGAAGCTATCCAGACTTCTTTACTTTATGCACTTCATATATTTATTTGCCTGTTTGGACATTGTTCAGTTCTTTCATTCAGTATTTACTTTTCATGTTTTGAGCTTATGTTTGGTTTACCGATGTTTGATTCCGGTATTTCCTTTATGACCAGTTAATGTTTTTAGACATTTACCTTATATGCTTTGATGACACGTCATAAATACACGTAAAGGTCCACTTTTCCAAGTGGAGTGTTACACTTGCTTTAAACATATCAACAAGACCAGATGATTTATATTTAATTTTGTAGACCCACTTGTTGTTAATAGCTTTTCTCCCAAAAGGTAAATCACACAAATTCCAAGTATTGTTTCTTAAAAGAGCCTCAATCTCACTGTTAATGGCCTTAACCCACCTACTATCTTTAATTACCTCATAGTAAGTAGCAGGCTCAATAACTTAGTTAAGAGTAGTAGCAAAGCAAAAATTAATGGTATTAAGTTTAGAATAAGTGATATGGTTTTCAATTTCATACTTAAGCTTGCTATCTAACACAAAATCATTTAGTTTGGCAGGCAATTTAGCGAGTCTGATAGACTTTCTAACAATAGGTTTCACTTCCTCAAGATTATCCCCACTGTACTCTATAAGAGTATTTGATGGAACAATATTTTTAAGATTGCCCTCAGAATTGAAATTGTCATCTATGTGGGTTGCTAGGTCCTCTTCAAGTGTGTCCTGATTAAAAGGAACAGTCCTTGAATGAACCTTACCTTCCTCATTGGATGAAGCTCTGTCATCATCATTAGGACTCAAAATGTTTTGATCATTAAAAAAGTTTTAAAGTTCAACATCACTTGTAATAACTACATCTGTCAAATGAGTTTCTTTTGTATTTTTCATCTTGAAAGGAAAAAAGTTTCATAAAACTTCACAAATCTTGATAACAAGACTTTTCTATTATCAAGACTAAACAACTTGTAAGCCTTTTTGATAGAAGAATAATCAATCAACACACATTTTCAGATCAAGATGTGAGCTTATCACTGTTATTAAGGCAAGTTGAAAAACACATACACCCAAAAGATTTAAGGTGAGAGAGATTAGGTTTTTTCTTATATAGCAACTCATGGGGGGGGGGGGGGGGGGGGCTACCTTTTAAGACAAAATAAGGGAGCATGTTGATTAAATAAACAACAGTTAGAATGCATTCAGGCCAGAAATTAATGGGAATCCCTCCTTGAAACATAAGACTCCTGGTTACATTGAGCAGGTGTCTATGTTTCCTTTCAGCAATACTATTTTGCTGGGGAGTATGAGAACAAGAGGTCTGATAGATGATACCAGATTGAAGAACATGATGTGAACCTTTTTGTTAACAAATTTAGTCCCATTATCAGATCTAAAAATTTTGATTTTAGAGTTAAGCTGATTTTTAATAGTAAGATTTATGAAATGAACCAGCCATTCAGAAACTTCTTCTTTAGCTTTTAAAAGGTAAGTCCACATAGATCACTCAAACACACAGTAACAAGATAAAACAATAACTCCCAGGTCGAAGATCTACGATTTTAGAGAGAGAGATAAGAGAGAGCCAAATGGTGGTTGTGTGTGTCGAGAGTGATAACCCTAACTCACAATGAGTTAGGGTATATAACAGCTAGCCACACCAACAGATACATAAGCGAATCAATAAGCCATAAGCCCAACATCAATAGCCAGTCCATCTTGAGCCCAACAATAATGTATCCTACATTGGCAGAAAAGACCCTTCTTATTAGAACCTGTTAACACAAAACATAAAAGAAGAAAGATAGTAACTTGGAAATAGTAACTTGGAAAGATTGACAAATTAACAACTTGTTAGTTTTTTTATTAATTTTTCCAATGCTACCGGTTGATTTAGCACGCCATTATTTCTTTAATTTAATAATATTTAAGAAAAGAATTTCCACCGTGGATAAACTTTTAAACCCACCCGTTTAGTTTTTGTGCCGTTAAACCTAACCCATCCCAAATTTTATTACTGTTAGACCCAAAAATTATAGACGATATTTTCCAACATCAGGTTTGTCTTGATGAAATTTTATTAACATGCTTTAATCTGATTATCAAATGTCAAAGTATGAGAATGAAACGTAAATAGAAACTGAATGAAACCGAAATCTTGGACTTAGTTTAAAAGGCAATACTTTAGGTCACACTTCCCTTTCGATAAGATCAACGCAGCTTCGTATATATTTTAAACTTGTTTTTGTATTACAACTCAAACTCCAACTTTATTCAACTTGAATCGGAACTCCGAAGCTAGCTTTAAATCTCATGCAAAATTCCGTCATTAATCATTAGACTAGGATAGCGTCGGTTTCAGTACACATGTTCTAAATTTGGTAGGGATGCAGTCATTGATCGTTAAACAAAAGACGTTGATTTTAGTACTCATGTTCTACACTTCTTGGTAGGGATGGCATCATTTATAACTGCACCAGAATCATGTTGATATCAGTACGCATGTTCTGCCCTTTTTGCTAGGAGTGTGGTCACTTTCGAGCCATAAACCATCTACAACATTAAATGGGTCAGAATATAGAAAAGGGTCATATTTACTTTTATTAAACTATACAATTTGATCTTATATCTAATAAAACCCATATGTTGAACAGGTTCATGCATTGAAAAGGTAAAAAGGTTTAAAATCGCCAGAGGTAGCAAAAAATATTCATGTCAATTATTAATCGTCAAAACAGCTGTTTCACAATTTAGAAGTTAGCAGTTTGGGCTTACATTTAAGCTAAATGTTCAGATTTAACTTGTTTCACCAATTAGAGATACGCAATCCAAAGAGACCCATTCACAATCACAAGTGAATCGGTCAAAATTCCCACCTCTATATATCAAAGACATACCCCAAGGATAGACCTCGTTTGAAATTCCAGTTGCATTTAAAGAATTATTAATTTGTTTAGCAACTTCGACTTATTGCTGATCCGGTGACAATGAGAATATGGGACATTGTAGGGGTGCCACAAGAGGGTTGAAACGGAATACATATATCTCTTCTCCAGCTTTACTTGGTCTTGTGTAGAAAGAATGTTCAAAGAGACAATATATGATTCGCTCCATTAC
The DNA here is from genome assembly GCA_025667525.1 of Glebionis coronaria. NCBI lineage: Eukaryota > Viridiplantae > Streptophyta > Magnoliopsida > Asterales > Asteraceae > Glebionis > Glebionis coronaria. The sequence continues at coordinate 548,949,776 of CM046874.1, forward strand.
AAATGAGGATTCAATCACAACAGATTTACAAGTCCTATGGTGCACTTTTTGTGTTTGCTTTGATAGCGATACCATGCTTTTATTTATTGTAACAGTCCTCTTAAGCGTGCTAACTTCAAATTCCACCTCCCCTTTGGACTCTAATGCATACTTCATTTCCATACCATCTTTTTCATTCATGGTCTAAGAAAAATAGTAGGAAAACAGACACTGTTACAACCCGTTCAGGTGAAATTGGGTCAACTTGACTTCTATATAGTATTGTTCAAAACACAAAAATTAGCGTACTTGATTTTTGTTTCTTTTTTTTTTCCGTGAAACGGGTAAGTATATATTAATCGATCAACATTAACCATTTACAACAGTAAGACTGCATACTTTCTAACATTCTAACCAAACAAACATCCCCATTGACTGAAATACACTTGATCGTGACTTTAAGTTTCAAAGAACATTACCTCATTTCTGTGTGCCTTGCCAATTGTAGCACCAGTAAATCGGAGCTTGTTCCAATTCAAATGATGTAGGAGTGTAAATACGCCAAATATTCGCTGTGTTGTTGCTACAAGGCGCATGTACTTGAATGATATATTGATATCAAATGAAAAGTGTTGCAATCACAGGTAAATAGTGCGTGCAGGATTTAGAGGCAAAATTTGGAATGTGTTATGTTTCAGACGAGATACAGAAAAAGAAATATTAGAGGGGCAATGAGTTGGAAATCACCACAACAGTAATACATACAACCTCCCAGTTTGTATTGTTTAAATATATAAATTAGCATTGTAATAGAATTGGTTGTATATTACAAGTTTTAAAACGCTATCTGAGGTCAACCCGCTCTGGCCCATTTCGACGCAAACAATAAAGTGTCAGTTTCGGCATGTACTAATGTTTCAACCACCAAACATCTAGAAAGTATACAAGCATCGCCGTTGCAATTCTGGTGAGGCATACAAAACATATCTGAAAGCATCTCAGATCACATAATGCGCACCTCATCATCTCATGCCTGACATGTGATAGATAATAATAAGAGGAAAATTACTAACTCATTATTTACATCAAGTTGAGTCTCAAAGAGAGGATTCTTGGTAATTGTTTCCACTATGTCATATTCATTCTTGACACCAAGCTATTCGGGACAAAGATCATTAAGAACCGGAGAATGTGTTTAAGTTCACGAGTCTTGTCATCTTTAAACATATGGTCAGTATTTCAATGTTGCATGTCGGGTGACAACTTCTCCCCTAGCCTCCATTGCAAAATGCTAAGAATTTTTGAGCAAAAATATTAGAATCTTCTGCATAAATCAGATTATAAGCACAAGGGCTCTAAAGCTTATGTCCAGCTTATGAGCTTATTGATCTTTTAAAAAGATCATAAGCTCACAATAGTGAGCTTATGATTTATCAATGTGAGGTTATGGTTTATTGAAGTTTATAAGCTCAGAAGCTTTTCAAAAGTTAGATAAGCTCATAATCCGGCCAAATAAGCTGAAAAAAGGATCTTAATCAACTCGAGTTTATAACTTAAAATGAATCCATAAGCTTGCAAGCCTTAGAAACAGGCTTATTAGGTTTTCAATAGTTTCATACGCCTATGCGAGACAAATAAGCTAAAACAAACACCCCTTTTCTCAGCTTATTAACTAGTTAACGGAAAGTATTAATCGGATTCAAATATGCAAATAAACCAATATATACAACATAATATCATATTAAAACTAGTAATACAAAGTAATAATATTATTTGGTGACTCAAGTGTTATGATCCCACATCGGCTAAGTATGTATGTGATTAGCCGATGGTTTATAATGTCTAAGTATTCCCCCTCCCTCAAGCTAGTTTTTTGGAGTAAGTTTTACACTTGGCTTATAAATGAGATAGGAAAGAAAAAAAATTCGCGAAACAACTTGATACTAATTCGATACGAACCTTCCCTGTTCGTATCATTTAAACTAGCTTGAAGAAAAAGGGGACACCTAAACATTATAAACTATCGGCCAATCCCATACTTAGCCGATGTGGGATCTTACCATAAATGTCATGCTTTATAACTTAAGTGACGAAAACAAAAATGAATTGAATAATCTTAGTGAAAGGTTACAAGCTTTCCCAAACACCCCCATATGCCAAAAGATCAATAGAGTTTACCTTTTTTGCAAAGTCTTGATGCATTAATCCACACCATCTAACCCATTTACATCCAAGGGTACAAATTAAAAAAAAACACCCACCCCTCTTTTTCCCTCAAACTGTTTTTTTATCTCCTTCTTCCACCCACCACACACACATACTCACACACACCCACTGCTATTGATTCCAATCCTTCAATCACCATAAATTCCGATCATTATAACCACCATAGATTCGAATACGATTAACCACTATAGATCCCGATCAAAATCTTTCAATTTTCACATCATTATACAACCCTAACACTAATTATCTAACCATTATTAAACCCTAACCCTAATTATCTACTTCCGGCGAGATCCACAATATTTTCTGACTATATCCCACTTTTCCGGCGACCTCCAAAACAAACTCACCTTTATTCGACGACCTCAACAACAAACTAGCATTTTCCGGCGACTTCCATAAGAATCCACCATCTTCTAGCAGTGACCTCCACAACAACCCACCATCTTCTGGCGACCTCCACAACAAGCCACTATCTTCCAGCGACCTCTACAACATACAAGCATCTTTCGACGAACTCTGAATATATAGAAACTGATGCCGATAACGATGTTACTAAAAATATAGATGTCAATGACTATGTTACTAAAAATGTAGATGTCAATGGCAGATATGGCTGTTTGTAATACAGGTAATAACTTTTGTAACATAATCATGGTGACTCATGTATTAGTCGCCGTGACTCATGTATGAGTCGTCGCGACTCATGTATGAGTCGTCGTGACTCATGTATGAGTCTCCGTGGCTCGTCCATGAGTCATTTTGGTGACTCATGCATGAGTCACGGCGACTCATACATGAGTCACGACGACTCATACATGAGTCACGACGACTCATACATGAGTCATACATGAGTATCATGACTCATATATGAGTCAGTGACGAGGTCGCCGGAAAAGTGGGTTTTGTTGTGAAAGTCGTCGGAAAATGACAAATTTGTTGTAGAAGTCGTCTGAGAACTGGCTTTCTTATGGAAATTGGTGGATTTTTGTCGATCTTGTCTAAAAATGGTGACTTTGTTGTGGAAGTTGTCGGAAAAGGGTGGTTTGTTGTGGAGGTCGCTGGAAAATGGTGGGTTTGTTGTGGTGGTCGCAGGAAGAAGGTGGGTTTGTTGTGGTGGTCGCCGGAAAAAGGTTGTTGATGAGTATGTTGTGGTGGTCGCTGGTGTAGTGCTTAGAGATCCCGTTCTATTTTTTTTGTCTGTGTGTGAAAATAAGAGAAGTTAGGTGGGATGTTGGTTTAATCTTAACCATTAGATCATTATAAGATTGATGGTTTGAATTAGTCCATCGGGACTATGTTAAATAAGGGGATGTAAAGGATCTCTTCCCTAATAGTAACAATTTATTTTCTTTTAGATAACTATGGTTTTTTACTAGAGGTGTCAAATATTGCCAATTTCGTTAATTTTGGGTATTTTATTGACACCATTCTAAAAGTATGAGTCTTTTTTGTCCGTCTATTATTATTGATGGGCTCAATGGCAATGAGCTTTAAAACACCGAATTGGTCATTTTGCCGATCTTGTATATTTAATAGTTTTTTTACTTTTAAACAAGTATAATTATTTTTTTTATTTTTAAGCTTTTATCCGTTTAGCACGTCGCTCGTGTTTTCCGCCGCCCGTGCCTGCTTGTTTAGCCGCCATAGCTAGAAAGTTTGGATCAGTGGTCAAACTTTGATTTTTTTTATAAATTACACTTCAAAATAGTTTTTAAATGATCAAATTGTGAAAAAACTCGAATATTTTTTAGAATTCACACTACAATTTGGCACCCCTCTGTCTTCGCCTTGTACATAAAAGGTTTGAACTCACCCTGACACAGACTCAAAACCAATCAAGTAAAGCCTCATTTTTATGTAAAACAAAATGTAGTACCTTAGTCCATAGTGTAAGGACACGAAGGTGCAGGAGATGTACAGAAGGTCCATACTCGTAGAAAGCAGCATCATCAACAACATTTGACGATTCCTCCTCGAGCTTGGTATAAAACACACAACTTTCAAGAGCATATAAAAGGGACTCGCGAAAAGCCTTTTTGACTCACGATTATCAAGACATCTCTCTCGTCCATGTTTTTGGTCTCCATGGCGGACTGGCGGCCACACAAATATCCGATCAATCATACGAGGGGCCCAATATGTATCATAATCCATTCATGGATGAACAACCCATTTTGATTACAAGTACCTTTCACACATGTAATAAACACTTCTGAAGTAAGTTTTATAACTGCCCACGTAAATGACACAACGTTTACTTAAAATCAAGAAATGCTATCCATCCATGCAAAGATCCACTTGCATCTCAAGTCTAAGGATAACATTACTTATCATATGTGTAGATTCTTGATGACGCCGATCCATAAAGAATACTACACGATTTAGGGTAGTCCAATTATTCAACCACATTGAATAACCTATGAGTCTAGAAGAATAATCTTTATGTATTTAACAAAAATACAATCAACCCTCATATTTGTCTTAGTTTATAAATACTCCCATATTAATGATCGACAATAAAAATTTAGAACGTATATAATACATATAAATATGCAGGTACTACATCCATGGATTAAACATGCTAATATAGGACACAATAGTATTTAATGAAAACGATCATACCTTGTATGTCAATTCATTATTTAATACAATCGCTTAAACGTCCCTTATCCAAATACCAAATTAAGATCACTACATGATAATTCTATTTTGGATACTATAGTCTTAATCACAACAATCCAATTGTTGATAAAACATAGATTCCTACTAACTAGATTAGTGATCTCGTGGAACTTTGAGAATACTTATTCATTAATCACAAGTTGTGATATTCTTTAAATAATATGATGATTAGTCAAACATACGCATGGACTATGATATAAAATATCATATTAACTGTCATACTACATTTCATAAGATGTACCATACACTTATTGAAAATATTCATCATAATAGTTTCCAAAACTATAAAGTATTCCAACACTTTTAATGTATAATGCAACTATGCTTTTTAGCCAAACATGTTAAGATCTTACAATGATGTTATCCATAACAATGTCTTGCTAAAAGTGAAATTCTCAATTAAAACTAACAATAGTATATCCCATACTATTATGCTACTATTTTATAAACCTTGAACATTCCTTAAATGGTTTGTGTTGATACAAAAGTTGGGTAGACCGAGCTTGACCTAAATTAGGCTTAATTTGGGGTCTTGTAGACTACGGATCTTGAACCAAGTGAAACTTGTTTTGAGGACCATGCGCACTAAACAGACACCGTTAGGCTTACCGTGGGTTTGTGACCCACGATTAGACTCCGACATGAGAGTAAGTAATCGATTTGATTATGTAGTGTTTAGGGTATTGTGTGTATCGTACCTTTGTGGAACCTATGGGGTTCCTTTTGTACCCGAGAGAGTGCTGGCTGGGCTCTCCTACTCTTGCGGCCAAAGGAAGAGATAATGACCTAAAATAGTTTAATCCTTATCACATAACCAAGGTAAGTGTATATCCCTCTCCTTTAGGCGAATATATCTATATGATAGATTATATTCCTGCTTGATCCTGTCGCGCTGCGACAAGGACCTGGCTAAGTAATTAACCTTATGTGCGACAACGGCTTATCGGGCTTGCGCGTGCATCGTATAAGCATTCAATCCATTCTTGATGGATGCGGGTAGTACCCGTGGGTCGGGATATCCAGTCCAACTATGGACTATACGTCATCATGTCCCTCTAGTCTAGTGGTCGCAGGTTCCAAACGCGGCTATTAGACTATAAACATTCCTGCCCCTGTGCACAACATCATTAAAAGAAATACCGCGCACAACCCACATGAAATGAGTTTGAATAAATATCAACATCAGACTCCATTATCACAACCCTGCATCGAGAACTGGGAAAGACACTAACCACGTCAGAGGAGCCAACTAGCAAACACCGTAGGATGAACAAAACATTTTAGACACGTGCCGCAAGATCCCACCCGTCTATAGTGTATATAAATGCAGTCTGACAGACAATCAACCTTCCTCTTTGCCCATCCAAAAAACTCTCCCACCATTGTTGAAAATAGTAGAAAACAAAACTTTGAACCAAAAACAATACCAACTTCACCCCCGTCGGAAAATATCTGCATAGAAAAAATGGTAGCACAATTGTTTGATGTAACGTCCCACATATCAAAACAAGAACTCTCCCGTTTCGTCACGAAATACCATATATCTTCAGATCTCCATCCAGATGTACCCGATCCACAAGCACATATTGGAAGTTTCCCTGATGGAAAAATTGGTATATACACCAGGTTCATCGAGTTTTCCAACAATCGCATACCCCTAAGTCGCTTTCTGATGGATATAATAAGCTACTACAGCATACACCTGTCGCAGCTTCATTGCATAGGTACCGCCAAAATCTCAAATTTTGAAATAAATTTCTTACTTAAGAATGTCGACCCAACAATAAACCTCTTCCACGCCTTCTACCCTCCCTCGTGGATAAACGGGTGGATATCTTATGCAAAATGCCCTGGTCCATTACAATGTTACTCGGTAAAGATAGATTCACTGAAGAAATGGAACGATAAATTCTTCTGGGTAGATAAGGTTGTATTTTCATTCGATTACGATTTCATTACTCCTGAGAAAATGATGAACGATGATCGCCCCATTGCTGGCTCGTATAATGAAGCAGACGCACAAGTAATTACCACCGACCAGATACCAATGCAGTAATACCCAGAGGCCCTTCTATACCCCCTAGGACTGAGCCACACTTCGACCCTTCCGGCAAACCACCTTCCGCAATACTTTGATGAATTCGACCATGGTAAGGACCTTGTAGTCCAAAAATCAAAAAGTCAAACGACGTATGCGCATACACTCACATATTCCTCACACTTTTGTAGAACTAACTTATACGCAACTTGTGAAGTGCGAGAATCCGTGCGCGGTGACTATGCGCGCTCGGCCTTTCACACCTGTCGAGCTATCCAATGGATGGAACGTTGGCCAACGCACCGTATCCCTGGAGTTCCCTTCTCCAACACTTGGAGGGAGCGCCGAGAGGACAACTGTAGTAAATGCTACTCCCATCCGCAGTGTGCCATGTACCATAGAGTCTTCATCAGAAAAAACGGATCTGGGAGGGGAAGAAGACCATGGTGTCGAAGGGTACTCCTATACAGGCCCATTAGAAGAGATCATACCGGTTCCTAGTTACAAAAAATTACCGTGCTCCCCCACACAACAAATTCCCAAAAGGGGGAGAACACTGCAGACTAGACCTCGCGCTAATGTGACTTCATGGGGAATACTCTCAAGGCCGCGGGAAAAGACACATATATCCAGGTACATCACCACACCATTCCTTATCATTAGTTTGAAACAAACAATGTGTGCACCTTCCTAATACTCGTAGGGTATTAAATTCGCAGCTCCTACGGTGCAACGACCAAAGCTGGTGCAAGCACCTCAAAGTCCACCAAGTTCGTTCCCTCCTGGAAGTGCACCCGCTCATGCGTACTGGACTGCGCAACTGTATGCGAGGATTTCCTCCACCACGTAACTCCCCCCAGCCGTGCCCAACACTTGTAGGAAATTCCTGACACAACACTAATGAGAGAGTTGGATACAGTTACCTCACATGAGATAACTCTGGTTGCGCACATGAAAAAGAAGGTATAACAACTATCAGTGCGGCTGACACAGGCAAATCAGAAGGTCCACCAAGCAACAGAACAAAAAGACCACGAACTCACCATTTCCAAGTGCGAACTTGCACGTTTGCACGCTGTATCCAGCATAAATGCCGGATCCATCCAATATTTAGAGGATGAAAAGGCAACATTAGCTGAATTTATAGATCGCGAGTGCTGCTTGCGTGTGAAGTAGGAGGATGAAAATCGCTGGGCTATGGCGAAGTTGGAAGAAGGTATGAGTGCCCTTACTTCAAATTGTAACAAATTTGTCACCAACTGTCATAAAGATATGGCTAAGAAGTCCGAGATTCTGAAGCATATGAGCAACGATTTTGATGAAGAGCTGTATCCACACCTCACCGCCGCACGCGCGGAGAATCATTGGTTAATAAAGCATGGTCTGCCATTAGCTGCGAAAAGTTCTGTGGAGCATTTCAATCTCCAGAAAGTGATCAGGGATATCTTTGATCCTGCGCGGCTACTAGGACAAAGCCTTGCCATGAAGCGCGCCTTTAAGGAGAATTTACTAACCAGACCCCTAGAGGGTAGCAAAATTTACTCCAGGTACGCACAAGTACTCTTTGATCCGATGATGTACCAGTTAGCCTGCCTTCCATCGATGTGTAACAGACTCGCGTGTTGCAGTGTATGAAGGAGGCATGTGTACAGCACTCCGCATCATTGAACCCGGCACACCGCAGGTTGAAGAGGTTGTTGTTAGCGAACGACCTCCTATAGAGGGCAACTTTTTTATTATTTGCCTTGTACTAATTACGCACAATAACTTTGTAATTTAAGGAATTTGTATAATATTTATGTCAACCCGTATTTTTGCCAATACCTAGCGTCCTGCGCTATGCTCACGTTCCTTGTGATATACGTGTGTCCAGGTGTTTGTATTCACGCCTAAGTGAGACAGAAAGCCTGTTTATGAGTACACTCATTGAAGTGTGACTCTAAACTTATCGGCGAGTCGAAAGTCATTACGTGTGGTCCTGCCACTACTACCATAAGCGATGTCATAGAGAATGACAAGTTTGTTAGGTGTGCATACTGTGTCTTGTGCATATCCGTCATAATGTATGCGGACTGCTACACTTACCACAACGTCTTGTGGGAAGCTGCCTAACAAAGGATACCTTATCCGGCGCCGCTGGGGGTGCATTCGACTTACACGACAAGTTTAATTGGTAGGGTAAACTTAGTCCTCTTATTTCACCTGGAAACGTTTATTGTACATGTACACCGGAAGGCCAACTTTATATATATTTTAGAAAAATAAACAACACTCTTATGCATAAAAGATAGAAAAGAAAAAGATTATTTGGGCTGTGGAGCTAGCTAGGAACCGCAGTGTTTTATTCATACTTTTTGCCAATGTTGAAACAGTAACAAAAAGAAAACACTAAAAAACAATAATAAAGAAAAAATACATGGGACCTTATTGCGGTTATCAGTAGCCAAGAGAACGGTCCATGCTAACTATGCGATATCTCAGGGAGAATATCATTCAAAACTCTGGCTGCCTCTCAATCCACTTCTAGCAGGGCTGGATACTGACTCCGCACAGCTACGCACACTCCTCCCAGTCCATGAGAGTCCTTTTCTTTCCTCACCGCGTCGTTGTGTGCTTCGCGCTGCTGGTAGTATGCCCATACGACCCTGCTGCCGCATAGTGCGTGCAGTTATCCTGGCTGAGGGGGCAATTGCTCCCTTGCGTTGTTGTTGGTGATTACCTTTGGATGGGAGTCGTGTTGTTGTGTGCCGCGCCATATTTCCATTTGACGTTGCTAGGGAACCAATAGTACGCCCCAGCTTTGAGAGCATTTCTCCTCCCTCTGCGCGTTTGATTGAGAGTGGACTAGTAACCATGTTAGAGTTTGTCCTACGTCTTGAGTCTGCCTGGCATCTCTGACAACGCACCACTCTTTTATGAGCATCCTTATGTATAAATGGCCAAAAGTACCCTAAGCGAGTGACTTCCTTAACCACAGCTACCAGGCCACGAGGACATACTCTTCTGTGCGTGGCTTCCACCACTGCCCGCGCTTGATCTGGTGCTAAGCATTCCAACATCCGACCGTTGCCTGATTTTCTGTATAACGTTCCTTTGACAATTTTAAAGTGCCTCTCTCTCACCTGTAGTTGCTTAGCCTTCCTTCTGCTGCTTGGCAACTTGTTATGCGACAAAAATGTTCTAATGGGTGTCATCCATGTTGGTGACTCCATGTCCGCACTCACATTTTTGTGCAAGATAAAATCGACTAGAATGTGACTAGGAGGCTTATCCATGTCCACAATTGACAGTTGGTCCATGTCCACCAAGATTTCGTCCTGCTTTTCTGCAACCCTTCGTATAGCAAATTCTGCGAACTTTGCCGTCATGTCCCGTATATTTTCTGTGTACTGGATTAGCACCTGCCCTCGTGGTTCACACAACCCTTCGACCCTACTTGTTACCAGAGGGTTTTATGTGTAGGCCACTAGGCTCTTCATGCCCATTCTAAGTGCCAATCTAAGACCTGCTATGAGGGCTTCGAAATCTGCTTCCATGCGAGTTGTAGGGAAGTCAAACAGCAATGCGTACGTGATTTTTATGTCGCCCTGGTTCGTGAGGATGAAACCTGCATCTGGTCCTCCGTTTCCTACGAAGCCTGTCGAGAAGAGGACCCACGGGAGCCCTGACACGAGTCCTCGCGCATGGATATGCTCTTCGCCTAAGACTCTTTCGAGATACGCCTCCTTCTTTTCATCTGTGGGCTGGGCTCTATGTCGTGTTGACACTTATCTACGTACTTCCTTTTAGCGCTGGTGCTAGAAGTACTGTTACCTCCTTCGAGTGTATCTATGTTATGGATGGTAACTACTCCATCTTGTACTGGAAATTTGAACATACCATGTGATGTGGAAGGTACTGCGCGCAATGTCTTTAGTGTCGGCTGTCCATTTATCCCGTTGTACGATGATTGAGACCGTACAACCATGAAGTCTATCCACTCTGTCGTTGAGTGTTCTGCGTTTCCAATAGTCACCTGTGTGTAGAGGTGCCCCAGTGGTCGAGTCTTATCACCACTAAATCTTGTGAGGATCTGCGTTGTCTCTTCCAGCTCCTTCCTTATTTCCCATGGCAGTCGCGCGAAACAATGTTCATTCAATATGTTCGCTGCAGACCCCCCATCGACGCACATGCCTTCTATAGTGTGGTCCCCGAGGGCTATGTCAATTGTCAGTGACCCGACTGTATAGTCCATATTTGAAATAATATGGAATGCTATTTCTTTATCGTGCGAAAATTCCGCGACCACCCTTCTTTGCATGAAAGATTTTTCCCTTTCTACCATGTATATGGTTATGGGTTTATCTTTTTGTTTCTTCGCTTCCCCCTTTTTTGTATCCGAGTTCTTTCTCCAGTCTCTTATCAGGTGGTTCAGCTTTCTTTCTTTGACCATGCTCTCAATGTGTCTTTTCAATTGAATGCACTCATCAGTAGCATGCCCTTTATCATCATGGTATTCGCAATGTTTTGAGTTATCCCATTTATATGCTGGTCCCATCATTGGGCTAGGCTTTGGAAAAATTGCTCCTTCTGATAGGAATATTTCCCTGGAGGTTTTTTGCAACGGGGTGAACTTGCTATTGTTGTTGTTGTTGTTGTTGCGCCCTTGCTTTGCCGCTCCTTGGAAATCCGACGTGCGACTGATGTTTTGTCCATATGATTGTTTCTTGGGCCTGTCTTGGTACTTGTAGCCTAACGCCATCTGGCTGCTATCTGCTGCTGCGGTTTCTCCTTGGATGAACGCTCGGACCTTTTTCATTACCCCGTCGAATTTTGTCAGAGTTCTGTCGTTCAACTTTTTTATTAGGTCCGGATTTGTGATGCTTGCGAGGAACCCAGAAAATTTGAGAATCTCCGGGCAATCCTTAATCTGGGTGCATTCAGATTTGAAGCGCTCCATGAAGTCTTAGAGGCTTTCGTTGCGCCTCTGCTTCACTCTCTTGAGTGAAATCGGGCTTTTGTCGTACTTCTTCTGCTACACATAGTTTCTTTGGAACGCTCTCCGAAGTTCTTCGAACCCATGAACGCTCCTACACAAGAGGCGGTCGAACCATGTCCGGGCGTTCCCGATGAGCGTTGAGTTGAACATATGACACCACACAGCTTCTGGCCACTGTTATATCCCTGCTTGGGATTCGAACAATTTTAGGTGATCATCTGGATCCGTCGTACCGTTGTAGGTCTTGACATTGGATGGCATGAGTCTTTTTTTGTCATCCCTGAAAGTCGTTATGCGCTCTGAAAATGCGCTTCCTTTCTCTCGACACCATGGCAAGGTCCATTGATCTTCACCTTGTATCCTTGGTCTTTGGGTGTCCTGCGATGTTTTCTGTCGTAATCAGAGGAATCAAAGTCCTCAGTGGAAGAAGGGGAGACCCTTTTATGGCGAGGGTGGCGGTCGCTATGACTAGAGTCCGAGGAATCTTCACTTAAAGAGTTCCTTCTGCGCATCCTTCCAGTGATTTTATTCTTTTCCTGAACTTGCAGATCCTGAGATGAATCTCCTTCCAAGGGGCCTAGTCTTTTAAGGGCGCTTCATCTACTAGTAGGGTTAGGACCTAGTCTGTCCTTCACGCTTGCACGCCGATGGTCATTGACTGGTGTCATGAAACCATCCTCTTCTCTTGAGTCCTTGGAACTGTCTGAGGACGATGTGTCTTCAATGAGAGGCGCATCCGAAGGGGATGCAGGGATCTCAGTCGTTCTTTGCTTCTTTCTCTTCTCCTTTCTAGCTTCTTTGCTAGGTCTTGACCCTTCCCTAGACTTGAATTCTTTATCGAAGTCTAGACTGATCCAAAGATCTCTTGTTGGATTCGCCCTCATATGCGGCCACATGAGTGGGATCAAAGCCTCATAGTTTTCTGCGACGTAGTAACTCTTACTTTGCTTCGTCGAGGGGGGAATTTCTGTTTCAGCTTGCGGATCTATCACAGCCCTTGCGTCCAGAGCATCCTTGTTGCCTTGATTAGGGATCTCCTGAGAAGACGATGCAGTTCTCACCGCCTGTGGGGTCGAAGTGACTAGCAGAGAGAAAGATACTTGCGGTCCCTTCCCTCCACGACTTGGGTTATTAGGTTCAAAGCTTGAGTATGGATCTGTTGGCTTCTTGGATCCCTCCTTTGGTGGGGGCGGGTTTGCGCTGCTTTTCGTCATTAGCTAGAGCTTAGTGTGGGTGCCACGGATGGAACCAACTTGTTGATAAAAAAGTTGGGTAGACCGAGTTTGACCCAAATTAGGTTTAATTTAGGGTCTTGTGGACTCCGGCTCTTGTACCAAGTGAAACTTGTTTTGAGGACCCTGCGCCTAAACATACACCGTTAGGCTTACAATGGGTTCGTGACCCACGATTAGACTCCAGCGTGAGAGTAAGTAATCGATTTGAGTATGTACTATTTAGGGTATTGTGTGTATCGTACCTTTGTGGAACCTATGGGGTTCCTTTTATACCCGAGAGAGTCCTGGCTGGGCTCTCTTACTCTTGCGGCCAAAGGAAGATATAATGACCTAAAATAGTTTGATCCTTATCACATAACCAAGGTAAGTGTATATCCCTCTCCTTTAGGCGAATATATCTATATGATAGATTATATTCCTGCTTGATCTTGTCGCGCTGTGACAAGGACCTGGCTAAGTAATTAACCTTATGTGCGACAGCGGCTTACCGGGCTTGCGCGCATCGTATAAGCATTCAATCCATTCCTGATGGATGCTGGTAGTACCCGTGGGTCGGGCTATCCAGCCCAACTAGGGACTATACGTCATCAGTTTGGATAATTAAACAAACTCAATTTTTGTCATTCATAATGATATTACTATGATTATCACAAAGTATATCCGTAGTAATTCCATCATTGGTTCTAAGAATAACTTCCTAATTCAACACTCATTTGAATGTTCCTACTAATATCTTTCAATTTGATTTTAGTGTTTCCAACATTCCTTCTAATGTATTTTAGTTAAACTTTAAGGTTGCTAACATTATTTTTAATATCATTCAATTAGAATTTAAGGTTGTCAAATCAACTTGCATTCATGCAAATGATACAACTTATCTCTTGTACAATATATCACACCCTTAATAAAACCCTTCAGTAGGTCTTAAGCATTCCTTCATGCATTTTATCTTACTAAGTAAGATACATCATTCAAGATTCTCTCAATCATTATTTATATTGTCTCTAGACTTAATTCACCATGTATGTTAACTCAATGTTGTAAATTTTTATTTTCTAAAATACTTTTAAGAAACTTTACTTCGCTCTTAAAAATAATTTCTAAATGAAATATTGTTTCTTATATGTTAACAGCATATTCAATTTTAGAGAAATAAAACTAAGTACTCTCACTCGCTTTGAGATTTACTCATGAGCAAACTTACTTATAATTATAAATCAAATCCTACAAGTGATTGAATTTACAATTAAACTTAAGACCTATCTCATTTAGATTCATGATTTTAATCCATGTGTGAATTCTAGCATTTTGTATATCTTATAAAGATTATTTATAAATTCATAAAATCTTCTTATGATCGCATATCTTGCAAGGTTACCTTTCATCAAAGAGTTTTGGTGATCCATTTTGTCATAACACTAATATTTAAAGCAGGCATGACAACTAAAACATCTTTACATATTTATTGTTCACAAATGTAGAAGTTTTAATTATAGTCAATTCCTTAAGTATGATTTAAAGCATCCAACATTTTATCTTGCAAAAAATATATACAACATTGTCCTTATGAATCTTCCGACCAAGGAAACTCATTTGAAACATCATTAAATAATTGATAGGTGAAAGCTCAATTAAATTCCAAATTTATGATTATCTTCCTACAAATACATCTTTCTATTCATAGCTTGATTTATCCATTAAATTCCAAAATTTGATAATACAACACTTATGGTTAGCAATTTTACAATGATATTCTAACTCATAAATCTCATTGTTGATATCAGAAACATATCATGAGTAATCCTTACGGATTTATGAATGTGAGTAACATCATTCTAAGGTTCCACATTTTCATATTTAGCCTTAGTTGACTTCATCAAGTGTGCTTGGAAGGCTCATGTATTATGTCCTTGAAATAAATCAATACTTACACTTGCTTCGTGCAAGTGTGGGACTCCCACTTGCTTTTTGTAAAGTGAGACTTATTCTCAGAGAACTCAGCTTAACTAGCAACAACTAGTTTATTCTAGGCGTGGGATTTATGTAGGAGTATTATCCCATCTTTTTCCTTTAGGTCTCCTACAAAGTACACTAAGTAGTACTTAGACTTTTGTTAATATAATTTCCAAGATTTCTAACAAAGCCTAACCTTTAATTAAGAATCTATGAGATTCATCCCATGTTATTAGTCTAACAATAATATCTTAATTTACCTTCCATATTGAAGTTATATTGAATATATTCCAAATGCACTCAATACTTTAAAATTGATATCTTTTAAGGAGTAATAAGTTAAATTTATCAAAAACCAAACACCAAACATATCTATGTATATATATGGCGATTTCACTTAATTGACACCAACCATGGTATTTTAATAAGATCAACTTCATGAGATAATCTCATGACTTATTTTGATGAACTTATACTTAATGACTTTTTTTTATTATGTCAATTTAAGTTCAAAACTTAATAGCATCAATAGTCATTGTTTTAAAAAGCGGGCTAGGTGGCCGCCTAGGCGCTAGGGGGTCATACTCCGCCTCGATTTATAGCTAGGCGGAAAAGTCAAAAGGCGGTCAAACATCCGCCTAGGCGGTGCTAGGCGGTGCCTAGGCGGTCAACAAAGTCAACGAAAGTCAACAAAAAGTCAACTTTTTTACAAAAAATTAAGGTTTTTCTTTGTAATATACAGAGTGTATATTTATTTAACCATAATATCTTATAATAAAAGATAAATCAATGATTATAACACAAAATAATGGATTTTTTCGTATGAAATTAGAACCAACTGAATTATATGTTCACGTTTGAAGTTTTAAGTAATTAAATTGTTATGTTTATTTGTCTATTTCGTAACTTCAAACTATGTGAACTTTGAATTATTTGAAATTAGAAGTATTTTGTTATGTTATACGTATTATTTATAATATTTATATGCATAAAATTCCAATCCGCCTAGACGAATTCCGCCTCGAAGGTGGCCAACGGTCTGACTAGTGCCTAGCGATTTCTACAACCTTGTCAATAGTATCATTAAGCCAATTGCATGCACTTATTCATAAGTCTTAGATCCAATCAAACCTTAATATGTGTATGTCTCACCTAGTAGACATCAAATCCAATTCTTACTATTTGTTATTAGTCATTGAATAATTCAATGACTTCATGTACATGTCTTGATAAATAAGATATTACAAGTTAACAAATCTCACATTGAGTTCCAAGTCTTTTCACAAGTGAAGACTTAATGTTCTTGTCTTAATAATGAGACATAATCATTTAACTAAAGTAAAACCGAGTATCATTCATGATCTAAATAGTAACTTTCAAGTTAATCATAAACTTACCATGTTTATCATTTTCTAGGAAAATATAATCATGTAGTATTATCTTTCTATCTTGAAATTTCATATCTAATAGGGTAGCCTACCACAAAGTTGTAGTAGTCCTAAAGGAGTAATAGTTTCCTTACTTACAAAGTCAATAAAATCCTTAATTATATTTTCTAAGTTTTTCCATGCTGACAATAAAGATTTCTACCTTTTGGGTAGGGAACTACTTATTGCATAAAGCAATACTACACCGGTTAGTTTGTTTGTATCAACAATATGATAGTGTCACAATTAGAATTTAGTCTAGCTCAAAGCATATCTTATTATAAGAAGAACTACATCTTATTTACAATGAATTGTGCATAACTATCTTGTAGATAACTTCAACAACGGAAGCAACAACATGTTTGTTAATGAAAAGTAATGCCTAAAAACATAATTAGTGTTAACTAATCTTTCTTAGTTTTGATCACAACAAATTATAAATACATTTATCATCAAATACAATCGTAAAAAAATTTATATAACAAACACTATCTCAAGGTAATAATAACTTAAGTATTGCACTAACATATCTTAATCATGATTAGTGATCATAAAAGTGATTAGTCCTAAACTTATATTTTGTCATATGTGACAAAATATTTAATAAACTTTCTTTTTAAGAAAATGTTTTCTTAAAATGGAAAATGTAAATTTGAATATGGCATATTCCAAATGCTATAAGAATATCATTTGAAGGTAAACACTTACCTCAAATATTTCTACCCCACTAAAATACAAAAGGGAGCGGAGTCTACTCCCACAGTTCCTCAAATAGCTATGCAGTTCTTTATCGCTAAGGAACTGCATACACAATTAAGGAACCGCGATCAAAGATCCGTTGGCCTTTGTCTCCTATAAATATTGGATCAAACCTACATTTTCCAAGAACCTTTTTGGACATTCTTTCTTCCATCTTTCTCTTTTCTAAATCCTAATCATTTGTAAATGATCACTTAAAGTTTTGAGTATGTTTAATTATGATTATCCTCCTTGATCTCATTCTTTACCTTGTCCAAAGAGATGATCACTCACACACTTGTGATGTGGTTATAGATGAAGCCTTGATGAAGATCATTCTCTCCTAAAGATCTAGTCATATTCATCATTTGTTTTATTTGTGTCTTGTGTAGATCCAAGGTATTTGTGAATACTTGGACTAGTTGTGTTCATCCAAGGTATTTGTGAATACTTGGATTAGTTGTGTTAATCTAATGTATTTGTAAATACTTGGATTAGTCTTGTGTAAATCCATTGTATGTGTGTATACTTGGATTTATCTTGTGTAGATCCAAGTTACATGTGTATACTTAGATATGTGTTTATTGAGTTGTAAAGTGTTGTGTGTTTGTTCTCACTAAACTACAAAGTATTTGTGTATGTATCTTGTGAGTTCTCACTTAGCTTCAAAGTGAAGATTTGTGAAGATTGGTTCTAGCTTTGGATTAGAACTCGACATCTAGCCTTGTGTCGGAAAAGAAGATGGGCGACGAAGATTGGTTCTAGCTTTGGATTGGGACTAGATATCTAGCATTGTGTCGGAAAATGGTGAAGTAGGCAACGTGTGTAGATTGGTCATAGCTAAGATTAGGTCTCGACATTTAGCTTAGTGTCGGAAAATAATGTAAGCAACGTTGTAAGGTTTTCTCCGCCAAGAATGGAGCTTGTGGATATAACGTAAATCTCGAGTATGGTGTACTCGAGGAGTGGAGTAGGAACGAGGATAGAGCTTCATTGCCGAACCACTATAGATCTTGGTGTCTTCCTATTAGGTTGTTTCTTTCCTTACTATTTAATTACTTTCATTATTACTTCACATACAACTACTACTTGTCATTGTTAATGCATTAGAATTGAACCTAATCATTATGCAACTAGATTTCAAGTAAAAGGTAGTTTTGGGACAAACCTAATTGAAATGAATTTTAATTAGGACATAAACTAAAGAGAAACTATTCAACCCCCCTTCTAGTTTCTACAATTGGTATCAGAGCGATGATCACTCAAGATCTTTGAAGTATATTGTACTTTAAGACTTGGATCGATCCATTTTCTCCTCAAATTAGAAGGTTTCATTGTACTAAAGTTTCTCTTTGGTCAAAACTATTCTTTCATTGAAAATAGGCCTTTTAATTGGTAATATAGCATCTCATCCAGATTAGTAGTATTTATGCATTTTAGATTTACTCTTGAAATGTATCTACTAGTTTGTATCTTGTTATGTCTAGGTACTCATGAAGATTAATCATTCAATTGATTATGGATTGAGTTACTTACACTTGTAGAAGACTCATCTTCTTTGATTTCCAACATCATTGAATGATGATATCAAGATGGATGAGAATAATACTAGTCCTTGAAGGCTTAGTAGTCATTTTAGTCTTGTTTGAGTTAATAGTAGCTTAAAGTATCAAGCATGATTTCTATGGTTTGCACCCATACGGTTAGTAGGCCCTATATCATGTGTAATATCTACAATTGAGCTAATCTCTAGGATGATTGGTTAATCCCTTGAGATACCAAACTACTCCATAAGTTGTAGTAGGATATTACACATTTGGAATTGAGATATTCCAAGGATATTGTTTATTGTAAACCCTAGCAATAATAATTGTCCGATCATGTGAGAGAGAAAGTGAATCTATAATTTTCTTACATTTTGAAATAGCTTAAGACTATCCTTGAAAGTGATCTTACTCTATTTATCAAAATTGCTTGGTATGATTCATCACCAAATCCGTTTAGACTTTCGCCGGAAAGGCACGTCTTAAACCACTATATATGACACAAGCTCTTCGTTTCTACAACTTGAAGATTGTCATTTGTCTCTTGAGCATTGAACTTGGTCTTGATTCACTCCCCTTGACTTCTCTCTTCTTTGCTTCTCTTCTACGAGTATTCGTTTGTCCGTTTCAGTCTTTTTTGGTCTCGATTTAACTCGTAGTCGTTCATTAAGGCATTATCACTTAGTATTGAAGTGGTCCAATGATTTCCAAAAGGCTTAACATATATTTTAAGTATTTTAGAAAAGTTTGATTTCAAAAAATTCTTGGATTTTCTTTGTTAAAATTTTGCCTTTGTAGGCGTTTCTTTAAATGTCACGGCTCAAACCATGGTTCCTTATCGATAAGCACCACGGTCCCACTGAGTGACTAAAGTACAGAGTTTTTCTTAAAAATCATTATTTCAAAATAAACCCTCTCTTTCTTCTCCATAGAAGCGACGGGTTCCTCCCTTTTCCTGCATTGTTGAATCTTTAAAAGCTTCAATCACTCAAGATTAATTGATTCCAAGTTGTGGGTTTCACTCATCCCTCTTCCAACATCAATTAATTGTAAGTAATTTCATTTAATTTCAACAAATTTGTTCTAGGGTTTAATTTCATTATTGGGGATTTTTAAAATTAAGATTCAATTAGAACCTTTCTAGGAATGTGGGTTGACATAATTATATTACTATGATTCCTTAGGTTCGTATTTTTCACTAAAACCCACTTATATAACAATCCGAATTTTGACTAAATATTTTTGGTTAAATGATGGAATTGATATGAACCCTTGAACAAGTTGGTAATTGCATTGTTAATGCTTACCTAAAAACTTTTTTTATAAACCAATGTTTAAGTTCATGGTTGATTTCATATAGTTAATATGTTCTAGTCAATGATGAATTGAGTACATTGTGAACATGGGAATGATAAGGATTAAACCTTTGTTTGTCAAGTAATTGATGATAATCATTTTGATTTTTGGTCATTATGTATCATATGAGTGATTGGGGAAATATTTTTGTATGTTGTATTTAGGTATTAATCATGCCTTCGGAGTATCAACAAGACCACCAATATACTAAGCAATACATGCCAAATCTAGCCAACTTTTGTCCTTCCCAAACCCTTGCTATAACTTTTCGCTCACTTCAAAACCGATGTTTTCATGAGGGTAGAGTTGTCCAAGAGGACATTAAGGATTATGTCTACATTATGTTCATGTTTGGGCAAATTGGATTTGATTGTTTGTTGAAAATCAGTGAAGACATATACCCCGAATTTATCTTGGAGTTCTTTAGCACATATTCTCTTATTGCTAATTATAATGGTATATTTGTAAGTTCATCATTAATGGTCGACTCATTCAATACTCTCTCGGGGAATTTGTTGAAGCTCTAGGTGTGCCATATGTAGGTACTGGTCATTTCATGGATTCATGGAAACTTAATGCTCTAAATGAATCTTTCGATAGTCCTACATATGACAATGAAGAGATTGACCTTGACCTCATCCTTGATGTCATCACCAAAGGGCGTGGTCGAAACGTTGTAAGAAGTATCCACGCTTCTAAGCGTTCTTTGAAACGCTTTGAGGTACTCTTAAGCGACCTTAATGGTTGTATGGTCCGATGGGCCGACATCCTTAGGGGAAATGTGTTTTGTATTGGTGGAAACCAGGATCATATTCCGGCTTGTATGGCACATATGTTATATTGCATCTCTATCGACACCAAGTACAATCTTGCATTTTACATCGCTCGACGGATCAACTATGCTCTTTCTAGACCAAACACAAATCTTCCATACGCCATGCTCCTCACTCGTCTTTTCAAAAAAGATTGGTGAACACTTTCCCGGTCTCGATATTTCTCGCTTTCAACCGGTTAAACTGGTTATGCTACCTATTCGAAAGGTACAACCACGAAAGCTAAGAAGTGATGGAGGTACGAGAAGGAATGACCCACAAGAGTCCGACGATGAGGACACTTCTATGTCACCAAGTGATGGTGGTGGCGAAGCTACTAGTGCTCACGTTGGCTCTTCGAGTGACTCCCACCCATCCATGAACACTTTTATGGACGGGTTAGACAAGATTGTCCCTCCTCTTCACCATGCAACTTGTGATATTCTGGAAAATTTCGGACTTGAGCACGTTTATCGTTCAAATCTTGAAGGTCGTGGTGAGTTGTATGAGCATAGAATGGAGTCAAGGAGTGCATTCAAGCACTTGGGAAAGATGATCAAGGGTTGTAAAATCGTAGCATTATCGAATCCTTAATTCGAGGACGAATTAATTTTTTAGAGGGGAAGAGTTGTAAAACCCGTATTCAAGATACAAGAACATTAATTGTACGCAGTCACGAATTTAATTAACGTTATAAAAATTATATTATTCAGAGGACGAATTATATATATTCAAGTAGTTACAGTTGGTATTATTTATTCAGTAGATTATTAATACAAGTCAAGTTTCAAAAACGAGTATTTAAACACGTACACGCACGTTATATAACTAAACGCGAAACGAAAATATAAAAGGTATGCATATATTATGTTGGGCCGCAGCTTATTAAATAAAAGAAGGAAGGAGAGTGTGGGATATAGAGCCCGACCCATTTCACAAAGAAAACAAACAGGATTACTCCCATTCCATTTAGACAAAACAGTTAAACAAAATTTAGGGTTTTGGGTTGGCAGAAAAACAAAAAAAAAGGGGTGACGACTTGCTTTTTCTTATTTGATTCATGTGTATTTGTTGTGTACCCAGATCACAAAGGTAATCCCTTTTTCTCCTTATCTTTTAGTCACGATATTCCATGTGTTAATTAAAAGAAGAATAATGTTAATTAAAAGGTAGTCATGTTTTTAGAAAGAATCAAGGTCATATTTGGTGTGTGTGGTTGTTTTGACACAACCAAGACCACAACAAGGCCTCGGTGGTGGTGTTTTGTAACCGGCCACAACCCCATTACCATCAGGGTTGTTTGTTTTATAAATAGTGGAAAACGGGGGGTAATAAGTGTGAAAACACTTATCCTTTTACCACTTATTTCTAATAATAACAAAACCAAAACGTATATTTTATGTCGTAAAAGTCGGAATTATGCGTGGTTTGTGTTTTTGTTGTGATTTAGGACCAAAATGTGGAAAGGGAAGAAAACAGGGATTTCAGGGCTTTTATCGAAGAAAAAGTCAAAAGACGAAGTCAAAAGATCAAGAGTGCAAAAAGAACGGAAGTCCAAGACCTATTCTGAAGATTTATCGAAGAAAAAGTCTAAAGACGAAAGTTTAATGAAGTCAAAGAACCAAGTCTAATTAAAGAAGAAAATTATAAGACGAGTTCAATTTATATCGACAAATCCCGAGACGACGTCGAGAAAGACAAAGAATTTAAATCAAGTCGAGACAAGAAGAAAGAATGAAGAAAGTATCAACATTTTACTCCTCCTATAAATACCCTCCTAATGTGTCATTAGGAGGTGGTTTGTCATTTTAGAGTAGATATATTAGTTTTAGGAGTAGGAGTAGTGTAATATTACTTTCTCTCTCTAGCTTTTCTTAATGTTTTTCAATCTTTATTTCATTAATCTTGTAATTTGAATCTTTAATTATCTTAATTTCAAGCTTTTTCAATTAATCATTCTCATTCTTCCTTTCTTAATCTTTTAATCTTGTTTAATTTTGATAATCATGTAGTTTAATTAATCATGTTCTTGTTTGATTGATGTTTTTGATTGATTGTGCTTATTGGTTTTTATGTGTTTGATTTTTATAGCTTATAGTGTTTTAGTGCTTATTGTGTTAATTTTCTTATTTTTAATTAAGTGCTTATTAGTTAATTTTTATAAAAAGTTGTTATTAAATATTTTTATTATTTAGTATTTTTAAAAGTATTTAAATTTTGGCTTATTAGCTTTTTCTTAAAAGTATTTTGGTTAAGTTTTTAGATAAGTGCTTATTAGTTTTTGGCTTATTTTTGTTTTTAGCTTATTTGCAAATTTTCCTTATCCGGGTTTCTTTGAAACCCTCTTTTTCCGGATAAGCCCCCGAAACTCTTTTTCCGGATAAGCCCCTAATTTAGTATTCCGGATAAGGATTTTATGCCTTAACCCGTATAAGCAGTCAAACTCTACATCCCGGATAATCAGCATTACAATTATTCCGTATAAACAAAAGGAACAATTATTCCGTATAAACAAAAGAAGCACATTCCGTATAACAACAAGAAGAACTGTTATTCCGTATAACAAGCAAGATTTCGTATAACCATTTATTGGACATGCTAGCCTAGTAGCTAGCTTAGTCTTTTCCCGCTAATTTCAGTAGGTAAGTTGCCTGCTTGAGCTGGTAGCCTGCCTACTTGTATATTAATTAATATTGTTCCGTAATTGTTTAGTTTAATCTGAAAGTTGTTCCGATTTTATTTCTGAAAGTCACGTATTTTTAGTTATATTTTTCGTCTAATTTTAAAATTAATATTTTATCATAAGGGTCAAGTTTTATCTTTTATTTAGTACCCGCTTTAGGTTTTGCCCCGTTTAACTTTAAAGTACCCTCTTAGTTTTATTTTCTCCTTTTTCATTAGGTTAATTTTATTTTTCAGTCGAAGGTTAATTTATTCGTTTAGTTTTATTTTTATTAATTGTTTTGTTTTAAATTTCGTTTTATTATTTGCTTTAATATTCGTTTTAATATCGTTTTAATTTTTAGTTTTTAATATTCACCTTGTTTTACTTTTCTTTATTATTTGTACTTGTCTTTAGTTTGTTTTTAAATACTTTTCGCATTTACTTTTTAATTAGTTATAGATAATCAACGACATTTTCTTTTTATCCACCAAGAACGACTGAGTCGCATTTTCAACTTGTAATCAATTCGAAAAGATCGGACGATAACTTTTATACTTGGCTAAAACCTTGTAATAAATGGCGCCGCTGCTGGCTCTTTTCGTGAAGATTAACGGTTTTTTGTGAGAGACGCGTTGGATTTTGGGATCCGTTCACTTTTGAACGTTATTTTTCTTGCCAAAAATTTTTAAAAATCCAAAAAAATAAAAAATTTCAAAAATCCCAAAAACATTTGAAAAATCATAAAAAGCATTTCTTTTTCGAAAGTTTTGCACCAAAAATATTCTTCTTGCTTATCTATTGTTCTTAATGAATTCGTATGTTGCTTGTGCTGCAGGGTGTGGAAGACCATTATATGGCTTTCAAACATGTGAATGGTGTTATTGCGAGCAATGCGGAAAAGATCTTCTAACCGTTTCTGATTCACAATTTTCACATTTTGGATTTTGTCCATCGTGCAATTCGACTAATTCATCCTTTGCTTCTAATGCACTTACTCCACCCTCTTGCATATATTGCGGAAGCGATTCTCATTGGCATGCTTCGTGTCCAATTCGATACATGTCTCATGGCGAGCAAGAACTGGGTTACAAATATGACAATGGTAATAGCTATCTATAAGAAGCACCGAGTTTTCCTCAATACCCGTATTGCAACAATTGTGGGGGCCCTCACGATACTTATTATTGTCAACCGATGAATTACTTTGAACCAAATCCGTGCTATAATTCTGGTTTTCATAATTTTGAGCCCCCACCATACACCCTCGATCATCAACCTTCTGTTGGAATGAGTGAAGAAGAACGAGCCATTTTTTGAATACACTTCAATACGTTCAACAAGAATTGGATAGCATACGCGAAGCAAGGGCGGAGCAACGACGACAAGAGCAAGTATCTAATCTTTGTGCTTATACTCCTCCTCTTGTGCGTCCACACTACTATTATGATGATGACGAGGATGATATCTATGATCTCAACCCATCTTCTGAGATTACTACTCCTACTCTTGATATCTCAAATGCGTCTAAGGATTGTGATTCATCGAGTGAGATTAGTGAATTTGGTATTGACAACTTATTTGAGGAGGTTTGTGATGTCCCTACTTTTGCTGAGCTTACGAACGAGGTCGCTCTTAATGATGATGATTTTTCTCCATGCTATGAGAATTTCACCTTTGAAATTTCTCAATCTCCTTCGGGCGATGAAGGCGATGTTGATTTATTCTCTCCGACATACGAGAAGTTCACCACTGAACTTGGTCTTGTAGATGAGGTGGAAGACGTTATTCTTCGCGATAAATTACTGAAATTTCATCTTCTTATTGCTAAAATTGAAGCGTTGAATTCTGCTCCTATTTCTGAGTCTTTGCCCCCATCTATTAATCACGTCGAGAATAATGACACATTTATGGACGAAATCGACATTCACTCAATACCTCCGGGTATTGATGATGATGACACGGAGGGGGATATTCTTTTTGATAATTTGCTGCATGAAGATATTGTCCCAAGTCCCCCTCCCGAGCACCTTTCATCCACTCCTTTAGACATCATTACGGAGGATGAGTTCTTTGACCCGGGGGGTGACATTGACCGTTCCATGATTGACACCTTTACGGCTTTGCCGCTCAGTGATCATCATATGTCTTTCGGGGATGACATTTTGATTCCTTTACCCCACCCACCTCCCGTGGATCATGATTTCACTTACTTTTCTTATGTTGAGAGGACTTTTCTACCCTTCAAAAATTATCCTCCGGCCTCTCCTTTATTAATGTCCTCCGGGATAGAGGACAAGGTCTTTGATCCCGGTATTACATTCGAGGCTTCCCCATGGACCATTTAATTCGGGGTCGAGTCAGGCTCGTGATTCGGTTAACAAAAACAAGCGCTTTTTGGGAGGCAACCCGATTATCTATCTATCTTTATCTGTTTTTATAATAAGTGTAGGGGAGACCCTTGTATGTGTTTGTTGTTTTCTTTCTTATCATGTGCAGGGATTCGAGCTTTCAAAGATACATTCTTGATGCCTTTTGACGACCCGTGATTCCGTGTACCCATCTTCCCGGTTTTATCCTAAACTCTTTTGATTCTCTATTTTATATTTTCCAATATTAAAATAGGAATCACTTTAGTTGTCTCTTCCTTAGCAAGATTTAAACAACGTGCACAATGTCCTAAGTGTAGGGGAGTTTACTTCCACATGCTTAAACATTGAGGACAATGTTTATATTAAGTGTAGGGGGGACTTCTGTCGAAGTTAAGTGGGATTTTCCTTGTATTTGTCCTCATTTTAACCGGAAAATTGATTTTTCAACATTTTTCAAAATTTTTGATCTATTTTGGCCTAGTTGTATTTACCTTTGTTATAGTTATTTTCTTTCTTCGCTAGAATAAATTTTAATAAAGTGGTTTTAATTTTTCAACTTTTTGAATCTTTTGACTCAACCCGAGTTTACTTATCTAAGTTTACTATAGCTAGTATCCTTAACGTGTTTAAGTCAAGTTTTGCTAGGCTTTTATATAGGGAACTTTAAAACGTGAAAGTCTTAACTCTTACGGGTTAAGAACAAGAACTTTTCGCAAGTTCCTATAATTGATCCTAGAAAGTCGTTTATCAAGGGAACTTTAATATGCGAATTCTAAAGTTGAAAGAGTCTAAGAATTTGCAAGATCCTATAGATGACTTACAAACCCAAAACTTTGATTTAATAGGCTAAGCATCCACGAGTCTCATTCTTTAAGATTTTAAATTGTGGAGAACGAGAGATGATAGAGTCAATTATAAGTTCGGTATTCTTCCATGAATTTATATGAGTTGATTATAAGCTTCTTCTCCCATCGCTTGTTAATAAATATATTTGCAATAAATAAGGTTGTACGATTTGAAAAATTACTTAGCTTCTAGCACAAGATCGTTTAAAAGTTGTTCGGTATTAATTAGAGTTCATAGCCAAGGCATAACTTATTGAAGCGGGATGCAAAGATTGGAGAGTACGAAAAGGCCCTAACAAAGCATGAGGGCTACATTTTGTTGCTAAAGATCCCAAGTGATGTGAAGAATCATTTATCAAAAATCAATATGAAGGATCGAGACACAAGACGAAAAGCAAATACTCCCCTAAAGATCATGGAGAAGTCTATCCAAAAAGGCCCTAACAATGTATGAGGATAAATAGATCCAAGTCCTAAAAGGAGGCGGATCGTTGTATATCAAAGTCCAAAATAAAGATTGGAGAAAAATGAAGAAGTCGTGGTCCAAATTTGAAGAATCTCTCAAAAACTTTAAGTGAAGAAATTCCTATTATGAAGAGAAGACCATAACTTCAAGAACGTCTCTCAAAGATTCGAAGTATGAAGTCGCTGCCAAATATCGGTCCGAGAAAGTTCTCATATCGTGAAGCGAGTTATGCCAAGATATGAACTTTAAGAGGTCCCGAGAAGCAGTTTTAAAAGATTTGTCCTTTAGCTAACTATTGATTAAATCGTCCCACTTTATTTTCGGCCTAAATAAACTATCAAAATAAATCAACAATGCATCCTCGTGATCATTCAAGACAACAATAAAATATAAGAGATACACCTAGGAATAAGGGAGTCTAAGTGAATAATTGGGCCACATGAGTTTGTGTTAGTTTGCTAACTTATAATAATAATGATCTCGTTTTTAAGCTTGGTATGGGGAACGTGAAACTTGAGGATGATAATCATTCATGACATTCCAGAACCCTAAGGTAAGTCTTTGATTTCTTTACTTGTTTTCTTCCTTTAAATATTTTGTAATTTTCTATCTCTTTAATAAAGGCCAATGTGGATTGATTGTGACAGAAAATGTAAAACTTGCTTTGTAATTAATGCATTGCATGATGACATTGCAATGGTCAAGTGTAGATTTAATAAGTATGAAAACACTTATCCTTTTACCACTTAATTACAATAATAACCAAGCCAAAACGTGTATTTTATGTCGTAAATGTCGGAATTATGCGTGGTTTGTGTTTTTGTTGTGATTTAAGACCAAAATGTGAAAAAGGAAGAAAACACGGGCTTTCACGGGCTTTTATCGAAGAAAAAGACAAAAGACGAAGTCAAAAGATCAAGAGTGCAAAAAGAACGTAAGTCCAAGACCTATTCTGAAGATTTATCGAAGAAAAAGTCTAAAGACGGAAGTTTAATAAAGTCGAAGAACCAAGTCTAATTAAAGAAGAAAATTATAAGACGAGTTCAATTTATATCGACAAATCCCGAGACGACGTCGAGAAAGACAAATAATTTAAATCAAGTCGAGACAAGAAGAAAGAATGAAGAAAGCATCAACATTTTACTCCTCCTATAAATACCCTCCTAATGTGTCATTAGGAGGTGGTTAGTCATTTAAGAGTAGATAGATTAGTTTTAGGAGTAGGAGTAGTGTAATATTACTTTCTCTCTCTAGCTTTTCTTAATGTTTTTCAAGCTTTATTTCATTAATCTTGTAATTTGAATCTTTAATCGTCTTAATTTCAAGCTTTTTCAATTAATCATTCTCATTCTTCCTTTCTTAATCTTTTAATCTTGTTTAATTTTGATAATCATGTAGTTTAATTAATAATGTTCTTGTTTGATTGATGTTTTTGATTGATTGTGCTTATTGGTTTTTATGTGTTTGATTTTTATAGCTTATAGTGTTTTAGGGCTTATTGTGTTAATTTTCTTATTTTTAATTAAGTGCTTATTAGTTAATTTTCATAAAAAGTTGTTTTCAAATATTTTTATTATTTAGTGTTTTTAAAAGTTTTTAAATTTTGGCTTATTAGCTTTTTCTTAAAAGTATTTTGGTTAAGTGTTTAGATAAGTGCTTATTAGTTTTTGGCTTATTTTTGTTTTTAGCTTATTTGCAAATTTTCCTATCCGGGTTTCTTTGAAACCATCTTTTTACGGATAAGCCCCCGAAAATCTTTTTCCGGATAAGCCCGTAATTTAGTATTCCGGATAAGGATTTTATGCCTTAACCCGGATAAGCAGTCAAACTCTACATCCCGGATAAGCAGCAATACAATTATTCTGTATAAACAAAAGGAACAATTATTCCGTATAAACAAAAGAAGCACATTCCATATAACAACAAGAAGAACTGTTATTCCGTATAACAACAAGCAAGATTCCGTATAACCATTTATTTGACATGCTAGCCTATTAGCTAGCTTAGTCTTTTGAAGACAGTTAGAGTTATCAGATATTATTCAGAACAGTACAACAATACAGGAACTAATAAATCAAACTAAGAACAGTAAGAATCAATAAAAGTACACAGTAATAAGACAACTCATTCACGTCCCTTATGTATGTAGTATCCGTGAAGTCGGAGTAGAGCCTTCAGCTTTCATTCTCATTTCATTACTGGACACGAGGTACGAATTTCCCATCCTTTAGTAAGGACTTCCTTCCCTATGCATGATTAGGATTTCCACTCTTCAGCCAAATGTTTTCCCCAGTATATGTTATGAACTCTACAATAACTATCTTAATAACTATGTTAAATTTTCCTGAGCTTTATATACATGCATGGCCAGTTATTACTAGTTACGGAGGTACTATAACCATGACACTTGAGGCACCGGTGTCATGACTCCTCTGCGGGGGAGTAATTTCTCGCGGTGTCCCTTTTATTTCACCTTGACCATTTATCAGTATTATCAACGGGGCGTATGGATGCATCCTAGGTTATCAGTTTACAGCTTTGTAGAAACTAGAAGGGGGGGGGGGGGTGTTAAATAGTTTCTATTCGGTTTGTCTTCTAATTAAAATTCATTTCAAGTAGGTGAGTGCCAAAACTATCTTTTACTAGAAAGCTAGTTGCATAATGATTAGGTTCAATTCTAATGCATTAACAATGACAAGTAGTAAGTGTAATGATAATGGATGTAAGTAAAGAGAAAGGAAGGAAACAACCTAATAGGAAGACACCAAGATTTATAGTGGTTCGACAACGAAGCTCTATCCTCGTTCCTACTCCACTTCTCGAGTACACCTACTCGAGATTTCCACTATATCCACAAGCTCCCTTCTTGGTGGAGAAAACCTTACAACGTCGCTTACGTTATTTTCCGACACTAAACTAAATGTCAAGACCTAATCTTAGATAGGACAAATCTACACAACATCGCCAACTTCACCATTTTACGACGCAAGGCTAAATGTCGTGTTCTAATCAAAAGATAGAACCAATCTTCACAACGTTGCCTACTTCACCATTTTCCGACACAAGGCTAGATGTCGAGTTCTAATCCAAAGCTAGAACCAATCTTCACAACGTTGCCTACTTCACCATTTTCTGACACAAGGCTAGATGTCGAGTTCTAATCCAAAGCTAGAACAAATCTTCACGACTCTTAACTTTGAAGCTAAGTGAGAACTTCACACGACACAACTACACATCACTTTATAGTTTAGTGAGAACTCACAAGACACGACTACATCACTTTATAATTTAGTGAGAACTCATGTAACTTTGATGTACACAAGACAAATCTAAGCACAAACATATGCAATGTATTTACAAAACAGTATTCCAAGTCTTCACAAATATCTTGGATGAACACAACTAGTCCAAGTATTCACAAATACATTGGATCTACACAAGACACAAATAAATAACTGAACATGACTAGATCTTTAGGAGAGGATGATCTTCATCAAGGCTTCATCTTCAATCAAATCACAAGTGTGTGAGTGATCTTTTCTTTGGACAAGGTAAAGAAGGAGATCAAGAGGATAATCATAAGTAAACATACTTAACATATTAAGTGATCATTTACAAATGATTAGGATTAGAAAGGAAAAGGTGAAGGTTTATTAACATCATAACCATTATATAGAACCCTAAACGAGATCAAAGCACATATAGCGGAAGCGATTTAACAAGATCATAATAATAACACAATTATAATTAATCGAATTAGGGTTACATACCTTTACGCTAAAGCAAATCCACAAGACGAAGAACGAATCACCAGTTCGTGTTTATACCGTATATCACCAAGATATAGTCTAAAGTAAGACTATATTACGATCTTGTACACACATAATACTACGAGCTAACCGTGATTCTAGCATGTGTAAACCGAACTACAATGCTTGTATATAATCTACAAGAAAACCAAAAACCCTAGAGAGGGGCTAGGACTAGACTGTAAGTAAAACGATCAACCAAGAAAACCAACCAAAACCCCTTGTGTGGGTGTTCTTGCGATCGGACAAAAGAGAAGAAGAGGGAAAAATTTATTGTGTGTTGAATGATGACGTATAGTCCCTAGTAGGGATGGATAGTCCGACTCACGGGTACTACCCGTATCCATCAGGAATGGATTGGATACTTGCGATGTGCGCACATGGCCCATAAGGCCTGGTAAGCCGCTGTCGTACAAGAGGTTAATTACATAGCCAAGTCCTCGTCGCAGTGCGACAGGATCAAACCGGAAATTATATTATAGTTATATTCGCCTAAGGAAAAGGGATATACACTTGCCTTAGTTGGATAATGAAGATCAAGCTTTTTTAAGTCATTATCTCTTCCTTAGGCCGCAAGAACAGGGAGCCCAGCGTGGACTCTCTCGAGTATAAAAGGAAACCCTCTGGTTCCATAAAGGTACGATACACAATACCCTAAACACTAATATACTCAAATCGATTACTTACTCTCACGCCGGAGTTTAATCGTGGGTAACAAGCCCACGGTAAGCCTAACGACGTCTGTTTAGTGCACAGGGTCCCAAAACAAGTTTCACTTGGTGGAGCCGGAGCCCACAAGACCCAAAATTAAGCCTAATTTGGGTTAAGCTCGGTCTGCCCCAACTTTTGCATCAACAATTTGGCGCCATCCGTGAGACCCTTACTAAGCTCTAACAAATGATGAAAAGCGGTAAGAATGAAGGCCGTTAAGGCTCCTCGACGGTGGATGGTCGTATCACATCAGCAAATGTTACCCCTGGATCTGCCAGCGAGGCAAGCACTCAGGACATTAACAATCCTCTAGTTGTAAGAACGGGAGGACTATTCTCAACTCCCCTACCCGTCGCGGAGGAAAAAGACATTGAATGGGAGTCAACTCAGCCTCCTCCCAACAAACAAAAAAGAAAGACGCCCCAGGAGGAGAGAGGGGAAATCATTGCTACAAAGGCACACATGATGGAGGAGTATGTAGCTCATAACTTACAAGCACTCATTCCTTTTGTGGCAAAATATGAAAGGATGGTAGAGGGATCAAAGCGCGCTAAGCATACTGTTGGAAATACGTTTTACGTATTTATGAAGGATCGGTCGCTCCAACGATAATTATGTAATGGGCTCGTGATCCATTTAGTTTAAGTATAGCCCATATAGCCCACATGTAGGGTGGGCTATATATAACCCCTCCTAGCATGTTAGGAGGGGTGTTGTTGATCATCATTTTACACTTAATCATTTTCCATATTAACTTTCTCTCTCTACATTTCCCCTTTTCTCTCCTTTCTCTCTCTAATCCCTCATCTCCTTCCTTCATCTCTTTATGTTTATCATCTAAATCAACCAACCTAATCCATCAAATCCATCACATAGAATAGGCCATTAATCACGTAGACCTTCAATTGGTATCAAGAGCCATGGTTAGTTTGGTTTATTCTTGTTTTATTTCTTTTTGATTTTGGTGGGTTTTGATTTAGTTATGCTTAAATATTAAAAAGTTTGTATTTTTTATAAAAAGTTTGTGTTTTTATGTGTTAAATCATATCAAATCTTCAAATTTACTTACTTTTTAGATAAAAAATCACAAATTTTTATATAAAAATCAAAAATTTCTTTATAAAATCTTAAAAAGTTTGTGTTTTTATAAAAAGTTGGTGTTTTTTATAAAAGTTTGTGTTTTTCTCTTTTCAATTTTGTATTTTTTTTGATTAAATCCTTCTATTTTGATTACTTTTTTTGTTTGAATCAATTTTTTTTATTATTTTATTATTTTTTTATTTTTTAATTTTTTTTAATCAATTTTACAAGTTATTACTTTAATCAGTTATTACTTTAATCATATTATTTTTTTATTTTTTTCTATCAGTTATTACTTTAATCAGTTTCTATTTTTTATAAACAGTTTTTATAGTTTTTTAATCAATATTTTTTATAATCAGTATTTTTTCTTTATTTTTAATCTATTGGGTCTCAGTTTTTGTCCTATATCAGTCCTGCTGTCCTTCAGTCTTGTTGTTTATCAAGGTTTTTGGGTTTCCAGTCAGTCAGTCATGCAGTTTTTGTCCTTTTCCGAATCAAACTAAAAGTTCCGAATCAATCTCAAATGTTCCGGGTCAAACTCTAAGTTCCGAATCAAACTCTAACTCTAACTTCCGAATCAAACCCAAAAGTTCCGGGTGAACGAAACTTCCAGGTGAAGAAAAAGTTCCGGGTGAAGAACAAAAGTTCCGGGTGAAGAAAAAAAAAGTTCCGGGTGAAGGAACTCTTCCGATTCGGAACTCTTCCGAACGAACAAGTTCCGATTCGGAACTCTTCCGAACGAACATGTTCCGATTCAGAACTCTTCCGAATGAAGCAACCATTTCAAACATAACGGACGAATTTTCAACATAACACTCTCGACTCGACACCCTCAACTCGACACCATCAAAACCTCCCTCGAATCACAAACCCACTCTCAACTTAGACTCGGAAAACCCATAAAAACTGACTCGATTCTTCCCAAGACTCGACACGACATCCTCATCTCCTCTCGACCCACCCTCACCAGAACACCCTCGACTCAGACAAACACCCTCGACACACACTCCTCACTCTTACATTACCTCACTCATTCCCTCACAATCAACACTCAAGACTCTCATTCCCTCATTCCCTCTCGACTCATTCACTCGGACTCATCTTCACATCACTCAAAACCATTTTTTTTTTTACTCACAAACCATTTTTAAAAAAAAAATATCAAACAGACACAAACACCCCCCTTCATTTTCACACCTCTCGAAACCCCAACCCCAACCCAGTTCACTTCATCTCGACCCACCCACACCAACAACACCCGACATCAAGACACTACAGAAGAGAGAGGGACTCAACAGATCATTAAAAGAAAACCTACCCGAGACCTTATCTTTTAAGATCTTGAAGATGAACTCGATGCATGTCTTCCTTTGGGGTTTGTGTTATCTGACTAAATAATCAGGTTTATTCTTGTGGATTTGATTTAAAAGGTGTGAATGGTTGCTGTTTTGGACGTTGTTTATTGAGAAAAAAGGTTGTGAGATTAGGTTTTAACTGAGAGAGAGGGAGTTGTAGGGAAGGGTGAAGACGAATTGAGAGAGAAGAGAGATTTACGTTGGTAGTTTATGGGAGAGAGAGAGAGAAGAAAACGGAGGTTTGAAGTAGATAGATTAGGTTTGTGAGTTTTGATATTGAGGAGAGAGATAGAGACACGCGTTTTTTTTGGTTAGTGTGATTTAGTCAAACAAGAGGAGAGAAAGTTATTTAATACTGGGCGGATACAACGAGGAAAAAAGAGTGGGCGGACAAAACAAAGTTTTTGAGAGTGAAAAAAACGTATCTTCAATTTTATTATTACACGTGTATACACGTTTCTACTTTTGTTACTTTTTTTATCCTTTTTGTTTATTTTATCTTTCATTTTTTTTATTTATTATTTTTAGTTAAGTTACCCTTTTACATATTTAAAAAGTTTATTTAGTTTAAGTTTTTAAGTTTTTAAAAGTTATAAATGTTTTAAAATAGCAAAGTTTATAAAAGTTAATTGAGGTGGGTATTTTGATAGAATTAAATTGGTAAAATATTTGACGGGTTAAAAAGTTCTTGTGGCCGAATTTGAAAACAAAAGTGACGAGTCAAAGTGACGGGCTTCATTTATATCATCCATCGAGGAATTTTAAGTGTTATTTACAGGTTTTTCGTTTTTTTTCACGAATTCTAAAATCCCGACAACAACAACATCCCCGTCATTCTTAATCGATCTTTAATGGATTCGTTCGATTCGACATGTCAAAAGGGAGAGTTGTATTTAATGCAAAACGAAGTTAGAGAAAGTGGCATCACTTCATTTCAAATGCTTCAGTCTCATCTGGTCACTCTTTCGGGGATTCAAGGAGGGAGCGAATTTGTGACAATCTTTGGACAAGATCGTCATATATTCATTGACTTAATTTTCATCACTTTGACCCAACTCGCCGAGCAACTCAACCATAACAACTTTAATCACTCTGCATCGATTCTTGCATATAAGGCTCTTGTGACACACCTCACGCCTTTCTTCCAATTCAATATCATCAAGCCTGAAAGTTCAGTGATTTGCCAATCATTTCTTCGAGATACACATACCGAGCTTCGAGTTTTCCGTGATACGATTTTGAAACTCATGTCATCGGTCTCGTCTTCGATTTATGAAAGATCTCGACTTCAGCAAGGGTATGATAATGGCGTGCAAGACTCTTCGATGCAAGAGAAAACTGGTCATACGGTTGAAAACTTGGAGCCTAACGATGCCAAGAGCACAGAATCAGGAGGACAACATGATACCAGTGGCACGTCAGGGACTGTTCACGAGATCTTTTTTGCTGACACCTTACCCGTTTATGACGAAGCGCCTGCAAACATGGTACAATGTAATATTGTTTATGATGTATATGCTGATGACATGCCGCATATTGAGCATTCTGAACCTAACTATGACAAACATGGGATGGAAAAGAGTGATAGAAATACCACTTCTGATTCATCCGATGTGAGTCATAATGGGGGAGAAAGTGTTCAAAATGCTATAGTACATCATGATAAATGCTTTACAACTGCCTCGTTAACTGATTCTGATTCCAAGATTAAAGAGCTCGAAACGATCGTAGCTCGGCAATCAAAAGATCTTGAGGATGCCAAACTTGAATTTTCTAAGAAAACGGATAAATTTGAAACATACTTTGAAAAACTTGAAAAGTCAAACGTTGTTCTTGAAAGAAAATTGGATCAAACTGTTCTAGATTCTAAAGCTGAAAAGGATAATTTTTTGAAACAAATTCAACTGCTTGAATCTAAGTTGGCATCCCAAGATAACTTGCTCAAAGAGAATGAGACTTTAAAAGCCCAAGTACAGGAAAAGGTTTTTGCTATAGCTGCATTGAAAAACGAGTTAAGGAAAAGTAAAGGACCTAGTGTGGACACTAAGCTTGAAAAACCATCAATCTTGGGGAAACCGCCTACAAATCAGTTCGTCAGACAACCGTTTGTCAGACAACCTACTGCATTTAGATCCGAGCGATCACAATCCTCGAGACCGCGGTTTGCCTCCCAAGTTGATTTGGGACATACTTCTAGAACAGTCACTCCACCAACTAGGCCTAATGTGACTAAATCAGTTTTAGCAAGACCTCATCACATGATTGCCCCTAGTTTCTCTAAGAATAGTTCAATGAACACGCCTAGAACTAGTTCAACTGATGTGCGCCATGATTTTGGTCAAAGGTAAGCTATTCAAAAGACACATGTAAGAGATAGCAATGTCCAACCTAGTCAGATGCCTTCTAGATTACCCAACACTGCTAACCGTAGCATGACGTCTCCTAGGAGCATCGATCAATCATCTAGGAATTACTCGGACATTAAATATGCTACTTGTAAAACATGTAGAAAATGTGTCTTTACGGCAAATCATGACTCCTGTATCAAGAAATTACTTAATGAGGTGAACTCCCGTGCTAGACTTAAATCCTAGTGGGTCGCTAAAATCAAACCCGTTGGTAAAATGTGGCGCCCCACTGGTAGATCTTTCAATCTTGTAGGAAACGAGTGCCCTTTAACTAGGATAGTCTCTGATTCTACGAAGACTACTAGGGAGGAAATTGCAAAGGATGATACATCACTTAAGCCTGAACTTAAGATTTTCTATAAAAGGAAACGTTTGCCCACTAAGACAAGTGAATCATCTCCTCAGGCCACCTCTGACACTAGAAAAGCCAACTGTGAACCCCCACGTGCTTCAAAAATAGATATCTCTAACCCATGCAAAAGTATACAAACTCCTAATGAGAATGCAGGTACCAAAGTTGATGTTCCAAAAGAACGAAGCGGTCCAATCATTGTATACCGTTCAACTAAGGACACTCTCAGAGTTTGGTTGTTGAAGAAGCAGATATCAGAGAAACTAGTATCTCAGGGGATTCATGGTTAAAGCTCACAAGGACTTATAGTCACATCACAGACTATAACTCGATCTTCAAAGAAAGGAAAGTTTATCGCCGATGGTAAACTTATCCTAACAACGAGAAATTCATTTTTCTCGGGCATGAGCTTATATCAAAAACATTCCAAGTTTTTAAGCTCATGCATAATGGCTTATCGTTAAATATCAGACGATAACCCGTGCATCAAAGAAAGGAAAGTTTATTGCCGATGATAAACTTATCCTTACAACGAGAAATTAATTTTTCTCGGGCATGAGCTAATAATAAAAACATTCGAAGTTTTTAAGCTCATGCACAATGACTTACAGTTAAATGTCAGACTGTAACTCGAACTTAAAATAAAGGAAAGATTATCTTTTATGATAACTTATCCTCTTAACGAGAAATTCACCTTTCTCGGTCATGAGCTTGTATTAAAACATTCGAAGTTTTAAGCTCAGAAAGGAAAGTGTATCTTTTAAATAAGAGAACTTTTCCTCGTAACGAGAAATTAACCTTTCTCGGTCATGAGCTTTCCGTTAAAACAGTCAAAGTTTTCAAGCTCATGAACACGACTTCTAAGTAAATGTCAGCTTAGGAATCGTTCTTCAGATAAAAGGAAAGTTTATCGCCGATGATAAACTTATCCCTAACAACGGGAAGTTTACAACTTCTCGGACTTGAGCTCGTTTTATAAGATATTCAACATCTTAAGCTCAAGTAATTGGTTTTCAAAACTTTGAACACAATTTTTCGAGAATTTCTCAAAAGGTTTTTCTAAATCTTTCAAAATTGTGTGTTCAAAAATGTTTTGATAAAAAGAGCATGTCTTCTGGAATCGATAATATTTACGAACCTAGAAATGTCATTCAATAATGACACGGGGTTGTAAATAAAGTTCGAGCAGAAGTTCAAACTTTTAAAACATGCTCTAAATGGGTTGCTATTATTTCAGATAGCAACCCGCTTTTCATAATCAAGTCAAGCATTTCACCGGAAAGCTTTGACTCAACAACAGGAATTAATTTTCTCGGGAACGTGACGAGGAGACCAACATTCGTGAACAAGAACCATGTGAATCTCTCATATGATGTTCTCCATCATTCAGGTCCAACCTCGTATATTGCTAATCTTGTGAATTCATATCATATATGATCTTTGCACGTAATAAATACCTTACACTTGTGTTTAAAAGGTATTTAATTTACGTTTTAGCACACCCTCATTAATTTGAGGGGGAGCTTGTGTAATTCATGAAGATAATTGGACTTGCATTTTTCTTCCCAAATTTTCTTAAAATGCTATTAAATCAATTGATATTAAAAACATCGATTGGGTTAATATTTTTAATATGGGGGAGAAAATGTGATTTAATATGGGATATGATCAATCATAAATGGTTTGACTTAACGTGATAGCTCATCCCAACATGTGCAAAATGTTTTCGGATATCGTGGCATATGTTAAGGGGGAGCAAAATGGATTTGCACTTCAAAATGGATTTCATGGTGACATACACTTACCGAAAACATCTCTATTCACGACGGTGAAGATTGTGGTGACATAAGGATGGTAGGATAGGTTAAAGTCCAATGATTTCTCTAGAACCGGAGGAATCTTCCCAAGGACATTCCATAGCTAGAAATAGTAGTCCTTAGGAAAGATGGAGAAAGATTGTGAACGTAGCTGAATGCCGACCAAGTACTTAAGTTAGCACTGGAACAATCACAACAAGGTGCTAGTTATGACGTATTGGTAAGCATTGAAGGGGTTGAAGAATGAAAAAGAATTGTAAAGATAAAGGGTGTAAAGAAAGAAGCCCTCCTTACAACTTTAGGCAGAAACAGGGTCAATACATATGCTATTGAGGTCATTTTCGCTAATGATTCTCGGTATTGAAGAAAGACATCATGGACCCAGTGATGCAATGCACAACCCTTCCCAGCTAACTCAAATATCTCTCAAAAGGTATTTGTTTTAATCACACAGAGATCAACACATTATCTATTGATTTATTCACTCCGAATAAATTGGTATTGAAAAGGTGGCACTCCTCTCCAGCCTCCGATCACTAAAAATCCAAAATGCACGATCGAGTCTAGAGCCATTTGAGATCATCAAATATCTCATTAGGACACACTTTCATATTTCCTTGCTTCTTCACACACTGTGAAAAGTAAGAAAGATCTTAAGAGTCCTACGCAAAATCTTCATGATCTTGCCTGAACATCCGAGTAATACGAAAGTATTTACAATGAAGATGGAAATCCTTCTTGAGCGAATATCAAAAAGCTCATGGTAGGTGACTTGTGCGATTCTTTATGAATCAAACTTGTGATAACTGGAAAGCAACAGTGGTTTAATTCTTAAATGAATTTAAACACGTTCCAGGCCTCTACGCAATATCTTAGTGATCTTGCCAGAACATTCAGAGTAATACTATTAAGTATTTACAGTGACGAATGGAAATCCTTCTAGTGTTAACATCAAACAGCACTTGGTAGGTAACTCGCAAGATTCTATATGAATCAAGCTAGTGACAACTGGAAAGCAACGATGGTGCGGTTCTTAATTGAACTTCACTTGTTCCAGGAACATGAATTGACGGCTTCAAATCATGCGGATAATATTATCCAAATGATTCACTCTTTACGTTCGCAGTCTGCTTTGGACGGTCGAGTAAAGAGAACGGGTTTACCCGCGAAATCTTGTCAAGTAGGTTCTTTATTGAAACTACCTGCCACAAGTACGATATTTAATATCGTCCAACGGTCTTCACCGACCGGAGGTAAAATGCTACCGAATTAGAATGAAATGTTCAAGGCCATTTCATCCGTGTATATTGTTTTGTTGCTAACTGTCTTATGCAGCGTAACAAGAAGGTGGCATTGCGGTGTACAAACCAGAAGAAGTCGTCACCACATGCTTATACTACATACAAAATAGTACTTCAACAAATTCAAGAAAGCCTGAAGGTCAAGTCTTCCGCTGTATCAAACTCTGAAGCTTTCAAGAATTTAAAAGTATAAGTATGTGGAACATGAAGTCACAAAGAGGCGAATATCACAAGTGAAGAATGCACAAGGTCAAGGCAAGGAAACATGTTCAAGACTAAAGTCAAAGATCACATCAAGCATATTCACAAGAACAAGATCGAAGACTCAAGCATAGATGCTAGGTTTAAGATTTTGTAAAAAGATGTGACCTCCCTTAGGGGGAGATTGTTGGAAATACGTTTTTCCCAATAAAGTCTCGGTCACATCTTAGTTAGCATAGATCACGAGTTATAGACTACTTAGAACTTTGTTTCTTGGAGCGACCTCCCTTAGGGGGAGATTGTTGGAAATACGTTTTACGTATTTATGAAGGATCGGTCGCTCCAACGATAATTATGTAATGGGCTCGTGATCCATTTAGTTTAAGTATAGCCCATATAGCCCACATGTAGGGTGGGCTATATATAACCCCTCCTAGCATGTTAGGAGGGGTGTTGTTGATCATCATTTTACACTTAATCATTTTCCATATTAACTTTCTCTCTCTACATTTCCCCTTTTCTCTCCTTTCTCTCTCTAATCCCTCATCTCCTTCCTTCATCTCTTTATGTTTATCATCTAAATCAACCAACCTAATCCATCAAATCCATCACATAGAATAGGCCATTAATCACGTAGACCTTCACATACCACATCCTCAGAGGACGATCTGTCAGGATCAAGTGATAGTCCGTTCGGAAAATATATGCGTGCAAGTTATTCCTCCGATGACCAAATCTTCTCACAACCATGGAGAAGAGCCAGGATAAACGCCTTTACAAGGCACATACATCATTACCGAGACACCAGAAAGCGCCACATGCCATCGAATGTAAAAACTTATGATGGCACGACGGATCCAGAAGACCACTTGAAAGTCTTCGAATCTCAGGTGGGCATCGAACAATGGCCAGAGCCCGTATGGTGTAATATGTTTAACTCCACACTCATAGGGAACACGCGGACGTGGTTTGATAGGCTTCCGCCGAGAACAGTCAACGGGTACGAAGTGCTGCGAAAAGCGTTTAAAAGAAATTATGTGCAATAAAAAAGGCATGATAGGAGTGCTGTATCGCTTGCCAGGGTAAAGCAGCGCCAAGGCGAATACTTGGAAGACTTCCTGGAACGTTTCAAAAGAGAGTGTCTTCAAGTAAAGGACTGCCCAGAAATTTTGAAAGTATCCTGCTTCATGACGGGGATACAGAATAGCGACTTAATAAAGACACTTAATGAAAGAACGCCCGAAACCTTCGACGGAGTTCTAAGGCGGGTAAGGTCTTTCATACAAGGGGAGTCGGCTGCTTCGGAAACAACACGAGGTACTTAAGATCACAAATCTACTCGCATACCCATTGAAGGACCCAACCATCAAGGAAAATCTCTAGGCCTTGATTATGTAGGAAGGAGAAGGCAGGGGCGAGCTTATAACTCAAGGTTTACCCCCCTTAAATTTACCCAAAGGGAAATCCTAGTGATGGAAGGTGGGAGTTTCATAAGGCCAATGCCAATGACTACCCCGGTCGAAAAGCGCGCCAGTAATAGATACTACGAATACTACAAGGAGAGAGGGCACGCTACAAATGAATGTATTTAGATGCAGAAATACATCGAGAATAGAGTAAAGAAAGGCGAGCTAAAACACCTTGTCAAGGAAAACACGAAGGATGATAAACAAACAATCACCATCGCAAACATTTACATGGTGGAATCATGGCAACGAAGGACAAGGCAGAGGGTGAGCCAAAATTCTCGAAGGGGAAAGACATTTCTTTTACCCCACTCAATGCAAGGAACGTCGCAGACGACCCACTAGTGATAGAAATAAGCATTGGTCAGCACAGCATACATCGTATGTATGTCGATGGAGGTTCATCGACAAAAATAATGTACGAACACTGATTTCTAAAGCTTAGTGCATAAATAAAGAGCCAAATGATGCCTGCGACCTCCCCGCTCATCAGATTCAGCGGAGAAGTAGTATGGCCCTTAGGCCAGCTAGAGTTAGCAGTAAGAGTGGGAGATAATGAGCACTCGGTGGAAGTCCCAATGAATTTTTTGATCATACAGTCGCCATCACAGTATAATGGGATCATAGGGCGACCAGCTATACTGGCAATACGAGCGGTACCTTCTACAGCTCATGGTATGAGAAAATTCCCAGTTGATGAAGGGATCGTAACGATATTCAACATGGCAGTTACACCCCCAGAATGCAACGCGATCACAGAACCGCCTAGGATCACGATGGAACCAAAGTTGGAATCACCACCAAACTTGAAGGTAGCAATACATCCGTAGTACCCGGATCAGGAGATAACGATCAGAGGGACCTTATCTGACAAAGGAAAGAACGACATGTGTCGCCTTTTGAAGAATAACCTGGACGTTTTCGCATGGGAGCCCAAAGATACGACGGGGGTGCCAAGGTCGATAGCTGAACACAAGCTTCAGATCCACGAAGGATACCCTCCAGTTAGGCAAAAGAAAATAGGACAAGCTCCAGAGCGTAACAAAGTAATACTAGACGAGGTAAAAAAGCTGGTGGACGCAGGAATCATGAGGGAAGTTTACTATCACGACTGGCTCGCTAATCCGGTGATGGTAAAGAAACATGATGGCAGCTGGTGCATGTTCGTTGATTTCACAAACCTCAAAAAATCTTGTCCCCAAGACTTCTATCCACTCCTAGAAATAGATTGGAAGGTGGAATCATTGTGCGGATATCCCTTCAAATGCTTCCTGGACGCGTACAAGGGATACCATCAGATACAAATGGTAGAGGAAGATGAGGAAAAGACAACATTCCATACTAGCCAGGGGGTGTACTGTTACACGAAAATGCCGTTTGGACTAAAGAATGCAGGGGCCACGTATCAACGACTGGTTGATAAGGCATTTGAAAGCCAAATAGGGCGAAATTTGGAGGTGTATGTCGATGACTTGGTAATAAAGAGTCATACGGAGAGCGAGCTTATTCGGGACATAGAAGAGACGTTCTCTACCCTCAGAAGGATAAACATTAAGTTAAATCCAAAAAGTGCACCTTTGGGGCGACAGAAGGCATGTTCCTAGGATACATGATTGATTTAACACCCCCAAACTTACACGCAGCGGAATACATCTTTGGGTGCTAAACAATGATACAACAACACAAAATTTATAAAGAACGACTCGATAAGAGACGTTTTAGATTTATCGTTCCTAAAACATTTGTCAGAGTAGCGTAGTCCCAAGACATCGTAACCAAAGTACAACCAAAACAAAAGTTTTAAATTGTTTTGAACAAAAGGAACGACAAACATTCAAAGAGTTTATATTTAAAAAGTAGTGCACAACATCATTCCCGTGGCTTCCAAGCTTCACCCTTCATGATTACCTGAAATACATGTGAGAAAATCATCAGCAAAATTTTCGAGTAAATCTATAGGTTTATATAATCATTTTGAACACAAGAAAAGATTATAAGTTTGTGGCATGCTTAATAAGCATCGAATAATAATTTGCATCAACAATGATAATTGTATATAGCATAAATTGCAATAAGCTCATGGAACCGAGCTCTTAGACACTCTGTTAGGTCTAATAAGACAAGAGATTTATTAATTTTCGGTTACCTCTAGATTATTGGTACATTGCCGTATACCTGACTTCTCAATACAATATGTTCAAACAGTGTGGAGGTCGGGCTTAAGCTTCTATGACAAGTCCACAAAAACTGAACCGGGGCGGCTTCCCCCATAGATCTATTAATTGTACTAGTGGCTAGCCCATCATAAGCTAGTTAACGGTCCATAATTGAGGCTTTAACAAAGGCAATCACTTAATACAATTTAAAGGCAACCACGGGTCCATTCATAGATGGACAAGCATACCATAAAAATCTTGTGTTCTAAGTTTACAAAACATGTATTCCCCCTCGCGGGTTTTAAAATATTTGAATGAGCTCAAACGAGGCTATAGACTCACCTTAAGTAGTATAAGTAGTTGAAGACGATCACCAACGATAGTAGATGCCGATAAATACGACAACCGCAACCTAGCAAATAAGGTGCGTACATTAA
This sequence comes from Glebionis coronaria, assembly GCA_025667525.1. Lineage (NCBI taxonomy): Eukaryota > Viridiplantae > Streptophyta > Magnoliopsida > Asterales > Asteraceae > Glebionis > Glebionis coronaria. Next base: position 548,994,188 of record CM046874.1, read on the forward strand.
TAGTAGACTCGAGAAATAATCATACATAACAACGTCAAACTCAAACTCATAAAACCACAATACACTCGAGAGTAAACGATATAAATAACTTCATTATACTTTACTACTCATTTACTTTACCATTTTACACTTTTAACAAAGTCTGCCGGTACATACTACATGTACTAGCTTATTTACCCCTTTTAAACTTGTCAACCGTTAATGAAACGACTCGATAAACTAACTTACTATATATATAAAGTCCTCCTACAAGTTTATCAAGTGAAATTACTTTTAAAGCCCTTTACCCGACTCATTTTCAAACTACAAAATTCGGACAGATTTACGTTAATTTTTCATACAACCGTTTTAACTTATTTAAACGACTCCGTTTATAAAACCGACACTCGGGTTTTAAAGTAAACTCAACCTATAAAGTAAACACCTAATTATCAGTAGGTTACTCATTTCAAAACTTCCATTTAGAGTCCCCGAGATTCGATCCAAATATCGACAACAACTATATGTAGTGTCGATACTCGTCTCTCGGTACACGATCATTCAAAACATCATAACTTCGCCCTTGTTTGAAGCTAGAAGCTCTACCTTATATCAAATCGAAGCTAATAAAATTATCTACAACCCTAGGCAATAAGTTAATCCATTTTCAAAACATAAAAATTCGGATTTTACAGTTTACTTACTGTTATAAAATGGCTACCAAAAACTTGTACAAAATCAACTTTTTGATCAAAACCAACCATAGAAATGATCATTCCTATACTCTAATATCATCATACATCTACCATAACATCAAAATCATAATCAAAATAAAAATCTTTAGATCAAAATGATGTTTTTAACAAGATTTCTAGCAAGAACCACCATGGATCATGCTAAAAACACCATGCATGATCATGGCTTCTACCTACCAACATCAAGAAAATAAAAAGTGCTTGCATGTGTAAAATTCTTATACCAATATGATCCTTGATCAAAAATATGAATGGGTCTATGCTTGGTTTAGCTTGAATCAACCTCAAACTTGAGTTAAAATTGAAATTGTGTGTGTTTGGTGATGGTGGGTGATGTTACGGCAAAAGAAGAGAGAGAGAGAGAGAGGAGTGGTGAAAATTTTTAAGTGTAAAAATGTGTAGTGTGTGTTTGATTTAAGTTTATATATAGTGGGGTAGGGACCAAGTTGCAATTTAGCAATAGTTGTGGGTAAAAATGTAAATAGTTAGCTAAAAAGCGGGAAATAATTATTAGTCAATTTTGAAAATATTTACGGGGCTCGGGTTTCATAAAAATACTTAAAAGTTTAAACGCACACGAAAAATAATAATATAACGACTCGATACGTAATTAAATTGATATCGTCGAAAATATTAAATATCGAAACGATCGATAATATCATATAAAATTATGGGCATCCGTCGGTATCGCGATCACTAGTAGTCCTCGTTGCTCGTCAAAATATTAAAATAAAATATTTAATATTGGTTTCAACTTAAACCGTTAAACATAATAATATTTAATGTTATAAAATACTTCAAAAATATTTGAAAAGTAAGAATTAAGTAATGACCTTATTTTGTGGGTTTTACATCCTCACCACCTTAGGAGAGCACCGTCCCGGGGCTTACTTCTCCTTAGGTCCGTCTACGAATAAATGTGGATACTTGTTCTTGAAGTAGTCCTCTCGCTCCCAAGTGTATTCGGGTCCACGTCAGGAATTCCATCGCACTTTCACTATCGGGATCCGACTTTGCTTAAGCCGTTTCACCTCTCGATCCTTAATCTCCACTGGTTCCTCAATAAAATGTAGCTTGTCGTCCAGTTGAATCTCCTCAAGTGGAATTATCAAATTCTCGTCCGCCAAACACCTCTTAAGATTAGAAACGTGAAAAGTATTGTGAATAGCACTTAAATTCTCTGGCAATTCCAACTTATATGCCACAGGACCAACTCGATCAATAATCTTGAATGGACCTATATAGCGTGGACTAAGCTTTCCTCGCTTGCCAAATCGAATTACTCCTTTCCAAGGTGATACTTTCAACATAACCATATTGCCAATATCAAACTCCAATGGTTTTCTCCTCTTATCCGCATAACTCTTCTGCCTACTACGAGCTGTCAATAAACGATTCTTGATTTGCAAGATCTTCTCAGTCGTTTCTCTCATCAATTCAGGACCCGTCAACTGACTTTCTCCAACCTCACATCAACCAACTGGTGATCTACACTTTCGCCCGTAAAGTGCTTCAAAAGGCGCAGCCTTGATACTTGCATGATAACTGTTGTTGTATGAGAACTCCGCCAAAGGTAAGTGTTGATCCCAACTACCTCCAAAGTCTATTACACACGCTTGTAACATATCCTCCAAGGTCTGAATAGTCCTTTCACTTTGTCCGTCTGTTTCCGGATGATACGCAGTGCTCATGTCCAACTGAGTCCCCAAAGCTCTCTGAAGCGATTTCCAAAACTCATATGTGAACGGACTGTCTCGATCAGAAATAATTGACAAAGGAACCCCATGTCTACAATCAACTTCCTTCAAATACAACCGAGTAAGTTTGTCTAAGTCATCAGTTTTCTTTATCGGCAAGAAATGAGCCGACTTAGTCAACCGATAAACAATCACCCAAATCGTATCATAACCACTAGAAGTTCTCGGAAGTCCCAAAACAAAGTCCATAGTGTCTTCTCCCATTTCCATTATGGGATTTCAGGTTGTTGCAGTAAACCCGAAGGTCTCTTGTGCTCAAACTTCACCTTAGCACACGTCAAGCATTTACTAACATAAGTAGCAATGTTAGCCTTCATATTCGGCCACCAGTAGCATTTCTTCAAGTCTTGGTACATTTTATCCGATCTTGGGTGAATCGAATATTTAGACTTATGAGATTCGTGCATAATTAGATCTCTCAGTCCTCCATACACCGGTAACCATACACGATTCTCGAAATACCGAATTCCGTCATCACAAATTTCGAATATAGGTGTCATCCTTCTACCCAAGTCTTCATTTCTCACATTCCCTTCTTTCATCGCCTTCGTTTGAGCTTTATGTATTCGATTAGATAAATCAGAATAAGTTTTCATGGCTAAAGCTCTAACCCTTTTAGTTATTTCTCTATCCTTCCGACTAAGTGCATCACCAACTACATTCGCCTTGCCGGGATGGTAGCAAATTTGAATGTCGTAATCACTCAACAATTCTACCCATCTTCTCTGCCTCCTATTGAGCTCCTTCTGATCCAAAATATGTTGCAGGCTTTTATGATCGGTATATACCACACTCTTTGTACCGTAGAGATAGTGTCTCCAAAGTCTAAGAGCAAAGACAACAGCTCCTAATTCCAAATCATGTGTAGTATAATTCTCCTCATGCTTCCTCAACTGAGGAGATGCATACGCGATCACTTTCTCCCTTTGCATCAACACAACACCAAAACCCTTACGTGATGCGTCACAATATACCACAAAGTCTTCAGCTCCATCGGGCAAAGCCAAAATTGGTGTAGACCACAGCTTCCGCTTCAAAGTTTAGAATGCTTCTTCTTCTTCTGAACCACACTCATACTTCTTATTTTTCTCTGTAAGTTTAGTAAGAGGTTTAGAAATTAAAGAGAACCCTTCTATAAATCACCGGTAGTACCCAGCTAATCCCAGGAATTGTCTAACTTCAGTCGGGGTTGTAGGCCTAGCCCAATCTCTAATAGCTTCAATTTTGGAAGGATCAACATGAACACCGCTACTATCGATCACGTGCCCAAGGAATTGGACTGAATCCAACCAAAAGTCACACTTGGAGAATTTCGCATACAACTTATCCTTCTTCAACAACTCCAAAATAATCCTTAGATGACCTTCATGCTCCTCCCGAATTTTGGAATAAATCAGGATATCGTCGATAAATACAATCACAAACTTGTCGAGATATGGTTTACACACGCGCTTCATTAAGTCCATGAATACCGCAGGTGCGTTAGTTAACCCAAACGGCATCACTTGAAATTCAAAGTGTCCATAACGCGTCCGAAAAGCTGTAATAGGTATGTCCTCCTCTTTAACACGAAGTTGATGATAACCCGACCTCAAGTCGATCTTCGAGTACACACACGAACCTTGAAGTTGATCGAACAAATCATCGATCCTGGGAAGTGGATAACGATTCTTAATAGTTAACTTGTTCAACTCTCGGTAGTCTATGCACATTCTGAACGATCCGTCCTTTTTCTTCACGAACAATACTGGAGCTCCCCAAGTGACGAACTTGGTCTAATGAACCCCTTCTCCATTAACTCCTTCAACTGATCTGCTAACTCCTTCATCTCAGACGGTGCCAAACGATAAGGTGCACGTGCCACCGATGCAGCTCCCGGCACTAGATCAATCTTGAATTCGACTTCTCGCTGAGGCGGAAGCCCTGGCAAGTCATCGGGAAATACTTCAGGAAAATCATGAATAACCGGAACATCCTCCACACGCCTAACCGGTAGTTCTTTCTCCACTACTTGAGCCAAGAACAGGTGACAACCTCTTTCTACATATTTCCTCGCCTTGATACAAGATATCACCGTCAGACGAGATCTACCGACATCACCTTTAACTACTAACACCTTGCCCTTAACCGGTATGTGAACAACTTTCTCCCCACATACAATCACCGCATCATGAGCAACCAACCAATCCATACCAACAATCACATCAAACGAACCCAACTCTATCGACATCAAATCAATTTCAAACAAATGATTTGCTAATTTCAAAGGACACTTCTTAAATATAGTGGTAGTAATAACTAAATTTCCATCAGCTAACTCGACCTCATAACTAGTATTTAGGCTTGTTGGCTAAATATCAATTAAACGACTAAAGGAAGTGCTTATAAAGCTCCTATCAGATCCTGAGTCAAACAACACACTAGCATAACGATGGCTGAGTAAGAACATACCCGTCACCACATTTGGACCTTGTGCCTGATCAGCATCCTTAACAACATAAACTACCCCAGCAGCTTCACCTGCTTTCTTGTTCACCAACTTTGGACATCTAGGGCGATAATGATCACGTTCTCCACATTCAAAACAAGTCTTAATCAGAACAGCATTTGCTCCAGTGGCAGGGGTCCTTGCCTTGCATTTCTCCACAACATGCCCAACCATTCCACATTTAGTGCACCTTGGTGGACAATTACCAAAGTGACAAACACCACAGCTCTTACATTTCTGGGCTGGTGCCCGATGGTCAGCATTATTATCCTTGTTAGTTGTAGCTCTAGCCCCATCATTTCTCTTCTAATTGTACTGCCTATGGCGGTTACTACCTTGATTACCACTCTGCGAATTCTCCCATTTCCTTTTACTACCCTCAGCAGCTCTCTCAGCCCTATCTTGAACTTTCTACCCCATGAGTGTATGAGCCATTCTTACAGTTTCAACAAAGTTCTTGGGTCGAGATGAAGTTGTCTCACCTTTAATGTACCCAGGAAACCCTTTAATGTATTGATCCATCTTTTTCTTCTTAGTAACAAAAGCATCTGGACACAACAAAACCAACTCATTGAATCGGCTAGTATATGCAGCAATGTTGTTATCTTTCAGCTTTAGGTTCCTCAACTCATCCTCCAAAGCAGATAACTCTTCTTCTGGACAGAACTCTTCTTTCAACAACCTTTTAATTTCATCCCAAGGTTTCCTGTTTGCAGCTTCTAAACCAACTGTAGCAACTTGAGTCTTCCACCAGCTTAAAGCTCGATCCTTGAAAGTAGCAACTGCGAACTTGACCTTGTTCCTTTCTGAGCAATCACTAATCTCAAATGTTGTTTCTGTTTTCTCAATCCACCTGAATAATTCCAGTGCTCCACCAGTTCCTTGAAATGTAGTAGGTCCACACTTCATGTATCCAGAAAAAGTACATTCTTTAACCGCAGCAGCAGCCAGAGCAACCTCATCTGCAGGATTCTCAGCTACACCTGCTCTTCCAACAGCTTCTGGTCTAGCAGGTTCACCTTCACCTACAGCACCCGCACCTCCAGAGCCACCTGCTCCTTCAGTGTTAACACGTGCAGCTCTATCCGCAGCTAATGCTTTCGCAACCTCTTCAGCAACTAGCCTTGCAATGGCATCATTTGTCATTCTCCTAGGTGGCATGATTCTGTCATATCACAAAGAGAGAAGATAAAATGAATGAGTTAGTTGTATTCATGGTATAGTCATATCATGTACAAAATCAATCATCAAATGCATACACATTCTCGATACAAGAATTCACAATCATTATAAGGATCAAAGAAAACTATTATCATAGATCAACAAGGAATGATCTAAAGGAAAAATAGAGTACAATGACACAAAATAATAAACACTAGTCACGTGGGGATCCACATGGCTTAGTTGACTGTGTCTCGCTTGCAGCAGTGGAACCCGCTTCCTCCTCATCGAAGACGTAATTTGACGGTGGTAAATTCACAAAATAGGTATAAAGTCATAATAAAATGAAACAGAATAATTTCCAAAATTTAATTAAATATAGAAAATCCTTCAAAATAATTACATGAAATTTTTAAAAAATTTATTTAAATAAATCATTAATAAATGATAACTTTTATCAAAAAGTTTAACGATATCAATATATATCGATAAAGGATTATAGTATTTATTTATAAATACTTAGCAATAAGGCATACATAATAATGTATACTAAAGTTGTAATCCCATAAGTAGCTTGAACCTGAAGTCACGCGAAATCATGTGCACCGACTATTTGAAAAATAAAAACTGACAGTTATAGTTTAGGTTTTCAGAAAAAGACCTAGTTCCCTATAACTCATGGATCTGGTACCAATCTTTAACACCCCCAAATTTACACGCAGCAGAATACATCTTTGGGTGCTAAACAATGATACAACAACACATAATTTATAAAGAACGACTCAAAAAGAGACGTTTTAGATTTATCGTTCCTAAAACATTTGTCAGAGTAGCGTAGTCCCAAGACATCGTAACCAAAGTACAACCAAAATAAAAGATTTAAATTGTTTTGAACAAAAGGAACGACAAACATTCAAAGAGTTTATATTACAAAAGTAGTGCACAACATCATTCCCGTGGCTTCCAAGCTTCACCCTTCCTGATTACTTGAAATACATGTGAGAAAATCATCAGCAAAAATGCCGAGTGAATCTATAGGTTTATATAATCATTTTGAACACAAGGAAAGATTATAAGTTTGTGGCATGCTTAATAAGCGTCGAATAATAATTTGCATCAACAATGATAATTGTATATAGCATAAATTGCAATAAGCTCATGGAACCGAGCAGTTAGACACTCCGTTAGGTCTAATAAGACAAGAGATTTATTAATTGTCGGTTACCTCTAGATTATTGGTACATTGTCGTATACCTGACTTCTCAATACAATATGTTCAAACAGTGTGGAGGTCGGGCCTAAGCTTCTATGACAAGTCCACAAAAACTAAACCGGGGCGGCTTCCCCCATAGATCTAATAATTGTACTAGCGGCTAGCCCATCATAAGCTAGTTAACGGTCCATAATTGAGGCTTTAACAAAGTCAATCACTTAATGCAATTCAAAGGCAACCACGGGTCCATTCATAGAGGGACAAGCATACCATAAAAATCTTGTGTTCTAAGTTTACAAAACATGTATTCACCCTCGCGGGTTTTAAAATATTTGAATGAGCTCAAACGAGGCTATAGACTCACCTTAAGTAGTATAAGTAGTTGAAGACGATCGCCGACGATAGTAGATGCCCGATAAATACGACAACCGCAACCTAGCAAATAAGGTGCGTACATTAATAATAGACTCGAGAAATAATCATACATAACAACGTCAAACTCAAACTCAAACTCATAAAACCACAATACACTCGAGAGTAAACGATATAAATAACTTCATTATACTTTACTACTCATTTACTTTACCATTTTACACTTTTAACAAAGTCCGCCGGTACATACTACATGTACTAGCTTATTTACCCTTTTTAAACTAGTCAACCGTTTATGAAACGACTCGATAAACTAACTTACTATATATAGAAAGTCCTCCTACAAGTTTATCAAGTGAAATTACTTTTAAAGCCCTTTACCCGACTCATTTTCAAACTACAAAATCCGGACAGATTTACGTTAATTTTTCATACAACCGTTTTAACTTATTTAAACGACTCCGTTTACAAAACCGACACTCGGGTTTTAAAGTAAACTCAACCTATAAAGTAAAGACCTCATTATCAGTAGGTTACTAATTTCAAAACTTCCATTTAGAGTCCCCGAGATTCGATCCAAATATCGGCAACAACTATATGTAGTGTCGATACTCGTCTCCCGGTACACGATCATTCAAAACATCATAACTTCGCGCTCGTTTGGAGCTAGAAGCTCTACCTTATATCAAATCGAAGCAAATAAAATTATCTACAACCCTAGACTATAAGTTAATCATATTTCAAAACATAAAAATTCGGATTTTACAGTTTACTTACTGTTATAAAATGGCTACCAAAATCTTGTACAAAATCAACTTTTTGATCAAAACCAACCATAGAAATGATCATTCCTATACCCTAATATCATCGACATCTACCATAACATCAAAATCATAACCAAAATAAAAATCTTTATATCAAAATGAAGTTTTTAACAAGATTTCTAGCAAGAACCACCATGGATCATGCTAAAAACACCATGCATGATCATGGCTTCTACCTACTAACATCAAGAAAATAAAAAGTGCTTGCATGTGTAAAATTCTTATACCAATATGATCCTTGATCAAAAATATGAATTGTTCTATGCTTGGTTTAGCTTGAATCAACCTCAAACTTGAGTTAAAATTGAAATTGTGTGTGTTTGGTGATGGTGGGTGATGTTACGGCAAAAGAAGAGAGAGAGAGAGGAGTGGTGAAAATTTTTAAGTGTAAAAATGTGTAGTGTGTGTTTGATTTAAGTTTATATATAGTGGGGTAGGGACCAAGTTGCAATTTAGCAATAGTTGTGGCTAAAAATGTAAATAGTTAGCTAAAAAGCGGAAAATAATTATTAGTCAATTTTGAAAACATTTACGGGGCTTGGGTTTCATAAAAATACTTAAAAGTTTAAACGTACACGAAAAATAATAATATAACGACTCGATACGTAATTAAAACGATATCGTCGAAAATATTAAATATCGAAACGATCGATAATAACATATAAAATTGTGGGCATCCGTCGGTATCGCGATCACTAGTAGTCCTCGTTGCTCGTCAAAATATTAAAATAAAATATTTGATATCGGTTTCAACTTAAACCGTTAAACATAATAATATTTAATGTTATAAAATTCTTCAAAAATATTTGAAAAGTAAGAATTAAGTAATGACCATATTTTGTGGGTTTTACAATTGACCCCAATGGAATCAAACCCTGTCCAGAGATGACAGACGCGGTTATTCAGCTCCAGAGCCTAAAGACGAAGAAGGAGGTGCAGTCACTAAATGGGAAGCTTGCAGAATTGAACAGGTTCCTGTCCAAGTCAGCAGAGAAGTCGCTCCCCCTATTTAAAACACTTAAAAAAGTGAATTAAGAAAGCAGACTTCAATTGGACGAAGGAAGCAGAAAAGGCCTTCGAAGAGCTAAAGGCGCATTTGGCTTCGCTCCCCATGTTAGTCGCACCGCGGCCTAAAGAAGAGTTGATAATATATTTATCCGCAACGCATGGAGCGATTAGCGTGGTGCTAATGACAGACAGGGACAGCGTGCAAACACCAGTGTACTTTATAAGTAGAGCGCTGCAGAGCTCGGAGCTAAATTACACCCCGATGGAAAACTTCGTGCTCGCACTAGTGTTCACAACAAAAAGGTTGCGCAGATATTTCCAAGCACACCCGATAGTGGTGATAACGGATTAGCCCATAAAGCAGGTAATCTCAAAACCAGATGTTGCAGGCAGGTTCCAAAAATGGAGTGTCCTACTAGGAGAACACAATATTACCTACAAGCCTCGCAATGCTGTGAAAGGACAAATCCTGGCGGACTTTATCATTGAAAAGCCAGAAGAGGGTGTTCAGGGGCTGGATCAAAAGGAAGAAGACCAAGACCCGTGGATCTTGTTCACGGATGGGTCATCTTGCACAGATGGATCAGACGCGGGACTCATACTCACCAATCCAGAAGGAATGGAGTTCACATATGCATTACGTTTTGAATTCACAGCCACAAATAATGAGGCAGAGTATGAAGCGCTGATAGCAGGGCTAAGAATAGCAGCGAGAATGGGGGTGCGCAATCTCGAAGCAAACGTAGATTCTCGGTTGGTAGCAAACCACATACTTGGTGATTATGAAGCAAAAGAGGACAATATGGTGCAATACTTACAAAAAACCAAGGCATTGATTGAAGGGTTCCATAGGTTCCAGATACGCCAAGTACCTAGAGGGGAGAACAAGAAAGTAGACGCACTTAGAAAAATAGCTTCTACCAGTTTTGCGCACCAATCGAAACAAGTCCTAGTGGAAATCCTAAAGGACAAGTCAATAAAAGAGCAAGAGGTCGTGTCGGTTTTAGAGGAAGAAGGCCCTACATGGATGACACCGATTATAGATTATTTAACGAATGACTCACTCCCGCATGATGAAAATGAGGCACGGCGAGTGTGAAGGCGGTCGAGGCAATTCGAAGTCAGAGACGGGATCCTTTACAAGCGGTCGTTTCTCCAATCATGGTTAAGGTGTGTAGGACCACGACAGGCGCAATATATCATTAGCGAAATCCATGAGGGATCATGCAGAATGCACGCAGGACCAAGGTCCGTGGTGGCGACAGCATTGTGCAGTGGGTACTACTAGCCAACTATGCATACGGATGCGCGGACGCTTATTAACAAATGCAATGACTGCCAGGTACACAGACCAGTACCGAGGCAGCCTTAGGATGAGCTCACGTCAATTACCTCCCCTTGGCCGTTCTTCAAATGGGGAATTGATATAGCGGGACCCTTCTCTGTAGCTGCGGGAGGAGTTAAGTTTCTCATAGTCGCGATGGATTACTTTACAAGGTGGATTGAGGCAAAGGCAGTCGTAACGGTAACTAGGAATCATGTGAAAAGGTTCGTATGGGTTAATATAGTATGTCGTTTCGGACTACCTGGTGAAATAATCTCGGATAATGGGAAGCAGCTCGCAGAAAATCCTTTTAAAGATTGGTGTGCAGAGAAGGGGATACATCAACGTTTCACATCAGTTGCACATCCACAAACAAATGGACTCGTGGAGAGAGCAAACAGGAGTTTGGGGGATGGCATAAAAGCGTGGTTAGGTAAACATAATAAAAAGTGGGTCGATGAGTTGTCGCATGTTTTGTGGGCACATCGCACGATGATTAAGACGGCCACAGGTGATACCCCCTTCGCTCTTACATATGGGATTCCAGCTGAGATAGGGCTGCAAAGACTCCGCACAGCAGAGGTAGACATGGTTACTAACGATGATAAACTGCGAGTAAACCTAGACGTACACGATGAGCGACGAGAGTTAGCAGCAATCCGCGAGGCAAAGTAAAAAGCAAAAATGAAAGGTTACTATGATTGTAGGGTACGCAAGACCTCATTTAGACCAGGTGATTTTGTGTATTGCTCAAATGCGGCAAGCCGTGCTGAGAATACAGGGAAGCTTGGACCAAAATGGGAAGGACCCTACATAGTGACAGACGCATTGGGAAATGGTGTGTACCGACTGTGCGATATGGATGGTCGTGACCTACAAAGACCTTGGAACATATGCCATCTAAAGAAGTGCTACCTTTAAAGACAAGACTTTCCAAGTGAATGTATTGTTTTTTCCTTTTTATTATCTGTGTTCAAAAAACTTGCAAGTATTAATAAAACAGTTGTGGTCCCTAGCTAGTTTCACGACGCATTCTCAAAACCTTTTTTTTATGTTATGCATACTTTATTCTTATTATATTGCCTATTGGCGCACGCGTGTACAACGTTTCCAGGAGGAATAAGAGGAATGAGCCTACCCTACTAATTAGACTCGTCGAGTAAGTGGGATGCACCCCCTTCGACCATGGATCGTGTATCCTTGTTAGGCCCCCTTGCTATTAATGACGTCGTAGCAAGTGATGCAGCCAGTAAACTATGAGACTGTTAAGACACACTTGTGCACACCTAACAATGGGTCAGCCTCACCTGACCGTCCTTATAGTAGTAGCGGTATACCACACGTAATGAGCTTCTCAAACCCATATGGACCATTTATAAGCTTACATTAGCTTATTACTCGAAATCGCGCTATGAACATTAAAATATACATTCTATAGCAAAAGAAGAGTAGTGTTTATTACAGATCAAACATTTGAAAATACAAATCATGAAAATGTGTTTACAAATCTCTAAGATGATTGGAGAGCAGATGGGTCTCAGAGGAGGATCTCTTTAGTTTCAGCAAATGAGGGTAATAAACAGTAGCGCGATGATCCTTAAGGCTTTTTTCCATCCGGTCTAGAAGGCGCGAATCCCTCTCCAGCAATGGTAATGGCAGTACAAGGATGGTAGGAGCAAGGTGGGTCACACCAACAGAAGGCGCTGCTTCTATGTTTATCAGGGTTTTCTTGGCAGCTGCGCGACTCTCATGCGCTGCAAGGACCTCAGATAATGGCACTTCTTTCACAATCTTGAAAGGATCAAGAATATCCTTGGGATGTGCGAATACAATCCTAATTAACTGCTCCATAGATGGCTTTAGATGAAAGTCTGCCAATGATTTTGCGCCCTCTGCCTTATGGCGCGCCAACGTGAGACACTCCATTACCACTTCAATTGGCACTTCATGCTCCTTATCCTCTAAACCAAAAGAAAGGCAACGTGCATACACTCATTTCTTTCATGGATGCGGTGAGCTTGGTGTCGGCCTTCAGATCGTAAAAGGGCACCTCTGATAGTTCTCGGTTCAATAGCTTCTCCTTGTGCGCAGTTGCCAAGCCTCTTGAAGTACCCTCATTGATGGCGGCTATGACAGACTGGGAGAATGTGGCTCGCAAGGAGGGGTCTTCCAAAGCAACCATTGCAGCCAGGCGCAGACCATGGCGCACTAACCACCGTTTCTCGGCTATCTCCTTCATTAGGCGTGGGTACAACTCCTCATCTAGCTCGATGCTCAGCCTCTTCAATTGGCAGCTGAGGTCGCTCACATCCTCCTTTATCCTCGCACCCAAAGCATCAACATTAGCAACAAACCTATCTTTCCCCTCCTCAAAATCCCCCATGGAAACAATGTTGGAGGCCTTTATCTGGCTAAGATGGGTGCGCTCTTCCTCCAGGGCAGCAGATAATCTGTTTCTTTCTTGAGTTGGGGAGTGGAGGAGGGCGGCATCTTTTCTTCCTCTCTCGGCTTCTTGGTCTATTTTTTCTTGCATGTTGCCAAGAGCGGAGGATTTTTCATCAGTAACCTGCCTCAACTTTTCTTATGTCGTACGGAGATGAGCGGACAACTCAAGGAATCTCTTCTTGAGGTAAGATGTTAAGGTCACCTGCTGCGCCGCTAGATAAATTGCCTCATCGACCAAGACAGATTCACTCATTCCTTCAAGTACTACCCTTCGGCCAGGAGGCACGATGTTGTCTAGGAAGCTCGCGCAGTCAAAAGCACTTGTGAGATTGGATGATGCGGGGAGCTCCCAGTCAGGGGAAAAGGTAGGATCCTGGGTGAATGCATCCTCTCTTGCTGATGAAGCCTCTTTTGGGGGGGAGGGTCTTATCTTGGCTTTTGCAGAAGATCTTTCCTATTCGTCGCTGCTACATACAAGTAATAGTTAGATGGACGTTTAAAGTATGAACGTGTAGAATTGCAGCGCGGAATGAATAGTCTACGCTACCGTATAGGAGGAAATGGTTACCTTAGATTGATGGTCGCGAGGGGAGAGCGTGGAGGGGTCTTTGCAAGATTCTCTTCAAATTCTTCCTCTGTAGTGCGCACCCCTGTCCAAGAGGGACCAGCCCCGGAGCGTGCGACTTTGTGGGGAGATGATGGGGGCTTCTGCGTCTTTTTCCTAAAGAGATAAAGTCCTCTTCCTCAAACTCATCCGTGGTTTTCTCGGCATCTTTTGTATATTCCATCTGACGACAGTGAGGAGCTAAGGAATGGTGGTGGTTGTTGAACGGGTGGCTGTTGTTCTAACTGTTGCATTGGTGGGGATAGTGGCGGCTGGTCAGCGCCGGGGCGTTCGCTCCCTTGGGTGGTCGATGTCTCTTCAATCTCCAACTCCATGGTGTTCCTCTGCGCGCGGTCATGAAGTGACTTTTCATTTTCTTGTTGAGGGCGAGACAACACCAGCAAATTTTTGGGGAATGCACCGCGGACAAGGTCAAGAACATCCATAACTGTGAAAAGAAGCAAACAGAAAACAGGGAAACATATTTTAGTATCCTAATGTGCGATGGTACTTACAGAAGGTTATGATGAAGGAGGGACGGACCACTAACCCTGGCCACTATCACTGCAGAATGCTATTACCATGTGCTCACCACAGATGGGTGCGCGACTTAGGCCAAGAGTGACTAACACGCTCTCTGGGTAGGGTTGCACGGGGATGCGGTTGTTGTTTAGATTCCGCATCTGCAGCGTTGTAGGAGTTGGGTGTAACACTCTCAAATCGGGCCACATTAGCGAAAGGGTCCTTGAGTGTTACTTACATGATACAATCACACTATTATAGAAAAACGGCTCAAAAATAGTCATTTTTGATAAACAGATCCACTCATTCATTCAATAGATATAAAATTCAAACACGGTCCCAGATAATTCAAAATGTTTACAAAACATTACGAAAGATGAAAATTTCTTGAATGGATATGTTTTATTAATACAACTCTTTTTGAACCGTTTTCTATAATTGTGTGATTGTATCATGTAAGTAACACTCAAGGACCCTTCGGCTAACGTGACCCGATTTTGAGAGTGTTACAGATTGGTATCAAGAGCTCATGTTATAGTGAACGAAAAGATTTTCCAAAATGAATTTTTGAAATCTTTTGGCTATAACAGTTGCAAGCGAAACCTCCGAGTTACCAATGGACGGGAATGAGAAAATTGTATATATATACGAGATAATATATATATGTTGTAAATAATTAATTATTATTTATGCTTAAAGCATGGATTACATTTATTTAATTATAAATGTTAATTATTTATTTTTATAATACTAATACGTAATTTATAAATGTCGCAGATTGTCACAATAGAAAAATTCTTGTCTTTTGACTTATTCCTTGCGAATCTTCGTTCCATGTTGAAATTCTATTCTTTGTTCTATCTCCATTCTTGTTTCTTTTCATCTATCTAGTTCTTTATCCATGTTATTCATGTTTTGTTATCACAACCATTGAATGAATACTCATTATGATTTGAATTGTGTTATAACAGTAATATATTTGATCAAACGATATAATATACCCCACAGCATATAAAAATTGTGAACATATATTTGTTGTAAATATATATACTATAAAAAAACAGCGAACTAGTACATTATTAATGTGTATATTATTTGATATTTAAATTATTTTTGTTATTGTATTGTTCTTGTTAACCGACAAGGAATACGTTAGGTATCGATATTAATTTCTCGTTATGACTTAAAATATTTTCTATTATTGTCGTTTAATTTTTATTTTATTTTATTTTTATTATTTTCTTTTAAAAAGTATTTTTGGTAATTTTCGTTAAACCTTTAAGTGTTGTTCGTTCATTTGACGCATTAACTATTTTAAGTCATTTAATTATCAAAATATAAATGTCCTACGAATGTCGATGTTTTCATTTTATATTGAGCGTTGATTTTTTGTGTCTTAAGGGTATTTTTCATATTGCGTAACTTTTAAAATATCGGGCTTCGATAATACCCGCTTTTACAAATTACGGGACAAGATTTATAATAAATCTCATCCCATTTTATATCATCATACGTGTCATCACCCAACTTAATGCTTCCATTCAAAGTTAGATCAAAATATGACACAAAACGTGTCAAGTTGCCAAGGTATTGGTAAGCTTATATATAAAAAAATAAATAAAATGTGTCATACATTCAAAACTTTCGAAACATAGTTTAAACTTATTTCTTATAGTAACAAAGAAAAAAAAAGAAGAGACGCAGAGGGGTGATCAAACAAGCTTTCGAAAGATTTTGAGCTTATTCTTATAATTATATTTGTCGTTGGTTATTATCAATTGATATCGTTATCGCTAAGGTGAGTTCTTAGCCTCGCTTTTATTTATTTTCTTGTTTTATAAAACTTGCGAGGGGGATAACATGCTTGTTCTATTAAAAATAAAGAGTACAACTATAAATTGCGGTAAACCAATTAAATGGTGCAACTAGTAGTTGTGGAAGCTCTATTTACTTGAAAAGTATTTATTGAAAATGAAGGGTACAACAAGAGTTGTTGTAAACCCACGAATGGGTGCAACCAGAAGTTGTGGCAAACCCTATTTATTTTACAATAGAACACAAGGGACCCGATTGTATGCTTAGATGAAAGTTATTACATAAGTTAGATTTAGCCTTAAAAGACCCATTAAATCGTGAATTGTTAATCGAAAGAACGCTAATACTATGGATAGATCTATCGGGGTGACGCCCAGTCCGATGCGATTAGCTATCGCAATGTGTAGTGAAGCACATGTGTATTGGAGCACATCGGATGCATTAGTATAAGAGAAATATACGCACTTGGCTAGGTGTGTTTGTGGGCTGAAATATATATATGTTAACGTTCAATGTCACGAGGCTTATGAAATAACACAATAATTATGTCCGATCAACATAATTGTTACCGATGAAGGTTTATCCAGATACTTGTGTTCGATTTACATATTTTAAACTCTATGGATTCACTCAATATTTTTGTTGATTTTATAGCATGTTTTATCTCAGGTCCATAAGAAGGTACTTGAGGAAGGTGGTTTCATGAAGCTTGCTTAATTTTGGTAACTTTGGCCTGCTTTTATAAAATATATCCATTCGAAACAACTTTTATCTTTTGATGTGTACTGTAAATATTTTAAAATTATCTGGGACCATGTATGGATTATTATCTTTTGAATGAATGAATGGATGTTTTATTAATACGACTCTTTTTGAGCCGTTTTCTATAATTGTGTGATTGTATCATGTAAGTAACACTCAAGGACCCTTCCGCTAATGTGACCCGATTTTGAGAGTGTTACATTGGGTCCAGGTAGGGGGTCCTTCCTCACGGTGTCAGGGGTAAAGAATGAAAAGTGGAAGGGAAAGGCGGCATCATCAACCCAAAAGAATCTGTCGGTCCAATTCCTTAAAGAATCTATTTTTCCATCAAAGCATTGCATACCACCCTTTTGCTTAACAAAAGACACCCAACCATTCACTAAATTCCTTTGGTAGAATACGCGGAAAAGATCTACTGTGGGTTCTATGTCTAGGGTACGGCAGTTTATTTTGAAATTTGAAATTTTCGCTGCCCCTATGCAATGTAGCTGGGAGACGTGGGTCTCGTAGTGTATTAATACACTCAGAAGAAAGCGCGACATGTGTATACGCTGGTTTGCGTAATCGAAGTAACGGGTGTACAACCCTATCTTCCCTGCGGGGAACTGACTTATATTGTGTTGGGGGTTAGGAACTTCTAGGTGAAGATAATCGGGTATGTAGAATTCAGAGGTGAATTGATCTAGATGATCAATGATCAAGATAGACGTGATATTGTTTAGTTGGTTTACCATGGTGCTGTGTGTACATAAATATAGTAGTCGCGCGGATTACCTTAATAAGAGATCTGGGATGATGGTGAATAATAAAAGCGTTAATGGTGGTTTGAAGGTTTGTTGAGGGTAAACCGTCAAAACGAGGCATGATGGGTTTATATAGGCTTCCTTAGTTTTACTGTTCATGGTCAGATGTGTGCCACGTGTTCCCCACTTGCTAGATCTAACGGTAGAATGTGAAGGGGTAACTATGGCGTGGCACACACTTTTTCCGTGCACCAAGGAGGTTAGGTGAAAGGGGAGATGTTTGTCTTCTTGGCGGGAATGTTTAGTTTATGCTTGGACTACGCGACTATTTATGTTTGATTCTAGTCTAGTAGCTGCGGTTAGCACCTGCGACCACTAGACTGGGGGGACATGATGACATATAGTCCCTAGTCGGGCTGGATAGTCCGACTCACGGGTACTACCCGCATCCATCAGGAATGGACTGGATACTTGTGCGATGTGCGCACATGGCCCATAAGGCCTGGTAAGCCGCTGTCGTACAAGAGGTTAATTACTTAGCCAAGTCCTCATCGTAGTGCGACAGGATCAAACTGAATATAACTTATATTATAGTTATATTCGCCTAAGGAAAAGGGATATACACTTTCCTTAGTTGGATAATGAAGATCAAGCTATTTCAAGTCATTATCTCTTCCTTAGGCCGCAAGAACAGGGAGCCCAACCTGGACTCTCTCGAGTATAAAAGGAACCCCTCCGGTTCTATAAAGGTACGATACACAATACCCTAAACACTATTATACTCAAATCTATTACTTACTCTCACGCCGTAGTCTAATCGTGGGTAAAAAAACCCACGATAAGCCTAACGGTGTCTGTTTAGTGCGCAGGGTCCCAAAACAAGTTTCACTTGGTGCGAGAGCCGGAGCCCACAAGACCCCAAATTAAGCCTAATTTGGGTTAAGCTCCGTCTGCCCCAACTTTTGCATCAACATTGACTTATGAGGAGAATGATTTGTTTATATAGCCATAAGCATGTATCCAAAAACAAATAAAAGGAAGTTTTCCCCCTTCCTTTTCCCCATAACCGACCGACCAAACACCCCATATGGGGTGTTCCGAAATCTTCCAAACTTCTTTCTTTATATTTACTTACTATATATTTATTTAACACTCGTTATTACTTAACTATTAATTAATTAACGATGGTTAAAATTATGTCTCGGTTTAATTAATAAATACATAAATATATATTTATTAAATAAATTAATAAATACAATAAATATATTTATTAATTAAATTAACTCTTTATGTATTGTGTGCAATCCTGTAATCTCGAGTTCGATCCTATCACACGACTATTAAATATAAGTCCATAAACTTACAGCTCCCACTTGGACATATTTCGAATATCGTGATTACATTGACTAGCGTCTAGTTACACTTAGCAATGTCTCTAGTACAACTCGAGTAAGGTTTCCTGGACAAACCTTTTAACGATTCTACATCGTTATTTTTATCCTATTATTTCTAACACAACGTTAATAAGGAAATGCATCTCAGTCATTCCTTTCATTAATGTTGGAAATTCACTTTATGTGACGACATTTAAGAATTCCCATTAGTTATCATAGTCACACACGCTTAGACTAGACTAGGAATAATGTATAGTTTAAGGGTCGTGTGTGACTATATATACCCCTCCAAGGCTTCCAAGGAGGGGTGTTGATTGTGTTTCATTTCTTGTTTTAATACATTTTCTTAACCTTTCACACACAACCTCTCTTTCTCTCAACTCATCCATGGCTTCCACCTTCCACCACCCACCTAGACCACCGGATTACTAAAAAGCAAATCCACAATTGGTATCAGAGCCTCGGTTCAATCCTTGGATCGTGTTCTTGTTTTCGATTTGGTGGTCTAAATTTTTTTTGGCCTCGTTCTATCATTTTTTTGGTCCGATTGGTTTATTTTCTTGTCACGATGGTCACAGTTTTTTTTGTCATAATCTGTTTCTTTGTCACTAATTCCATATACTCAGTCCACATATCTGATGTGAAAAGTCCATGGTTTTATCTCTTGTCTCATATCAGTTATCATGTCCATCAAAACAGTCGGTTACACAGTCATCATGGTTATCATTATACTCATAATCTAATTTATCATTTTGTCACATGGTTTTTCTGTTATATCATCTGTTTTATCATCAGTTCTGGGTTACCTAATTTTTTTTTGAAGATGAAGATAAGAATGTGCCCAGAAAACATGTTCCTGAATATCAGGAAAAAGTACAGATAAGATTTTAGATTCACATTCAGATCGGAATATTGCGATCACAAAAACCAATGGTTTCTACATTGCGATCGAATATTCCGATAGAACACATTCGATGCATTCCGACGGATGCATTCCGATGTATGCATTCCGATGGGGTGTAGAGAAAACATTGCGATAGAAAACAGATTAAAAACATTGCGATGGGACTTATATTCACATTCCGATGGAAAAAATTTTCTCATTGCGATGAAAGACACATTTTGACATTGCGATGGCTAAAATTTTTTAAGGACTCTACCTGAATTAGTCTGACCTCAACTAAAATCGAAACCAACACAACCGAGTCAACTCAGTAATTACCAAGTTGACTCAGTTAACTCAATGAGTCTAATTCAACAACCAACCTTTTATCACCTCAACATCAAATCCACAACATTTAATTAATCCCATCGTCTCCTAAACCCCCATCAAATCTAGACTCAAACAGAAAACTCATCAAACAAAATCAAGATCTCAGATTCATTTTTCGTGTTTAAACATGCATGTTGAGATCTTTTAAGATCTAACACAAAAATTTACATATCATCACTGATCTATATCGAAGGAATACCTTCTTTTGATATACGAACTTAATGAATGATGTATAACAATTTTGTTATAATCAGTACATTATTTCGATTAAAACACAAAATGGAAATTAAAAACCGACATGCAATTGAATATAAACCTACCCGAGATCTACTTCAAGAGACCTTAAAAACATCTTCGTTTAATTGACGACTTCCAATTCGTTTAATTTGAAGAAGAAGGTGAAACGAATTTGGCAAATTCGTTTAATTCTTTTGTTAAATGAAGGAACTTTAATTGATTTATGGTTACCATCGATTAATTAAATCAATGGACGGTTTATATTTCTTGTGGTATGGTTAAGATAGTGTGATGATGCTTTGGATTTGGATCTGTGCTTTTGAAAGAGACAAAGTGGTTAGAGATGGTGATCTTTAATTTTTTTTTGTGTGGCTGAGAGAAGTGATGAGAATAGTGGGGGGCGGATAAAACTAGGTGAGTGATTAGGGTTTTTTTGGTTAACTTATGAGTGATATTAGGGTTGGAGCCTTTTAATACTCCATGTGTGGATCGGGTTTTGATAAGGTTTGTTGATAGTTTCTATATTGTCCAAAAGAGACGTGTGTTAACAAAATCTTGGACTGGTTTTAGTTTGGACACGCGGGTTGTGACTGTTTGATAATAGGTTGCTTTTGACTAGTGATTGGATGGGCCAAATAATCTTTTGGTTGTTTAGATTAAGTTTTATCATTTTATTTTCTAAATAATAATATTTTGATTAACGGTTTGGAAAGTGACAAAATGACGTGACAAAGTGATCAAGTGACGAGAATTTATTTTGACGAGACCGAAGAAAATTGGCGATATTTTTAGTGACTACGGATTCGCTTGATCGGGTATTAATTATGTGAAGTTGAAGACGGATTTTTTTTCGAAGGCGTGTATTTATTTTATCTTCAATGATAACTTGCTCGTGCTTAGAATGAAGACTTGTTTATCTAGTTTCCGGGTTCGGGGTGGTTGGTTGATGACTCAGATAACTATCACTTAAAGGGGTTACATTGTTGTACTCAGTGTCACGCGCTTAGTCGACGTGGATAATTTCAAGAGGTGTTGTGCTTATAGACTTCTTCAGTGATGCATTGGGTACTTAAAGATTTCTCCACCGTTCCTCATTCAACAATAGTGCAAGCTTAAGTCACAAGATCGAAGGATTCTTATTCAGTTTCATGTTTGATGTATCTGGTTCATTCTATCAGTGGTCACTTCAAATTGCCTACAAGGGGGTTGGTAAAGATGGCCATGGAGAGTTTATGAGTAGAGATTTTCGATCAGCAGCCGATTCTCACAAAATATATAATTCATCTTATTTATTATTCTCACGAGATTTCAGGTACATATGCGTACGATTTATTGCTGGTTCTAAGTTTCGAAACCATCAAGGGGGAAGAAGAAGACACATTAAACGCACAACGAGTACACGTGATGAACTTCATACCTTCTTTTGATTTGAAGACATTCCGGGATGACATTTGTCATAACCACAGAGAAAATCAGTGTTTTAACTCATGGCGTTATCAATCTCTAAATTGTACACTACTGATTTGATGTTTAATTGTTTTGTTGTTGCAATTATTCATCATTATTATCCTATATGGAGAGATATGCACTTCCGGGACTTAATTGACTCTAGTGTTATGATGTCAACTTCATGAATGGGATAAAGTGTCTACTTCAGCATTTGAGCTTCATACTTGGGATTGATTTATTTTCTTCAACTATGTGGGGGAAGAAATGTCTTGATTCTTTCTAGTATGCATAACTTGAACTCTCAGGGGGAAGAAAAATTCAGAAGAATTATTCAAGCGTGAGAAGAGACGTTGTTGATCTACTTGGTGTGCCCCTTACTTTCAATCCCTCATAGCAATATTATCATGTTATATGATGGGGTTTGCTTTTTAAATTCCGCTGTGCGCTTAATCATTCTAAGCTTTATTGAAAGCTTTGAAGTTGCTTACGAGAATTGTAGGTTTAAGGGGAAGCTATTCAAAAGCTTCTACATCAAGTTTATGTGGCATGAATTAGGGGGAAGTTAATTCAGAAGCTTCTCCTTAACCAGAAGTATATGGATTACTTAGCTCGTGCCGTTACAGTATTTCTACTACAAGTTACTTAAAAGATGAGTCGTTTTGAAGTGAAGACTTGAAGTCAAAGGCCTCAGAAGACATCACCAGCGTTGGACGCTTAATGGAAGCTTTTGTTCTTAATCATTATGTACTTGTTAGGAAAAATATTTTAAGGAATTCTACACGTCGTCCCATGGGGGAATATTGTTGGAAATTCACTTTATGTGACGACATTTAAGAATTCCCATTAGTTATCGTAGTCACACACGCTTAGACTAGACTAGGAACAATGTATTGTCTAAGGGTCGTGTGTGACTATATATACCCCTCCAAGGCTTCCAAGGAGGGGTGTTGATTGTGTTTCATTTCTTGTTTTAATACATTTTCTTAACCTTTCACACACAACCTCTCTTTCTCTCAACTCATCCATGGCTTCCACCTTCCACCACCCACCTAGACCACCGGATTACTAAATAGCAAATCCACAATTAACCATTCTCTTTCTCGTTCACAGATTCAGCAAGACTACCAAAACAAATTTGGGTGTGGCCACACAAACATCTTACTAATCCCACGAGGGGCCCAGCTGCATTAAACTCCAAAACGAAATTGGAGGAAATAAATCCCATATCGACTACGAGCAAAACTTATGAATTTTGCAACACTTATGAAAATATTCCTTATAGCTAACAATTACGTTTAGCGTTAGATTATTCCATAGAGATGCACTAGATTCACAATAGTTTCCTGGTATCTCAAGTCTAAGGATAACTATTTATAAACCACCACCAAGTGGCCTAGTGGTAAGGTCCTTGACTCTCAAACAAGAGGTCAAGGGTTCAAACCTCATAAGGTTTGTACACTGTGGGGTGGCCATGGAGGTTCAGCTACGACGACTCCAGACTATCCAAAAGGGTAGTCGCCCTGGGATATAAAAAAGGATAACTATTTATGTTTTACTTGATGAAAAATATCCATAAAGTAAAATCATATAGTTTGGATAAGTCCAATATTCGATTCATCGAATATCATCCAAAATCGATCAATAAACTTTCAAGTATACTCTATCGTTATTTTGATTTGTCTTAATTTAATAATATTCCCATATTATTAATCGACAACGGACATTTAGCATAACATTTATTCATGGATTAAAACATGTAAAATAGGATACACTATTAAATAATAAGAATAAACGGAACCAATCTGTATGATATTATATAATAATGTCATAACATCCTTTATCCAAATACTAATCATAGATTTATTGCATGATTTCGCTAGCTAGTTGTAGCCCAATCGCATTGGCATGCTTAACTACCTTTGGTCTAGGCAAAGCCTTAGTTAAAGGATCGACTACGTTATCATCTATGTGAACTTTTATCAATTTGATTTCACGAGCTTCAACTTGTTCTTGGACGTAGTGATGTCTATGCATAAAGTGTTTGGCGCCCTTCATGACTCCAGGTTCATTGGCGAATATTATTGCGAAAGAATTGTCACAATACATATCTATAGGTTCTTTAATTGAAGGCATCACTCCAAGACCTTCAATAAACTTCCTAATCCAAACAGCTTCCATCGTAGCTTCTGAAGCAGCCATGTACTCAGACTGAGTAGCATACATTGCAATAGTTGTCTGTTTCTTGCTCTTCCAGTCAACTGCTCCTCCATTGATAACAAAAACATAACCCGTCTGAGACTTCGTATCGTCTTTATCACATTACCAGGACGCATCACAGAAACCTGTCACATTCAGTTCTGTGTCTGGTTTCCCTCCATATACCAAGAACATATCTTTCATACTCCTTAAATACTTTAGAATATGTTTAACAGCAGTCCAGTGGAGTTTCCTTGGATTCTATTGGTATATACTAACCAAGTTTCGAGCAAATGCCACATCAGGCCTTGTGCATCTAACATCATACATTATAGATCCTACATCCAAAGCATAAAGCACCTTCTACATGTATGCCTTGTAACACCCCATTTGTTAAGATGGAATACTACGGTAAATTATGGCGTGTCATCAAAGCATGCAAGGAAATATGTCATAAACAATACATGACCAAAGGGATAACCGAAATCAAACATCAGTTCCCAAACATAAGGCCAAAACATAAATAAAATAAATGAATAAAGGAAGACTAAACAAGCATAAATATATGAAGGCAAGAGGAGAAATAGTCTAAGGTAGCTCCCATCCTATGCATGTCCTCCAAATGCTCCAGGCTAACCTTGGGTACCTGCCGTTTTGGGACATGGAAAGGAAGTAATACGCTCAGTGAACGGATATATGACATAGCATGAATGACATAATATAGGAAAGAAAATGTAAAGCATAAAAAGCAGCGGAAATGAATAAGTCCTAGAAAACCTAGAACATGTTTATAATCTGGTTTTATATTATGAAAATATCGCTTTCGTTTACTTATGAAAATCTGTATTAGTTTAATATACCAAAATCCAATATAGGTCATGAGGTCAACAATGATTCATGAATACTTGGAGGGGTGACCTCGTCATGCAATTAGAGGGGATGTGTTAGCCTCAAAATATTGAGTCAAACAAGAATGTTCGGTCATAGGTTTTTATTGTAATATTTCTTAGAACGTTGTAATAGTTAGTTAAAATAGTCGTGAATTACGGGCTTGATGGTTAGCTTAAAAGGCCTCTTTTAAGGTACTAAGCATTTTATTCAAGCCCGACCTATTTAACAATATAGTCCGTTAAGGCTACATGTATGAGCCCGACTATATAAGCCCTTCCTAGCATGTTAGGAAGGGTTGGTAATTTCCATTTTCTTAATCTAATCTCACATAGTTTCTCCATCTTCTCTCACTACTTTCTCTCTCTAGAAATCATCTATCTTTCTTCTTTAATTCATAAAATCAACCATGGTGAAGTGATTAAATTAGGTAACAACATTTGGTATCAATCAACACGGGGTAGATTTGTGATTGATTGTTTGGTTTATTATTTGGTTCGGTTGATTTAATTCAAATCATCTCGAATTAATTTTTTTTAGTGTTTTCGGGCTCTAAATCTTGATATAAATCTCTTTCATAGTAGTGGTAGGGATTTGGTTAAGTTTTTTATGGTTAGAATCGCTAGTTTTAAGGTGTTTGGATTGTTTTTTAGGTTAGATTCGTAGAACAGTGGTTTTTGTTGGACAAACGCAATTTTCGGAAAAGGGTTTATTTTTCCGAAAAGTGGAGTTTCGGATAAGGGTTTTACATTCCGAAGAATTGCATTATTCCGAAAAAGTTGATTATCAGAAGATTGTACTTTATCCGAATTGCATTATTCCGAAAAAAGAGATTTATCCGAAAAAAGGGGGAGTTATCCGAAAAGGAAAGTGTTTTGGTTTAACTTATCCGAAAATATTTGTTTATCCAAAGATCTATTTGCTGTGATTTATCCGAAAATAACCAATATTCCGAAAATCCTCCTTTTATCCGAATTCATTGCATTTATCCGGAAATTATTCTTTATCCGAAAAAGTGCCATTATCCGAAGAAGGGTTATTATTCCGAAAAAGCCATAATTCCGAAGAAGTATATTATTCCGAAAAATCCACAATATTCCGAACATAGTGCATTATTCCGAAAATCCACAAAAGTCCGACAATAGTGCATTTATCCGAAATCCAACATTTATCCGAAAATCTCAAGTTATCCGAAAACATCACTTATTCCGAAAAAGTCCCATTTATCCGAAAAAGATCCATTTATCCGAATATATACCAATATTCCGGAAATAGGGATTTTTACAAAAGTGAAGACACTTTTTAGGGGATTTTAAAATTTTGTCATCGACACAACAATCACAACACATCTACTTTAGATCCGTTTTCACTTCATCAATTTCAAGTTTCTAGATATGGATTATACTCAAGAGTATCGTGTCACAAACAATAACATCATGGTGGCGGGTAACAAAGAGATACCTCCAATGCTTGTGTCGGGGTGATATACACAATGGCAATCACGATTCCTTCGATATCTTGACACTAAACCCAATGGTGATGTTCTTCGACGTTGCATCAAAGAAGGACCCTATACTCTCACTACAATAACCATTACTGCAATTCCAGAAACCGACTCGACGACCGGTTCCAATGAGCAAACAATTGAGGAAACATATGAGAACACATCGAAAGGAAAACGTGCTTGGATTGATGCACAGAAAGAAGCAATCTATTTGATTCTTAGTGGGATTGGGGATGATATTTACTCAACGGTTGATGCATGCTCTACTGCAAAAGAAATGTGGTTTGCCATTGAACGCTTGCAACAAGGAGAATCAGTTAACAAGCAAAATGTCAAAACTAACTAGTTCTGGAACTTTGGTAAGTTTACTTCATTGGATGGGGAATCAATTGATTCATATTATTCAAGTTTCTACAAGATAATGAATGACATGACAAGAAACAATTTGCAAGTCTCCACCATGCAAGTCAATGTGCAATTTCTATAGCAACTTCAACCAGAGTGGACACGGTTCATAACTTTGGTGAAACAACAGATTAAGTTAGACGAGGTCAACTATCACACGCTCTTTGAAATTTTGAAACAATTTCAAAATGAGGCGAATGAGCTTCGAGCTAAAAGGATAGCAAAGACTGCTAATCCACTTGCTTTGGTGTCTACCACTCAACACGTCCAAGATCATCGCTCTCGTGCTCCAAAGTCATACTCCTCGACATCCTCCTCACCAAGATACTCCACTACATGCTCTTCACCAAGATACTCCACTTCATCTAAGTATTCAGCTCCCACAAGATCATGAGACAAAGAACCAAGAGCACCATCACCATCACCTGAGCCATCATCTAAAGAGGAAAGTGATGAAGAACTAGCTCAGAAGGATAGGGAAATGAAACAACAAATTGCTTTCATTATGAAGACCTACAAGAAAATCTTCAAACCCACCAACAACAATCTTCTAACCTCATCAAATACAAGGAACCAATATGTTGAAAGTCCTCGAAGGTATGACACACGTCAATGTGATGAAAGTCCTCCTAGGTATGATCGACGTAATCTAACACATGTTGAGGGTTCGGCACGGTATGATCGACAAACTGCTAAGTATGATACTCATAGGATTGCTACTGCTGCTGGGAATAGGGAAACTGTTGGTACTCAAGTGGTTCAGCAAAGTGGGATTCAGTGCTTTATTGTCAAGGCTATGGGCATATGGAAAAGGAATGTAGGAAGCCGAAACGGGTTAGGGACTCTGGCTATCATAAAGAAAAGATGCTGCTATGAAAGAAGATGGAAGCTGGGATTAAACTGTCGGCTGAGGAAGGAGCAATGGTTGATGATATTGATGATGAAGCCTCCGACCAAGAACTTGAAGCACATTATTCGTACATGGCAAAGGTTGAAGAAGTTCTCAATGTCACTGAAGATGACATCGGTCCTATCTTTGACACTTAGCCAATCGATAAGGTACACACTGAAGAGGAATATAATGTGTGTGGTAGTATGCATGAGCATTGTGAGCTACCTAAAGCCATTAATGACACATGTATGATGGAAACGGTTGATAGCAATACCACATCCGATTCATCAGACATGTGCAATAATGAGTCTGAGGATGATCAACATGCAAATGAGTATGATGATGATGAGGAGCGTATTGCGCTTTCTATCTTAATTGATTCTTTACAAAAAGATGTCAAAGAAACTAGAAAGAGTCAAAAGCAATTAAAGAAGGAAAACGCTACGCTCACTCAAAATTTTGAAGAATGCAAAGCTGCATTAATTAAATCTAGTGAGACCATTGATAGCTATAGAGCTCAGCTTCTTCAAAAGAACAATGAGATTGAGGGGTACAAAGGGTGTTTAATTAACGTCAAAAAGGACGATTGTCAACAGAAATATAACGAAACTCTTAAGCTTCTTGAACAAGAGAAACGTAATTATAACACCTCTTTGAGTACTGAACGTCATAAAACGTATCTTGCTACCACTAAAGTCAATGAGCTAACTCAAGTAAATGGTTTTCTTCAATAGGATAAAGCTAAACTTGTTAATGAAAAGAAAGCTATGGTTGAAAAGATGGAAAAGGATTTCAAAAGTAAACAAGCGAATGGCATCGACAAAATAGTGGAACTTGAAACTCAAATTGATTTTTACAACCAAATTGTTTACAAAACTAATCAATCAATTCAAACCATGAGAATGTTGGCACCTCGTTCGTTTTTCAAGGATAGACCTAGTTTTGCAAATCCTAAGTACCTTGAGCAAGCTCAATCTAAGAATCAGCACTTATATCTTGATGAGTCCTAATGGACCGATCTTTATTGTCTTGTTGTTAGGCCCGATAGTGAAGAGACAAACGATTTGGAAGAAGAGAGTAGACCAAAAGTTAATAAAGAATTTGTTAAACCATATAATTATGCTTATGAAAACAGTCTTTATGGTCTTTTCAAACTGCAAACACAGAAAACTCGTGAGCAAATATTTTTCGAATGTGAACAAATAAGAATTAAATGGAGACAAGCTTTTGCCACTAAGATAACTAATGTTTCAAAATTTATTGACTACTTTCCATATAAAGCTTCTGTAAGCAAGAGTAAGCAAGCACTTAGTATTCTCAAGAGTAACATTGAAAATTTCAAAAATGTTGTTGATGATGACTGGAAAAAACGTGAACTTTCGAAAGGAGACAAAGAAATTCCTCACGATATAACGGTGCTTGTGAAAAGTATTTTAATTCCGCTTGCGGAAAGAACGCAAAAACATATTTTGGAATTTGAAAAATTAATTAAGCAAGAAGTGTTTGATGATTTGAAATATGTGGAATCTCTTGAACAAGAAGTGAACGACCATCAACCTAAAAGAGACGAGTTTTCTACAGCATATGATCTACTCTTACATGAATGTCTTTCAAAAGATATTATGTGTTTCTATGTTACATCTTGTGCTGATATTGATGAATATTCTGATGTTGCATGCAAATATCTTGATCAAGTTAAAGAATGTGAACGTCTTTAAACTAAGCTTTCGAATAAAGTTGACCAAAAATAGTTTTCGTTACTTCAACATAGATATGATTATCTTCAAAAACATTCTCACTCACTTGAACTTGCTTTGCAAAAGAAAGTTGGCAAATTTTCAAATGATACACCTTTGGAAGTAAAATTATCTGAGTCATGTCGATTACTAAACGAAAAAAGTCTTGATATTTCGGATTTGAAAGCTCAGTTACAAGAAAAAGACATAGCAATAGCAGAGTTGAAGAAACTCGTTGCTAAGATGGGTAGGAAAGTAGTGGAACCTAGCGTTAAGAAACCTGTTGTTAGACAACTCAATGCCTCTAATGTGAATAAATCCTCTGTCTTGGGAAAACCATCTGCTTTCTAAAATTCTTTGTTTGCAAAACCTGTGTTTGCCCCCAAGATGGATGGAAATGAAAGGTTACCACATACTCAACTCATAAGGAATACTGTAGCACCAAGCGTTAAGCACAATAATGTGATTAAACCAGGGATATATAGAATGACCACTAAACCCACAAACAAAGTTAGTCACTCTCCTTAGACTTCTAGAAACACTAATATTCGTGTGTCTTCTACTACAGGAGTAGTCTCCACTGCTAGTGTTAGTCGGCCTCAGCTTAAGAGCACTCAAGTGTATGATAAGGTTTGGAAACACAAGAGTCAAGGGAAGATGAAGGAAGTAGAAGAACACCCTAGTAATTTGATTGTTTTTAAGAATAAAAAGTCTGTAATCGCGTGTAATGACGATTTGAATGCTTTGAACGATTTGAATGCTTTGAATGTTAAATTTGTTTGTGTCAAATGGGGAAAATGTGCTAATGCTAATCTTTCTATGTGTGCTATGAATAATGTCAAAGGCGTAGATACTAGAACTAAGAAGCAAGTTGCAATGCGTATTAGTGCTAGTAAACCCAAACGCAAAGTAAACCATTCTGGTGCAACCCCCACTAAGAAAAGTAATGCATCAGACTCTACAACTAAGAACCCTAGAAGCAGAATTACGGAATTATATGAGTCTGCTAGCAAGTCTTGGAAATGGTGGTTTTCTAATCAATGTCCTCCGGGATATAAATGGATGCCTAAAAGTTAGGACAGAAAATGTGACAACAAGTGTTAGTATGCCTTTAAATGTTGCTAAGGACACTAATGATTCTACAATCACAACTACTGTGGTATCCAATTTAGTAAATGCTCCATCGTGTTCTAACTCTTCTACAGGTGATACAAATAATTCTCTTCATACTGGACTCCGGATGCACGAAGCACATGACAGGGAATCTCAAGCTTCTAAAAACTTCGTGGAGAAGTTCCTGGGTACGGTCCGATTCGGAGATGATCAATTTAAACCAATCCTAGGATTTGGAGATTTGGTTCAGGGGAATATCACGATCAAAAGGGTATACTATGTCGAAGGACTCAATCACACTCTTTTCTCAGTTGGTCAATTCTGTGATGCAGATTTGGAAGTTGCTTTCAGAAAGAAGACATGTTTTGTTCGTGATTATGATGGGAATGACTTACTTACCGATACACGGGGTACTGATCTCTACACTATTTCACTTCAAGACACAACTTCTACAACTCCAATTTGCTTCATGGCTAAAGCTTCAACGACTCAGGCATGGTTATGGCATCAACGTCTATCTCATCTCAACTTTGATACCATCAACTTTCTTTCCAAGAAAGATATTGTGAGAGGCCTTCCAAGCTTGAAATTCATCAAAGATCATCTTTGTTCTTCTTGTGAGCTTTGTAAAGCTAAACGAAGTAGTTTTAAGACAAAGACTACACCAATATCTAAAGGACGGTTAGATCTTCTTCGTATATATTTGTGTGGTCCCGTGCATGTTCACAGTATCAATGGGAATAAATATGTTACGGTAATTGTTAGCCCTATATTTTATATAGTCGAACAAGAATGTAATAGGTCATATTAGTCTTTATTGGTCTTGTATTGTAATAGGTTAGTCGGGTTAACCAGGCTTTGACTATAAGCTAATATTATATAGGTTAGGGGCGTAAGCCAAAGCAAAGCCAAGCCTGGCCAATGAACAAGTCCACCAAAGCCTATGTGGCGTGGCATATAAATACCATCTTCCATGTGTGGAAGAGGGTGTTGGTTAAAATTTACTTTCTCTCTCTAGTAAAAGTTTAACCTTTCATTCTCTCTACTTTCTCTCTCTACCTTCATCTATTTCTCTCTCAAAATATCATCTTTATTGTGTGTTATGGATTGAAGTGGGATTAACATTTGGTATCAAGAGCCTATAGTGGATAGGTGATTGAAGATTTTTGGTTGTGTTCTTATTGATTTTGATCCATAATCATTGATCCAATTTTTTTTGTTTTTCATGGTTTAATCTTGATACAAATCATCTACATAATTGTGGTAGTGATTTGGTATGGTTACTTTGGCTAAAAATACATTTTTTGGGTATTTGGATCATTATTTGGCTTAAAATCACGTTTTAGGATTGTTAGATCCGATTAAGGTGGAAATCAGTCAAACAGTAGGTTAACTTCGGAATTTTTAGTCATATTGAGACGTTGTTAAGAGGGTTTCTGTTTTGAGAAGTCACTTTGGAATTATTGGTCATATTGAGAAGTCACTTTGGAATTATTTGTCATATTGAGAAGTCACTTTGTAATTATTGGTCATATTGAGAAGTCACATTGGAATTATTGGTCATATTGATAAGTCACTTTGGAATTATTGGTCATATTGAGAAGTCACTTTGGAATTATTGGTCATATTGAGAAGTTACTTTGGAGTTATTGGTCATATTGAGGATCCACTTTGGAATTATTGGTCATATTGAGAAGTCACTTTGGAATTATTGGTCATATTGAGAAATCACTTTGGAATTATTGGTCATACTGTGAAGTCACTTTGGAATTATTGGTCATATTGAGAAGTTACTTTGGAATATTGGGTATATTGCAAAGTTACTTTAGAATATTGGGTAGATTGCTAAGTTACTTTAGAATACTGGGTATATTGCAAAGTTACTTTAGAATATTGGGTAGATTGCAAAGTTACTTTGGAATACTGGGTATATTGTGAAGTTCATAGGATTCCGAAGATAATTTTCCAAGAGCATTCTGATTCCGAAGTTAACTAGTCACTTATTCCGAAGATCGAAAAGTTCATCATTCCGAAGTGCAATTTTATTTCGAAGTACAACTTTATTCCGAAGCCACATTATTGCGAAGATTAAGGTATTGTGAAGTGAAGTTTTAGTATATTCCGAAGTTCATTTTTGGAAGTATTCCGAAGTGTGTTTCTTTGAATATTCCGAAGTTCTTTATTGCGAAGTCATTGGGATTCTGAAGATCAGGTATTCCGAAGTGCACATTATCATATTTCGAAGTAAGTCAATTTTTTGTTTGAAGTGTTTTTAGACTTAGCCACCCTCTAGACTAGTCCCGGATCATAGTTTACAAAAAAAAAGAGTAAAAATTATTAGGTCAAGTAAAATCAAATTTTTTCCCTACTAGTTTTTGGCTATTTCTAACTCAATTTCAAAATTTGGCGATTCAAAATTTTTTGGCTTACCGTTTTGTCGGACTGAAGATTCTCGGAACACTACGAAATTTTAACCACACCTCATCACAACACATCCACTAAGATCCTAATCCACTCACACATATTTACATTGTCTAACAACAACGTTAGCAATGCGACTGCCAATCAAATTCGTTTGGAACAAGGTGGCAACGGTAATCCACCTGTGCTCACTGCCGGTTGCTACGTTAAATGGAGATCTCGTTTTCTTAGATTTCTCGACGGAAAAGAGAACCGAACCGCTCTTCGTCACTGCCTTGAGAATCCACCTCCAGTTTTTGAATTCAGACCTATTACCACACAAGCAGAGGATGGTACTTCATCAACTACACGAGCTATGGAGAATTTCGATACATGTCCTGCTGAGAAAAGAAACTCCTCCAAGCTGAAGCTGATACTGTTAACTACATACTCACTGCGATTGACAACGATATCTATTCCACCGTTGATGCATGTCCTAATGCTATGGAAATGTGGAATGCAATCCATCGCTTGAAGCAAGGTGAGTCGATCAATGTTCAAGATCTCGAGACTAATTTACTTCGGGAGTTTGGAAAATTCACATCCAAAGATGGTGAATCCATTGACTCATATTACTCGAGATTCTACAAAATGATGAATGAGCTTGTCAGAAATCAGTGCACCATCTCCAATCATCATGCCAATGTTCAGTTACTACTTCAACTCAAACTGGAATGGCAAAGATTTGTAACTTTGGTTAAACAAAGGGAAGATATCAAGACTATATCTTATCATAAACTTTATGATATCTTGAAACAACATCAGAATTTAGTGAATGAACTAAGGGATGAAAAGGCAGAACAGTCTGCTAACTCTATTGCTCTTATGGCTGCTACTTCAACAAAACCCGTTCCCAGTCAACAACCACCTACTCATTCCTCAAAATCATCAAGCTCCTCCAACAAACCTCTAGCTACTAAACACAAAGCAAACGCAATTGTCCCCACTCCACCTCCAAAGTATGACACCGAGTCAGATGGAGACAGTGATGATGAACAAACTTCAAGGGACAAGAAGATTGAGGAACTAATGTATTTACTCACCACAACTTATAAGAAGATATACAAACCTACCAACAACAACCTCAGATCATCATCCAATGCTTGATATAAGGAAGTTGATCATGCACCTAGGTATGATCGTGATGCTAGGTATGATAATCAGAGGATGCGAAATCATGTTGGGGCTAGAGATACTATAGGCACTCCGGTTGTGAAGAAGACTGGGATTCAATGCTTCAATTGCAAGGGACTTGGGCACATGGAAAGGGAATGTAAGAAGCCAAACGGGTTAAGGATTCGGGATATCACAAGGAAAATATGCTGTTGTGTAAGAAAGAAGAAGAGGGAATTCCACTCACAGTAGATGAAGTTGACTTGCGTGATGACACTGATGATGAAGTCGATGATCAAGAGTTGGAGGCACATTATGTGTACATGGAAAAGATTCAAGAAGTGATTCCAAAGACTTCTGATACTTCTGGACCTATCTTTGATACTGAGCCAATTGAAAAGGTACCAACATATGATAACTATAATGTGTTTGCTAATGAACGACGACATCCTGAGCAACCTGAAAGCATCAATGACACATATGTAATGAACACGGAGGATAGAAATATCTCTACGGATTCACAGCATATGTGTAATGATGAAGGTAATGCTACTCATGATACTGACTCGGATGAGGACCATGATTTGCTTGCGTCTATAATTGATTCTTTAAAACATGAAATTGAGGAAAATAAAGAGGCTAATAAACGTTTGAAGCAAGCAAACACATCCTTAGCCGAAAAGATAGACAGACTTAAAGAGTGTGATTATGTAAAAAAGCTGGTCGACGAGTTGCAATAGCTAATGGTTTGGTATATGAAAGTAAGGTGCTCAACGAACAATATTGTTCTGAAGTAACACATGAAATTCATATGTCAAAACAAAAGATATCGGAACTTGAAGAACAACTGCTGCTACATAAACTCCAGATTACTGAATTAGAGTCGGTTAACAAGATCAAACTGAGCTTTATAAATCTCGTGAAGAAAAGGATATTGAAAAAATTCTTGCTTTGGAAAAGAGAGTCGAAACATTAAACATTGTTTACAAAATGGGTCAGTCTATTCAAACCATGAATATGCTCAATAGAAATATGAAAACGAGTTTTGTCAAGCCTGAATATCTCAAGAAAGTTCAAAGTACCAAGCCTGCTCTTTATGATATCGGTTGTTATGTTGATAATCTTGCTCTTATGCTTTCCCCTGACTGCGACGAAATCATTCGTCATCAAGAAGAATGTCGATCGAACTTAAGTGATTTAATAAACCTTTCTGATTCTGATCATTATATTAAGTTTGTTCCTCAAAAAGAACTTTCCAAAGACCAAAAGATGTATAATAGTGTTCCACCACCAAGTGATGAACCCCAAAAAAAAGTTTCTTTAAAAGGGAGTTTCAAAAAGCAATCAATTTTGTTCGAAAAACAAATTTCAGATGAAAAACGTAAATGGGATGAGAAAAGTAAAAGTCTTCAGCAATTAGAGTTTATAAAACAAGGGGTTTTAAATTTGTACAAAGGTGTCGTCGATTATGAAAAAGTTTCTAGAGATACCGTTTGGAATATTAAACCTAACCCACAAGTAGAAGTCGTCATTCAACAATGTATTGTTCCAACCATCGATGATCTTTCAAATAATGTGGAAATGTTTTATATAGCTCTCACTGAGGAAATGACAACTGATTTAAAATATGTTAAATATCTTGAAAATGAAGTTGATTTTCTTCAAATTAAATTAAAGACACAAGAACACCAACTTTCTAACGAAATTGATCGACTTTCTAAGGAATACTTTTATGCTGACCATATGAATGGTATACTTGGTGTGTATACCGATCGTTATCAATATTGTCATGTAGCATGTCTAGTGTCAGAAACGGATGAGAAATGTTGCAATCTTAAAGTAGAGCTTTCGAAACAAATTCAGTCATATAAAAAACTTTCGTAAAGTTTTTACCAACTTGAGAAACACTCCATTTCTCTTGAACTTGATTTACAAAAAGGTGATAAATCTCATAATCATAAAAAGTGTCAAGAAATGGCAGCTTCTTCGTTTCGTCAATTAAATGAAAAAGGTTTCGAAATAAATAATTTGAAAGCTCAGCTACAAGAAAGGGACATAGCCATCCATGGGCTACAAAAACTCATTGAAAAAATGAAAGGAAAGTTTGATTGGGTAAACCATCCGCCGTTCATCAACCGAATGCGGTTAAATGCCCTAAATCATCTATTTTGGGCAAACCCCCACAAGCTTTGCCTAAGCTAGGAATTGATAAGAGCACAAATGTGATAGCACCTGAAATGTATAAGATGAACACTAGGTCCACTCAAACTGGTACATCGTGGTTACCTTAGAATACTAGGAAAACTAATCAACGCGTGTCTTCTTCTACAGGAGTAACTCCCACTACTAGCGTTAGCGGATCACAGCTTAAGAGCACTAGAATTCAATATAGAGTCATGCCTAACAATAGTCAAGGGAAGAAGATGGAAGTAGAAGACCACTGTAGGAATTTTAATTTTCTAAGAATAAAACGTCTGTAACTGCATGTAATGAAAGTTTGAATGTTAAGAATTCGAATGTTGAATTTGTTTGTGTTAAATGTGGAAAATGTGTTCGTACTTTCAATCATGATGCTTGTGCTTTTAATCATAATGGCGTGAATGCTAGAACTAGGAAGCCTATTCTTGTGCCAACTAGTACTAGAAAACCCACAAGAACTTTGAACCAATCCACTGCTCAACCACTTAAGAAACTAAGTGCGTTAGAATCCACTACTCTACGTAAAAAAATGTTAAAGAAGCTTTATGAGAACATGAGTAGGACATGTAAACGGGGGTATTCAAGATTTATACCACCCGGATACAAATGGGTACCTAAGACAACCAATATTATAATTCTGTCTATGAATGTTAGCTTGCCTTTAGAATCTAGGCCTACTAATATTTTGGAACCACTTCTATCAAGGGCTCCTATTTGTCAAACTAATGTAAATGATTTTACTAGTTGAAAGTTCGTTTTCTCGGTATCTTCTCGAATTGATTTCCGGTTAATTGTGTGAGATCAGCTGTTCTTGGTGAAACAAATATTTTTGGTTTTGGTAAAATAAATGTGCAAGACTTAAAATAAATGACAAGTAATTAAAACTAAAACTAGCAAAAACGTAAACGGTGCATATTTAAAACGGCAAAAGTAAAAGACGAGAATTTAAATAACGTGAACTTGAAACTTAGCGAAACGTAAATTGACAATTAAATAACGATACAAAGCGAAATTATAATGAACTTAAAAAAAATAAGAAACATTAACCCTTTAACTAGAACAAAATATTAAAACAAACCAAAACCTCCCAAATCGGAATACACCCAAAAAGGGTACCAATCGGAATGAATTCCGATTGGGAGTGATCGGAATATGGGAATAGGTAGTGATCGGAACACCCCACAAGACCACCAATCGGAATATCTAAAAGGGCCAAATCGGAATGATAAGCAAATGATCCAATCGGAATCTTCCAAGACCCTTTTCCGATCATCCGATCAGAATGAAGGGGTGGCTCGGTCGGAAAGCTATGGTCGGAAAACAGTGGTCACCGGTCGGAATATACGATCGGAAAAGGGTTTTGAAACCCTTTCCGATTTGACTCTTGATCCGAAACTTTAGGCAAAGGGAATTAAGCTATAAGAATAAGCTAAAACCCAAAACTAGAACGAATCTCAAGTGAAATAAATCGAATAAGCACAAATATAACTTAACAAAACTTAAAAGAAACTAACTTTTAGAATCAAAACATAAAAAGATGAACTTTTTAGGCGCGAAAACATAAATGAACAACACGGATCATAAGTAATTTGCACCAAAAGTAAGCAAGAATCAAGAAAGGAAGATGAAAAATTAAAGCAAGAAAAGTAAAGATTAAAGAACAAATAATGAAAACTTACTTGAAAATTCAATAATTAAAAGTGCATAACAATTAATTAAAGTGCGAGAAATAAAATGACAAGAAATGAAAATGGTGGAAGAGTGGTTTGTCAAGCCACCAACACTCTCAACAAATGAGGTTGGTTGGTATTTATAGGGAGATTAGGGAGGAGCTTAGGAAGCTTCCTCCCTCTTTCTTCTTTCTTTTAATTGCGCACTTAGGTCCTTGATCTCTTTAATCTTTTGTTAGTCTTCTTAATACTTGGACTTTGTCTTGGGATTTCTTCAAACTCGTCTTGTATTTCCTTCGTAAATAAGACTCGAGTTCTTCGGCTTTTTAGTAAACTTCCGTCTTTTGACTTTTTCTTCAATAAATCTTCAGAATTAGTCTTGGACTTCCGTTCCTTTTCCACTTTTGATCTTTCGACTTCATCTTTCGTCTTTTTCTTCGATAAAAGCTCGTGAATGCCGTGTTTTCTCCACTTTTCACCTTTTCGTCCTAAATTACAACAAAAACACAAACCACGCATAATTCCGACATAAATGACATAAAATACACGTTTTGGCTCGGTTATTATTGTAATTAAGTGGTAAAAAGGATGGGTGTTTTCACACCTATCAAATCCCCTACACTTATCCATTGCAATGTCCTCATGCAATGCATTAGTTACAAAGCAAGATTACATTATCCATCATAATCAATCCACGTTGGCCTTTATTAAAGAAATAGAAAATTATAAACATACAAAGTAAAGAAATCAAAAACATACCTTGGGTTTTGAAAATGTCGTGAATGATCATCATCCTCAAGTTTCACGTTCCCCATACCAAGCTTAAAAACGAGATCATTGTTATTATAAGTTAGCAAACTATCACGAACTCATGTGGGCCAATCACTCACTTAGACTCCCTTATTCCTAAGTGTATCTCTTATATTTTATTGTTGTCTTGAATGATCGCGAGGATGCATTTTTGACTTATTTCGATAGTTATTTAGTCCGAAAATAAAGTGAACGATTTAATCAATAGTTAGCTAAAGGACCAAATCTTTTAAAACTGCTTCTCGGGATATCAGAAAGTTCATATCTTGGCATAACTTGGTTCGCGATTTGAGACCTTTCTCGGGCCGATATTTGGCAGCGACTTCATACTTCGAATCTTCGAGAGACGTTCTTGAAATTATGGTCTTCTCTTCATAATAGGATTTTCTTCACTTGAAGTTTTTGAGAGATTCTTCATCTTTGGACCACGACTTCTTCATTTTTCTCCAATCTTTATTTTGGACTTTGATATACAACGATCCGCCTCCTTTTAGGACTTGGATCTATTTATCCTCATACCTTGTTAGGGTCTTTTCGGATAGACTTCTCCATGACTTTTGGGGAGTTCTTGCTTTTCCTCGTGTGTCTCGATCCTTCATATTGATTTTCGATAAATGATTCTTCACATCACTTTTGGATCTTTAGCAACAAAATGTAGCCCTCATGCCTTGTTAGGGCCTTTTCGGACTCGCCAATCTTTGCTCCCCGCTTCATAAGTTATGCCTTGGCTATGAACTCTCGTCATTACCGAGCAACTTTTAAACGATCTGGGGCTAGAAGCTAAGTAACCTTTTAAATCGTACAACCTTATTTATTAGCAGATAAATTTATTTAACAAGCGGAGGGAGAATAGGCTTATAATTAACTCACATAAATTCACGAAAGAGTACCGAACTTATAATTGACTCTATCATCTCTCGTTCTCCACAGTTTAAAATCTCAAGGAATGAGACTCGTGGATGCTTAGCCTATTAAATCAAAGTTTTGGGTTTTCGAGTCGCCTATAGGATCTTGCAAATTCTTAGACTTTTTCAAGTTTAGAAATCGCGTTTTAAAGTTCCCTTGATAAACGACTCTCTAGGATCAATTGTAGGAACTTGCGAAAAGTTCTTGTTCTTAACCCGTGAGAGTTAAGACTTTCGCATTTTATAGCTCCCTATATAAAAGCCTAGCAAAACTTGACTTAAACATGTTAAGGATACTAGCTAGAGTAAACTTAGGCAAGTAAACTCGGGTTGAGTCAAAATGTTCACGACGTTTGAAAATTAAAACCACTTATTAAACATTTATTCTAACAAAGAAAGAAAATAACTATACAAAAGGGAAAAAAAACTAATAGGCCAAAATAGATTAAAAATTTTGAAAAATGTCGAAAAATCAAATTTTCCGGTTAAAATGAGGACAAATACAAGGAAAAGACCACTTAACTTCGATAGAAGTCCCCCTACACTTAAGATAAACATTGTCCTCAATGTTTAAGCATGTGGGAGTAAACTCCCCTACACTTAGGACATTGTGCACGTTGTTTAAATCTCGCTAAGGAAAAGACAACTAAAGAGATTCCTATTTTAATATTGAGAAATATAAAATAGTGAATCGAAAAGAGTTTAGGATAGAACCGGGAAGAAGGGAACACGGAGTCACGGTTCGTCAAAAGTCATCAAGAGTGTGTCTTTGAAGCTCTAATCCCTGCACATGATAAGAAAGAAAGCAAGAAACACCACGGGGCTCCCCCCTACACTTATGGTGAAAACAGGTAAAGATAGATAATTGGGTTGCCTCCCAAAAAGCGCTTGTTTTTGTTATCCGAGTCACGAGCCTGACTCGTCCCCGAATTAAATAGTCCATGGGGAAGCCTCGAATGTAATACCGGGATCAAAGACCTTGTCCTCGTTCCCGGTTGACATCAACAAAGGAGAGGCGGGGGGATAAGTCTTGAAAGGAAGAAAGGTCCTTTCAACATACGAGAAGTATGTGAATTCAAGATCCACGGGAGGTGGGGTGGGTAAAGTAAGCACATTGTCCTCCCCCAAAGACAATAGATGCTGAGCAAACGGCAAAGCCGTAATGGTATCAATCATGGCATAGTCAATGTCACCTCCCGGGTCAAA
Source organism: Glebionis coronaria (assembly GCA_025667525.1). Taxonomy (NCBI): domain Eukaryota; kingdom Viridiplantae; phylum Streptophyta; class Magnoliopsida; order Asterales; family Asteraceae; genus Glebionis; species Glebionis coronaria. The sequence goes on from CM046874.1 coordinate 549,035,410, forward strand.
GCGCTCATCCTCATGAACGTTAATCTCTTCGATTTCTTCATCATAGATAGGTGCGTCAAACCAAGGTTTGTCGTTCCCATCATTGAGGATTTCAGAAACTCGCTCGAAAAGATCACGATCAAGTACGAAACCATCATTCATTTGTGGGGATTGTTGATAAGTTAAATCCGCACGAATGTGGTAAACGTAATTCTCAGTGGAGGAGTGTTGATTAGGTAACTCCTCGAGAATAGGATGATTGGTCAAGTGAGTTGGTTCGTCATTATTATGAAAAATAAGACGCTCCAACTCATCAAGTTCGGCATCGATTTTGGAAAAATCGACCTCGCTTGTAGGAGGAAGCGGAGGTAAAAGAGCTAGCTCTCGTTCGATAATTTCCGCAATCTCAGGCTCGAATTGGAATTCATCATTAAAAGCGACCTCATCCTTACCTTCAACAAAAGTCGGAATATCACAAACCTCATCAAAGAATTCTTCAAGACCAAAATCACGAATCTCACTCGAAGTATCACTATCCTTAGACGAATTGGTGTTATCAAGAATAGGAGTAGTAATCTCAGAAGATGGGTTGAGATCATAGACATCATCCTCGTCATCATCATAATAGTATGGATACACCGGAGGAGGAGTATAAGTCTCGATATTCGATATTTGCTCTTGTCGTTGATCCTCTTGCCATTTTTCGATGATCTTGTTGAAAGTTTCTTGAATTTGTTGACTTTGCTTAACAAGAGAGTTCCATTGTTCGTGGGGGCTCAATTGTTCGAAGGAAGGTTGATGATCGATGATGTGCTATGGGGGTTCAAAATGTTGAAAACCTGAATTATAGCATGGTTGTGGCTCATAGTAGTTCATCGGTTGAGAAGAATTATAAACCGGATTTGGTTCATAATAATCCACTTGTGAAGAAAACTGAGGGCACGGATTTGGCTCATAACAATTCATTGGTGGACAATAATAAGTATCGTGAGGACCCCCACAGTTGTTGCAAACCGGGTATGGAGAAAACTCAGGTGCGTCTTGTGGATAGCTATTTTCATTGTCATAATTGTATCCCGGTTCTTGCCCGTGACCATACGGGTATTGAACCGGGCACGAAACATGCCAATGAGAATCGCTTCCACAATAGATGCACGGGGTAACAGGAGGTGGGTTCAAAAAGAATGAATTAGGCGAGTTGCACAAGGGACAAAATCCGTTTTGTACGTAGTCGATATCATTTCCGCACCGCTCACATGTACACCATTGACAAGAGTTGTTCCCAGATAATTGTTTCCCACACCGGACGCAATGGACATAAAAATCCATAAAGAAGGATAGATAAGCAAGAAGAATATTTTTGGTGCAAAACATTGAAAAAGAAATGCTTTTTATGATTTTACAAATGTTTTTGTATTTTTGAAAAATTTTTGGACATGAAAAATAACGTTCACAAGTGAACGGATCCCAAAAGCCAACGCTTCTCTCACAAAAAACTTTCGATCCTCACGAAAAGAGCCGGCAGCGGCGCCATTTAATGTAAATGATTTTACTAGTTGAAAGTTCGTTTTCTCGGTATCTTCTCGAATTGATTTCCGGTTAATTGTGTGAGATTAGTTGTTCTTGGTGAAACAAATATTTTTGGTTTTGGTAAAATAAATGTGCAAGACTTAAAATAAATGACAAGTAATTAAAACTAAAACTAGCAAAAACGTAAACGGTGCATATTTAAAACGGCAAAAGTAAAAGACGAGAATTTAAATAACGTGAACTTGAAACTTAGCGAAACGTAAATTGACAATTAAATAACGATACAAAGCGAAATTATAATGAACTTAAAAAAAATAAGAAACATTAACCCTTTAACTAGAACAAAATATTAAAACAAACCAAAACCTCCCAAATCGGAATACACCCAAAAAGGGTACCAATCGGAATGAATTCCGATTGGGAGTGATCGGAATATGGGAATAGGTAGTGATCGGAACTCCCCACAAGACCACCAATCGGAATATCTAAAAGGGCCAAATCGGAATGATAAGCAAATGATCCAATCGGAATCTTCCAAGACCCTTTTCCGATCATCCGATCGGAATGAAGGGGTGGCTCGGTCGAAAAGCTATGGTCGGAAAACAGTGGTCACCGGTCGGAATATACGATCGGAAAAGGGTTTTGAAACCCTTTCCGATTTGACTCTTGATCCGAAACTTTAGGCAAAGGGAATTAAGCTATAAGAATAAGCTAAAACCCAAAACTAGAACGAATCTCAAGTGAAATAAATCGAATAAGCACAAATATAACTTAACAAAACTTAAAAGAAACTAACTTTTAGAATCAAAACATAAAAAGATGAACTTTTTAGGCGCGAAAACATAAATGAACAACACGGATCATAAGTAATTTGCACCAAAAGTAAGCAAGAATCAAGAAAGGAAGATGAAAAATTAAAGCAAGAAAAGTAAAGATTAAAGAACAAATAATGAAAACTTACTTGAAAATTCAATAATTAAAAGTGCATAACAATTAATTAAAGTGCGAGAAATAAAATGACAAGAAATGAAAATGGTGGAAGAGTGGTTTGTCAAGCCACCAACACTCTCAACAAATGAGGTTGGTTGGTATTTATAGGGAGATTAGGGAGGAGCTTAGGAAGCTTCCTCCCTCTTTCTTCTTTCTTTTAATTGCGCACTTAGGTCCTTGATCTCTTTAATCTTTTGTTAGTCTTCTTAATACTTGGACTTTGTCTTGGGATTTCTTCAAACTCGTCTTGTTTTTCCTTCGTAAATAAGACTCGAGTTCTTCGGCTTTTTAGTAAACTTCCGTCTTTTGACTTTTTCTTCAATAAATCTTCAGAATTAGTCTTGGACTTCCGTTCCTTTTCCACTTTTGATCTTTCGACTTCATCTTTCGTCTTTTTCTTCGATAAAAGCTCGTGAATGCCGTGTTTTCTCCACTTTTCACCTTTTTGTCCTAAATTACAACAAAAACACAAACCACGCATAATTCCGACATAAATGACATAAAATACACGTTTTGGCTCGGTTATTATTGTAATTAAGTGGTAAAAAGGATGGGTGTTTTCACACCTATCACAAACTCTACATTGTCTTCTAATTCTTATGTAGCTCGTCGAGATCATTCTCTTCATAATGGACTCTGGGAGCACAAAGCACATGACGGGCAATCTCAAGCTTCTAATTAACTTCGTGGAGAAGTTTCTTGGTACGGTATGGTTTGGAAATGATCAGTTTGCACTGATACTCGGATATGGAGATTTGGTTTAAGGGAATATCACTATAAAATGGGTTTATTACGTCGAGGGACTGAATCACAATTTATTCTCGGTTGGTCAATTTTGTGATGCGGATTTGAAAGTGGCTTTTCAGAAAACTACTTGCTATGTTAGAGACTATGATGGGAATGACCTTCTTACAGGTTCTCGTGGTTCCGATCTTTACACAGTCACTCTTCAAGACACATCTTCATAAAATCCATTTTGCTTAATGGCGAAAGCCTTATCCTCTCAAGCATGGTTATGGCATCAACGATTGTCACATCTCAACTTTGACACCATCAACTTGCTTTCGAAGAATGATATTGTGACCGGTTTTCTAAAGTTAAAATTCGTCAAAGACCATTGATGAGATGGCATTTGTACATGATCTCATCGTTCTTTTCGGGCTTTAAATTCATAAAAATGTCATAAAATACCATATATATGCTTGTATTTGTTTACTTGTGTGTTTTAGGTATGGATATTGTGAAAAAGACAAAAGATCACAAGAAACAAGGAAAAACGGACACGAGAAACGAAGCCGTACAAAGAACCGGGCCCTAGTTCATGAATTATCCAAGGTTAACCCTTGAAGACTTGAAGATATACAAGATTGATCCTCAAAATATGAAGAAATGACACTTAAAACCCTTGTATATTCATAAATACAAGTTTGGTCCCTTAAGTTTGTCAAAATTACAAAATGGTCCTTCAACTTTGAAGAATTGGCAAGTTTAGTCCCTCAACAAATCTAAATTGTCAATTATGGTCCCTCATGAAGTCAAAGAGCCAATGAAGACCTTTGAAGATCAAGAATGTCCAATATTAGTCCCTCAAATAATCAAACATGGCAAAAATAACCCTTGAAACCTTATTTGCAAAGTTTTGTGGCCAAAGTATAAACTTTGAAAGTTTATTAACAAAGGGAATCAAGTTCGTAGGCTGAAAAATGTGTTTTACCCATTTCACAAAAACACAAGGACCATATCTGTCATTTCCCTAAGTTTAAATCACACAAACACGCGCCAAACACCACCTCCCCACCTTTTTCAGATCAAACTTACTATTATTCACCATTCATCCCACCCAGATTTACCTTCACTTAAGCAAAGGGTAAATTCCAATTAACCCTATCCACGCTTGATTCACACATGCAGAAACCCATCCCACACACAAAACCCCAATTTCTACTCACCCAGTGACCCCACCATTCAAGTCGTCCACCTATCACATCACAACTTAACCTCCAAGGCATGACACGTGGCCAAATCAACAGCCAAGACTCAATGCTTAACTAGAAAGCTAAAATGAACGATTTGGGTGCATTTGGACAGCTCAACAACACAATTTGTCTAGAAGATTCAAGGGCATTTTAGGGACTTCATAGCTAGGGTTTTCTCATTGTAATCTTATCACTTGTGGCCTATATAAGGACTCGTCAACTTATGAGAGAGCCTTGTTCCATTTTTACCTTTTAAACATTGTAATCCCTTTTTAAATTTTATAAAAGTTGTTATTTTGAGAAAATTGTAATTCCTTTTTGTAGAATATTGATAAACTATGAATCTATGAAGTGGGTTGAAGATTCCTAGAGAGAGAAACTAGTGAGAGAAAGTGAGAGAGAAACTATGTGTTTTTTATTCAAATGAGAAAATGGAATGTCAACAACCAACCCCTTTCCATGGTGGAAAGGGGTATTTATATCCAAGGCCACTATTTGGGCTTGGGCCGACCCATGACAAGCCCATGGGTCGGTTTCTTACTTAACTTAATAAGCACACAATAACTACGAGCTATTACAACATTAATAATATTGTGGAGTGACCGATACTTCTAATATACGTAAAAACGTATTTCTAACAATCTCCCCCTAAGGGAGGTCACTCCACGTTTACAAAGTTCTAAACCTAGCATACTATACTAAATCTTCGTTCTTCAGCTCGTAGTCTTTTCTTCTTTCTTTTGGTTGTGAATATGTTGGTTTGATCTTTTAGGCTTTGGCTTGAGAGCATTGTTCTTTTGGCCTTTCACGTGCGATCTTTGCCTTCTTGTGAATCTTGCCTCCTCGTGACTCCATGTTCCACACACTTATGTCGTTTTGTTGAATTCTCGAAAGCTTCAGAGTTTGGTACAGCGGAAGACTTCATTTTGCAATTTCTTGAATTTTGCTGAACTTTGATGCAGAAAAACATAAGCATGTGGGAACGACTTCAACAGGTACACCGCAACGCCACAGTCTTCAAATGGTACACAGCAACGCCACCGTCTTTAACAGGTACACAGCAACGCCACCGTCTTTAACAGATACACAACAACGACACGAATAAAATGGCTTCGACATTTTATTCTAATTCGGTAGCATTTTACCTCCGGTCGGTGAAGACCGTTTGACGATATTAGATATCGTACCCGTGACGGATAGTTTCAATTAAGTAACTTCCTGACAGGATTTCGCGGGTAAACCCGTTCTCTTTATTCGACCGTCCAAAGCTGACTGCGAACATAAAGAGTGAATCATTTGGATTAAAAAATCCTTATGATTGAAGCCGTCAATTCATGAAACTTGGAACAAGTGAATTTCAATTAAGATATTCACCATCGTTGGTTTCCAGTTGTCACAAACTTGATTCAAATTGAATCTTGCTTGTTACCTACCAAGTGCTGTTTGATGTTAACACTAGAAGGATTTCCACTGGTCACTGTGAACACTAAAGAGTGTCACTCTGAGTGTTCTGGCAAGATCATATGATAATGCGTAGAGGCATGGAACGAGTTTAAGTTCAATTAAGAATTAAACTACTGTTTCTTTCTAGTTTTTCACAAGATTGGTTCTTAAAGAACCACACGTGTAACCTACCATGAGCTTGTTTGATGTTGGCTCAAGCAGGATTTCCATCTTCATTGTAATACTTGCGTATTACTCGGATGTTCTGGCAATATTACAAGAATACTGCGTAGGACTCATAAAAATCTCTTACTTTTCACAGTGTGTGAGAAACAAGGAATAAATGGAAAGTGTCCTAATGAGACTTTTGATGATCTCGTGGCTCTAGACTCGATAGTGCGTTTTGATTTAGTGAGCGATGGCTGGAGAGGAGTGCCACCTTTTCAATATCAGTCTATTCGGAGTGAATAAACCAATAGATAACGTGTTGATCTCCGTGTGATTAAAACAAATACCTTTTGAGAGATATTTGAGTTAGCTGGGAAGGGTTGTGCATTGCATCTTTGGGTCCATGATGTCTTTCTTCAATATCGAGAATCATTAACAAAAATGATCTCAATAGCATATGTATTGACCCGGTTTCTGCCTAAAGTTGTAAGGAGGGCTTCTTTCTTTACACCCTTTATCTTTACATTTCTTTTTCATTCTTCAACCCCTTCAGTACTTACCAATACATCATCACTAGCACCTTGTTGTGATTGTTCCAGTGCTAGCATCAGTAATTAGTCGGTACTCAGCTACGTTCACAATCTTTCTCCATCTTTCCTAGGACTTCTAATTCTATCTAGGGAATTGTCCTTGGGAAGATTCCATCGGCTCTGATGAATCATTGGACCAGAACCTATTCCTACCACCCTTTTGTCACCACATCCGTCGTGAATTAAGCGTGTTTTGGGAAAGTATAGCCACCATGAAAAATCATTGAAAATCACTTAAGTTACTTGTGATATTGAAATCAAAAGTTTTGTACCTTAGGTGTTTTGTTTATCAAAAACGCTGCCCCTTAACACGTGCTTTACACATATTAAGTTGGATAATCGTTAAGTCTTTTTCATCTTTTAGCCAAGTATCATTTAAGTCTCCTTAATCCCATTTTCTCCCCTTATCCAAAATGTTAACCATTAATATTTGGGATATTGAATGGATTAACCGGTCTTTGGGTAAAAATGAAATCGATGTTTGGCCATAGAACATGTTAATGCTCCCCCTTAAATTAATAAGGGATAGTTGTAGTGCTTTAGTATGATATATTTTGAAAGATTTAGAATCTCGTGAGAAATTCTTGAAAAATTATCATACCTTAACACTACATCAAGCCGTAGAAGCACAATATTCACAAATTTACATATTCACAATTAAAAACCAATATAGAGTAGACCTGAAATGTACGAACCATTAGATGGATCGTTGCAGTAACTTGTGGTTCACTCCATATGGTCTTCCACCAACGAAGCTTTCTAAGCTCCTCATCAATCTACGTTCACGGAGCTTTTGATCAATCTTCTTGATCACATACTTCGCCATTTGCCGATAACCCTGATGCCAATCCTCAGTCATCTCTGGTAAGGACCCACCCGAATTAAGATGCTCCAACTTTCCTCTGACGTATATGAGAGTCCCATCACTGTACTTATAAAGCTCACCCACCCTCATAAACTTCATTATCCCTCGACTGTTCAAGTAGAAAATCCCGTAACTCAGAACAGAAATGCCGGTATAGGGACATCTTGTGACATGTTGAGGTAGAACTTGATTCACTGGTCGGGTGAGGTTAAGCTTCCTTTGGTAGCTTTCGACTCCCAATTGAAGATCTTCAACTCGTTTCTTGATAACAACGCTTCGTGTGAACATACAAAGTGCTGTATTCAAGGCAATGATGTCTTCACGAGCAATATGGGTGAGTTGATCCCGGGTCATCATAAGCAACATGTCTTTGATATCCTCAAGGCGAATGATAGAAAAATCTCCCTGCTGGATTTTGTATTCTCTGTCATCCTCCCTTTTTAGACGAATCTCCGTCACATGATAATAGCCATTCTTGGCTTCAGTTTTCAGTCCCAAAATGCTGGAGATGCGAATATCGGATCTAACGTTGCTTCCTGAATTGGCTAAGCAGCAACCTCTGTACGCCCTTCGGACTCGTTCGTCCCAATGATATGCACCTATAACAGCCTACATATCATAATTACGAGTTACCTTTGGGACCCAGAGTCGGTTTAGCTTTTCCTCGATCCTGGGTATTGTCCCCCAGTTGGCAGCTTTCAGCAAGGTCAGGGAGGTTGCGTACTTTGATGAACCCTTGAGGAGATACTCAAGATCATAGGTGACGAAGAAGTCGAGAGAAATTTGATTATCTTGAGAAGGATCAAGTGGAGGTGGAGCTCTTTCTGATTCACGGAGGCCTGGCCTTTGAACGGTGTTAAGAGCTTTCAGGACCTCGTCAGCATAATACTCGTACTCCATTCGGGTTAACCTGGTTTGGCGCGAATTCTCTTATCCTTTAGCGCTCTCTTCACCAAAGACGGAGTGACCGAAGTCTTATACTCATGAGCCAGAAATGCACACAAGTCAATCGGACTACGGATACGGAGATATAGAACATCTCTGTCAGCGTCTGTGATTGGATCATATTTAGCAGCTGCCGTGATCCAAGCTTGTGGCGGTGCAGTTTCATCAATCTCCAAAGTGTCCGCCCAGTCCCGTGTGCTTGACTCGGGAACAGTAGATTGTGGTTCTTGTGGCAGAGGAGTAGAAACATGAACGTCTGCTGGTTCTGATTCAGGCATCTCGGCGGTGTCATGAACAGGTGGGTGTGGTGCAAACTCAGGTTCAGTAACTGATTCTGCAATCACAGGAGCAACAACAGAACTAACAGGGTTAGTGGTAACAGGTATAGACACAGCAATAGATGTACCGGGAATCGATGATGCCGTAGTAGCATTCACATCATGGCGCCACTTAGATCGTCTTGATTCCGTTGAAGTGGATTTTTCCTTTTGCGCAGCATCTTTCTGTGACTTGGTACCAGACTTAGATGGTTTCTTTGTGCTGGCAACCTTGTCCCCCGTTTCAGGCTGTTTACCATCATCATCCTCGTCGTCATCCTCGTTGCTTCCCTTAGCACTCTCCTCATTTCTATCACCACCATCACTACCATCATCATCATCATCATCCTCATCATCATCGTCACCATCATCCTCATCTCCTTCTTCTTCTTCTTCTTCTTCTTCTTCTTCCCCGTCACCATCTTCTTGTTCACTATCATCTTTTTCCTCCTCAGGAAGAATGTAGTAAGGTACCACACTTCCAAACATTTTGAACAACCGATCATCCTCCATGATAGCTTCATTCAGTGATTTGTAGAGTGTCCGTTGAATCTTAGATTTATCAAAAGATCCAAGTTCCCTCATGCGAGCTTTGAGGATATTCTTTAATTCAAAATACGTCAAATCATATGCAATTTTGTAGGCGGATTCGGAAGGATTGGACGACTTAATCATCAAATTATCAGCTGCGAGTTTCTTCATCTCATCACGCAATTTTGGCATAAGGGACTCAACGGATTCTTTCACTCTCTCTTCAACAGAAGCTTCAAGTGTTTCTTTCTGCTCCTTGTATTTATCCCTCATAGCTTTAAGTCTTGTGATTCGTGCTGCATACTTATCAGCTTCAGCCTGCTTGACCTGAGCTAGTTCTTCTGCATGAGCTTTACGTGTTAACTCCATCTCTGCAGCGAACTTAGCAAGCATATCTTCTTGGGCTTTCTTTGAGGCTTCTTCACTTTGAACTCGTCTAAGTAACTCTTGGCGAAGTTCATTCATCTCTCTTCTTTGATTATCCGTGTGTTTGTCCAACATTTCTGCCATTACAAATGCAGCCATTGAAGACGATGCAGAGCTACTCTGGGTTGGTTGAAGAGGCTCGGTTGTGACTACAGTACTGAGGATGGAAGTTATTAGAGGTGGAAGGAATGGTGTTGAAACCGGTCGGGTTGGTAAGGGCTGTATCGGTGGAGGTTGAGTTACTAAAGGCTGAGTAGGTACCATGATTGTGGGAGCACCGGACTCTTTTTCAACACTTGCTGAAACAGGGATGGATGTCTCCTTCGAAGTAGAATACCGTTCAGGTGATCCATACTCATCAATATCATCTGGCTCCTGGTACTCTTCTTCAATATTTATCTGTGCACCCGAACCACTACTGCCCGTGTCTCTCCTACTCCTTTCAATAGCTATCTTCATTAATTTTCTCTCAGCCTTGTCAAGAGTAGGATCATCAACATCTTCTTCGTCGCGGAGAACTAACTCATCAGCCGTACCCTTTCCCTTCTTAACCTCAGTCTTCTTCTTCTTGGTTTCGGGTTCAGATAAAGCAGCTGGTTGCTTGCGTTTACCTTTACTCTTGACCGTAGTAGACGAGTCTTCTCCTGTCTGAAGGCTTGCTTTTAGCTTCTTGATTTCTAGTAGCAGTAGTTTGTAATCAGCAGAAGCTTTAATTTTATCCGTCAGAAGATAATCGGGAATAGGACCAGGAATAACACCACCAGATGGTCCTTCATGCCTTAGATCCACAGTGTGATCAGCCTCTTCAGTGTGATCACGACTTGCTGCACGCTTATCAATAGAGACATCATTCTTCATAAAATAATTAATAATAAGCTTGATAAACCGAGGGTAAGGAAGAAATTAGTCTTCAGCTTCTTGTTTTGGAAGAGTTGAAAGTTAAATTCTTCCCACAACAATAATGCATAATCTGCATTTGAGCCTGTGTACATTCCATGTAAGATGTTCATAATTGGACTACGCAAAGCATCATGCCCACTGGTTTTAGGTGTAAGACATCTACTGAGAATACCCAAGATTGCTCTCCAAGGTTGACCTACTTTGGCGGTGGTAAAATCAGACACAACTCGTATGTCAGGACATCCAAGAGCATCGAACATCTCCATGAGTTCGTCTTTAGTAGGATCCCTGGAAAATGACATACCTTTGGGTGTATCCCGAATGCCAAATATCTTACGGAAGTCTGAAACAGTAAGTGTCTGCTGCTTGTTGTCGAGAGTGAAGGTGATCTTGTTTGAAGTACTTTCCTTGGTAGCCCAGAACTCATACATGTAATCATATGGCACCGAGGCAGTACTCCTTAAAGCATTCTTGAAGTGAGAGTGATCAAGGATTGCTATGGCGACTTTGAATCCATGGTGAGTGGATTTTAAGACTTGCTTCAGCCGGTAATTGTTTGGTATGAACTTGAGGGCTCTTGCTTCGGCAATTGCGGCTGCTCTAGCATCTTGGAGTGCTTGTACTGTTGGATTAGTCATCGTATCTGCTTAAGATAAGACATAAAAGGTTGATGCACAAAAAATATATATATATATATATATATATCATTAAGACATTTAAGCATAACACATTTCAACAAGTAATTTTAACAAGCAAATAACTATCAATCCTTCATTCGGAACTCTTTATTCGGAACTCTTCATTCAGAACTCCTTCATTCGGAACTCTTCATTCAGAACTTCTTCATTCGGAACTCTTCATTCGGAACTCCTTCATTCGGAACTCTTCATTCGGAACTCTTCATTCGGAACTCTTCGGAAGTCCTTCATTCGGAACTCTTCATTCGGAAGTCCTTCATCCGGAACTTCTTCATTCGGAAGTTCATTCGAAACTTCTTCATTCGGAAGTTCATCCGGAACTTCTTCATTCGGAAGTTCATCCGGAACTTCTTCATTCGGAAGTTCATTCGGAACTTCTTCATTCGGAAGTTCATTCGGAACTTCTTCATTCGGAAGTTCATTCAGAACTTCTTCATTCGGAAGTTCATCCGGAACTTCTTCATTCGGAAGTTCGTCCGGAACTTCTTCATTCGGAAGTTCATTCGGAACTTCTTCATTCGGAAGTTCATTCGGAACTTCTTCATTCGGAAGTTCACTCGGAACTTCCTTCATTCGGAAGTTCATCCGGAACTTCCTTCATTCGGAAGTTCATAATCCTTGTTCATCCGGAAGTTCTAAACGCAGCCTATTGATGATTATTCTAAGCGCGATTGTGAGTTTTAAGGCATGCTAAGGCAACACAACATCTTTCTAATGATATTCCGAGTAAAACCCACCTAAAACCGTAATCAATTAATCCTTAATTTAGGCAAACAAACCCTAATTTGATAATCTTAATTCAAACGAATTAATTAAGTGGATTTCAATGAATTAGGCGAATTAAAAATCAAAGATAGATGTTTGTACCTTGTTTGATCGAATGAAACGGATTGGATGATTAGAATGAGAGTTTGTGAAAGCTTGGATGTGTTTCTATGTGTGTTAATGGCGGAGGGAAAAGATAAACCAGAAACAGTGAATATGAAAGACGGGGGGGGGGGGGGGGGGGGGGGGTTTGGTTTGACTTAGGTCAAAATTTTACAACTTTCTCCCTTAGTCATTTTTAACCCTACACTTTTCTTTCCTTTTCCCTTTTTATTCCTTATATTTTCATTTTTCTTTTCTCGTCTCCCTAACCATTGTTAAATTTCGCCAGCTTAACCTTTACACAACTTAAGCATCGCAACCTATTAGCAAATCTCCAAGATCTTAAAGCAATTCCTATCACATTGAACGATCACAAGTCGTATTCTAAATCAAGACCACTCATTAGCCAATTAATTTTCCACAAACACTTTTGAAAATCGTTTTGATGACGAAGATGATTTAATATTTTCTCCCCCTTAAACGATGACCCGTTTTCTATTTAAAGAGCTGTAGTCATTGTTTAAAGAGACAAATATTGATGAAAGCATTTCCAATTAATATCTTGAAAAGATTGATTCGTGGTGGCAATAAGATTTCTCTTATTTTGACAAATTAATGCACTGAGACGTACACTAACTCGTGTTAGACCAAGTTGTAAAGTAAACTTGATCCCTTTGCATGATTTGGCTTGTAAATCATGCCCGAGAAAATTAATTCCTGTTGTGAGCCAACGTTTTCCAAGGAAATACGTGACTTTAATGCGAAAACCGGGTTGTAGTCTGAAATAACTACAAGCCATAATGGGCATGTTTTAAAAATGTACAACTTTTATACGGACTCTATTTATGGCACCGTATCAATATTGATCGACATTTCTAAGGCCGTAAATATTACCGTAATAAAAGACATGCCCGATTTAAAAAACGAAAAATATTTTTAGTTTTTCTTGATTTTATAATTTTTATGGTTTTTGTAGGTTTTATATTTTTTATGGTTTTTCTTGGTTTTATATTTTTGAATTTTTCTTTTTGTGGTTTATATATATACGATAATATACATGATCACGAACAAAGGATACGCCTGAATAGTTTACCACCACTATTCAGCTGATTCTTCTGCTAATTCTTTGAGAGTCGCTGGAGTGAATGATTTCATGCCAAGCTTGTGGATCAAAAACTCGATTCGTCCTCGATCTAAGGCTTTGTTGAACATATCTGCCAGCTGATACTCAGTAGTGACAAAATACAGCTCGATCACTCCGTTCTCCACCTGCTCTTTAATGAAATGGTAGCGAATGTCTATGTGCTTGGCCCGGGAGTGTTGAACGTAGTTGCAGCAAAGGGCAATGGCGCTCTTGTTGTCACAATACATCGGGATTTTGTTGAATCCCAAACTGTAGTCAGTTAGTTGTGATCTCATCCAAAGGACTTGAGCACAACAACCTGACATGGCGATGTATTCAGCCTCCATGCTAGAAATTGTAGCGCTTTTCTGCCTTTTTGAAGACCAACTAATCAATCTGTCTCCAAGGAGTTGCACAGACCCAGAAGTGCTACGCCTCGTGTCTTGACACCCAGCATGATCGGCATCTGCGTATGATATTAAAGCAATAGAGGAATCTTTCGGATACCATAGACCACGATGAAGTGTTCCTTTTAGATACCGAAAGATCCTTTTAACAACATGTAGGTGCTTTTCGGTAGGCCGAGTCTGATACCGGGCACACATGCATACGGCAAATTGCAAATCAGGCCTGCTAGCAGTCAGATATAGAAGGGTGCCGATCATCCCACGGTAAAGTTTTGGATCGACAATAATCCAATTCCTATCTTCATCTAACTTGGATTTCTCCACCATTGGAGTGTCCACGGGGTCACAATTATCAAAGTTATATTTCTTTAAAGATTCTAGAGCATATTTGGATTGATTAATAAAGATACCTCTGGGATTCTGAGAAATTTGTAATCCTAAGAAAAATGAAATTTTTCCCATCATTGACATCTGAAAGCGTGTGGACATTATCTTCTCAAAGCGTTTTGACAATTCTATGTTAGAGGCAGCAAATATTATATCGATGTGACACCCTAGAACCGAGGTCATTAAAGTTACCCTAAATTACGCTAATTTTTGAAATTTTTAATAAATTTTAATTTCTATATTTATAAGTATTTTGGTTAAAGCCGATGTTCGAGGTTATAATTTTTACGATTGACGATTCAAGAAGGACGATGACGATTACGATCCCGATGGATGCCCAATTTTATATAATTATTGACGATTTATCGATAATGTAATTTTTCGAGAATTTTATTTACGGTTCGTGTTAAGTTGAGTCGGGTGAGTTTTATAGCCTTCCGAGTACATTTAAAGTATCCCAAAAATATTTTGGAGTGTTCGGGATGATTTCCGACTCCCGTAAAATTTTCAAAATTGACTAGTGAGTCGAAACCGCAAAGTTTTAATGGCGTTTTTACTTAAGGCCAAAAGAAAGCAAAATTTACCAAATTGGTCCCTCCCAAAGTACCAAAAATACACAAACACAAACACATAGTTTCATTTCACCAAAAACAAAATCCAACTCGCTCTCTCTTTGCCCCATAGCCGACGGCTAACCCCCAAACCACCAAGAACACAATCAAAATTTTTTTTCACTTGATTTTCATTAAAATTAAGGTTAGACCACATCTAATTTGGTCATTCCCTACATTTCTATGTACTTAAATCCCACATGCATTCAAGTAAATTTTCCAAAAATTTTCAAGATGATCCAAATTCGTTTTTGAGGCTAATTGTTGTAATGCATGTTAAATTCATGTGTTATGGAAGCATAATCACCAAGAAAACCCACCAAAATTCATTTGGTTGTGGTGATTGGGTCACCCAAACCCCACGACACAAGGGGTGTTTGGGGAGCCATGGTGGTTGATGAATTTTGAGCATTTCCTTGTGTTTGGTTTGATGTTTAATGATGTTTTACATAGGTTTAGTTGGTTGCATGTTCATTTTTAGATGATTAGGATTTTGAGATTGGTTGATCAATAGGGGTAGGACTGAAATCTTGTGTTTGGATATGTTTAGGAGGCTTAGGATGATGCCTAGTGGTGGTTAGAAGGTTTGAAATCGAGTGTAAGCATGTTTTTGGAGTAGCCAAATTTAGGCAGAAACTTTGAGGTCATTTCATAAAAATTATTTTTCTTCCAGGTCTTGAAAACAAAATGTAGTTATAGAGGGTCTTTTTGTCTTTAATTTGGTATAAGGTAGAGCCCGTGACTCAAAACGAGCTAAAAGTTATGACGTTTTAAAGATCGAGTACCGGGAGACGAGGACTTTCATAATCCGAATTTATGTAAAGTTTTAGTCAAATCCCGAGGGTCACAAGTATGAATTGGTAAATGTTCAAGAGTCAAAATTTGGTCCCAAACCTGTATAAATGGGTCTATAAGTTGACTTAGGAGTCAAAGAAGTCAAAGGTACTTTTCATATAGGGCAAAGAGGTCAAAATTGGTCGAAGTGCAATTTCAGCCCGTAAAATGTAGTTTTGGAAAAGCGTTGCGTAACGGGTCGTAAAAGTAAAAAATTTTATTGGGTTTAAAAACATGTCATCTACAGGTCTTATAGGATTTTTGAGAATTTTGTCAAATTTTATAAGTATGGTTAAATATGGTAAAACAGCCCGTACTTTCGGTGAGTACCGGCGAGAATGGATAAAAATGGATAGCGTAAGTAGTAAGAACGAATGGTATAAAATGAGTGATGCTTGTTGTTTTGTTTTTGGCGTGAGTTATAATTGTCCTAAGTGACTATTACTTATGTATTTTATACAGTACCGTAAGGTATTTAAATGAGATTACTCATTACGCGTTATTTGTGATAGGTGTTGATTTACCCGGGCATCCGTAACATCGTCAGTGATCATCCCTCGAACTACCGACTACTTAATATCTAAGGTGTGAATTTATAGCCTCGCTTATGTTTATTTCAAATTGTTTTACCCGCGAGGGAAATGCATGCTAGTTTTTAAAAGGATCGTATATCATGAATGATTGTTAGACCCGAAAGTTGCCTTAGAAATTGTGTTGAGTACGAAAGTTGCAAAAGTCCCTAAAATCATGAACTATTAACTATTGTCCTGCCCTCGAGTAGGGGGAAATAGCCGCTTATGCAATTTGTAGTACTACGGGTTTAACGACCCAATGCTAGCCGAGAAGCTGTACGTTGAGTAAGTTCTGCGGTAGATTATTTTGTATGAGAGATAAGGTATAATTGCAACTGATGCCTTTAGAAGGGGCACTGGTTTCATTTGAATCACGCCGGTATTTATTACGCGGGTGATTGAGTTAACGGATTAGTGTCATGAGCTTAAACACAATTGTCAGTATCCCGATTATAGATTGTTTGATCGACAAGTCTATAAATGATCACGAATGGTTTTTATTTTATATACGTTCAAATGGATTGTAAAACCTATGAATTCCACTCAACATTTTCGTTGACCAAAATTTTGGCATGTGTTTCAGGTAACCGCTGAAGTGTAGAATGGAGCATGCATGGGATGGATGTTGTGTGTATGGCTTGGAGTCCGCTTGTTTTTCCTCCTTTTTCTACTTAAACAATTTTAAAGTTTAATGTAATGTTGTTGTGAAACTGAAATTCTTGGGTTGAGATTCATGGGGACCGAAAACGCTAAACTCTGTTGTACCAAATTGGGGTTGGAAAAACCGTGGACATGTATCATCTAACTATTTTTAATTCAAGTTTTATGTTGACGTCTTTTTAGCGTCGTTTGATATATCTTGTGTGCAATGAATACTGTGTAGCACCCATTGTTGTAGTTCCGCTGCGCATAGCAATTGTGGGGGTGTTACAGATTGGTAATCAGAGCCACGAGTTATAGAGAACTAGGTCGTTTTTGAAAATCCTAAACTATAACTTTTGGTGTCGTAAGAAATGGTCCAAGCACACACAACTATCCTGCATGGCTCCGGTAAGATTTATTTTGTAATTATGGCATTTGACGTATACTTTTGAGTGAAGTATATATGTGGGTAATTATTACGTAAGTATGGAATTACTATATGTAGACGTTGAATTTTACGTGGAATATCCGACATCGTAATTTTTGTATTAATCATGCATGAGCATCATATTATTACATTTCGGACATATGTACCACCTTTGCATTGCATTTGCATGCATGTATTTATAACTATTGTATAATTACTTATGTACCCTCCGAAATTCGCTGTTATTGCAGGAATGGCCGAGGTACCGCCTAATGATAATGGAAACGATTACGTCGTAGGTCACGAAGGGGGACCGTTTCCTCCGAACCCGCCGGACAATGATAATGGATGGATCGCTCCAGAAGACGAAATAGGGCCGGAAAACGACAATGATGAAAGCGAGGTGGATAATTTTAGCATCAGTAGTGACGAGAGTGAGGATTCTGAAGAAGAGCCCGAGGAGCTAATGGATGATGGCATTCCCGAGAATGTCGTAGGCCAGACCGAACCTGATTTGTTTCAATCCCCGAATTCGCCGAAGGGTTATGAAGTACCACCGACCGGTCGATATGAGCAGCAACCCTTTAATCGCCCGATGGACAATTGTAAGGACTATTTGAGAACAGTGCCAGGATTTGTTCGAGTAAGTAACGAGAGCAGTGGAGAGTCCAGCAAATCATCCAAGTCGCCACCGATTCATGAGAATATTGCAAGGGTCTACTTTCCGAGACCAAGACACTACTGGGATCCCGCAGGTCGTTTGGGGAGGATGGAAAGGTTGATGTATGAGCGGTTTGTAGTTGAGACCAGGGTAATTAAAAGGTTTGATAAGAATGAAAGGGAACATCAAAGACTGTTGGAAAGGACTGCAAGAATTGAGTATGATGGGAATGTGAACAAAAGTGACATCAACAGTTTAAAATCAATGGTTGCAAATTTAAGTGTTAGTCTTGACCGTGTGAGGGAAGATCAGGTGAGGTTGTCGAGGATGCAGAGTTGGGAGCATCGTGTGAGAGATTCATTGCCCCCGGATTGGAGATTCGTGGACGATTTGGAGATGGAGGCAAATGACTTTATGATTCAGCCGCCTACTAGAGGTGCTTGTATTACGGTGGGAAGTCAGGTAGCGATTGAGTGTGGATCCACATCAGGGACGAAAAAGGAAATGGAATGTGAGCCGGATGATAAAGGAAAAAGAAAAATGGATGATGTGGATGAGGACGATAGTGATGAGGAACCTGAGGAAGACGACGACGAGCCGCCATCCAAGAGGCCGTGTGGATCACCACATGCCTAGTTACTTGTTTTGTATTTTTCTTTGATCATTGTAATAGAACTGTTTTAGACTTTTTGTATGATGGTATTATGACGAGAAACTCAAGTACTTGAAGTTTTGTGGTGAACGATTGTAGTGGCAATACTTGTCACGATTTTGGTTAATTATCAATACAATCTATGTTACCTTTCATGATCTGTGATATGTCTTAAATTTGATCTTTTGTGATGTGAATTGATGAATATTAGTAACTCCGTAGTGATGTGTCGTTGTATGTATATTATGTCTGGGAAACTTGATATGTATACTTACATTGTTTTTCTGTTTTCCCTGTCTTGCAGAAAGAGATATTCGATAACACCATGCCTCCAAAGTTGACCGCCGATCGTGTTAACACCATGATTCAGGAAGCTATAGCAAATGCGTTGGAAGCGGACCGAGCCGGGAGAAATTAGGACCAGGGAAGGAACGCGGGGAGACAGCAAGCCCCGAGAGTGTGTACCTATTCTAGTTTTATGAAATGCGGTCCCACGCAGTTTCGTGGAACGGGTGGAGCTTTAGAACTTAGACGATGGTTGGAAAAGGTTGAAAGTACGTTCGAAATCAGCGGTTGTGCAGAAGCGGATAAAGTGAAGTTTGCAGCTGCTACGTTTCTTGATGATGCGTTAAGTTGGTGGAATACCCAGGTAGCTACGGTTGGATTGGCTGTAGCGAATGCAAGGACGTGGAATGCGACAAAAGCTCTGTTGACTAAGAAGTTTTGCCCAGAAGAGGAATTGGGACAATTGGAGGATGAGTTGAGGCATTTGACCTTGAAGAACAACGATATAGCTGCCTACACTAGGAGGTTTAAAGAATTAAGCCTGTTGTGTCCGGATGTTTTTGCCAATGACGCCAAGAAGATGAAGCAGTATATTAAGGGTTTATCCAGCAATATCAAAGGTGAAACAACTTCGTCGAAACCTGGATCGTTTGATGAAGCGGTTCAGATGGCACACGCATTGATGGACGTCAAGCTCTAGGACAAGCAGAACTCCATTGCTGAAGGCAACAAGAGGAAATGGGAAGCGGCACAAAGTAATCAATCCCAAGGCCAGAACCGAGGTGGAAATCGAAACAACCATGGGCCGAACCGAAATCAGCAGTTTAACCAGAGAAGGAACGAAGGGATGAGGGCAGTGACGAACCCTAGAGGTGTAAAAGTGAATCCCCATTGTGGTAAGTGCAATTTGTATCATGTTGGAAATTGCCCGCCTGCATGCGGCAAGTGTGGAAAGGCAGGTCATAGGACATCTGGTTGTCGAACGGGAGGAGTAGCCACTGGGGCTAATGCTATCAGGACGAGGGGGTGTTATAGTTGTGGAGAAAGGGGTCATGTGCAAGCGAATTGCCCGAAGGCAGGAAACAAGCGGGGAGGCAACAATGCGGCTGCTGTGTATCAAGTGGGAACGACTGATAAACCACAGGGTCCTAATGTGGTTACCGGTACGTTTTTGCTAGACGCTTGTTATGCTAGTATTTTGTTTGATTCTGGCTCCGACAAGAGTTTTGTAGATGTTAGATTTAGTCGTCATATTGATAGAGAACCGGTGTTATTAGCGACTAGTTATAATGTTGAGTTAGCCGATGGAAAAATTGTTAGTACGAATTCTATACTGAGAGGGTGTACCTTGAAGTTAGGAAATTACGCTTTTAAAATCGACTTGATGCCTATAGAGCTAGGATCGTTTGACGTGATTGTGGGAATGGATTGGCTAATGGCGCACAGTGCTATGATCGTCTGTGGCGAGAGGTTGGTTCAGATTCCGTTGAGGAATAAGGTTTTGACGGTGAAGGGTGACGAATGCACTTCTCGTTTGAAAGTGATTTCCTGTTTGAAAATGATGAAGTACGTAGAGAGCGGACGCGATGTGTTTTTGGCACAAGTTTCGAGTGATGGTGATTTAGAGGCAAGGATTGAAGAAGTACCAGTTATTTGCGAGTATCCGGAAGTTTTTCCAGACGAGTTTCCGGGTTTACCGCCTACCCGTGAGGTCGAGTTTCGAATTGATTTAGTGCCAGGAGCTGCGCCGGTTGCACGTGCACCTTATCGCTTAGCACCATCTGAGTTGAAGGAATTATCGGATCAACTGAAGGAATTAATGGACAAAGGATTTATTAGGCCGAGCTCATCACCTTGGGGAGCGCCAGTGTTGTTCGTAAAGAAGAAAGATGGCTCGTTTCGGATGTGTATTGACTATAGGGAACTCAATAAGCTGACGGTTAAGAATCGGTACCCATTGCCGAGGATTGACGATTTATTTGATCAATTGCAAGGTTCCAGTGTATACTCAAAGATCGATTTAAGATCAGGGTATCATCAACTGCGTGTAAGAGAGGAGGATATTCCTGTAAATGCCTTTCGTACGCGGTATGGACACTTTGAATTTCGAGTGATGCCGTTTGGGTTGACGAACGCGCCTGCTGTATTCATGGATCTTATGAATCGCGTGTGCAAGCCGTATCTAGATAAGTTTGTTATTGTGTTCATCGATGATATACTTATTTACTCTAAAAGTAAGGAGGAGCACGAGAAGCACCTGAGGAAGATTTTGGAGTTGTTAAGGAAGGAGAAGCTGTATGCAAAATTCTCTAAGTGTGAATTTTGGTTGGAATCAGTGCAGTTTCTAGGTCATGTGATTGATAGTAAGGGAGTTCGTGTAGATCCTGCCAAGGTAGAAGCGATCAGGGAATGGTCGGCACCGACGACGCCGACTGAAGTTCGACAATTCCTTGGTTTAGCGGGGTATTATCGAAGGTTTATTGAAGGATTTTCGTTGATTGCAAAACCATTGACGAGGCTTACCGAAAAGAATAGGGTGTATGAATGGGGAATTGAGGAAGAACTTGCTTTCAAAACGCTCAAGGATAAGTTATGTTCCGCACCGATATTGTCATTGCCTGAAGGAACCGAAGACTTCGTAGTGTATTGTGATGCGTCTCGTAAGGGTTATGGAGCGGTATTAATGCAACGTGAAAAGGTGATAGCTTACGCGTTGAGGCAACTGAGGAAGAATGAGGAGAACTACACGACGCACGATTTGGAATTAGGAGCTGTAGTTTTTGCGTTGAAGTTGTGGAGACACTATCTGTATGGGACGAAGTGTGTTGTATTCACTGACCACAAGAGTTTGCAGCACATTTTAGATCAAAAGGAGTTGAATATGCGACAGAGACGATGGGTTGAACTACTGAGTGATTATGACTGCGAAATTCGCTACCACCCTGGGAAGGCGAATGTTGTAGCGGATGCACTAAGTAGGAAGGAACGGGAGAAACCTTTGAGGGTTAGAGCTTTAGTGATGACTGAGAGCGTTGACTTAACCGAAACTATACTGAAGGCTCAAGAGAGAGGACTAATGAAAGGGAATGTTGAAGCCGAAAACTTGAGACGAATGTTGAAACCTCTTTTCGTGATTAGGTCTGACGGACTGAGATATTTTGAGAATCGGATTTGGTTACCACTGTGTTCATCTGAGGAAGGAAAGCCTGGAGTTCGAGAATTGGTTATGAATGAGTCGCATAAGTCGAAGTATTCGATACATCCTGGATCGGATAAAATGTATCACGACCTGAAGAAAGTTTATTGGTGGCCGAATATGAAGGCGGATATTGCTTGTTACGTTAGTAAGTGTTTGACTTGCGCGAAGGTTCAAGCAGAACATAAGAAACCATCTGGTTTGTTGGTACAACCAGAGATCCCAGAATGGAAATGGGAGAAAATCGCTATGGATTTCGTGACGGGTTTACCTAGGACTCCTAGTGGATGTGATATGATATGGGTAATTGTGGATAGGTTAACGAAATCTGCTCATTTCTTACCTATGAAGAAGACGGATAGCATGGAAAAACTCGCCAGCGTGTACGTGAAGGAGATCGTCTGTAGACATGGAGTGCCGTTATCGATCATTTCGGATCGCGATAGTAGGTTTACGTCGGAATTTTGGAAATCGCTTCAACGTGCGATGGGCACTGAATTGAGTTTAAGCACGGCTTATCACCCGGAAACTGACGGCCAGAGTGAACGAACTATTCAAACGATGGAGGACATGCTCCGAGCATGCGTGATTGATTTTGGAGGAAGTTGGGAACGCCACTTGCCTCTAGTGGAATTTTCGTACAATAATAGTTATCATGCGAGTATCAAAGCAGCACCGTTCGAAGCATTGTATGTAAGGAAGTGTAGATCGCCAGTGTGTTGGAGTGAAGTAGGGGAAAGTCAATTGACTGGACCCGAAATGGTTTTAGAAACGACAGAGAAGATTGTGCAAATCAAGAACCGACTACTTGCTGCGAGAAGCCGACAGAAGAGTTATGCCGATAACCGAAGGAAACCGTTGGAGTTTGAAGTTGGAGATATGGTTATGCTCAAGGTATCGCCGTGGAAGGGTGTAATTCGTTTTGGGAAGAAAGGAAAGTTGAGTCCGAGGTATATTGGACCGTTTAAGATCGTCGAGCGAATTGGCCCAGTAGCGTATAAGTTAGAATTGCCGACCGAGCTTAGTGCTATTCACGACACGTTTCACGTATCGAACCTGAAGAAGAGTTTGGCGGACAAGGAATTGGTGATTCCTTTGGACGAGATTCGACTGGACGACAAAATGCACTTTGTGGAAGAACCTGTGGAAATTATGGACCGGGAGGTCAAGCGGTTGAAGCGTAGTAGGATTCCTATTGTGAAGGTCCGATGGAATTCTAAGCGTGGACCGGAATACACTTGGGAACGTGAGGACTTTTTCAAGGAAAGGTATCCTCATCTGTTCCAGTAGAACGAAATGTGAGTACAAGAAGAGGCGAGCGCCGGGACGTCGCTCTCTTTAAGGAGGGGTGGATGTGACACCCTAGAACCAAGGTCATTAACGTTACCCTAAATTACGCTAATTTTTGAAATTTTTAATAAATTTTAATTTCTATATTTATAAGTATTTTGATTAAAGCCGATGTTCGAGGTTATAATTTTTACGATTGACGATTCAAGAAGGACGATGACGATTACGATCCCGATGGATGCCCAATTTTATACAATTATTGACGATTTATCGATAATGTAATTTTTCGAGAATTTTATTTACGGTTCGTGTTAAGTTGAGTCGGGTGAGTTTTATAGCCTTCCGAGTACATTTAAAGTATCCCAAAAATATTTTGGAGTGTTCGGGATGATTTCCGACTCCCGTAAAATTTTCAAAATTGACTAGTGAGTCGAAACCGCAAAGTTTTAATGGCGTTTTTACTTAAGGCCAAAAGAAAGCAAAATTTACCAAATTGGTCCCTCCCAAAGTACCAAAAATACACAAACACAAACACATAGTTTCATTTCACCAAAAACAAAATCCAACTCTCTCTCTCTTTGCCCCATAGCCGACGGCTAACCCCCAAACCACCAAGAACACCATCAAAAAATTTTTTCACTTGATTTTCATTAAAATTAAGGTTAGACCACATCTAATTTGGTCATTCCCTACATTTCTATGTACTTAAATCCCACATGCATTCAAGTAAATTTTCCAAAAATTTTCAAGATGATCCAAATTCGTTTTTGAGGCTAATTGTTGTAATGCATGTTAAATTCATGTGTTATGGAAGCATAATCACCAAGAAAACCCACCAAAATTCATTTGGTTGTGGTGATTGGGTCACCCAAACCCCACGGCACAAGGGGTGTTTGGGGAGCCATGGTGGTTGATGAATTTTGAGCATTTCCTTGTGTTTGGTTTGATGTTTAATGATGTTTTACATAGGTTTAGTTGGTTGCATGTTCATTTTTAGATGATTAGGATTTTGAGATTGGTTGATCAATAGGGGTAGGACTGAAATCTTGTGTTTGGATATGTTTAGGAGGCTTAGGATGATGCCTAGTGGTGGTTAGAAGGTTTGAAATCGAGTGTAAGCATGTTTTTGGAGTAGCCAAATTTAGGCAGAAACTTTGAGGTCATTTCATAAAATTATTTTTCTTCCAGGTCTTGAAAACAAAATGTAGTTATAGAGGGTCTTTTTGTCTTTAATTTGGTATAAGGTAGAGCCCGTGACTCAAAACGAGCTAAAAGTTATGACGTTTTAAAGATCGAGTACCGGGAGACGAGGACTTTCATAATCCGAATTTATGTAAAGTTTTAGTCAAATCCCGAGGGTCACAAGTATGAATTGGTAAATGGTCAAGAGTCAAAATTTGGTCCCAAACCTGTATAAATTGGTCTATAAGTTGACTTAGGAGTCAAAGAAGTCAAAGGTACTTTTCATATAGGTCAAAGAGGTCAAAATTGGTCGAAGTGCAATTTCAGCCCGTAAAATGTAGTTTTGGAAAAGCATTGCGTAACGGGTCGTAAAAGTAAAAACTTTTATTGGGCTTAAAAACATGTCATCTACAGGTCTTATAGGATTTTTGAGAATTTTGTCAAATTTTATAAGTATGGTTAAATATGGTAAAACAGCCCGTACTTTCGGTGAGTACCGGCGAGAATGGATAAAAATGGATAGCGTAAGTAGTAAGAACGAATGGTATAAAATGAGTGATGCTTGTTGTTTTTTTTTTGGTGTGAGTTATAATTGTCCTAAGTGACTATTACTTATGTATTTTATACAGTACCGTAAGGTATTTAAATGAGATTACTCATTACGCGTTATTTGTGATAGGTGTTGATTTACCCGGGCATCCGTAACATCGTCAGTGATCATCCCTCGAACTACCGACTACTTAATATCTAAGGTGGGAATTTATAGCCTCGCTTATGTTTATTTCAAATTGTTTTACCCGCGAGGGAAATGCATGCTAGTTTTTAAAAGGAACGTATATCATGAATGATTGTTAGACCCGAAAGTTGCCTTAGAAATTGTGTTGAGTACCAAAGTTGCAAAAGTCCCTAAAATCATGAACTATTAACTATTGTCCTGCCCTCGAGTAGGGGGAAATAGCCGCTTATGCAATTTGTAGTACTACGGGGTTAACGACCCAATGCTAGCCGAGAAGCTGTACGTTGAGTAAGTTCTGCGGTAGATTATTTTGTATGAGAGATAAGGTATAATTGCAACTGATGCCTTTAGAAGGGGCACTGGTTTCATTTGAATCACGCCGGTATTTATTACGCGGGTGATTGAGTTAACGGATTAGTGTCATGAGCTTAAACACAATTGTCAGTATCCCGATTATAGATTGTTTGATCGACAAGTCTATAAATGATCACGAATGGTTTTTATTTTATATACGTTCAAATGGATTGTAAAACCTATGAATTCCACTCAACGTTTTCGTTGACCAAAATTTTGGCATGTGTTTCAGGTAACCGCTGAATTGTAGAATGGAGCATGCATGGGATGGATGTTGTGTGTATGGCTTGGAGTCCGCTTGTTTTTCCTCCTTTTTCTACTTAAACAATTTTAAAGTTTAATGTAATGTTGTTGTGAAACTGAAATTCTTGGGTTGAGATTCATGGGGACCGAAAACGCTAAACTCTGTTGTACCAAATTGGGGTTGGAAAAACCGTGGACATGTATCATCTAACTATTTTTAATTCAAGTTTTATGTTGACGTCTTTTTAGCGTCGTTTGATATATCTTGTGTGCAATGAATACTGTGTAGCACCCATTGTTGTAGTTCCGCTGCGCATAGCAATTGTGGGGGTGTTACAATCATCAACATAAATTTGTACTAGTATCATGTCGTTGTCCTCCTTGAGAGTGAATAGAGTGGGGTCCACCTTGCCTTTAGAGAAGCCTTCCGAGATGAGATATGTTGAAAGGAGATCATACCACGCGCGTGGAGCTTGTTTCAACCCATAGAGAGCCTTCTTAAGCTTGTACACATGTTTAGGAAACTCCGTGCTAACGAACCCATCCGGCTGACTAACATAGACTTCTTCCCTTAGTTCACCATTCAAAAATGCCGTCTTCACATCGATTTGATAGACGATCATGTTCATATGAGCAGCATACGCAAGGAATAGTCTAATAGCCTCCAATCTGGCAACAGGAGCAAAAGATTCTTCAAAGTCGATACCCAAGGCTTGTTTGTATCCTCTAGCAACCAATCTAGCCTTATTCTTCAAGACTGCACCCATCTCATCAAGTTTAACCTTATAAACCCACAATAAGGTAAGGATGTTAACCTTGTCAGGGAGAGGAACTAATTCCCATACTTCAAGTCTTTGGAATTCATTTAGTTCTTCCTGCATGGCTTCAATCCAAGATGATTGAGTCATAGCCTGTTGCCAATTTTTAGGTTCAACTTCGGAGAGAAATGCATCAAAATAGCAATAGAGTGCACTCTCTTGTAATTGATGGCGTGTAGAGACTGGTCGATCGAGATTACCAATGACATTCCTAATTGGGTGATCTTTTGTCCATTTGGTGCTATGTTTTTCAATCCGTGGTGGTCTAGAGTGAACAATAGAAGGAGCTTCTTCTGAGGTAGACGCGGCTGAAGGGTTTTCAGGTATCGGTACACCAAAGAAAGGAAGCTCTTGTAGGTGAGCATATTCCAAATTGTGATCAATAGAATCCTCTTCAACATCATTAGGCACAAGTAAGGGTGACGATTCAGGTGTAGTTTGAGAATCACTTGGTAAACGTGCATCCGGTTCAATGTTAATTGAAGATGCATTAGATAAAGCTTCATTAGCTTGAGCAACAACTTCAGGGATTGGAGCTATCACTACAGGTGCTGGAACTTCATATTTGGGGGATCAAAGAATTCATAAAACAACGGTTGAAACAGTTTATCCCACTCGGGCCTTGTAGGTGGTAAAAATGATGTAGAAGTAGGATTATTGGGAACTAATCCGGAACTAATAGCACCGGTTCCCATCTCATGAAGCGCGGGTTCAGAGCTGCGTTGCTCAAAAGCCATCGCTGTCAGCTCATCAAAATCCGCGTCCATAGTTTCTATAATCTTACCAAGACGACGGTTGTAAATTCAGTATGCTTTCTTGGAGGGTGAGTAACCAATGAAAATACCTATATCGGCTTTCAGTTGAAGTTTGCCCAAGTTCTAACTATTAATGTTTGGATAACAAAGAGCACCAAACACATGAAAAAATGAAACAAAGGGTATACGATCATGTAGAAGCTCGTAAGGTGTTTTTCTATGGTGTTTCCGAATGATAGAACGGTTTTGGGTGAAACATGTAGTAGATATAGCTTCTGCCCACAAGAACAATGGAGCGTTCGCATAAATCAGCATAGTCCTAGCAGCTTCCATAAGCGTACGATTCCGTCTTTCAACGACACCGTTTTGTTGTGGAGTGCGTGCAGCAGATGTTTCATGTGAGATACCAACTTCTTCATTGTAATCACGAAGAGTCTGGTTGACGAACTCTGTTCCATTATTTGTACGAATACGGCAGACAATAGTATTTAAACATACCTGAATGAATTTCAGAAAAGTGATGATAGCCTTCGGTGCTTCATCCTTTGTACGTAGAAATCTAACCCATGTAAACATGGAGAAATCATCCACAATAACAAGAATGAATTTCTTACCGCTCACACTTTCAGTTCTCATTGGCCCACAAAGATCCATATGCAAAAGATGAAGTTTTTCTTGATTGGTGTCTTCAGCTTTGGGCTTGTATGATTTCTTGGTACTTTTCCCCCTTGAACACGCGGAACATAAATGGTCCTTGTGAAATTTGAGCTTTGGAAGACCACGAACTAATTCGTTTTTAGCCAGATGATTAATAGCATCAAAGTTGAGATGAGATAATCTGCGATGCCATAACCATGACTTG
Organism: Glebionis coronaria; assembly: GCA_025667525.1. Classification (NCBI taxonomy): domain Eukaryota; kingdom Viridiplantae; phylum Streptophyta; class Magnoliopsida; order Asterales; family Asteraceae; genus Glebionis; species Glebionis coronaria. The sequence goes on from CM046874.1 coordinate 549,063,672, forward strand.
GTCTTAGATGCTTTAGAGAGAAGACATACTGGAGAAGCGGCCATCATGTCTTGTAAGGACAAAGTATAAAGATTTGCACCACGAGACCCCTTCAACAAGTCTTTTCCTTCCAAGTTGCGGATGAAACAAGTGTGTTGTCGAAAAGCAACCTCTAGGTTGGAATCACAGAACTGTCCTACTGAAAATAAATTATGACCAAGACCTTCTACATAGTATACCCTTGAAATCGTAACGTTTCCAATCTGATATTCACCATACCCCATTATCTTTGCAATATGATCATTACCGAATTTAACCGTTCCAAGAAACTTGCTGACGAAATTTCGGAGCATCGAGCGATCTCCGGTCATATGCTTTGAACAACCGGAGTCCAAATACCAGAGGATGATTTGGACCACCTGAAAATATCACCAGACGAGGACAATGTATAGGTTTCGGAATCTGAATGTTCCTTGTTATTAGCAGGTACAGATTTAATAATCTTAGATTTGCTAACTTTAGGTTTCTTAGATTTCCTAGCCTTCTTCCTAGTTGGTGGTGTAGATTCTAGTTGGCTTAAATCCTTAGGTATTTCTACACTGATAGGCACTATAGTGGGGGCTGACCTAACTAAAGGGCGCGGTTTCCATACTTTAGTGCTAGTGTGCCTAACTAAAGGACGCTGAGACCTAACCTCAATGGATACATTCCTAGTTAAAGGGCACATTTTCCATCTAATGTAAAGGTCCTACCAGTGGGACGCCATTTCCATCTAACTTGGGTACGAGTTCTCCCAGTGGGCTTCCATTCAAGATTATTCCTAATGGCATTCATTTCATTCACATGATCAAAAAGACACAAATCATGACGTTGGGAAAACATGCACTCATTACAATTCCAACAATTCAAATTAGAATTCACGAATGGTTTGGGCTTCTGCACAGGCGCAGAGCTTTTAGTCTTAGCAACATGATTCTTTTTATTTAAATCTGAAATAACAGTCCTATGGTGAGCTTCTACTTTCTTCTTGTTGGTACTACTAGTGGAGGGCTTGATCTTATCTTTCTTGAGTGGCGATCCTTTAGCCTTAGTAGACTCTTTTAATCCTGTAGAAGTCAAAGTGGGAACATTAGTAACAGATTTTAAAGGTGCCTTAGTTGATGGTGCCAATGACGGTTTTGCTCCTGGAGTCTTATTGAATGGTGTTACAGCAATAGGTCGATTAGTGAGTAGTGCAGAACCTGGTTTACCTATGTATTGCAAATATGCTAAGCAATATTGAACTCGCTTAATATATTCATGAGCTGAATAATAGTAGCTACTTGAGGGATCTAAGGCATAAAGATCGTCTAAAATATCCCTAACAAGATCTACATGCTTAATTACATTCCTCATATAATCATCGTAGGTAACCGGGTTTTTCTTATGGAGTGGGTTCTTATAAAGCACTACTGACTTGGTTGTTGGAGCACTAGAGGACGGTACAGAGTTGGTAGCTAAGTTATTAACAGCTTCTTGTCGGGTGAGAAGAAGTGTCTCCTTTAACTCGGCCAAAACCATGTTTTTGTCAATGAGCTGGATGTTTAAGTCAGAGATTTCCTCACACTTTTGGTTCAGTTGTTCAACATAAGATTGTTGTTGTGCAGCATTAAAAGATAAGCATTCTTCTATTGAACCATAAAGAGCGGATAGTCCCTGTCTTGCCCGATCCATCTCCCCTAGAATAGACGAAAGTCTAATTTCTAAGTCCTGGTTTTTAGACTCTGCAGCCTCTAGTTCCAATTTTAGTGTTTCATTTGATGACACATCTCTCTTTAATCTCATAATCTCTTCCTCTAATGCCTTAACTATTTCAATCATCTTGTCACTCGTCTCAACACTGTTTTCACAACCATTTGTTATCAAAAGATCCTCATTTTGAGTTTGTCGTTTTAATTCTAAAGATATACAATGTTGTTCAAGTTGATTAAAGCGTTTTGAAAGTAAATTGTAAGAATCTTGTAGCTTTAAAAATTCAGCGTTAGATTCGTGACAAGAATGATTATCTACCCCATTTACAGTATCAGCAACATTTACAAAGAGATCACACACATGATCACATATATTCACAGCATCACATTTAATCATAGCGGATGTAAGCTCATTGGAATAATTAACATTCACAGTAGAAAGCACATCACACGAAATTACTTGGGACAAGAATCGGTCATATTCAGATAAAATCTTTTCCTTTTCAATTAATTGTAGTTCGTAAGCGGTGTCCATTTCATAAAACACTTTTTGAACTTCTGCAATTTCAAACTCAAGATTTTCCGAAAGAGATTCAAAACTTCCTTTTAGACTTTCGACAAACAGACTGATCTCATTCTTAAACACCTCGTTCATGTGTTCGAAAGCCCATTCTCCGGCGTTTAGGCCATTTGAAGTCGTACATTCCAAAATGACCTTGTCAAAACTAGCAAAGTATTGATTAATCTCTTGCAAGTTTAACCATACAGTGCTAACAGGTGGAAGATCCTTTGGAATTTCCTTAGGTCCTTCCATTTTGACAAGTGTAGGAAGTGTACTAGGGTTTTCTTCATTTAACATGTAGGTTGGTGCTGTGATGAGATCTTTATCAATATGGAAGCGAATTCTAAAATCCGTTTTTGCAAGCTCCTGATTCATTTTAAAATAATCATACTCGGGATATTTTGCAAAGTTATATGACCGATTCTCATCAACTAGATCCTTATTTGTGCGATCATCGAAAATAACAATCGGGTCTAAGACCAATCCTAATTGGGTTGCATTATAAAGTCTTGGACTATGGCTAAAAGCTTGTTTTTCATACCGTGGGTTAGGGGGAAGGCCTTTTTGACGTGATAAGTTAAATTCTCTAAACGAAGCATCAAATAAGTGCACTAGTTGAGAGGCAGCGTATTGTCTTAAAAGCAAATAATCTAGACTTCTAATCTTATTAGCCGCATTAATTTCCATTTCACTCTTCTTAGACTCGAGTAATTCAAAATCCGTTTGAAGTTTTTGAAAATTAGTGACCACTAACTCTTTTTCTTTAAGTTCCTTAGAAAGATCTGCTCTTAAGGTTTCAATTTCTTGCAAATGACCCATTTGTTTGTTTCAAAAATGATCATATTCGGGATTGTTAGAACACTAGACGAAGGAACTAATTCCAAAGTTTGAACTTTTTCGTTGCACAAAGCAATCTCAGCAGACAAATTCTTATTCTTAGCTAGGGTTTCTGAAAGTGTAGTATTCATTTGGCTAAGTAATGTAGCAGGAACCATGACCAAATCTTGTTGAGCAGGAGTATGCGTGTGCGAAATGGCTCCCGGTTGTGATTCACTCAAAGTCTGGGGACTCACATTGATATTACTATCATTGATTATCTCCTCATTTGAAAGACTCACCACCGAAGACTCATTCAAATCAGCACGTTCTTGCACAACTTGATGTGGTTGAATACTAGTATCAGTGGTATTATCAGTGGAATTAATAAGTACCTCATATCTTTTTTCTGGCCCTAAGCTAGAGATAGTTGCCATAAGAGCTGCTTGTGCAGATTGAAGTTCATCACAGTCTGAATCATAAGCATCAAGATCATCTGCTTGGTATGTTGCATTCTGTGTGGTGACAACGTCTTGTTCAACAATCCCTGGATCAGCAAGAAATGCAAGCTCCTCTTCATCAAGTTCCCTTCCTTGTGCGTGAGCGTTTACCAGATAAATCTTCTCTGCAAACCATTGACCATCCCTTCTCCTCTTGGGTTTTTTGCAATCCCTGGACATGTGACCTTCTTCCTTACAGTTGTAGCATGTAATCATTATCAACTTGCCTGTGGAATTAGCCCGTGGAGGAGTGTTGACCATTGGAGCAGGATTGACCGTGCGTGCATTGGTGGTTGATGTAGTAGGTCTCCTCTGATAAGGTTGAATAGGTTGAACCATTACCCTGCCATTCTCAATAGTAGCTTGTTGGCGAGAATTGGATGAATTCCTCAGCTGATTGTTAGTAGGAGCTGTTCCTCTAAATCCTCGTTTGCTTAAAGTCCTTGTGAGGTAAGCAGACATAGTGGCTAACACTTCAACTGGATCAGTTCCTTTTTTGAATTCAGGAATGGGGACTTCATCATTATCACAATACAGTGCTTGGTCTTGTTGAGTTGCATAAGCACTAGAAGGAACACTCATGTGGTCAGAGTAGCTTGATGGATATGCTGCATTCTCTTGATAAGAAGAATATGAAGACTGAGCATAAGGTGCAATGCTTGCTGGGTGAGGTTGTGAAGCATATTGTAATGAAGGTGCATTAAACCGATATTGTTGCTGATGTGAGGTGGGTGGTTGCGGTAGAATCGAATATTGGGGGAAGCTTGGAGTCAGGTACGGTGAAGGATGATAGGCTTGGTGTCCCATGATATAAGGAGTGTTGTTGTATGACAAGCTTGGTTGATTCGCCATCAAAGCTAAAGAATCAGGGTACATACCTCGAGGCGAACGGTGCATGATCACATGTTTCTCATGTTGCTGAAGAAAAGCATAGAGTTGATCCAAATTGCACTTATGCAAATCCCTGGTTAACTTAACATCGGTAATATACTCACCCCATTCAGCTTGAGGTAAAGTATTCAAAAACTTGGTGTTAACCTGGAATGGAGCAATCACGAGATTGTATACATTCAGATCATTCATGAGAGTAGTGAATCTGAAGTAGTAGTCGTGAAGCGTTTCCCCTGGGTTGTACGTGAATCTATCAAACAGATCATATAACTGACATTCCCTTTCCTGTTTGGTGAGAGACGTACCTTGTAGCGACACCTTTAGACGTTCCCATAAATCCTTAGCAACCGTATATTGATTGACCATTCGATAGATGTCATGTGGAAGAGCTTGGAGAATGGTTTGAAGAGCCTTTTCGTCTGCATCGGCAACAAGTTGTTGAGCTGGTGTAAGTTCTTCAAATTCCCGTGGTCGAGTCACATTGTTAACCACGATGGTACCATAATCAAGTGGACCATTCAGAATTGACTTGACCATAAGCCTCCCATATGTCGGTTTTCCCTTAATGTATGACATCATACGGCCTTGCCATGCTTCAAAGACTTCTTTAATGAGCATTGGAGGGTGATTATCCGTTCCCGTAAGGACGGAAATGTCCGTAAGTGATGTCATCTAAGGCATTAATGAATTCGGATTCATTTTGATCACTTCAAAGAGACAAAGATTATCGGTTGATCGAGCAGTGAAGTAAAGTTTGTGAGTTGTGTTGAGTTTTTGTTGTAAGAAACCAAGATTAAATCCTCTAAAAAATCGTCGAAAAAACAAGTAAAATATCCCTTGATCCGGAACTATTGTTGATTCGGAAGTGTTGATTCGGAAGATTTGATCCGGAACTTTCCTTTGATCCGGAACTTTCCTTGATCCGGAACTTTCCCTTGATCCGGAACTTTACCTTGATCCGGAACTTTCCTTTGATCCGGAACTTTACCTTGATCCGGAACTTTCCTTTGATCCGGAACTTTCCTTGATCCGGAACTTTGTCTTGATCCGGAACTTTCCTTGATCCGGAACTTTCCTGGGAAACAGAAGGTTGTTCGAGTAACAGTCGATCAAAAATATGAAGAATAAACCCAGATTTTTACCAAGTTACCCAAAAGTTTTGTGATTTCTACTAAAATAAGTAAAAACTAAGACTTATCTACTAATCCTAATCACAAAATCACCAAAAACTCCAAGAATCAAGATGGATCTTCTTAAAGAACACTAATACAATCAAAAACTAAATAACAACACAAATCATTACCTTAAATCACCCCATAGTTCTGATACCAAATGTAGAATATTGATAAACTATGAATCTATGAAGTAGGTTGAAGATTCCTAGAGGGAGAAACTAGTGAGAGAAAGTGAGTGAGAAACTATGTGTTTTTTATTCAAATGAGAAAATGGAATGTCAACAACCAACCCCTTTCCATGGTGGAAAGGGGTATTTATATCCAAGGCCACTATTTGGGCTTGGGACGACCCATGACAAGCCCATGGGTCGGTTTTTTACTTAACTTAATAAGCACACAATAACTACAATCTATTACAACATTAATAATATTGTGGAGTAACCGATACTTCTAATATACGTAAAAACGTATTTCTAACACTTTTTATGTTTTTGAAAGTTGGTGTTGTTTAAGGGCAATTCTGAGTTCCCTTATATGTTATAAGTGTGCTTGAATCTTGTGGTTCAAGGACGTTTATGTTTGGTAAGGTTTTCAAGTTTGGAATAAGCTTGAAAAGTGGTTTCTGATTTTGCTATTTTTCTTGTACTAATCCTTGACCAAAAGCTATAAGCTCTTACAAGCTTGTTGACACCAAGCTTGTGAAGGGATTGGAGCCTTTGGTTGGGTTGTTTGTTCATTGTGTTGAAGAAATCAAGTCCTTGAGTTTCTACTTTGAAACATCAACCACGGCAGTCATTCATCTCCTTTGTTGAAGTACCTTGGTCTTGATCTAGTTGTTGAACAAGGTCCAAGGAGCATTGCTGATCCTCCTAGGATGTTGTGGAGGATAGGTATAACCTCTTGTTAAGATTCCTCTAAAAAAATCACATGATATTGGCTGTTTTATGTTTTGCTATGTGATTTGGTGATTCTGTGTTTGTGCTTTGTGTTTTATGGTTAGTGTCTGTTAGTTGTCACCTAGTGTAGCTATTTGATCATTAAAATCAGTAGGTTGCTTGTAGAATTAAGAAGTTGCTTTGAAAAAGGGCTTATAAAAGGCTGTTTGGGTTTACTGGTTCATAAGGCCTTGTGGCCTTGTGCCCTTGGTTCTTAGGGTTTGGGAGGTCTAAACAAGTCATATTACACAAGTTTTAGTCATTGGTTAAGTTTCTGAAAGTTTGGAAAAAGAGATTTCAAGTTTTGCAAAAATCTAATAAAAAGTGTTTTGAAATTAGTCAAACACATCAGATCCAATAACTTCTTTGTTTGTGGGATCTAAGGTCCGAAATCAGGTTTGGGAATAGTTTAGGTGATAAGCTATCTGTGCATTATCTGATTGTTGAATTTGGTGGCTTACTGAAGGGGCTAGGGCTTATCAAAGTTGGTTGAAGTGGTCATTTGCATCAGCAAAGTGACCACCTCATTTTGTGCTTGCATTTGTAACTCTAGTGTATGCCTTGTTGTTTTGTTGCTTGGATCTTGTTTATGTGTTGCTTGTGAGTGAATTTTGCTATTTGGTGTGCCTTGTATCTGGCTTATAAGCTCACTGGCTTATTAAGCCTTATTTGCCAAAATCTGTTATCAATTGGTCAACTGACCTCTTTATTCACAAGGAATCCTCCTTGAGTTCTTCTCAAAAATTGCTTATAACAAGCCCATAATCCGTCCCTGATCATTTGGTGAACTTTGGAGTACTTTGACTTTTGGTCAAATAAGCACAATTTGGCTTATTTTAGAAACTGCTTATTGGTACAAGCAACAACTTGGCTTTTGTAATAGAACTCATTTTTCTTAGCTTAATAACAAGTCTGGAAGGTTACAAGTCTTTTGGTTAAGCTTTTGCTAGGAAACTAGCTTATTTGGCTATTTCAGCTAGCTTATTGGTTCACACAGCTTATTCTACTTGGCTTTTTGTGATTTTCTTGATTTATTATTCTTAGTTAAGCTATTTGTGAGCTTTTGCAACAAACCAGAGCTTCTAAAACAGCCTAGAACTCTAACCCGACTATTTTGTCTTTTAGTGAAATTGTTCTTTGCTTATTTCTGGCTTATTGAGTGTGCATTTTCAAAATTTCTTTTCATAGATCTCTTAGGCATCTCAAAAGAAGGTTGTGTGTTTAAGCAGAGGTTATGGAATTGGCTTATTGCTTAATGGGCTTATTGGCCCAATAAGAATAAGTTGTTTGTTATTTAAGCTGTGATAAGCTCAAAATCAGCTTTTGGGCCTTCAGACTTTTGTGCTTAGAATTAAATTTTGAGTCAGATAGGGCTTTTTCAGGTCATTTGGGCCTAGTTTGACTTTTTGGGCCCAAAAGCCCATTAAGGTTGACTGATTTTGCTTTTGGCCCATTTGGGGGCCCATTAGGGGTAATTTTGTAATTTCACTTTCATTTTCTGATTACTTAGGTTAAAATAAACTAGTTTGCAAGTTTTTAGAAGTTTTTATAATTTTTAGATTTTTAATATTATTTTAATATTATTTTATTATTAAATTTCAAAATTCACATTTTTATAGTTTTTATATTTTTCTTAGCTTAAATACATTAAAATATGATTTTTTTACAACTCTTAGATTAATTTTATCATCATTAGATTATTTTTTATAGTTATTTTAAGTTTTAATAGTTTTTAAATCATTTTAAATAGTTTTTATTAGTTTAAAAATTTATAAAAATAGTTTTTAATCTTTTTAGGTCATTTTAGAGGTTTACCAATTGAAAAATCTTTATTTGGGCTTTTTGATAATTAATTTGATTTTTAGGGCTTTAATTAGCATTTAAAAATTAATATTTAATTAATTTAAAGGTTTGAAAAAGTTTTGATCATTGGTAAACTCTTAGTTTATTTTATTTGATTTTTGGTAATTTTTTAGGAATTTTTAGAATTTATTTTTATTTTAGCCCTTTTTACGGTTTTACGTTTAGTCGTCGTAGTAATTAATTTCACATCTTCGTCATCCTATTTTCTCATCCCCTTTTATCCAATATTAATCTCAAATTTGTTACATCTTAGTCACACACATATACCTCCTTGGGAAACGAACTTTCACCTTTGGGTCATTTGTACACGGTTTTCCTAAACCGCCGTATTTAATACTTTTCCTATTTACCTCCTTTTCCTAAAGGTGTGGTAAAACACTACAATCATTTTGGCGCCGCTGCCGGGGAGGTGTGTCGTGATTAATTTGTCTTGTTATTTTTAATGTTAACCATAAATAGTATTTGTATTAGTAGAAATATACTAATACGTATTATCGGTTTTTTTCGTTTTTCTTGTGAAATTATTATTACTATATTGTATTAAGTATCACAATCAATACAAAATATCTCCAAAAGTGTGAAAACACAACCTTAATTGGGATTTGATCTCCTAATTATTGTATTCGAATCTCAAACAAAAAGAAAAAGGCAAAAATAGATAAATACTTTCGTGAAGCTCGATTTTGAAAAATACTAACTATAAGGTGGGTATAAGGAGGGTATTATAAGATATACCCTAAGGAAAAAGGCTCTTAAGTGCTTCGCGCCGCCTCATTTCCCCGCTTGCTTGTGAGTATTTTGAGATTGAAGGCTAATCGAGGGTTTTGCCGCCCAAAGTATTATTACGTATCATATATATTTGCTTGGTTTTCTTTGTGATTAAACCCTCTTGAACAATTTGGTTTTCACCAAAGTTCTAAAGTCATTCGAAGGCGTTCACTCCACGTGATCGTTTTCATTCTTTTGAGGCTTCTTTAATCAAGAGTTTGATTCGAGGAGAGATTTGGTAGATTGTTGTCTACGAAGATACACCAAAATCCAAATAAAAATTAAAAACAATCAAAAACACAAAAAAATAAAAAATTCACAAAACACCCAAAAAGAATCTTCTTTGCTCATCTCCCATTCTACGTGAAGTTTATGCTAACTCGTAGTCAAGCAAAACGAGCTCGTAAACGTCGTCAAAATCAAGGAAATCAAGATCCTTTGATTGAAGAACAAACTCCTATTATTGAACATATTGTAGAACAAGAAGTCGTCATGGCTAATCGTACTATGATGGAGTTGCTTCAAGCACCCACCGAGGGTTTTGGAGAGGCCATTGTGATTCCCGCTATTCTTGCGGAGAATTTCGAGATTAAGACGGTATTAATGTCGATGTTGCAAGCAAATAAGTTTAGAGGTCATGAAAAAGACAACCCACATTACCACATAAGGAATTTTAATCGTCTCACCGCAACTAGCAAGTTTAAGGATGTTCCACATGACGCCATTAAGATGATGTTGTTTCCATACTCGTTAGATGGACCCGCTAAAATTTGGCTTGAGAAAGAACCGCCAAATTCGATTTTGACATGGGGTGATCTCGTTTCTAAGTTTGTGAACAAATTTTTTACACCATCTAAAACAACACATTTGAAAAATGAGATTTCAAGATTTGTACAACGAAATAATGAGAGTTTTTCAATGGCATGGGAACAATTTAAGGAAATGTTACATGAATGTCCACACCATGATTTTTGGAATTACATCAAGTTGATACTTTTTATAATGGGCTTAATGATCATGAACGAGATTATTTGAATGCCGCCACGGGTGGTAACTTTTTGTGCAAAACAACCGATGAAGCTTTAAAGATTATCGAGAATAGATCTAAGGTTTACAACCCTCATAACACACCGAGTGTTGCCAATATGGGTTCGCCATCATCGTCATCGTCTCGAAGAATTAATGCCTTACATGATGAAGCTAATGAGGAAAATCGGTTTTTCGATAGGTTTTCAAATCTTATGACTCATTGGAAAGCACAAGATGCTTTGAATTCCGCTTCGGTTAAAGCGGTTGATAAGAGTTCTTTGTCTTGTGGTGGAGATCATGATCTTTCCGAGTGCATTACCGCCGGTGGTAACACTTAGAGTGCTTACGTAGCAACGGGAACTTACAACCAAAACGGCCAAGGTTCCCGCCCAAATCAAGCTCCACCAAATCAAAATGCTAATAACTATCGAAACAGCAACCAAAATGGTGGTTATCAAGGCAATTCACGTAACTATAACAAAGGGAATTATCAAAGTGGTAATGGACAAGTTGCTAATCAAAACCAAAACCGTGATTTTCAAAACACTACACAAGGTTTTCAAAATGCTCACACTAAAAATCTTCAAGGAGAATTTTTGGATTATGCTAAAGCAAATGATGCTAAATTTGATAATATGCAACGTGAGATGATTAGCTTAAGATCCGAGTTGAAAAACGAGCTTAAAAACGAACTTGCTAATGAACTTAAAACTCATGCTAATAAAATAGAAGGAAATGTTCAACGTCTTCAACAAAATCAACAAAAGATGGAACAAGGACAACATGAGATTAAGCAAGAATTGTTAAAAGCGGATTTAAGGCAATCAAAATTTGAAGACCGAATGGCAAAAATGTTTGAAGCAATCATGTGTAAACCCTCTTCCTCTGGTGGTCTTCCTATTGATACCATTGCAAACCCTAAAGGAGAAATGAAGGTTATTACTACACGAAGTGGTAAAACTTTCAAGGAACCAATCTCTCGTCTAAGTACTTCTACGGAGAAGGAAATCGAGAAAGAGCCCGAGGTGATGGTCGAAAAGGAGCATATCACAAGCCCACGAAGTAGCGCTCATACCACACCTACGGTTGAACCAATACCAATCATGAAACCCGAGTTTCCAAGGCCGTTGCCTAATGTCCAACCCACACCACCCTTACCTTACCCTTCGAGACGAAACAAAGAGAAATTGCAAGAACGTAACAAACAACAAATCGAGCTTTTTATAAAAATGTTTCAACAAGTGCATTTTGATGTGAGTTTAGCCGACGCGTTGTTATATATGCCTCGTTTCGCTTACACTTTTAAAAGTATGATGAGCGATAAGGAAAAGCTTTCAAAGCTTGCTAATTGTTCTTCGGTTTATCTTAACCGCATACCGGAAAAAGTTGGTGACCCCAGAAAGTTTATCATTCCTTGTGACATACAAGATATGAAAGAATGCCTCGCCTTGGCCGATCTTGGTGCGAGCATTAATTTGATGCCATTTTCCATTTGGAAATCTCTTTCGCTTCCGGCTCTTACTCCTTCGAACATGTCTATCGAGATGGCCGATCATTCTACGATTTCAGCATGTGGAGTAGCCGAGGATGTTTTTGTGAAAGTGGGGAAGTTCTACTATCCCGTTGATTTTATAGTAGTTGACATCCCCGTGGATCCTCAAGTTCCTCTATTTTTAGGTCGTCCATTTTTAGACACCTCGAGATCGCTTATCGACGTTCATGCAAGAACTATCACTTTGAGATTCAACGAAGAGGAACTTGTTATAAACGCTAATCAAAACTCAAAACCTTCTCATGTTTATGTAATCGCTACCATCAATCACATTGACTTAGTTGATGTGGTTTGTGATGAGTTTTCATAAAAAGTGTTAGGTTTTTCCGATAGCTCGTCAAGTGGTAATCCCACTATTTTGGATCCGATTCTTGCTAATTCCACACCAAATCTCACTCCATTCCAAGGAGGCGATTTCACTTAAAATGAAATCGACAATGAAGATGAGGTGATTATTAGTGATGATACTTCTATTCCACCATTTCTTCCGCCGATGGAAGTTATGAGTGTCGAGCAAAAATCTTCAATCGAGGAAGCACCTATCCTTGAATTGAAAGATCTTCCTTCTCACCTTGAATACGCATTCTTGGAAGGTCATGACAAGTTTCCGGTTATTATTGCAAAAGGTCTTGCCAATGATGAAAAAACCGAGCTCTTGAAAGTTCTTAAAGCTCATAAAGGGGCAATTGCGTGGAAAATTTCCGACATTAAGGGTATTGACCCAAACTTTTGTACTCACAAGATTTTAATGGAGGAGGATTACAAACCCGCAATTCAAAGTCAAAGAAGGGTAAACCCCAAAATTCACGATGTCATTAAAAAGGAAGTTCTAAAACTCCTTGACGCGGGAATGATTTATCCTATCTCCGATAGCCCATGGGTGAGCCCAATACATTGTGTCCCTAAAAAGGGAGGAATGACCGTTGTGCCTAATGAAAACAACGAGTTAATTCCCACTCGTGTTGTGACCTGTCGGAGGGTGTGTATTGACTACCGAAAGTTAAACGACGCCACTCGTAAAGACCACTTCCCTTTGCCCTTCATGGATCAAATGTTGGAGCGACTCGCGGGAAATTAATTCTATTGCTTTTTAGATGGTTTTTCCGGTTACTTTCAAATCCCTATCGACCCTCGTGATAAAGAGAATACTATGTTTACGTGTCCTTATGGAACGTTTGCTTATCGTAGGATGCCTTTCGGACTTTGTAATGCACCAGGTACGTTTCAACGGTGTATGATGGCTATTTTTCACGATATGATCGAGAAGTCGATGGAAGTGTTTATGGATGACTTTTCGGTGTTTGGCAATTCGTTCACGTCGTGTTTATCTAATCTCGAGCAAATGTTAAAACATTGTAAAGAAACCAATCTTGTGCTTAATTGGGAAAAATGTCATTTCATGTGTATACAAGGAATCGTCTTAGGACATAAGGTCTCGAAAGCGGGGATTGGTCGATAAAGCTAAGGTAGACGTCATCGCCAAGTTACCTCATCCCAAAACATTTAAGGGAGTTAGGAGTTTCCTGGGCCACGCGGGATTTTATCGTCGTTTCATCAAGGAATTTTTGAAAATCTCTCGACCTATGACACACCTTCTTGAGAAGGATGCTCCTTTTAACTTCAATGAGGATTGTGTTAGAGCTTTCGAAACTCTCAAAAGGAAACTTACCGAAGCTCCCATTCTTGTTGCTCCTAATTGGGAATTACCCTTTGAAATCATGTGCGATGCAAGTGATTATGCTATAGGGGCCGTCTTAGGGCAACATTATGAAAAGCATTTCCGTCCTATCCATTATGCTAGTAAGACGATGACCGAGGCTCAATTAAAGTACACCATAACGGAAAAGGAATTCCTTGCCGTGGTATATGCTTTTGAGAAATTCCGACCTTATCTCGTCTTAACTAAAAGCATCGTGTATACCGACCATTCGGCTATCAAGTATCTCTTAGCTAAGCAAGATGCTAAGCCGAGATTGCTTCGTTGGATGCTCCTCCTCCAAGAATTTGATGTCATCGTGCTTGACAAAAAAGGAGCCGAGAATCTAGCGGCCGATCATCTCTCTCGTCTAGAAGATCCTCACAAAGATTTTTTCGAGAACAAGGAAATCACAGAAACATTTCCTCTCGAGACTCTCGGTGTAGTGAATTCTAAAGACACCACCCCATGGTTTACCGACATTACAAATTACCATGCGGGCAATTTCATAATCAAGGGTATGACGACACAACAAAAACGAAAATTCTTTCGTGACGTCAAGTTCTATTTTTGGGACGACCCTTATCTCTTTCGGGTTTGTGCGGATCAACTCGTTCGACGTTGTGTCTTTGGTACCGAAGCTTCTAACATCCTTAGAGCTTGTCACGAGGGACCCACAGGTGGTCACCACGGTGCTAATCTCACGGCTAAGAAAGTGTTCGATGCCGGATTCTTTTGGCATTCTATCTATCGTGATGCACACGCACTTGTGAAGTCGTGTGATTCGTGCCAACGTCAAGGGAAATCGTCTCAACGTGATGAAATGCCACAAAAACATAATTCAAGTGTGTGAGATTTTCGACATTTGGGGCATAGACTTTATGGGGCCGTTCCCATCGTCTCATGGTAACAAGCATATCCTCGTCGTGGTCGACTACCTTTCTAAGTGGGTGGAAGCTAAGGCTTTACCTACTAATGATGCTCGTGTGGTAGTGAAGTTTTTGAAGCAAATATTCTCTCGGTTCGGAACCCGTCGTGCTATTATAGGCGATCGTGGAACCCATTTTTGTAATGACCAATTCGAGAAGGTCATAAAGAAATATGGAGTTACTCATTGTCTTTCTACGGCTTATCACCCGTAAACGAGTGGGCAAGTCGAGGTTCCGAACCGAGCTTTGAAGAGGACTTTAGAGAGGTCGATTGGAGAAAACCATGCTTCATGGTCCAACAAACTCGATGACGCTTTATGGGCCTTTAGGACCGCTTATAAGACACCTATCGGTTGTACTCCTTATAAGTTAGTCTATGGGAAGAATTGTCATTTGCCCATTGAATTGGAGCACAAGGCATATTGGGCCCTTAAGCATGCAAACTTTGACTTGAAGACCGCGAGAGATCACCGGAAAACACAATTGAATGAATTGGATGAACTAAGAGATAATGCTTATGAAAATTCATTGATTTTCAAAGAAAAGACTAAAAAGTTTCATGATGCAAAGATTAAAAACCGGGTTTTTAACGTTGGTGATCAAGTGTTACTTTTTAACTCTAGACTAAAGATATTTTCCTGGAAATTGAAATCTCGTTGGTCAGGTCCTTTCACCATTACACAAGTGTTTCCTTATGGAACCATAGAGCTAGCTCAAAATGATGGTCCTAACTTCAAGGTGAATGGACATAGGCTTAAGCACTACTTTGGTGGGGAAATTTCTTCAATGGATGACCTCGACCAAGTCACCTTCCCCAATGATAATTAGCATTGAGGGGATCGAGTCGAGCTCATGACTCGGTAATCAAAAACGAGGTGCCTCGTGGGGGAGATCTCATGCTTATCCTTTTATGCTTTCTAATAAATAATGAGAGGGGATTTGTGCCCTTCCAACTCGTTGTCTCGTGGTTGTTTGTGATTGTGTTATCTAGATCATCATCATCTACGATTGAAGACTCTCGTGTTCGTGTACGTGAGCCTCCATTGTTTGCTTGAAGAAGTTTTTCACAAATCCATGACATATCCTTTATTGTTCTAACAATTACCTTTTAGCCTAATTCATAAACGGCTTTAGATATATTGTTGATCACCCTTTCCATTCTAGATCCTAAGCATTCGATTCTTCGTCTCTAGTATGGGGGTGCTCCACCTTTAGACTCAAAATATTGAGGAAAATGTTTACTTTTAGTATGGGGGGTGAATAGGTATTTGCTTTGCTACGCCCTCACGTTTTCCAACTTTCAACGTTTTGTTTATTTTATTGCTAATAAGGCTAAAAATGGCCAAATTTTAAACTTTTTCTTAGTTTTAATAAGTGTTTTTAAGACACGAATGTATATTTTCCGATGGGTAGAATAAGAGCTAATTTTTGACTTGATGGGCAATTGGAGCCCTTTACATTCTTTAACCCGCTCAATTCAAGTTTTGCTAGACTTTTATATAGGGAACTTTAAAACGCGAAAGTCTTAGCTCATTCGGGTTAAGAACAAGAACTTTTCGCAAGTTCCTATAATTGATCCTAGAAAGTCACTTATCAAGGGAACTATAAAATGCATTATCTAAACTTGAAAAAGTCCAAGAAAGTGCAAGATCCTATAGGTGGCTTGAAAACCCAAAACTTTGATTTGATATAGTCTTAATGAAAGCTAATCCAAATTTGGCTTAATTTTGACTTGCATGGCTAAGTATTCACGAGTCTCTAAAATTAGAGGTCTTTATATAGTGAAGAACGAGAGATGATAGAGTTAGACAAGTGATCATGCTAAACGTAGAACATGAAAATGTTCTTTCAAAAACTCATATGTTTTTAATTGTGGCTTTTTCTTCCCATAAGATCAATGCATTAGGAATAAAAATAATTGCAATAAGTAAGGTCGTACGATTTGAAAGGTTACTTAGCTTCTATCACAAGATCGTTTAAAAGTTGCTCGGGGTTGAATAGAGTTCGTAGCCAAGGCATAACTTATTGAAGCGGGACGCGAAGATTGGTGAAGATCCAAAAAGGCCCTAACAAGGCATGATGAGCTCTATTTTGTTGCTAAAGATCCAAGATGATGTGAAGTATCATTATTCCTAAATCAATATGAAGGATCGAGACACACGACGAAAAGCAATTACTCCCCTAAAGATCATGGAGAAAGTCTATCCAAAAAGACCCTTACAAGGTATGAGGATAAATATATCCAAGTCCGAAAAGGAGGCGGATCGTTGTATATCAAAGTCCAAAATAAAGATTGAAGAAAAATGATGAAGTCGTGGTCAAAGTATGAAGAATCTCTCAAAAACGTCAAGTGAAGAAATTCCACTATATGAAGAGAAGACCATAATTTCAAGAACGTCTTCCCAAGATTTGAAGTATGAAGTACATGCCAAATATCGGTCCGAGAAAGGTCTCAAATCGTGAAACGAGTTATGCCAAGATATGAACTTAAGGAGATACACGAGAAGCCGTTTTAAAAGATTTTGTCATTTGGCTAACTATCGATCAAATCGCGCTACTTTGCTTTCGGACTAATAAATACTCAAATAAGTCAATATGAATCACTTGTGATCCATGACAAGTAGTTAAAAAATTCTAGTAACCCATTTTCTTTTATGATAACTAGGATTACTAAGAGAAAAAGTAGTGTTAGCATTGTGACTTGTACCAACAATGATCTCGTTTTTGCACTTAGCATGGAATGTATGACAATCAAGGATGACGAAATTTACTCTATGGGTCATTTACTTGTTTCTATTCATTGACCCTAAAAGTCACATTCGTGATGAAAATCATACATTATGTCTTTACACATCTTCGTAGTATTGTTGCAAGTCTTTTACTTTTCAATAAAGGTAATAAAATTGAATTTTGGTGATGCTTAGATACTTTATTCTAGCATTGCGTGAGGGCACGTCAATGGCTTAGTATGGGGGAGTGATGAGATGGCATTTGTTCGTGATCTCATCGTTCTTTTCGGGCTTTAAATGCATAAAAATGTCATAAAATACCATATATATGCTTGTATTTGTTTACTTGTGTGTTTTAGGTATGGATATCGTGAAAAAGACAAAAGATCACAAGAAACAAGGAAAACGGACACGAGAAACGAAGTCGTACAAAGAACCGGGACCTAGTTCATGAATTATCCAAGGTTAACCCTTGAAGATATACAAGATTGATCCTCAAAATATGAAGAAATTACACTTAAAACCCTTTTATATTCATAATTACAAGTTTGGTCCCTTAAGTTTGTCAAAATTACAAAATGGTCCTTTAACTTTGAAGAATAGGCAAGTTTAGTCCCTCAATAATTCAAAATTGTCAATTAAGGTCCCTCATGAAGTCAAAGAACCAATGAAGACCTTTGAAGATCAAGAATGTCCAGAATCAGTCCCTTAAATATTCAAACATGGCAAAAATAACCACTGAAACCTTATTTGCAAAGTTTTGTGGCCAAATTATAAACTTTGAAAGTTTATTAACAAAGAGAATCAAGTTTGTAGGCTGAAAAACGTGTTTTACCCATTTCACCAAAACACAAGGACCATATCTGTCATTTCCTTAAGTTTAAATCACACAAACACGCGCCAAACACCACCTCCCCATCTTTTTCGGATCAAACTTACTACTATTCACCATTCATCCCACCCAGATTTACCTTCACTTAAACAAACGGTAAATAACAATTAATCGTACCCACGCTTGATTTACACATGCAGAAACCCATCCACACACAAAACCCCAATTTCCACTCACCCAGTGACCCCACCATTCAAGTCGTCCACCTATCACATCACAACTTAACCTCCAAGGCGTGACACGTGGCCAAATCAACAGCCAAGACTCAATGCTTAACTAGAAAGCTAAAATGAACGATTTGGATGCATTTGGACAGCTCAACAACACAATTCGTCTAGAAGATTCAAGGGCATTTTAGGGACTTCATAGTTAGGGTTTTCTCATTGTAATCTTAGCCCTTGTGGCCTATATAAGGACTCCTCAACTTGGAGAGAGCCTTGTTCTAGTTTTACCTTTTAAACATTGTAATCCCTTTTTAAATTTTATAAAAGTTGGTATTTTGAGAAAATTGTAATTCCTTTTTATGTTTTTGAAAGTTGGTGTTGTTTAAGGGTACTTCTGAGTTTCATTATATGTTATAAGTGTGCTTGAATCTTGTGGTTCAAGGACGTTTATGTTTGGTAAGGTTTTCAAGTTTGGAATAAGCTTGAAAAGTGGTTTCTGATTTTGTTATTTTTCGTGTACTAATCCTTGACCAAAATCTATAAGCTCTTATAAGCTTGTTGAAACCAAGCTTGTGAAGGGATTGGAGCCTTTGGTTGGGCTGTTTGTTCATTGTGTTGAAGAAATCAAGTCCTTGAGTTTCTACTTCGAAACATCAACCATGGCAGTCATTCATCTCCTTTGTTGAAGTACCTTGATCTTGTTCTAGTAGTTGAACAAGGTCCAAGGAGCATTGCTGATCCTCCTAAGATGTTGTGGAGGATAGGTATAACCTCTTGTTAAGATTCCTCTAAAAAAATCACATGATATTGGCCGTTTTATGTTTTGCTATGTGATTTGGTGATTTTGTGTTCGTGCTTTGTGTTTTATGGTTGGTGTCTGTTATTTGTCACCTAGTGTAGCTATTTGATCATAAAAATCAGTAGATTGTTTGTAGAATTAAGAAGTTGCTTTCAAAAGGGCTTATAAAAGGTTGTTTGGGTTTACTGGTTCATAAGGCCTTGTGGCCTTGTGGCCTTGTGGCCTTGTGGCCTTGTGCCCTTGGTTCTTAGGGTTTGGGAGGTCTAAACAAGTCATATTAAATAAGTTTTAGTCACTGGTCAAGTTCCTGAAAGTTTGGAAAAGGGATTTCAAGTTTTGCAAAAATTTGATAAAAAGTGTTTTGAAATTGGTCAAACACATCAGATCCAATAACTTCTTTGTTTGTTGGATCTAAGGTCTGAAATCAGGTTTGGGAATAGTTTAGGTGATAAACTATATGTGCATTATCTGATTGTTGAATTTGGTGGCTTATTGAAGGGTCTAGGGCTTATCAAAGTTGGCTGAAGTGGTCATTTGCATCAGCAAAGTGACCACCTCATTTTGTGCTTGAATTTGTAACTCTAGTGTATGCCTTGTTGTTTTGTTGCTTGGATCTTGTTTATGTGCTGCTTGTGAGTGAATTTTGCTATTTGGTGTGCATTGTATCTGGCTTATAAGCTCACTGGCTTATTAAGCCTTATTTGCCAAAATCTGTTATCAATTGGTCAACTAACCTCTTGATTCACAAGGACTCCTCCTTGAGTTCTTCACAAAAATTGCTTATAACAACCTCATAATCTATCCCTGATCATTTGGTGAACTTTGGAGTACTTTGACTTTTGGTCAAATAAGCACAATTTGGCTTATATTTTAGAATGCTTATTGGTACATGCAACAACTTGCCTTTTGTAATAGAACTCATTTTTTTAGCTTAATAACAAGTCTGGAAGGTTACAAGTCTTTTGGTTAAGCTTTTGCTAGGAAACTTGCTTATTTGGCTTTTTCAGCCAGCTTATTGGTTCACACAACTTATTCTACTTGGCTTTTTGTGATTTTCTTGATTAATTATTCTTAGTTAAGCTATTTGTGAGCTTTTGCAACAAACCAGAGCTTTTGAAACAGCCTAGAACTCTAACCCGACTATTTTTTCTTTTAGTGAAATTGTTCTTTGCTTATTTCTGGCTTATTGAGTGTGCTTTTTCTAAATTTCTTTTCACAGATCTCTTAGGCATCTCAAAAGAAGGTTGTGTGTTTAAGCAGAGCTTATGGCATTGGCTTATTGCTTAATGGGCTTATTGGCCCAAAAAGAATAAGCTGTTTGTTATTTAAGCTGTGATAAGCTCAAAATCAGCTTTTGGGACTTCAGACTTTTGTGCTTAGAATTAAATTTTGAGTCAGATAGGGCTTTTTCAGGTCATTTGGGCCTAGTTTTACTTTTTGGGCCCAAAAGCCCATTAAGGTTGACTGATTTTGCTTTTAGCCCATTTGGGGGCCCATTAGGGGTAAATTTGTAATTTCACTTTCATTTTCTGATTATTTAGGTTAAAATAAACTAGTTTGCAAGTTTTTTGAATTTTTTATAATTTTTAGATTTTTAATATTATTTTAATATTATTTTATTATTAAATTTCAAATTTCACATTTTTACACTTTTTATATTTTTCTTAGCTTAAATACATTAAAATAGGACTTTTTACAACTCTTAGATTAATTTTATCATCATTAGATTATTTTTTATAATTATTTTAAGTTTTAATAGTTTTTAAATCATTTTAAATAGTTTTTATTAGTTTAAAATTTTATAAAAATAGTTTTTAATCTTTTTAGGTCATTTTAGAGGTTTACCAATTGAAAAATCTTCATTTGGGATTTTTGATAATTATTTTGATTTTTAGGGCTTTAATTAGCATTTAAAAATTAATATTTAATTAATTAAATGGTTTGAAAAAGTTTTGATGATTGGTAAACTCTTAGTTTATTTTATTTGATTTTTGGTAATTTTTGGGAATTTTTAGAATTTATTTTTATTTTAGCCCTTTTTACGGTTTTACGTTTAGTCTTCGTAGTAATTAATTTCACATCTTCGTCATCCTATTTTCTCATCCCCTTCTATCCAATATTAATCTCAAATCTTGTTACATCTTAGTCACACACATATACCTCCTTGGGAAACGAACTTTCACCTTTGGGTCATTTGTACACGGTTTTCCTAAACCGTCGTATTTAATACTTTCCATATTTACCTCCTTTTCCTAAATGTGTGGTAAAACACTACAATCATTTTGTGTAAAAAAAAAAGGATCTTGCACTTTCTTGCACTTTCTTCTTGTGAGTTGGGGAAAGCAAAACGGAAGTCTTTCAAAACAAAGACTACCCCAAGCTCAAAAGGACGATTGGAACTTCTACACATGGATTTATGTGGTCCCATGCGTGTAGAGAGTATTAACGGGAAAAAGTATATTCTCGTGATTGTTGATGATTACTCTAGAGACACATGGACTTTCTTCTTAAGGTCCAAAGATGAAACACCAGAGGTTCTCAAAAACTTTCTCAAGATGATACAACGCAATCTTCAAGCTCAAGTCTTAACCGTAAGAACGGATAGAGGTACTGAATTTTTGAACAAGACTTTGCAATCTTACTTTCAAGAAGAAGGCATCAAACATCAAACGTCTATTTCTCGAACTCCAGAACAAAACGGCGTTGTCGAAAGACGGAACCGCACTTTGGTTGAGGCAGCTCGAACAATGCTTTCTGCATCCAAGTTACCACTATTATTCTGGGCTGAAGCAATTGCAACTGCCTGTTATACTCAGAATCGTTCTCTCGTAATCCCTAGACATGAAAAGACACCTTACCACATCATCAATGGCAGGAAACCTACTGTTAAATTCTTTTGTATATTTGGATCTTTATGCTACATTCTTAAAGACGGTGAGAATCTCGACAAGATGAAATAAAAAGGTGCTGCATGTATTTTTGTGGGGTATGCTACATTTTCGAAAGGATATCGAGTTTAAAACAAGAGAACAAATCTTATTGTCGAAACAATTCATGTGAACTTTGACGAATTGCCACTAATGGTACTTGATCACAACAGCTTAAGTCCCGCACCTCAATGTCCAGCAATGGCACCTACACAAAACAGTATACGTTTCGTGCAAGAATGTCAAGAAAGTACTCCTACAGCAGACTCGACGGATACAACAAAAATGAATGAGTTGGTTGATTTATATGATCCTATGTTTGATGAATATTACTATGGAAACAATCAAGTTGTGACAAAGCCTTCCGCTGTTAATACTGCTGATGCACCCGCACAAAGTCAACACGACACAATAGCATCTACTTCAGCAACCGTTGCTCAAGATACAATTCCATCGGATACTCAACAAACTCAAGAAACTGTCATACAACCAACATCACCAACCGTCAATGCTGAAGGAGGAAACAACAATCAAGCAGTCGATGCACAACCTGACGTAGAAGAATTTATCAACCCATTCGGTACACCGGTACACGAAGTCGGAGAGTCTTCTACTCAACATGTTGATCCGTCCAACATGCATACATTCTACCAACGATATCCATCCAGTCACCATTAGACATGTGATCATCCATTGGAGCAAGTCATTGGAAATCCTTCACAACCAGTTCGAACATGCAGACAACTCGAAACCGATGGTGATGTGTGTATGTATGCACTCACTGTGAGTTCAACTGTACCTAAAAAC
Organism: Glebionis coronaria; assembly: GCA_025667525.1. NCBI lineage: Eukaryota > Viridiplantae > Streptophyta > Magnoliopsida > Asterales > Asteraceae > Glebionis > Glebionis coronaria. The sequence continues at coordinate 549,086,415 of CM046874.1, forward strand.
ATCAAGCAAGCCATGACTGATCATGCGTGTATTGAATCAATGCAAGACGAAATTCATTAGTTTGAACGCCTAAATGTTTGGGAGCTTGTTGACAGACCCTATGGAATTTCACTCTTAGATTTCAAATGGATCTGGAAAAACAAACTGGATGAAGAACAAACCATCATCAAAAACAAATCTCGTCTTGTGGTTAAGGGATATCGTCAACAAGAAGGGATAGATTTCGATGAATCATTGGCTCCGGTTGCTCGTTTGGAAGCTGCCAGGATATTCCTTGCTTATGCTGCACATAAAGGCTTCACAGTTTATCAGATGGACGTTAAAACTGTCTTTCTCAATGGTCATTTGAAGGAAGAAGTATATGTGAATCAGCCAGAAGGATTCATTGATCCTCATCATCCTGACAAAGTCTACCGTCTCAAGAAGGCAGTATATGGACTCAAACAAGCTCCAAGGGCATGGTACGATGAACTATCAGACTTCTTGCTATCCAAAGGATTCTCCAAAGGTTCCATTGATCCTACTCTCTTTATTAATAAATATGGGGATGGCATATTGCTTGTGCAAGTTTATGTTGATGACATCATTTTTGGTTCTACGAACCCAAAACATTCAAAACGTTTTGAAAAATTAATGCACAACAAATTTGAAATGTCAATGATGGGGGATCTAAAATTCTTTTTAGGCCTCCAGATTCATCAATCCCCACGTGGTATCTTTATTAACCAAGCTAAGTATGCTCAAGAGATACTTAAAAAGCATGGTATGCAATCATGTTCTCGCGTTGGTACACCATTGTCGACCAAATCTCTAGACGCTGACTTGTACTCATATCCTGTAGATCAAACATGATATCGCAGTATGATCGGGTCTCTTATGTACCTTACAGCCAGCAGGCCTGATATTCATCATGCCACATGCTATTATGCACGATATCAAGCCAGACCTACTCAAAAGCACCTCAAAGAGGTTAAACGGATCTTTTGGTACCTTAAGAATACCATTCACATGGGACTCTGGTATCCGAGGGAAACCAGTTTTCATCTAACAGCTTTTTTAGATTCTGATCACGTAGGTTACCTTGATAGTCGAAAAAGCACTTCTGGTAGCGTACAAGTTCTAGGGGAAGACAAGATTGTGAGCTGGTCGTCAAAGACGCAGGATTTCACTTCGCTCTCATCAGCTGAAGCAGAATATGTGGCTTTATCCGCGTGTTGTGCTCATGTTCTCTGGATGAGAACTCAACTCATGGATTATGGCTTCCACTTCGATAAAATACCTATGTATTTTGACTCAAAGTCGGACATAGGCATATCTTGCAATCCGGTTCAGCACTCCCGTACCCAGCACATCGCAGTCAGATGTCACTTCATAAGGAACAAGTGGAACGTGGTATCGTGGAATTATACTTTGTCAAAACTGAGTACAAGATAGCAGACCTGTTTACTAAAGCCCTATCCCAAAATAGGTCGTTGGCCGTCTTGGTATGAAGTATATGAATCCAAAAGACTTGGAGGTTTTGGCAAATGTAGTTGCTTGATATTCTCTCATAATGACTTCTAAGCGCATCACAGCTTAGGACTCGAACATCAACTAAGGAAAGTTATTTAGGACGATAACTTATCCTTCTCAACGAGAAATTAATATTTCTCGGTCATGAGCTTCTCATAAAAACATTCCATGTTTTTAAGTTCATGAAAAACGACTTCTAAGTAAATGTAAGCTTAGAACTCATACTTCACCTTAAGGAAAGTTTATCACGGATGATAACTCATCCTTCACAACGGGAAATTAATTTTTCTAGGTCATGACCTAGTCACAAAACATTCAAAGTTTTGAGCTCATGTAAATCGGATACTATTTAAAATCGTTGAACACAATTTTTCAAGAATTTCTCAAAAGGTTTTTCTAAATCTTTCAAAATTGTGTGTTCAACACTCCCTTCCTCATAACATGGTTTTTATATCCCAAAATTGTCATATGTTATTTTGATCATTTTTTGAGGGGGAGCGTTTTAAAATCAAGCCTTTAATGTTGTTGGGTACATCTTTGATATGTCATATTTTATGTATCCAACACATTCCGAAAATTATATGAAATTGTCAAATGTAATATTTTATTTCAGAAAAGGCATCTCATCTCCGTACCTTAACATATTTTGTGGTGTCGTTTTCCCAAAATTTTGTCAAATTTTTGTCTGAAGACCCGCATATATTGTTGAGGGGGAGTGACCCGACTATAATAGTTCCATGATTCATGCGTTCACACATGTTTCTCTTCCAATCGGTTTTTAGAAATTGTCATATTTTAATTAATTGGTATCTCTAATATATTATGTTTTTTATATTAGAGATAGGGGGAGAAAATGTGATTAAAAAGTAATATATCGCAACATGTGATCTTAAAGACTCAAGTGAAACTCTTTCCTTCACATGCTAAACTATTTCGTATATCGATGCATGTGTGTAGGGGGATCTTTTCGGAAATGTAAAACTTTCAAGTGTTAAAAGTTTTGATTTTTATCAAGCACTTTGAATGGTTTTCAATGGTTTTATGGTTTTGATCCTTACCCAAAACAACCTACTATCCATGACGGAACGATGGAGTCAAAAGGTGGTTTAGGATAGGAAACAAAGTCCTATGATCCAACCAGAACCGGAGGGATCTACCCAAGGAAATTCCATAGCTAGAAATAGTTGTCCTTAGGAAAGATGGAGTTGAATGAAGCTGAATGCGGACCAATTACTTAAGTTAGCACTAGAACAATCACAACAAGGTGCTAGTGATGACATATTGGTAAGCATTCAAGGAGTTGAATATTCTATGTAACTTACGCAAAAACCGGGTTAACACATCTTTTGAAGACAAGTGTCATGGACTCAGTGATGCGATGCACAACCCTTCCCCAACCATTCGATTTTCTCTCAAAAGAAACTTGTCTCATTGCCACGGAGATCAACACGTATCTATTAACTTTCTCACTCCGAGTTAGTTAATATTGAAAAGGTGGCAATATGCTCCAGCCTCTGATTACCAAAATGCACTTATCGAGTCTAGAGACAAAAAAGATCTATCATCTCATTAGGACACAATCGAGTCCTATGCATTATCCTTGTGGTACTGCCAGAACATCTGAGTGATATGGTTCACAACGAAGATGGAAATCCTACTTGAGTCAACCTCAAACAAGCTCATGGTAGGTAACTTGTGCGATTCTACATGAATCAAACTTCTGATAACTGGAAAGCAACTAAGTTTGGATTCTTAATTGATTCAAACTTGATTCGAGGTTTCTTCGCAAAATCCGTGTGATCTTTCTAGAACATTCAGGGTGAAACTCATTAGTGTTCACAGTAACGAATGGAAATCCTTCTAGTGTCAACATCAGACAGCACTGCGGTAGGTAACTCGCAAGATTCTCTGTGAATCAAGCTTGTGACGAACTGGAAAGCAACAATGGTGTGATTCTTTTAGAATCAAACTTGTTCCAGGAATTCTGAATTGATGACTCTAATCAGACGGATAATATATCCTTATGATTCACTCTTTACGTTCACAGTCTGCTTTGAGACGGTCGAGTAAAGAGAACTGGCTACTACCGTCGGGAAACCCTGTCAAGGAGGTTCTTAATCAAATCTACCCGATCACAGGTACGGTATCTAATACCGTCTAACGGTCTTCACCGACCGGAGGTAAAACACTACCGAGTTAGGATGAAATGTTGAAAGCCATTTTATCCGTGTCTATATATGTTTCCGCATATCAAGAAGGTGGCGTAGTTGTGCACTAACCGATGTCGATTCAGAAGTCACAAGAGCACAAGATGGCAATAATCAAGATACCTAAGGATGTAAGAATGTAATAGGTCATCTTAGTCACAAGGAGCAGAAGATGAAGATCTCAAGCACTCAAAGTCAAATGACAAAGGCTCAAGATAAAGATCACAAAAGCATGAAGGAACAAAGCCATTACAAACAAGATCAAGACCAAGATACAAGAGCTAAGAAAGAAGATCACCTCCACAAGAATGTATTCTCTCAATCATCTTATGCATTTAAAGATGACCGATACATTAGGGGAGATTGTTAGCCCTATATTTTATATAGTCGAACAAGAATGTACTAGGTCATCTTAGTCGTTAATGGTCTTGTATTGTAATAGGTTAGTCGGGTTAACCGGGCTTGGACTATAAGCTAATATTGTATAAGTTAGGGGCGTAAGCCCAAGCAAAGCCAAGCCCGGCCCATGAACAAGTCCGCCAAAGCCCATGTGGTGTGGCATATACCCTCTTCCATGTGTGGAAGAGGGTGTTGGTTACCATTTACTTTCTCTCTCTAGTAAAAGTTTAACCTTCCATTCTCTCTACTTTCTCTCTCTACCTTCATCTATTTCTCTCTCTAATTATCATCTTTATTGTGTGTTATGGATTTAAGTGGGATTAACAGTAATTGTCGATGATTACTCAAGGTACACATGGACTCACTTCTTGAGGTCCAAGGATGAAACACCTGAAGCTCTCATCAACTTCCTTAAACTGATACAACATGGTCTACAAGATCAAGTAAAAGTGGTTCGTACTGACAGAGGCACATAATTTTTGAATTCAACTCTGAGAAACTATTTTGAAGCTGAATGAATTGAACATGAAACATCTATTGCTCGTACACCTAAACAAAACGGCGTTGTTGAAAGACGAAACCGTACTTTGGTTGAAGCTACTCGAACATTATTATCCGCTTCAAAACATCCACTATTCTTGTAGGCCGAAGCCGTGTCAACCGTATGCTACATACAAAACTGATCCGTAGTTATCCCAAGACACGAAAAGACACCATATCACATAATTAATGATCGAAAACCTTCACTCAAACAGCTTCACGTTTTTGGATGTACTTGTTATATTATATGAGATGGTGAAAATTTGGATAAGATGAAAGAGAAAGGTGATGCATGTATTCTAGTGGGATATGCAACTCAGTCTAAGGGATATAGAGTGTACAACAAGAGAACAAAATTGATAGTCGAGACTATTCATATCTGATTTGATGAATTACAAGAAATGGCACTTGAACAAAATAGTTTAAGTCACGATCCACAACGACAAACAACTTCCGTTCACAACCGCACGGAACTCGGAACTCAAGACCAAAACAATGAACCGTCAAGTTCAAAGCTGGTTCAAGGAAATGTCCCAAGAGCAGATATGCGAGTAAACACGAAAATTGAAGAGTTGGAAATGTTATATGGACCAATGTACGATGAATATTTCACGGGGGAGAAACATGTTGTATAGAAGTCTTCCGCTGTCACTCATGATAAGAATGATGATACCGATCATCGTCAACAAAAGGATACAACTTCATCTACTTCAACACGGGTTGCTGCATATTTACCTCCTCAGAATATCACATCAACAACCGCTCCTACAACATCCATAACTACTGTCATTGCTCTAGAGAACACAAATCAAGCAGACAATGCATTATCTGACGAAGATGAATTTATCAACCCATTCAGTACACCGGTACACGAAACTGGAGAGTCTTCTACTCGCCATGTTGATCCGTCAAATATGCATACGTTCTACCAACGACATCCTTTAACACATCATTGGACCCGAGATCATCCTTTGGTTCAAGTAATTGGAAACCCTTCACAGCCCGTTCGTACAAGACGACAGCTTGAAACCGATGGTGATGTTTGTATGTTTGCACTCACCGTGAGTACAGCTGAACCGAAAAACATCAAAGAAGCCATGGCTGATCATGCTTGGATTGGATCGATGCAAGATGAACTTCTTCAATTTAAAAGACTTAAAGTCTGGGAACTTGTTGACAGACCATATGATGTAATTCCTTTAAATCTTCGATGGGTCTCGAAAAACAAGATGGATGAAGAAAACACAATCATCAAAAACAAAGATAGGCTCGTGGCTAAAGGGTATGGACAGAAAGAGGGTATTTATTTTGAAGAATCATTTGCACCAGTAGCTCGTATGGAAGCGGTCAGGATTTTCCTTGCTTATGCTCCACATAAGGGATTCATCGTTTATCAAATGGACGTAAAGACGACGTTTCTTAACGGTCCTTTGAAGGAAGTATTCGTCAATCCTCATTATTCTAACAAGGTGTATCGTCTCCACAAAGCACTTTATGGACTCAAGCAAGATCCAAGGGCGTGGTACGACGAGCTCTCAAAATTTTTGGTCTCCAAAGGTTTCTCAAAAGGTTGCATTGATCTAACTTTGTTCACTTATAAATATGGGGATGACATTTTGCTTGTGTAGATTTATGTTGATAACATTATTTTCGGGTCTAAAAACCCAAAACTTTCAAAATGGTTTGAAAAGGTAATGCACAACAGATTTGAAATGTCAATGATGAGCGAACTAAGATTCTTTCTAGGAATTCAAGTTCACCAATGCCCAAGTGGTATCTTTATCAACCAAGCTAAGTATTGTCAAGAGATAATCAAAAAGCATGGTATGACCTCATGTGACCCCGTTGGGACACCATTATCAACCACATCCCTAGATGCTGATTTGGAGGGAGATGCCATAGATCAAACGAGATATCGTTCCATGATCGGCTCCCTCATGTACTTAACAGCAAGCCGACAAGATATATCACATGATACGTGTTATTGTGCACGATATCAAGCACGACCCACTAAAAAGCATCTCAAGGAGGTTAAACGGATCTTTCGGTACCTTAAGAATATCATTCACATGGGACTCTTGTATCCGAGGGAAACCGATTTCTTTCTAACGGACTATTCAGATTCTGATCATGCAGGGTGTCTTGATACACGAAAAAGTACTTCTGGTGGTGCACAATTTCTAGGTCAAGATAAGCTCATGGGATGGTCTTCCAAGAAGTAGGATTGCACGTCACTGTCATCAGCCGTAGCAGAGTATGTGTCTCTATCTGCGTGTTGTGCTCAAGTTCTTTGGATGAGAACACAACTCACGGATTATGGCTTTCACTTTGATAAAGTACCTATGTAATGTGACTCAAAGTTCGCCATAGCCATCTCCTGCAATCCGGTACAGCATTCCTATACGAAGCACATTGATGTCAGATATCACTTCATTAAGGAACAAGTTGAAAGGGGTATCGTTGAACTATACTTTGTTGGAACTGATTACCAATTGGCTGACTTGTTTACAAAAGCTCTTTCGAAAGAGAGGTTTGCGTATCTTGTTAGGAAAATTGGTATGAGATGTTTGACTCCAGCAGAACTGGAGATTCTGGCAAAGAAGTCTACTTGATTCATCTATTAAACATCTACCTGTAAATATTAATGAAAAGCAAAATACAAAATTAAAAAATCTTTGATAATCCAAAAATATTCTTCTTGACATGTCTTTCAGTATCGATAATATGGACGTACCTAGAAATGTCACTCAATAACGACACGGGTATGTACATAAAGCTCGAATGAAAGTTGTAAATATTTTCAAAACATGTATTTCTATATTTTATAAAGGAAATTGTCTCTTTTGGACAATATTTCCAACAACGGGTAGAGCAATCTATCTTGGGTTGAGCTTGTCATAAAACATTCAATGTTTTGAGCTCAACACAATGGCTTGTAATCACTTTCTGATTGTAACCCGAATATATATTCACGTGGGAGTGTACGATTTAGTGCGCTTACCCTCACCAAAAGCAGAGAAATCTTCTTACACTTGAGTGCATTCGTCAAGACATTCAAAGTCTATGAACTCAAGTTTATGTAGAAAAACCTTTTTGCCAAAAAGAAATAGAGTTTTTCAAAAAGCGCTGAACACATTTTTTTCAAGAATTTTTCAATGATTATTCAAAATCTTTCAAAAATTGTGTGTTCAACAACTCCTATCCTCAAAAAGTGAAATGTGGATCACATCCTCACAATGACAATTCAATTGGATCAAATTTTGAGGGGGAGCGTTCCAAATTCATGCTAAGTTTGACACATTTTTCTCCCAGAAGTTTTTCAACACTATTTTTCACAATATATTTTAATCAAATTTGGTATCTCTAATATCGAAACGATTTTATATATTAGAGATAGGGGAGAAAATGTGATTAAAATGTGATCTAAAGACTCAGGCACTTATGATTACGATCAAATACCCACAACATCTTTAATTCACGACGTTATTGGTGTCAAAAGGGTAGTTAGGTTTAAGTCCTATGATCCAACCAAAACCGGAGGGATCTTCCCAGGGACAATCCAATAGATTATTAGAAGTACTTAAGAAAGATGGAGTAGAATGTGAACGAAGCTGAATGCCGACTTAGTACTGATGCTAGCACTGGAACAATCATAACAAGGTGCTAGTAATGATGTCTTGGTAAGCATTAAAGGGGTTGAAGAATGAAAAAGAAATGTAAGGATAAAGGGTGTAAAGAAATTAGCCCTCCATACAACTTAGGCAGAAACCGGGTCAACATATCATGAAGACTACGCATCATGGACCCAGTGATGTAATGCACAACCCCTCCCTAGCTGACTCGGGCTTCTCTCAGAAAAATTTTGTTTTATTGTCACGGAGATCAACACGACTTCTATTGAGTTTCTCACTCCGAGATAGTTGATATTGAATAGGTGGCATCTGCTCCAGCCTCCGACCACTAAAAGTGCACAAATCGAGTCTAGATCCAAGAGATAAATCAAATCTCGTTAGCACACACAGATGAAGATCAAGAGAGTCCTACGTTATATCCTTGTGATATTGCTAGAACACTCAGAGTGTAACTACTTAGTACTCACAATGATGAGTGGAAATCCTTCCAGTGTTAACATCAAACAGCACTGCGGTAGGTCATGTGTAAGATTCTTTATGAATTGAGCATATGTAAAACTGAAAAGTAACCGTGGTTTGTTTCTTTATCGATTCAAACTCGTTTCAGGTTTCTACGTAATATCATTATGGTCATGCCAGAACACTCAGAGTGATATTAATTAATATTCACAGTGACGAATGGAAATCCTTCTAGCGTCAACATTAAACAGCGCTACGGTAGGTAACTTACGAGATTCTTATGAATCAAGCTTGTGTCAACTGGAAAGCAACAATGGTAAGATTCTTAATGAATCAAACTTGTTACAGGAATTTGAATTGACGCCTTTAATCAAGCGGATATTTATCCAATTGATTCAGTCTTTATGTTCACAGTCTTGCCTTGAAATGGTCGAGTAAAGAGAACGGCTAGTACAGTCGTGTAACCCTGTCAAGGAGATTCTTATTTGAATCTACCTAATCACAGGTACGATATTTAATATCGTGTAACGTCTTCACCGATCGGAGGTAAAACGCTACTGATTTAGGACGAATGTCAAAGCCATTCAGTCCGTGTCTAAGTTTTGTCTCGAGAAGGTGGCGTTATAGTGTACTCAGCAAAGTCGAAGATTCAAAACCACATACTCATGCCCAGAGACATTCAACAAAAGCTAAAGACTTCCGTAACTCTGATGATCAAAATTTTCCTTATCAATTAATGTAGAGAAATGACCTCTCTTCAAAGGACATTGTTAGCAACCTTTCAAGATAGTGCAACGTATGAGCATGTGGATAAAGACACAAGATCGCAAGATGGAAAGACAAGTCAAGGATAATTTAAAGATCTCAAGTTTAAAGACAAAGTCGAAAGACAATGACAAAGGCTCAAAGATCACAGCATGAAGGAACAAGACTACTATTACACGTTCAAGATTCATTTATGACGAAATTCGTAATCTCCATTGATCTCCAAATATCGAAAAGGAATGACCTCACATTGGGGGAGATTGTTAGCCTTAAAATATTGAGTCAAACAAGAATGTTCAGTCATAGGTTTTTATTGTAATATTTATTAGAACGTTGTAATAGTTAGTTAAAATAGTCGTGAAATTACGGGCTTGATGGTTAGCTTAAAAGGCCTCTTTTAAGGTACTAAGCATTTTATTCAAGCCCGACCCATTTAACAATATAGTTCGTTAAGGCTACATGTATGAGCCCGACTATATAATCCCTTCCTAGCATGTTAGGAAGGGTTGGTGATTTCTATTTTCTTAATCTAATCTCACATAGTTTCTCCATCTTCTCTCACTACTTTCTCTCTCTAAAAATCATCTATCTTTCTTCTTTAATTCATAAAATCAACCATGGTGAAGTGATTAAGTTAGGGAACAACAGGATGCTTCTAATTAATATGGTCTGGGTAGGAGGGATCAGCTCCTTGTGAAGGATGCAAGACACACACACACCACATTTACCATGAAATCCTGACTTACACTGTAACTAGGATGCACCCATACGCCCCACATGATAATATAATAATAAAGGCCAAATAAACTGGAAAGGACGCTACGAGCTATCACTCTGTCGTGGTGATGTCATAACACTAGTGCATCTAGTGTTTTGGTTATGGTACCGCCATAACTAGGTGAAACTGGCATGCATGTATATGGCTAAGGTAACTAATAAAACATAAGCATTTAATCTATGACTACTGGGGAAAACAGTTGGCTGCATACGGGAAATCTAATGAAGGAAGAGATTATCCTTACTGAAGGACGGGAAATCCGTACCTTGTGTCTAGAAGAAGCTAACGGAAACGCTGAAGAACCTAATCCGTCTTGACGGATACTACTACATAAGAATAGGGACGTGTATGAGTTGTCTGAATTACATGCGTTTTACTGGTTATGTGTGTCATTAGCTAGTTATACTTAATCTGACATGTTTTAGCGTTTTACTCTGTTATCTATTATTATTATTATGATGTTCTGTAGTGTATTATGCATGTACTAGTGTATTATAATACTTGTATTGTAATACTAAGTAACTTTCTAAAGATAGGAGGTTTCCATAAATAGTAAGTTTCTAAAAATAGAAAGTTTACAAAAATAGTAAGTTTCCATAATTAAAAATAAGCTGGATTATTAATGTCAAGTAAAATTTAATTAGTAAAATACAAGTCATGGTTCAAGTATTATAGCTTATTACATAATTAACTTGGTTAATTTAATAAACTATACATTATAAGAATTTTAATTAAAAATACCATGTTTTAATTAAATTAACTAAGTTAAATACTTAGTTATACGTGAAATATTAATTTTAATATTTAACCTAAGTCATGCATTTAATTAAATTAATAGTCTAGAAAATAATTTAATTAATATATTTTTTTCTGATTTTAGTATTTTTCCGAACATGAACCTGTGTTTTAAAATTAATCCCGAGCCCTTGTGAAAATATACGCCGAACCATAATAAGCCAAAACCCACAACTCGTTAGTGGCTAGACTTAGCTAGCCGGCTTCCACTAACGGCTGCAGTTCCCACTTCTTAGCCATTCGGCTAGCCACTCCTAGGCCAAATGGTCACACGGTTCCTCCTGTTTTTGTTACCCGAACCCACTATCAAGCAAAAGTCACACCGAGACCTCTATAGGTCTCGGTTGACACTAAATCAAGCTAAAACCGAACCAGACCATACCCCGACCCTTAACCGGGGTTCCATGTCGTGCGTCCGAGTAACCCAAGCCAAGCCGAGACCTTAATTGGTCTCGGTGGTGGTGCTAAAAACAAGCCGAGACCCTATGTGGTCTCGGTTGTGTCTCGGCCGAACAAACCCGAACCAAAAAACCCTTAATCATGATTTCTTGATTCACCCAACATGTTTTTATGATTTAAATCTTAGCTTTAATTACATGAAATCATAAAAAGAAAATAAAAAAAAGAAAGATTAAAAAGGTTACCAGTGCGTAGTCGTTTAGGATTTATGATTACGAACACAAACACGTAATATTCTTGGATCAAAATCAACAAACACCACTGTTGGTGGTTTTATATGGCCGGCAGCAGAGAGAGCAAGGAACCTAGGGTTTCTTTATTTTTCTTGTAAAAACTAATTATGATAAAAAGTTCCCTGGTGTTTTCTTGTTATGGGTTTTAGTTGGGTCATGGGCCAAAAGGCCCAACTCTTTCTTTTCTTTCTCCTTAGCCGTGGCACATAGTAGTCCTACAAGCAAAACCGTAGTTTTTCTACGTTACAAAATATGTCTTGTATGTTTGTGTTTTATTTATTGTGAATTTAGTTATCGTGACCGTGTTACATTTATAATATTTTAAATGATCGGTAGTTAATGTCGTGTCACGTGTAATAATATTATAAATGGAAAGTTTTATTTTTATCGTATTTTCATGTATTTACTGTTCACGTGTACTGTTCATAGTATTTTAAAGCGGGTTTTACAACTCTTCCCCTCTAAAATAATAATTCGTCCTTGAATTAAAGGTAAGCTAACTGATAGAGTTATAAGAACTGAAGGTACACGGGGACTAAAAGGACAAGTAAGCTGAAAGGACATGGGTATGATGATATGGCTGGGAAGGACATGGAATCTGACGTAATGGAAACGAATATCTCTAACACATGGACCGAAAAGAGGGTACGAATCCAGATGGACTCCTTTGTTTCCAAGTGGCTTCCCTCTCGGAACGATCTTCTAACTGGTCCTGAAGAGAAGTAATAATATTGATCTTCATCACTCTATCTTGATGATATAGAAATTTTCTAGTTAATTGAGGGAGATGGGTTCTCACGAATCTGATCGAGTGGCTAAGAATAACGTGTAAGGATAACAAAACGTTATGATGCGAAATTATTTGAAATAAATGTTATAAGAAACGTCTTAGTAATGATGTACGAGACATACTGAAACGTAGTACGTGAACAATTGTGAACGTGATACGTGAGCAATTGTGAACGTGACACGTGGAGATATGGTAATTGTAACCTGAGAGCATACGGTGGACGTGATACGCGCCACATATCGTGGACGTGATATAACGAACATGGAATGAACATGACATGTGAAACATATCGTGAACATGAGATAACTAAGGAGGTAACGATAAACGATGCGAGATGAGACGTGAAATGTAACGTGAAACGTCTACCTGAGGACGGAAAATTTATTAAACTTTAAGTCTGGTCTCCCAAGTTTCTACAAAACTCCACCGACGAAAGTGAAGCATACCTCGTAAGCTAGAATACGATCATGAATGTGAACAGTGTCATGAACGTAAATGCGAAGGCAAAATATAAAATTTAACAAATACATGAACGTAATGATGAATGAATGCGTACACGAGTCTTCCTCTAAGCTGGTAGCTGAAAGGGTGTCCATTGATCGTATGATCTCTGGCTGGCAATGTCTAATAGTCTGCTAGCTGTGCAGTCCCTACTGAAGAAAGAACTTTGCAGACTTGGTCAAATACTTGCAAACAATCCAGATAGCATCATGCTTCTTCCGAGCTTGCGAATAGTCTGGTAACAATTCCATGGAGGTCTTGTCCCTTCTCTGTTTCACAATTTCCAAGGGTGGAAATAACTTCTGACCTGTTGGTGTTCTATCTTAACCTGCCGGTATGGCAGATACTTAGATATGAACTTAACTATATCTTGCTCCATAGCAACTAGATACATAGAATTGCCAAACTATGAGTCTCTGAAATTAGACTTCGGTTAGCGTAGGATTCTCTAGAACATACAATTTAGTGTAAGGTTCTCTCCTTTACGCGTAAACCGCGTCATGGTAAAATTAACCATAAGAGTCAACGTGATTCAACGTGTCACTGTAATCACCCGGAATTCTTACTTGCAGATTTTTCAGGTGAAATTTCTGATGTCGTATAATTTTGCAGTATAGGCGAATATGTTCTTAATGCTCTTCTCTAGACTTAGAGAAGATCCGGTTGTCCTTGATGAAAGTACTAATGAACTTGCTTATGAGTTCATGGAAACTCAATCTATCAAGTCCATAATGCTGCTGAAGCATTCTTGAGACTAAAACAAAATTGTGGATTCAACATGATCAAATTATGTGCGAATAGTAGTCATGGAAATGTCCTGCTCCTTCACGCGCCACCGTTGATAGCATGTTGTAAATTGTTCTTGGAAAAGTTCTTAGCACTCTGTATTCGATCGTATACGTTGTCAATACGTGGAGGGAAAAAATGGTGATGAATGGTGACTTGTCTAAATCAACGGCAGTCGACACGTAATCTCATGTTATCGTCCTTCTCCTAAGAAGGTTCTTCTGGACTCCATATGGGAAGATTTTAGAATAATCGGCTGATTATATATAACATGACTTTGGTAGTCGTGTCATAAATGATAGTTAGAAAAAATTTCGCAGCCATGGGCTAACAAAAAAAGTGCTTGTAAAGCACAAATAGTTTGTACAGATTCTCATGATGGAAAACCATGTTGAATGTATTCAGGAGCCTGAACATAAACTGTACATAATCTAATATAAATGGTGATCAGTCGTAACATGGTGTGCTTTTCACATTCCAAAATTAAAATCATGAAAACTCGCATCTGTTCGAGGTAAGCGCGTTCGCATATTGAATCTTATCATTAGATTGAAGGAAAACCTTCGTATACATGGGTGATATGAATGGCGTCCTTTATGGTCATGGATATATGAAATATGAAATCCATAAATGAAAGTTTCATGAAGTAAGTGTGACAGATCTTACTGAATGTGTTTTGTCTGCCCCATGCAGAACGAGTCCTACGTGTCCAAACGTGTATAATACGTCAGTAATGGTATCGAAATTCTTGTGGCCTGATTAATACATGGCACCACAAAATGGATATACCCCTTAGAGGGTACCCTGGATTTCGTAGGAATGTTCTAGAAATGGACGTGAGTCATGTGTCTTGACTCGTGTCTTGGAAAATATACGTATGACATGTGCCTTGACTGGTGTCTTGACATGTGTCTTTAGAAAGTATACGTGAGACATGTGTCTTGACTGATGTCTTGACATGTGTCTAGAGGTGTGAACAACTAAAACTGCAAATCTTAGGTATGATCCCAGCATTGGCGGATCGGTTGAACTGCTGACCCTTTGTATTTCTGATCACGTCTGTGGCCAGAGCTTTTGTTGCGATTACTAGGATAGTTGCTGTCACAGTAGTGGTTACTATCGTCTTGTCTGTCAGTTCCATGATGGTCATTCTCCCCATGGTGATTCATGTAACTATTCAGCTGAGTGGTCGGCTGGTGCCGGTTCTTACTCATATGACTAAAAACACAACTCGATGACGTGTGACGTGTAACTAAGCATTTGGGACATGGATTGTGATGGAAATCGCCTGATGGTGAAGCATCTTCTCGCCCGGTCGCTTTGATCTAACGCCTTTGTCTTCGTCTTGTAAAATCTCCAGGTTGTAAACAGCACTAGCATCTCGTAGCGTCTCTAAAAATCAACAGCATCAACCTTTAGTAAAATCTCCAAGTTATAAGCGGCATCAGCAATCTTGTAGAATATCAGCAAGTGAAATATGCCTAAGATGATTTAGAATCGACGAGCGAATACTCGTGAAGTATTGCAAGTGAAATACACATGGAATATGGTGCATGGAGTACACATGGAATGCACGTGAAATAATCGGTATGGGGTCGACCATCTGACATGATTTGAAAAGAAACAAAAATAATTGGTTAAATGGTTAGAACACCATCATGATACCCTGGCAATTCCATCATAGACATCATTCTGGTTGCATAGAGAAACGCTAAAAGTGTGGTTAAACGAAATTCAACGATGATCTGCATGAAAGCATGATTAATGAAAACCAACCATGACTATCATGAAAGTAGGATTACATGAAATTCATCAAAGTCTTGCATGAAAGCATAATCAACATGATGAAACATGGAACAAAATTTACATAAATGAATACAAAACATAATCAGTATGAAAACAAGGTTAACCATGATAGTATGACAACACAATCGACATAAAGAAACGTAACAATAGATGAGGGTACATGAAAAGTTATGACTGTAATGAAATGAATTTTGAGAAGCGATAGTGTGGACGACTATGAGTCTTTCACAATGCAAAAACAATGCAATATAAATGAGAAGTCTGACATATTATGGAATAACATAAAAGATGCATGAACAGTGTATAAAGCATGAAATAGTTTATAATGCATGAAAACAGTTTAAAATGCATGGTTAATAAATATGATGATATGTACATGAGTGAACGCCTATGGGTCGGTTCACAAAACAAAAGACAAGTGTGGACGCCTATGGGTCGGTCCACTAAACAAACAAAAGTTTCGATAAAAGCACATGCGACTAAATAGGGCCAGTCCTGTACCAACCGTTACTTAGTCAAAATACCTGCTACATGAAATAAATGCATGAAATGAAATACATGAAATGAAAATGAAATGAATGTATGAAAAGAAACTGTCTAAACCTAGCAGAAAACGTGTGACTAAGTATGAACTACTGTGGTTCAGTTCATACTAGCCAAAATTCACAAGAAAACATTATGCACAAAACATTGACATGTAACTAAGTATGGATGACGGTTGTTCAATCCATATTAGTAAAACGATTCTGAAGAAAACATCATGGTTAAAACAACGAGGTTCTGAAAATATCAATACGTGGAAATCAAACGTCGGCTTGGAAGGATCCTGGTGACAACCCACTAGTCAAAGGTCAAGTTGAGAGCCTACATGTCAAAACCTTGGGATCTGATACCATAATTTTAACACCCTATTTGTTAAGATGGAATACTACGGTAAATTATGGCGTGTCATCAAATCATGCAAGGAAATATGTCATAAACAATACATGTCCAAAGGGATAACCGGAATCAAACATCGGTTCCTAAACATAAGCCCAAACCATAAATAAAATAAATGACTAAAGGAAGACTAAACAAGCATAAATATATGAAGGCAAGAGGAGAAGAAGTCTAAGGTAGCTCCCATCATATGCATGTCCTCCAAATGCTCCAGTCTAACCTTGGGTACCTGCCGTTTTGGGACATGGAAAGGACGTAACGGCTGAGCAATACGCTCAGTGAATGGATATATGACATAGCATGAATGACATAATATAGGAAAGAAAAGGTAAAGCATGAAAAGCAGCAAAAATAAATAAGTCCTGGAAAACCTAGAACATGTTTATAATTTGGTTTTATATTCTAAAAATATCGCTTACGTTCTTATGAAAATATGTATTAGTTTAATACACCAAAAGCCAATATAGATCATGAGGTCAACAACGATGCATGAATACATGGAGGGGTGACCTCTTCATGCAATTAGAGGGGATGCCTCTAATTAATATGGTCTGGGTAGGAGGGATCAACTCCTTGTGAAGGATGAAAGGCACACACCACATTCACCATGAAATCCTGACTGACACTGTAACTAGGATGCACCCATACGCCCCACATGATAATATAATAATAAAGGCCAAATAAACTAGAAGGGACGCCACGAGCTATCACTCCGCCATGGTGAAGTCATAACACTAGTGCCTCTAGTGTTATGGTTATGGTACCTCCATAAATAGGTGAAATTGACATGAATGTATATGGCTAAGGTAACTAATAAAACATACACATTTAATCTGTAACTACTGGGGAGAACAGTTAACTGCATACGGGAATCCTAATGAAGGAAGAGATTGTCCTTACTGAAGGACGGGAAATCCGTACATTATGTCCAGTAGAAGCTAACGGAAATGTTGAAGAACCTACTCCGCCTTGACGGATACTACTACATAAGAATAGGGACGTGTATGAGTTGTCGGAATTTGATTGTAGAGTTTTTGTACCCTTTAGGAAAAGGATGACAAAATAGTGGTAAGCGTTAAGTGTCGGTTTAGGAAAACCGAGCACTAATGACCCTTAAGAAAGTTCAAGTTCGTTTCCCAAGGAGGCACGTGTGTTGTGTGATGAATTGATTAATGTTTGTGATTATATTGAGAAAAGAAGAAAATAGAAATGGGGTGAGAAGAGAATGAGGGTTACGAAGACGGATTAAACTAAGACGAAAAAGACGATCACGTAAAACCGTAAATAGTGCAAAAATTAAAATTATAACCTAAAAATTCCTAAAAATTACTAAAAATCCTCAGTATTATTCTAAGAGTTTACAAAAAATCCAAACTTGCTAAAACCTTTTAATTAATTAGATAATGACTTTTTAATGCTAATTAAAGCCCTAAAAATCACAATTAATTATTAAAAAGCCCTAAACAAGATTTTAAAGTTTGTAAACCTCAAAAATAACCTAATTAAGCTAAAAAGTATTTTTAGAAATTTTAAAACCAAATGAAACTATTTTTAAACAATTAAAAACTATTAAAATCAATTAAAACTTAAATTAATCCTAGAAAATAATTGAAAAGCCCTAAAAATATTTGGAAAGTTAAAAAATTCCTAATTAAGTGTCTACAATCTAGGAAAAATGTAAAACCTTAAAAAATCAAACTTTCAATTTTTAATAATAAAATAATATTAAAATAATCAAAAAAATTCAAAGTTTATAAAATAAATCTAAAAAATTACCAAAAATCTAGAATAATGTAACTAAGACAGAAATGCAATTAAAAGTTTCTAAACCCTATTTAATAATTTTTTATTAAATTTTAAAGTTGGTTAAAAACCCTAAAATCAGATAAAATTAAAGATAAGACTTTTTGAAAACTTTAAGTGATGTAAACCTCAAATTACTTTAATAAAACCTAAAAACAATTTTTATAAAATTTTAAATCTACTTTATCTATTTTTAAGCTAATTAACCAAAACCGGGTAAAGAAAAATTAATAAAAAATAAATAAAGAAAAAGAAAAATCGAAACTTTGGCCAGAAAAATTCTAAGAGAGGTAACAAACCTAGGAAAAATACAAACTAGCTGAAAAGCTTAACCAATAAGCCTGTGATGGCTTATTTAGCTACGACTTAATTTAGAAAAGCCCAAGCAAAAACCCTTTATATATATTATGTATCCACCCTTGGTCAGTAAAAGACCCAAGGGCAGGATGGTTAAAGCGTTTGTGTTGTGAGCTGTAGGTCTCGGGGTCGAGGCTGGCGTACCCTTTTTTGAACTTTTATATATATATTTTTTCTTTTTGGCTAAACTTCTTTCTGATGACACTTAAATCACACAAACACAAATTCCAATCCAATTTAACAAAGATTAATCCCAACAGAATCAAAATCGTGCCCAGTTTGCAACTTGCTTTTTTTTTTGAAAAACACAAAGAAGAACTGTCGTATCTTCACTTGTGATAATTAGAACAAGAGGGCATGTTCTGTGTGATTCAGTGGAGTTTGATGGATGATGGGGGCACCCCTATACTCAGTTGAGTATAGGGAGTCAGACTATGCACAAAATCAAGCAAGTAGCACACAAGATTTACCACAAAATGCATAATAAAGTTGCTGATTTAGCTATGCACAGGTCTGGGGGTATTTTCTGATGCAATTGACACAAAAAATGATTTTTGAAGCCTCAAATCTTGCACACAAAGATACCAACTAGCATACAAGTTATCACAAACCTTAAATTACCTATAATCTAACAACTTACCAGATTTGAAGTACAAATTTTCAGAAATCAGTCACTTGGGGGAACTTTACTGATTTGATGCTATAATGACAAATTTTACTTGCAAACTTGTATTAAACCCTACCAAATTGAAAACTAAGCACATGTATCACAAACTACCCACCTAAGAAGTGTTTTTAAACAGGTTTTATCCCAAATTCTTGTCACAAATCTTGGCTAAACCCTTATCCCAAACACCCCTTTAGTGACTGAAAATAGAATTTTTTTAACCAAATCAATTCAAATCATATTCAAACTGATTATACATTCTTCTAACATGCATAACAATCAAACAAACTACAAAATTACACTTTAAACAACTTTCAATCAATTTCATGCAAAATCACAATAAACTGAAAACTGAAAAAGGAACAAGGTGGTTACCTTGTGGGACCTACAATCCAGGTCCCACAATGGCTGCTAGCCATCTCCTAACAGACCCGGGTCTGTGCAGAACCTTGGACAAACAATCACAATGGAAACCTGCTAAGATCAAAATGGAAACAAGCAAAATATGCAATTTTCTGATTTTTGAAACTTTTTAAACCCTTTTCAAATACTTTCCTTAAACTCTTTTCCTTTCAAAAACACTTAAACAAACCCTTAAAATCCTGGAAAACCAGATTAGAACAAGTATTTTGCCCAAAAAATCACCCTTTTTCAGAAACCTTTTTTCTGAAAATTCAAAACACCAAGTGCTTACACAATATAGATGGAACTTAGAGTTCTAGCTCAAAACATTTAACAACTTTTAATAACTTATAAAAGGAATTAAATTTACCAAATACCAACTTTATATTAATCAAAAAGGAATTACAAGATTTTTTTGCTAGAAAACTGGAACAAGGGTCATAACAAGTCGATGCCTCATTTTATACTAACAAAAAGAAGAGTCTAGAAAGACTAAAACCCTAACAAGAAAATTCCTATGTTGCCCTTGAAGTCTTGCTGATTTAAAAATGGTCAATGGTGCCATGTGATGCTTGTTGGATGCCAGGCTGTAAAAATGAATCTCCATCGTTCAATTTGTCTTTGGGACCAAGGAAACACATCCATCCACTTATTTGGTCGGGTTTTGGGGGTTTGGGTGAAAGTGACGCAGCAGGGGTGGTCCATTGTGGCCACATGGGTGTGTTGGTGAGTGAGATTAGGAATGGGTTTTGTTTAAGGTTAGATGAATTAGGGTTCTGGAGGTTTAGAGGGTAAACCCCTTTGTTTTGAGGGTTTAATAGATTAGGGTTTATGGTGTTTTTGAGCTGGGATTAGGGGTGTAATTACTATAATATTTGTTTTGGCACCATGTTTTATTATTAATAAACTCGTTTAAAATCAAGTTTAATAATAATAAAGTTTGGTTAGTGGATTGATGATGTGGTGAGAGGTGGTGAGGTGGTGAGTTATTAGTGGATGGTGGGGGTGACGTGGTATGTTGATTGGTGGGGAAAGGTTCTGTTGTCTACTCACATTTAGTCCTTGCACTCCCAAAAACTTGTCATTCCATGTTTCAGCAGCTATATCTCAAATTCCCTTTATAAACAAGTTTACTTTTTCATACTTTTGCCACAAGAATTTTGGCAAACTTGTTTCAAGGACTTTATATGTATTTTATGCATTCTTCAAGGGCTTTTCTTGTATTTTCTTGAAACTTAAGGACCATACTTGTAACTTTTAAGATTTACAAGGGTCAAAAGTGACAAGTCTTCAAAAGTTGAGGGACCAATCTTGCCAAATCTTCAAACTTCAAGGAATTCAACGGAAAATCATCGTTCGGGTCCGGTTCATTGTGCGGCTTCGTTTCCCGTGTTCGTTTTTGATTGATTCTTGTGATCTTTTTGTCTTTTCCTCAATATCCGTACCTAAAATACACAAGCAACAAACACGAGCATATATTTGGCAGTTTTAGTGATATTTTATGCATTTTAAGCCCGATTTGGACGATGAGACTATGTATAAAAGTAGTCTCATCACTCCTCCATACTAAACCATTGCCGTGCCCTCACGCAATGCTAGAATAAAGTATCGTAGAACCTCCAAAATTCATTTTTATTCACTTTATTGGAATGATAAACTAGCTACACTACTACTATTACTACTACTACTTGTGTTTTAGACATAATGTATGATTTTCATCGCAAAATGGGACGTTTAGGTTCATAGAATAAGAACACATGAATGCTTCGTTAGAAATAATTTCATCGTCCTCAATTTCCACCCTAATTCCATGCCAAGCGTGCAACGAGATCATTGTCATTATAAGTTAGTAATGCTAACAGTACTCATATGCCCTAATCACGTACTTATCCTCCCATTATTCCTAAGTTTTATCTCTTATATTTTATTTTGTCTTGAATGTTTCACGAGGATACATTGTTTGACTTATGCGATAATAGAGATTTAGGTCTAAAAATAGAGTCCTAACGGTGTAACTAAGACCGTCAAATCAATAACCTCTCCCAATAGACAATGATGTCAAAAAATTAAGTTGATAAGAAGAATCGATAAACACGGTTTTATAACGGTTTTGAACATGAGACTTATTACCAAGACTTTTATACGCCCCCTAACGGAAGGGCCTTATTATCTTTGGTTTACCTCCATCTTTTATTCAACTTCGCCATGAAGCTTTTATTATGACTTCGATCTTGCCTTTCCTTTTATTATCCGCCTCATCGGTAGTTTTATTAGCCAAAGACGTATATCCTCACGCTAAAGCGAATTTTGGATCTTTAAAGCTTCGAAGATTAAGGCTTGATTCACTTTCAATTTTGCATAGATTTTTCGGCCTTGTGGGGCTTTAAATTGTTGCTAGATTTAGGTGAGCACTTGAAATCTTATTATTAGGTGAAGCTTTCGATTATTCGTGTGCCAATAC
Source organism: Glebionis coronaria (assembly GCA_025667525.1). NCBI lineage: Eukaryota > Viridiplantae > Streptophyta > Magnoliopsida > Asterales > Asteraceae > Glebionis > Glebionis coronaria. Next base: position 549,108,706 of record CM046874.1, read on the forward strand.
TTCAAAACCGTGACGCTGGCGATACCTTAATGTCTTCCCAATTTAATTACACGGAAGCTACTAGAAAAGACTAGAAACCCAACAATCCTAACTAAACCGCTAAGTCAATATTTATTAAGCAAAAAATATTTACATGCGAAGGGAGAATAAGCAAACAACGAGAACACATGAGTTTTTGAAAGAATACGAGTACTGTACATTTAGCATAGTAACTTATAATTAACCCTATCATTTATCGTCCTCATTTAAGAGACTTAGCCTAATGTGTAGTTAAGGAATAAAAGCTAAGTGCTCAACACGCACGGTCGAGTAAAAAATTACTCTTATTCTCGCCATCGGAAAACCTACATTCGTGTCTTTAAACACTTATGAAACATGAGAAAAATTTTAAAATTTGGCCATTTTTAGCCTTATTTTGCAACAAAAATATAAACTTTGGAAACCGTGAAGGTTTGGCAAGGCAAGTATCTATTCACCCCCATACTAAAGTTAAACATTGTCCTCAATGTTTCGAGTCTAGGTGTGCAAACACCCCCATACTAGAGACGTAGTTGAATGCCTAATCTAGCATGGAAAGGGTGCAACCGTTAAATTAATAGCCGTTTATGAAGTGTGCTATAAACCTAAGGTTAGAACATCAAAGGATATATCATTTGGATATTGAGAAAGTCTTCAAAGCAAACGATCGAGTGCTCCCATAAAACAAAACACGAGAGGCTCCAATCGTGAAGATCATGATCTAAAAACCACAATGCACAAACAACCACGGAACAAAGGTTGGAAGGGCACAAATCCCCTCACATTAAACTAATTAGAAAGCAATAATATGTACATGGATAAGCATGGGTCTCCCCCACGAGGCACCTTGTTTTTGATAACCGAGTCCAAAGCTCGACTTGAATCCCCATAAATGTGATCATTTAGGGATAATCATGGTATGGTCAATTTTTGGTGGGGCTTACATGATAAACAAGGCCCAAAAACAACCGGTATAAAGGACTAAGTCCTTTGATGGTGCAAAATACCGGGATCGAAGATGGCGTTCTCGTTTTCATTGGAAAAACAAATGAACGCCACTTCATCATGTGCCAACAAAAACCCAAAGGGTTTCAAGAAAATAGGAGAGAAGAAATAGAAGGGTGGACAATGGGTAAGTCATGAAAACATTGAGCTACTCGAGGTAGACTCGCACCAATCAAATAGAAAGATTTTCCATTTATTGCATCGGTGGAAGACCGAGATTTCCCTATTTAAGCAATTCCGGGATAAAATATCTCGTCCTCGGTGGAGAAAGGGGAGGGAACATAAGGGGTTTCCCCCACACTAGGTCCACACAAATCATCGTCAAAACGAGAAGACGAGCTTGTAGCACTCAAAACACGTGGTGATGACGGAGTTAGAGTTGTAGAAAAATCTTTTAAATTTAATTCAAAATCTTTTCCTTTTTCATCTTTTAAACTCTCCTTGTGAAAACCCAATTTAATTATGTCAAAAATATTTGGTGTTTCTAAAGCAATGTTAGTCACACTAAAAATTCTCACATTTGAAAACCGTTTTGGCAAAGGTGGTGGTAAGTTCTCAAAACGTTTGTCGACAAAGAAAACTTCCCCATCGGGATCAACATATTCATCATCCAAAGAATCATTCGTGATTGGAATTGTAGGCTTAACACTCTTAACCTCCACCGGCGGAGGGGACGGAACTTCATTTTTATCAACAACTTCTAAAACTCTTTTTGAAATCTTTTTGCAAATGTTTCGATGGGATTGACATTGTACAAAGACGTGATAGAATACACATGAGAAAGTGTGGAGTTTTGAGTTGCATTAATGACGAGTTCTTCCTCATTGAAACGAAGAGTGATTTTCCTAGCATGCACATCGATAAGTGCTCTCGAGGTATCCAAAAATGATCGACCTAAAATTAGAGGAACTTTAGGATCGATGGGAATGTCAACAACAATAAAGTCTACGGGATAGTAGAACTTTCCAACTTTCACTAAGACGTCCTCGGCTACTCCACAAGCTAGAATCATAGAATGATCGGCCATTTCGATTGACATTCTTGAAGGAGTGAGATTGGGAAGATTGAGCGATTTAAAAATCTCAAGAGGCATCAAATTAATACTAGCACCAAGATCGGCCAAGGCGTAGCATTCTTCCATGTCTTGTATAGCACATGGGATTAAAAACTTGTCGGGCGCACCGACTTTTTGAGGTATGCGGCTTAGAAAAACCGATGAACAACTAGACGATTTTTGCAATTTCTCTTTGTTATTCAACATACTTTTGAAGTTCGCGGCAAATCGAGGCATCATGACTAAGGCGTCGGCAAACTTATATTAAAATGCAAGTCACGAAACATTTTCATAAAAGGTTCAAATTGATAATTATTTCGTTCTTGTGCCTTTTCCTTATCTCGTCTTGAAGGGTAAGGTAAGGGTGGTGTCGGTTGGGGCATAGGCATAGGCATCGGCCTTGGAATCTCGGGTTCCATGATTGGTATTGGTTCAACCGTAGGTGTGGTTTGAGCGGTACTTTGTGGGCTTGGAATTTGCTCCTTTTCGACCACCACCTCGGGTTCTTTCTCTTTTTCCTTCTCCATAGAAGTACTTGGACGAGAAATGGGTTCTTTGAAAGTTTTACCACTACGAGTAGTAATAACCTTCAATTCTCCTTTCGGGTTCACGATGGTATCACTAGGAAGACCACCCGAAGAAGAGGGCTTACACATGATAGCTTCAAACATTTTTCCCATTCGGTCTTCAAACTTAGATTTCCTAGCATCCGCTTTCAACAATTCTTGCTTAATCTCATGTTGACCTTGCTCCATTTTTTGTTGATTTTGTTGGAGTCGTTGAACATTTCCTTCCATTTTATTAGCATGAGTCTTAAGTTCATTAGCAAGTTTGTTTTTAAGCTCGTTTTTCAACTCGGATCTTAAGATAACCATTTCACGTTGCATATTGTCAAACTTTGCATCGTTTGCCTTAGCATAATTCAAAAATTCTCCTTGAAGATTTTTGGTGTGATCATTTTGAAAACCTTGTGTGGTAGTTTGAAAATCACGGTTTTGGTTTTGGTTAGAAATTTGCCCATTTCCACTTTGATAATTACCCTTGTTGTAATTCCTTTGATTTCCTTGATAATTACCACCTTGGTTGTTGTTTCGATAGTTATTAGCATTTTGATTTGGTGGAGCTTGATTTTGGCGGGAACCTTGACCGTTTTGGTTATAAGTTCCCGTGGCTATATAAGCACTCGAAGTGTTACCATCCGCGGTAATGCACTCGGAAAGATCATGAGCTCCACCACACGACAAACAACTCTTAGAAACCGCTTTAACCGAAGCGGAATTTGAAGCTTCTTGAGCTTTCCAATGGGACATAAGGTTAGCAAATCTATCAAAAAACCGATTTTCTTCATTTGCTTCATCATGTAAGGCATTAATGCTACGAGACGATGACGAGCCCAATTTGGCAACACTCGGTGTGTTACGAGGGCTATAAACCTTAGACCTATTTTCAATTATGACCAAAGCTTCCTCAACCGTTTTACACAAAAAATTACCACCCGCGGCGGCATTTAAATAATCTCTTTCATATCATTAAGTCCATTGTAAAACGTGTCGATTTGATGCAAGTCGGAAAAACCGTGATGAGGACATTCATGTAACATCTCCTTAAACCTATTCCAAGCCGTTGAAAAACTTTCATTTGATTCTTGTGAAAATTTAGAAATCTCATTTTTCAAATGCGTAGTCTTAGAGGGCGGAAAAAATTGGTTCACAAATTTCGAAACGAGATCCTTCCACGTCAATATAGAATTGGGTGGCTCTTTCTCTAACCAAATTTTAGCGGGCCCCACTAAGGAATACGGAAAAAGCATCATCTTAATCGAGTCATTCAGACATCCTTGAATTTGCACGTGGCGGTAAGACGATTGAATTGGCGGATATGGTTGTGAGGATTGTCCTTCTCATCACCACGGAATTTGTTGTTTTGGATCATCGACAACAAACCCGTTTTCACCTCAAAATTCTCCGCAAGGATAGCGGGAATCACAATAGCTTCTCCATAACCCTCGGTGGGTGCTTGAAGTAACTCCATCATAGTTCGATTCGCCATGGTTGGTGCTTCTCGTACAATGGGTTCGTCAATAGGAGACTCCTCACTAGAATGAGTTGGAGTGGGACTTTTGTTCTTTCGTCTACGTGCACGTTTTTCTTGATTACGAGTTAGCATAAACGTCACGTACAACGAGGGGACGAGCAAAGAAGATTCTTTTTGGTGTTTTGTATTTTTTAATTTTTTTATGGTTTTTGATGGTATTAACCTTTTGGAATTGGTGTAATGTATTAAGTAGACAAAAATCTACAAATCTCTTCCTTAATCAAATCTCTCGATTAAAGAAGCCTCAAGGAATGAAAACGATCACGTGAAGTGAACGCCTTCGATGACTTTAGAACGATGGTGGAACACCAAATCGTTCAAGAGGGTTTAATCAATAGAACCAAGAAAATACATATGATATGTAATAATACTTTGGGCGGCAAAACCCTCGATTAGCTCTCAAAATCAAATACTCACAAGCAAGCGGAGGAAAAGGCGGCGCGAAGCACTTAAGAGCCTTTTTCCTTTAGGTCGTGAAATACAACCGCCTTATACCCACCTTATAGTTTGTATTTTTCAAAATCGAGCTTCACAAAAGTATTTATCTATTTTTGCCTTTTTTTCTTTGGTTTGAGATTCGAATACAATGATTGGGTAATGACCTCCCAAGTCAAGGTTGTGATTTCTCACGTATTTGGAGTACTTGTGAATTTATTGTTCTACGTATACAATATAGTAATAGTATTCACACAAAAACCAAAAAACGATAATACGTATTAGCAGAGTGCTACTAATACAAATACTAATTATGGATATATAAAAACAACAATTGTTCAATCAAAACACAACACGCCTCCCCGGCAGCGGCGCCAAAAATGATTGTAGAGTTTTTGTACCCTTTAGGAAAAGGATGACAAAATAGTGGTAAGCGTTAAGTGTCGGTTTAGGAAAACCGAGCATTAATGACCCTTAAGAAAGTTCAAGTTCGTTTCCCAAGGAGGCACGTGTGTTGTGTGATGAATTGATTAATGTTTGTGATTATATTGAGAAAAGAAGAAAATAGAAATGGGGTGAGAAGAGAATGACGGTTACGAAGACGGATTAAACTAAGACGAAAAAGGCGATCACGTAAAACCGTAAATAGTGCAAAATTAAAATTATAACCTAAAAATTCCTAAAAACTACTAAAAATCCTCAGTATTATTCTAAGAGTTTACAAAAATCCAAACTAGCTAAAACCTTTTAATTAATTAGATAATGACTTTTTAATGCTAATTAAAGCCCTAAAAATCACAATTAATTATTAAAAAGCCCTAAACAAGATTTTAAAGTTTGTAAACCTCAAAAATAACCTAATTAAGCTAAAAAGTATTTTTAAAAATTTTAAAACCAAATGAAACTATTTTTAAACACTTAAAAACTATTAAAATCAATTAAAACTTAAATTAATCGTAGAAAATAATTGAAAAGCCCTAAAAATATTTGGAAAGTTACAAAATTCCTAATTAAGTGTCTACAATCTAGGAAAAATGTAAAAACTTAAAAAATCAAACTTTCAATTTTTAATAATAAAATAATATTTAAATAATCAAAAAAATTCAAAGTTTATAAAATAAATCTAAAAAATTACCAAAAATCTAGAATAATGTAACTAAGACAGAAATGCAATTAAAAGTTTCTAAAACCTATTTAATAATTTTATATTAAATTTTAAAGTTGGTTAAAAACCCTAAAATCAAATAAAATTAAAGATAAGACTTTTTGAAAACTTTAAGTGATGTAAAACTCAAATTACTTTAATGAAACCTAAAAACAATTTTTATAAAATTTTAAATCTACTTTATCTATTTTTAAGCTAATTAACCAAAACCGGGTAAAGAAAAATTAATAAAAAATAAATAGAGAAAAAGAAAAATCGAAACTTTGGCCAAAAAAATTCTAAGAGAGGTAACAAACCTAGGAAAAATACAAACTAGCTGAAAAGCTTAACCAATAAGCCTGTGATCGCTTATTTAGCTACGGCTTAATTTAGAAAAGCCCAAACAAAAACCCTTTATATATATTATGTATCCACCCTTGGTCAGTAAAACACCCAAGGGCAGGATGGTTAAGGCGTTTGTGTTGTGAGCTGTAGGTCTCGGGGTCGAGGCTGGCGTACCTTTTTTGAACTTTTATATATATTTTTTTTCTTTTTGGCTAAACTTCTTTCTGATGACACTTAAATCACACAAACACAAATTCCAATCCAATTTAACAAAGATTAATCCCAACAGAATCAAAATCGTGCCCAGTTTGCAACTTGCTTTTTTTTTGAAAAACACAAAGAAGAACTGTCGTATCTTCACTTGTGAAAATTAGAACAAGAGGGCATGTTCTGTGTGATTCAGTGGAGTTTGATGGATGATGGGGGCACCCCTATACTCAGTTGAGTATAGGGAGTCAGACTATGCACAAAATCAAGCAAGTAGCACACAAGTTTTACCACAAAATGCACAATAAAGTTGCTGATTTAACTATGCACAGGTCTGGGGGTATTTTCTGATGCAATTGACACAAAAAAATGATTTTTGAAGCCTCAAATCTTGCACCCAAAGATACCAACTAGCATACAAGTTATCACAAACCTTAAATTACCTATAATCTAACAACTTACCAGATTTGAAGTACAAATTTTCAGAAATCAGTCACTTGGGGGCACTTTACTGATTTGATGTTATAATGACAAATTTTACTTGCAAACTTGTATTAAACCCTACCAAATTGAAAACTAAGCACATGTATCACAAACTACCCACCTAAGAAGTGTTTTTAAACAGGTTTTATCCCAAATTCTTGTCACAAATCTTGGCTAAACCCTTATCCCAAACACCCCTTTAGTGACTGAAAATAGAATTTTTTTAACCAAATCAATTCAAATCATATTCAAACTGATTATACATTCTTTTTAACATGCATAACAATCACAAATCAGCATAAACAAACTACAAACTTACACTTTAAACAACTTTCAATCAATTTCATGCAAAATCACAATAATCTGAAAACTGAAAAAGGAACAAGGTGGTTACCTTGTGGGACCTACAATCCAGGTCCCACAATGGCTGCTAGCCATCTCCTAACAGACCCGGTTCTGTGCAGAACCTTGGACAAACAATCACAATGGAAACCTGCTAAGATCAAAATGGAAACAAGCAAAATATGCAATTTTCTGATTTTTGAAACTTTTTAAACCCTTTTCAAATACTTTCCTTAAACTCTTTTCCTTTCAAAAACACTTAAACAAACCCATACAATCCTGGAAAACCAGATTAGAACAAGTATTTTGCCCAAAAATTCACCCTTTTTCAGAAACCTTTTTTCTGAAAATTCAAAACACCAAGTGCTTACACAATATAGATGGAACTCAGAGTTCTAGCTCAAAACATTTACCAACTTTTAATAACTTATAAAAGGAATTACATTTACCAAATACCAACTTTATATTAATCAAAAAGGAATTACAAGATATTTTTTTTGCTAGAAAACTGGAACAAGGGTCATCACAAGTCGATGCCTCATTTTATACTAACAGAAAGAAGAGTCTAGAAAGACTAAAACCCTAACAAGAAAATTCCTATGTTGCCCTTGAAGTCTTGCTGATTTAAAAATGGTCAATGGTGCCATGTGATGCTTGTTGGATGCCAGGCTGTAAAAATGAATCTCCATCGTTCAATTTGTCTTTGGGACCAAGGAAACACATCCATCCACTTATTTGGTCGGGTTTTGGGGGTTTGGGTGAAAGTGACGCAGCAGGGGTGGTCCATTGTGGCCACATGGGTGTGTTGGTGAGTGAGATTAGGAATGGGTTTGGTTTAAGGTTAGATGAATTAGGGTTCTGGAGGTTTAGAGGGTAAAACCCTTTGTTTTGAGGGTTTAATAGATTAGGGTTTATGGTGTTCTTGAGCTGGGGATTAGGGGTGTAATTACTACAGTATTTGTTTTGGCGCCATGTTTTATTATTAATAAACTCGTTTAAAATCAAGTTTAATAATAATAAAGTTTGGTTAGTGGATTGATGATGTGGTGAGAGGTGGTGAGGTGGTGAGTTATTAGTGGATGGTGGGGGTGACGTGGTATGTTGATTGTTGGGGAAAGGTTCTGTTGTCTACTCACATTTAGTCCTTGCACTCCCAAAAACTTGTCATTCCATGTTTCAGCGGCTATATCTCAAATTCCCTTTATAAACAAGTTTACACTTTCATACTTTTGCCACAAGAATTTTGGCAAACTTGTTTAAAGGACTTTATATGTATTTTATGCATTCTTCAAGGGCTTTTCTTGTATTTTCTTGAAACTTAAGGACCATACTTGTAACTTTTAAGATTTACAAGGGTCAAAAGTGACAAGTCTTCAAAAGTTGAGGGACCAATCTTGCCAAATCTTCAAACTTCAAGGAATTCAATGGAAAATCATCGTTCGGGTCCGGTTCATTGTGCGGCTTCGTTTCCCGTGTTCGTTTTTTATTGATTCTTGTGATCTTTTTGTCTTTTCCTTAATATCCGTACCTAAAATACACAAGCAACAAACACGAGCATATATTTGGCAGTTTTAATGATATTTTATGCATTTTAAGCCCGATTTGGACGATGAGACTATGTATAAAAGCAGTCTCATCAGAATTACATGTGTTTTACTGGTTCTGTGTGTCATTAGCTAGTTATACTTAATCTGACATGTTTTATCGTTTTACTGTGTTATCTGCAGTTATTCTATTGTTGTGTAGAGTATTATGCATGTACTAGTGTATTATAATACTTGTATTGTAATACTAAGTAACTTTCTAAAAATAGCAGGTTTCCATAAATAGTAAGTTTCTAAAAATAGAAAGTTTACAAAAATAGTAAGTTTCCATAATTAGAAATAAGTTGGATTATTAATGTCACGTAAAGTTTAATTAGTAAAATACAAGTCATGGTTCAAGTATTATAGCTTATTACATAATTAACTTGGTTAATTTAATAAACTATACATTATAAGAATTTAATTAAAAATACCATGTTTTACTTAAATTAACTAAGTAATATACTTAGGTTATACGTGAAATATTAATTTTAATATTTAACCTAATTCACGCATTTAATTAAATTAATAGTCTAGAAAATAATTTAATTAATATATATTTTTTCTGATTTTAGTATTTTTCCGAACCCGAACCCGTGATTTAAAATTAAGCCCGAGCCCTTGTGAAAATATACGCTGAACCATAATAAGCCAAAACCCACAGCTCGTTAGTGGCTAGACTTAGCTAGCCGGCTACCACTGACGGCTGCAGTTCCCCCTACTTAGCCATTCGGCTAGCCACTGCTAGGCCAAATGGTCACACGGTTCCCCCTGTTTTTGTTACCCGAACCCACTGTCACGCAAAAGTCCCACCGAGACCTCTATAGGTCTCGGTTGACACTAAATCAAGCCAAAACCGAACCAAACCATACCCCGACCCTTAACCGGGGTTCCATGTCGTGTGCCCGAGTAACCCAAGCGAAGCCGAGACCTTAATTGGTCTCGATGGGGGTGCTAAAAACAAGTCGAGACCCTATGTGGTCTCGGTTGTGTCTCGGCCGAACAAACCCGAACCAAACAGCCCTTAATCATGATTTCTTGATTCACCCAACATGTTTTTATGATTTAAATCTTAGGTTTAATTACATGAAATCATAAAAAGAAAATAAAAAAAATAAAGATTAAAAAGGTTACCAATGCGTAGTCGTTTACGATTTATGATTACGAACACAAAAACGTAATATTCTTGAATCAAAATCAACAAACACCACTGTTGGTTGTTTTATATGGCCGGCGGCAGAGAGAGCAAGGAACCTACGGTTTCTTTGTTTTTCTTGTAAAAACTAATTATGATAAAAAGTTCCCTGATGTTTTCTTGTTATGGGTTTTAGTTGGGTCAAGGGGGCCGAACTCTTTCTTTTCTTTCTCCTTAGTCGCGGCACATAGTAGTCCCACAAGCAAAATCGTAGTTACGTTACAAAACATGTCGTGTATGTTTGTGTTTTATTTATAGTGAATTTTAGTTATCGTGATCGTGTCACATTTATAATATATTAAATGATCGTTATTTAATGTCGTGTCACGCGTAATGATATTATAAATGGAAAGTTTTATTTTTATCGTATTTTCATGTATTTTCGGTTCACGTGTACTGTTCATAGTATTTTAAAGCGGGTTTTACATGCCTCCTCTTCAGGAGTTGATGCATCCATCTCATGACTCAGATTATGCTTAACTTCCATAGGTTGATAACCTTTCTTGGAATTATGCATATTATACTTCTTCAAAATATTATCTATATAAGCATCTTGACTTAGACCAATTAACCGTCTTTTCCTATCTCGATAGATCTTAATTCCCAGAATGTATGCAACTTCTCCTAAATCCTTCATAGAAAAACATTTACCAAGATAATCCTTAACAGCTTTAAGTCTTGGAATGTTACTTCCCATGATTAATATGTCATCAACATATAGGACTAGGAATACTACATCACTCCCAATAGCTTTGCGATATACACATGGCTCATCGTGATTCTGAATAAATCCAAACTTTTTGATTTCTTCGTCAAATCTTTATTTCATTGATGTGATGGTTGCTTCAAACCACAATTGGATCTTTGAAGTTTGCACACATGTCCTGGATTCTCAGGATCAACATACCCTTTTGGTTGCTGCATATAGATGTCTTCATCTAAGCGACCATTCAAGAAGGCAGTTTTAACATGCATTTGCCATATCTCATAGTCATAGTATGCTGCTATAGATATGAGAACCTGATGTAGTGGTTTTCACACCTCTTTAAGAAAAGAGAGCAAAATAGGGCAAGTATTAAGTGTCGGTTTAGGAAAACCTAGCACTAATGACCAATATGGTTCAAAGTTCGTTTCCCAAGGAGGCTAGTGTGTTGTGTAGAGAGATGATTAATTATGTGATTATATTTATGAAGAAAGAAAATAGAAATGAGATTCGAAGAGAATGACGGTTACGATGACGATTTAAATTAAGACGAAAAGGTCGTACACGTAAAACCGTAAAAAGTACCAAAATTAAAAATTTACCCTAAAAATTCGTAGAAAATTGCAATAAATCCTAAATAATGTAATTAGAGTTTACAAGAAAATCAAAAATCACTCAAACCTTTTATTTAATTAAATAATAATTTTTTAATGCTAATTAAAGCCCAAAAAATCAATTTAATTAACAAAAAGCCCAAAATGAGATTTTTTTCAATTGTAAACCTCTAAAATGATCTAACTTAAATTAAAACTATTTTTGAAAATTTTAAAACTAATAAAAACTATTTAAAAACAATTAAAAACTATTAAAACTTAAAATAATGATAAAATTTAATGTAAGGACAATAAAAATATTCTAAAAGTTGTAAAATTCCTAACTTAATGTTTTTAACCTAAGAAAAATATAAAAACATGAAAAATCTAAGTTTTAATTTTTAATAATAAAATAATAATAAAATAATGTTAAAAATCTAAAATTTATAAAAAATTCTAAAAAGTTGCAAACTAGTTTATTTTAACCTAATTAAACAGAAAATGAACTTGAAATACCAAAAATGCCCCTATTGGGCCTTCAAATGGGCCAAATACCCAAACAGATCCTTAATGGGCTTAATATTGGGCCCAATAAGAAAACGTCCTCAGAAATGGCCCAAAAGCTCCAGTCAAGCTTAAAATCTGATTTTAAACACAATTTTCCAAAGGCCCAAAAGCTGAAAATGAGCTTAAGCTAGCTTATTTCAAAACAGCTTATTCTTAATGGGCTTTTTGGCCCATTAAGCTATAAGCTGATGCCATAAGCTAAGATTTTACCCACGTCCTTCTCTTGACCTAATTAAGCTATTTGCAAAAAGAAACTTGAAATAAGCTCAAGGAATAAGCCTGAAATAAGCCAAAGCCCTCTTCACAAAATGACAAAATAGTCGTTTTTGAGTTCTAGACTATTTCAAGAGCTGATTCAAGTTGCAATAAGTCACAAATGGCTTAAATAAGCTTAATCAACAAAAAGATTTCCAATAATCACACTTAATAAGAAGAAATAAGCAATAAGCTAATTTTGAAAAAGACAAAATAGTCGTTTTCTAACAAAAACTTAAAACCAAAAGCTAAAAACTTCTAGAATCACTTATAAGCTCAAAAGATTAAGACCTATTACAAAAAATAAGTTGTTGCACATTGGAATAAGCTAAAATGACTTATTAATAAGCTGAACACAAAATATAACTAGCAGTGGCTAGAAGCAGGGGAAAGGAGTTCCCACTGCCTTGGCTTTTTGACTTGGCTTTTTAGAGAGTTTCACTTGGTATTTTTGGACAATCAAGGCACCCTTGTGATCAGTGAATCACAAGGAGTCAATAGCAAGCAAATAATCACAAAATCACCCAGCCAATCAGTGCAGTTAATTCAATCTATGCCCAAATGTGTTCCAGATAAGTAATAAGCAGGTTTGATGACAATAAGCTACTTTTAAGCTAGTAAAAGCTAACCACAAGCCACCAAATGCATACACAAGCTCAAAACAACTTATAGTAACACATATTAACACATTTCATGCAACAAATCCGACAAATGAACAAGATCTAAGCACATGCAGTTACTGATGAACAATGAAGAACACAAGAACAAAGTTTGCTGATCTACTTGACACAAAATCCAAATTCAAGGCCTCAGATCTATCACATATGTTGCATTAACAATGATTCAACACTTGTTAGTCGTAGGTTAACATGAAAACTAGGTGTGCACAAGATTTCAGAGCAAAACAACAGATTTTCAAGATTTCATGGCCACTTGTTTGATTTAGTGATTCAAGGCACAAAACTTGCATATATCAGAACACTAATACCTCAATATCAGATACACACTCAAACAATACCACAATTCCAACTCAAAATCACACAAACTTGAACAACAAGTCAACCCCAAACATCCTTTAAACTTTTTAAACTTAAAAGTAAAAGTCTTCTCAAGATTGATTTAAGCCCAGTTTAGCATCATAACATACCATAAGTGAATCAAGAACCAATTTTTAGGCATAAAAACACACTTATACCAGCAAAATCTCAAAATCACATAAAATCAAATATTAGTCAGAAAGATGAAGTTTTGAGAATACAAACCTCCAAGATGTACATCCACACCTTGGAATCAAAGAGCTGAGGTGCTAGCAAGAACAAGCACCAGCTTCCCCCTGCTAAGAACAACAAACAGGCCTAGCCAAAGGCTTGAGCCTAGGTTAGCACAAATCAAGTAAAATGGGTGACAAAAGGGTCAAGTCTTTGCAACACTTAGGCTCTCACAAGCCTTGTACCTTTCCTTAAGGCCTCACCACCCCTTAATCAACCAAGATTAGGAGGCTATGATCACCCTTAAGTTCAATCTACAAGCTGTTGAACCAAAAGTACTTAGCAAACCACTTGACTGGTTTTTGTTATAAAAACGTATAACCAAACTCCAATATTGCTCAAGCTAGTTGATTTGTGACTTATGTCACTTAAAGAAACACCTCAATGAATAATCCTCACCAAAGCACATGCCAAATTCTTGAACTCAGTCAAGAACAAAGGGACTCAAAGGCATATAGGCTATCTTGGACTTGTTCAAGGTTTTGTTTAAGTACAAAAACGTTACAATACAACTACTTAACACAATAATTATCAATGGAACTCAGTTTCAATCACAAAACAATACCACAATTCTATTAATTTCATAAAAATGGATTTACAAGGCTTGACAAAGTAAAACTGAGAATAAGGATAAAAGTTGTAAACTAATGCCTTTATATAGGCTACATGGAACCTAGAAATGAAGGAAAAAACTTAAAAACCCTAGTGGTAAACTTCTAGAATAGACCTTGAGGTGTTTGAATATTTTGTTGGCATGTGAAGTTCCTTGGACGTTTGTGGAGATGCCAGTGGTGAAAGAATGATCAAAGGGCTCAAAACAAGCTTAGGATTGAAGCTTCATTGTGGATGGTTGATTCCATGCCTAGTTTGTCTTCTTCCCAAAATAACGTGTAGCAAGGTTGAAGCATGTGAGCCTTGGGGTGATGTGGCAAGATGTTTAAAGGTGGGTTTAGGATTAGTACCACCTTAATCTTAAATTTGGAGGGATTTAGTGTTTAATTTCAAGTAATGAACAAATCCCTAATTGTGTTCATAGGATGAATAGTTGTGGTTTTGATCCGGTTTAGGATTTAAAAAGGTGTTAGGCGCCATAATTAGTTAACTAATGATATTAGTAAAAAAATCTGGTGAGTGGATATGTGAGGTGGCAGCAGAGTGAGTTTTGATTGGTTGTAGGGATTGAGTGGGTGAGGTGGCACCATGTGATTAGTCTAGGTATCTTAGGTTGTCTAGGAAGGTTTAGTCCCTTGTTTTCTTTTCACTTTTCAATTCAGTTTAAACTAGGCAAAATCTGAATTCCTTTGTTATCCAAGTTTCAATCTTCACACTTTTGCCCCAAATACTTTTCCAAAGTATTTTCAGGGGTATTTCTTACCATTTGTTGATTCTTGAAGGGCTGTTTTGGCATTTTATTCAAAGATGATGGTATTGACTTGTATTGTTGACTTTGTGGAGGACTGAAATTGACATGTCTTGATTGTTGAGGGACCATTCTTGCCAATTCTTCCAAGTTAAGGGTCCTTTTTGTAAATTTGACAAACTTTAAGGACCAATCTTGTAATTATGAATAAACAAGGGTTTAAAGTGTCAATTATTTAATATTGGAGGACCCTTCTTGTATAATCTTCAAATCTTCAAGGTTTATTCTTGGAAAATCATCACTTGGGTCCGGTTCATTGTGCGGCTTCTTTTCCCGTGTTCGTTTTTCTTTGTTCTTTGTGATCTTTTGTCATTTCCTCAATACCCGTACCTAAAATACACAAGTAACAAACACAGGCATATATTTGGGTATTTTGATGATATTTAATGTATTTTATGCCCAATTTGGACGATGAGACTATGTATAAAATCAGTCTCATCACTCCGCCATACTAAACCATTGCCGTGCCCTCACGCAATGCTAGAATAAAGTATCGTAGCATCTCCAAATTTCATTTTTATTCACTTTTATTTAACGATAAACTAGCTACACTACTACTATTACTTCTACTTGCGTTTTTAGACATAATGTATGATTTTCATCGCAAAATGGGACGTTTAGGTTCATAGAATAAGAACACGTGAATGCTTCGTTAGAAATAATTTCGTCGTCCTCGATTTTCACCCCAATTCCATGCCAAGCGTACAACGAGATCATTGTCATTATAAGTTAGTAATGCTAACACTACTCATATGCCCTAATCACGTACTTATCCTCCCATTTTCCTAAGTTGTATCTCTTATATTTTATTATGTCTTGAATGTTTCGCGAGGATACATTGTTTGACTTATGCGATGATAGAGATTTAGGTCTAAAAATAGAGTCCTAACAGTGTAACCAAGATCATCAAATCAATAACCCCTCCTAATAGACAACGATGTCAAAAAATTAAGTCAACAAGAAGGATCGATAAACATGGTTTTATAATAGTTTTGAACATGAGACTTATTACCAAGACTTTTATACGCCCCCAAACGGAAGGGCCTTATTATCATAGGTTTACCTCCATCTTTTATTGAACTTCTCCATGAAGCTTTTATTATGACTTTGGTCTTGCCTTGCCTTTTATTATCCACCTCATCGGTGGTTTTATTAGCCAAAGACGTATATCCTCATGCTAAAGCGAATTTTGGATCTTTAAAGCTTCAAAGATTAAGGCTTGATTCACTTTCAATTTTGCATAAATTTTTCGGCCTTGTGAGCTTCAAATCGTTTGCTTGATTTAGGTGAGCACTTGAAATCTTATTATTGGGTGAAGCTTTCGATCATACGGGTGCCAATACTTCAAAACCGTGACGCTGGCGATACCTTAATGTCTTCCCAATTTAATTACATGGAAGCTACTAGAAAATACTAGAAACCCAACAATCAAGATAAAACTCTAATTCAATATTTATTAAGCAAAAAATATTTACAAGTGAAGGGAGAATAAGCAAACAACGAGAACACATGAGTTTTTGAAAGAATACGAGTACTCTACGTTTAGCACAGTAACTTATAATTAACTCTATCATTTCTCGTCTTCATTTAAGAGACTTAGCCTAATGTAAAGTTAAGTAATCGAAGCTAAGTGCTCAACACACACGGTCGAGTCAAAAATTACTCTTATTCTCGCCATCGGAAAATCTACATTCGTGTCTTCAAACACATATCAAACATGAGAAAAATTTTATTATATTTTTAGCCTTATTTTGCAACAAAACGATAAACAAAAAGATAAACTTTGGAAAGCGTGAAGTTTTGGCAAGGCAAGTATCTATTGACCCCCATACTAAAGTTAAACATTGTCCTCAATGTTTCGAGTCTAGGGGTGCAAACACCCCCATACTAGAGACGTAGTCGAATGCCTAATCTAGCATGGAAAGGGTGTAACCGTTAAATTTAAAGCCGTCTATGAAGTGTGCTATAAACCTAAGGTTAGAACATCAAAGGATATATCATGGATATTGAGAAAGTCTTCAAAGCAAACGATCGAGTGCTCCCATAAAACGAACACGAGAGGCTCCAATCGTGAAGATCATGATCTAAAAACCACAATGCACAAACAACCACGGAACAAAGGTTGGAAGGGCACAAATCCCCTCACATTAAACTAATTAGAAAGCAATAATATATACATGGATAAGCATGGGTATCCCCCACGAGGCACCTTGTTTTTGATAACCGAGTCAAAAGCTCGACTCGAATCCCCCATAAATGTGATCATTTAGGGATAATCATGGTATGGTCAATTTTTGGTGGGACTTACATGTAATAAAGGCCCAAAAACAACCGGTATTTAAGGACTAAGTCCTTTGATGATGCAAAATACTGGGATCGAAGATGGCGTTTTCGTTTTCATTGGATAAACAAATCAACGGCACTTCATCATGCGTCAACACGAACCCAAAGGGTTTGAAGAAAATAGGTGAAAAGAAATAGAAGGGTGGGACAATGGGTAAGTCACAAAAACCATGAGCTACTCGAGGTAGACTCGCACCAATAAAATAGAAAGATTTTCCATTTATTGCATCGGTGGAAGACCGAGATTTCTTTTTATAAGCAATTCTGGGATCAGATATATCGTCCTCGGTGGAGAAAGGGATGGGAACATAAGGGGCTTCCCCCACACTAGGTCCACACAAAGCATCGTCAAAAGGAGAAGACGAGCTTGTAGCACTCAAAACACGAGGTGATGACGGAGTTAGCATTGTAGAAAAATCTTTTAAATCCAATTTAAATTTTTTTCCTTTTTCATCTTTTAAACTCTCCTTATGAAAACCCGACTTGATTATGTCAAAAATATTTGGTGTTTCTAAAGTAATGTTAGTCACACTAAAAATTCTCACATTTGAAAACTGTTTTGGTTTTGGTGGTGGTAAGTTCTTAAAACGTTTGTCAACAAAGAAACGTAGGCTTAACACTCTTAACCTGCACCGGCGGAGGGGACAGAAAATCGTTTTTATCATCAACTCCTAAAACTCTCTTTGAAATCCTTTTGCAAATTTTCTTGATGGGATTAACATTGTTCAAAGACGTGATAGAATACACATGAGAAAGCGTGGAGTTTTGAGTTGCATTTATGACGAGTTCTTCCTCATTGAAACGTAGAGTGATTTTCCTAGCATGCACATCGATAAGTGCTCTCGAAGTATCCAAAAATGATCGACCTAAAATTAGAGGAACTTTAGGATCGATGGGAATGTCAACAACGATAAAGTCTACGGGATAGTAGAATTTCCCAACTTTCAAGAAGACGTCCTCGGCTACTCCACAAGCTAGAATCGTAGAATGATCGGCCATCTCGATTGACATTCTTGAAGGAGTGAGATTAGGAAGATTGAGCGACTTAAAAATCTCAAGAGGCATCAAATTTATACTAGCACCAAGATCGGCCAAGGCGTAGCATTCCTCCATATCTTGTATTGCACATGGGATTAAAAATTTACCGGGATCACCGACTTTTTGAGGTATGCGGCTAAGAAAAACCGAAGAACAACTAGACGACTTTTGTAATTTTTCTTTGTTATTCAACATACTTTTGAAGTTTGCGGCAAATCGAGGCATCATGACCAAGGCGTCGGCAAAACTTATATTAAAATGCAAGTCATGAAACATTTTCATAAAAATTTCAAATTGATAATTATTTCGTTCTTGTGCCTTTTCCTTGTTTCGTCTTGAAGGGTAAGGTAAGGGTGGTGTGGGTTGGGGCATAGGCAACAGCCTTGGAATCTCGGGTTCCACTATTGGTATTGGTTCAACCGTAGGTGTGGTTTGAGCGGTACTTCGTGGGCTTGGAATTTGCTCCTTTTCTACCACCACCTCGGGTTCTTTCTCTTTTTCCTTCTCCGTAGAAATACTTGGACGAGAAATGGGTTCTTTGATAGTTTTACCACTACGAGTAGTAATAACCTTCAATTCTCCTTTCGGGTTTACGATGGTATCACTAGGAAGACCACCCGAAGAAGAAGGTTTACGCATGATAGCTTCAAACATTTTTCCCATCCGATCTTCAAACTTAGATTGCCTAGCATCCGCTTTTAACAACTCTTGCTTAATTTCATGTTGACCTTGCTCCATTTTTTGTTGATTTTGTTGGAGACGTTGAACATTTCCTTCCATTTTATTAGCATGAGTCTTAAGTTCATTAGCAAGTTCGTTTTTAAGCTCGTTTTTCAACTCGGATCTTAAGCTAACCATCTCACCTTGCATATTATCAAACTTAGCATCGTTTGCTTTAGCATAATTCAAAAATTCTCCTTGAAGATTTTTGGTGTGATCATTTTGAAAACCTTGTGTAGTAGTTTGAAAATCACGGTTTTGGTTTTGGTTTGAAATTTTCCCATTTCCACTTTGATAATTACCCTTATTGAAGTTACGTTGAGCACCATTTTAATTGTTTCGATAGTTGTTAGCATTTTGATTTTGTGGAGCTTGATTTTGGCGGGAACCTTGACCGTTTTGGTTATACGTTCCCGTGGCCACATAAGCATTCGAAGTGTTACCATCCGTGGTAATGCACTCGGAAAAATCATGAGCTCCACCACAAGAAATACAACTCTTGGCAACCGCTTCAACCGAAGCGGAATTCAACGCATCTTGTGCTTTCCAATGAGTCATAAGAGTCGAAAACCTATCGAAAAACCGATTTTACTCATTTGCTTCATCTTGCAAGGCACTCATATTACGAGACGACGATGAACCTATAGTGGCAACACTCGGTGTGTTACGAGGGCTATAAACTTTAGACCTATTCTCAATGATTTTCAAAGCCTCATCGATCGTTTTGCACAAAACATTACCACCCGCGGCGGCATTTAAATAATCTCGTTCATGATCATTAAGCCCATTATAAAAAGTGTCAATTTGATGCAATTCGGAAAAATTATGGTGTGGACATTCATGTAACATTTCTTTAAACCTTTCCCAAGACATTGAAAAACTTTCATTAGACCTTTGAGTAAATCGTGAAATCTAGTTTTTCAAATGTGTTGTTTTAGATGGTGGAAAATTGATTCACAAACTTAGAAACGAGATCACCCCACGTCAAAATCGAATTTGGGGGTTCTTTCTCGAGCCATATCTTGGCGGGTCCATCTAACGAGTGTGGAAACAACATCATCTTAATGGCATCGTGTGGTACATCCTTAAACTTGCTTGTCGCGGTGAGACGATTGAATTGCCTAATGTGATAATGTGGGTTGTCTTTTTCGTGTCCGCGAAACTTGTTGGCTTGAAGCATAGACATTAAACCCGTCTTGATCTCAAAGTTCTCCGCAAGGATGGCGGGAATCACAATGGCCTCTCCAAAACCCTCGGTGGGTGCTTGAAGCAACTCCATCATAGTACGATTAGCCATGATAACTTCTTGTTCTACAATAAGTTCCTCACTTGGAGTCTCTTCACTAGAAAGATTAGGAGTAGGTGTTGCCTCCTTTCAGTTTCTACGTTTACGTGCACGTCTTGCTTGATTACGAGTTTGCATAAACGTCACGTACAACGTGGAGATGAGCAAAGAAGATTCTTTTGGTGTTTTTAACTTTTTCAATTTTTTTGGATTATTTATTGTTTTTACTTTTTTTATTTTGGAATTGTATTAGGTAGACAAAAATCTACAAATCTCCTCCTTAATCAAATCTCTTGATTAAAGAATCCTCAAGGAATGAAAACGATCACGTGAAGTGAACGCCTTCGATGACTTTAGAACGTTGGTGGAACAACAAAACGTTCAAGAGGGTTTAATCAAATGAAACCAAGAAAGTATATATGATACTTAGTAATACTTTAGGCGGCAAAATCCTCGATTAGCTTTCAATCTCAAAATACTCACAAGCAAGCGGGGAAACGAGGCGGCGCGAAGCACTTAAGAGCCTTTTTCCTTAGGGTATATTTTATAATACCCGCCTTATACCCACCTTATAGTTTGTATTTTTCAAAATCGAGCTTCACGAAAGTATTTATCTATTTTTTCCTTTTCTTTCTTGTTTGAGATTCGAATACAATGATTGAGTAATGACCTCCCAAACAAGGTTGTGTTTTCACACTTTTGGAGTACTTGTAAATTTATTGTTCTGCGTATACAATATAGTAATAGTATTCACACAAAAAACAAAAAACCGATAATACGTATTAGTAGAGTGCTACTAATACAAATAGATATTATGGCTATATAAAAACAACAATTTCCAAATCAAAATACAACACGCCTCCCCGGCAGCGGCACCAAAACTGATGTAGCGGTTTTCACACCTCTTTGGGAAAAGAGAGCAAAATAGGGCAAGTATTAAGTGTCGGTTTAGGAAAACCAAGCACTAATGACCAATGTGGTTCAAAGTTCGTTTCCCAAGGAGGCTAGTGTGTTGTGTAGAGAGATGATTAATTATGTGATTATATTTATGAAGAAAGAAAATAGAAATGAGATTAGAAGAGAATGACGGTTACGATGACGATTTAAATTAAGACGAAAAGGTCGTACACGTAAAACCATAAAAAGTCCCAAAATTAAAAATTTACCCTAAAAATTCCTAGAAAATTGCAATAAATCCTAAATAATGTAATTAGAGTTTACAAAAAAATCAAAAATCACTCAAACCTTTTAATTAAATAATAATTTTTTAATGCTAATTAAAGCCCAAAAAATCAATTTAATTAACAAAAAGCCCAAAATGAGATTTTTTTCAATTGTAAACCTTTAAAATGACCTAACTTAATTTAAAACTATTTTTGAAAATTTTAAAATTAATAAAATCTATTTAAAAACAATTAAAAACTATTAAAACTTAAATAATGATAAAAATTAATCTAAGGACAATAAAAATATTCTAAAAGTTGTAAAATTCCCAACTTAATGTTTAACCTAAGAAAAATATAAAAACTTGAAAAATCTAAATTTTAATTTTTAATAATAAAATAATAATAAAATAATATTAAAAATCCAAAATTTATAAAAAATTCATAAAAGTTACAAACTAGTTTATTTCAACCTAATTAAACAGAAAATGAACTTGAAATACCAAAAATGCCCCTATTGGGCCTTCAAATGGGCAAAATACCCAAACAGATCCTTAATGGGCTTAATATTGGGCCAAATAAGAAAAAGTCCTCAGAAATGGCCCAAAAGCTCCAGTCAAGCTTAAAATCTGATTTTAAACACAATTTTCCAAAGGCCCAAAAGCTGAAAATGAGCTTAAGCTAGCTTATTTCAAAACAGCTTATTCTTAATGTGCTTTTTGGCCCATTAAGCTAAAACTGATGCCATAGGCTAAGATTTTACCCACGTCGTTCTCTTGACCTAATTAAGCTATTTGCAAAAAGAAACTTGAAATACGCTCAAGGAATAAGCCTGAAATAAGCCAAAGCCCTCTTCACAAAACGACAATATAGTCGTTTTTTAGTTCTAGACTATTTCAAGAGCTGATTCAAGTTGCAATAAGTCACAAATGGCTTAACTAAGCTTAATCAACAAAAAGATTTCCAATAAGCACACCTAATAAGCAGAAATAAGCAATAAGCTAATTTTGAAAAAGATAAAATAGTCGTTTTCTAACAAAAACTTAAAACCAAAAGCTGAAAACTTCCAGAATCACTTATATGCTCAAAAGATTAAGACCTATTACAAAAAATAAGTTGTTGCACATTGGAATAAGCTAAAATGACTTATTAATAAGCTGAACACAAAATATAACTAGCAGTGGCTAGAAGCAGGGGAAAGGAGTTCCCACTGCCTTGACTTTTTGACTTGGCTTTTTAGAGAGTTTCACTTGGTATTTTTGGACAATCAAGGCACCCTTGTGATCAGTGAATCACAAGGAGTCAACAGCAAGCAAATAATCACAAAATCACCCAGCCAATCAGTGCAGTTAATTCAATCTATGCCCAGATGTGTTCCATACAAGTAATAAGCATGTCTGATGACAATAAGCTACTTTTAAGCTATTAAAAGCTAACTAATACTCGGGCTTTTACACCAAGTATGAAAAGTTTATCGTCCGATCTCTTCGAATTGATTCCCAGTCTAAAGTGCGACTCAATTGTCTTTTGGTGAACAAGAGAATGGTTTGGTTTGGTTATCTAATTTAAACTACAAGCAAGTATGAAAATGTCGTTGAGCGAAATTAAAGCGTTTAAATATTAAACTAAAATCTATTTAGAAAGACTCTATGTAAAACTTTAAAACTTAAAAAATATGTTCTATCGGAATGTTGCAAATCATTTCTATCGGAATGCACCAAAGTCAAAACCATCGGAATAAATATCAAAACAAATCATCGGAATATTCATATGAATACCCATCGGAATAATTAAGGTCAAATCTGTCAGAATGCACTGTGGTCGCAATATCCAGATCGGAATATTTTAGATCGGAATATAAACTCAATCCTCTCAGTCGCAATGATGTCGATCGGAATGTTGCAAATCTGTCGGAATGTTGTAAAGTAAAATGTGGCAGAGTTTCGTCTTAGCAAGGACCTTAGTCCCGTCGGAATATGCGATCGCAATAAGCGATCTCAATCCCAGATCAAAATAAGGGGGAAATGATCAACTATCGCAAAGTAAAACCACAATGGGTTATTGCGATAAACACAAGCAGCCGTCGGAATGTCTGAATCCCTAGTATTGCGATGGAATGCAATATTAATCCGAAATTGATGGTAAGCTGAAAACTCAATAAGCACGTATAATAAGCTACTTTATCCAAATCTTAAACAACTCAAAAAGCTAGAATTTGACAACTTTTAAAACATAAAAGATCATAAACTTTATTAAAGGAACTTTAAAGTGACAAAAACCTTTGAGAAATCCGAAAACCAATAAGCTAAACTTGAAATAAGCCAATAAGCATTAAGAGCTTACAGCTTATACGTGTAAGAGCTTATGTGTGAACAATGAAGATTAACCTTTAATCACGAAAACATCAAATTAAACGAATGAAGTATGCAATTCGGATCAAAAGATAAAGTAAACCAAGAAATGTAAAAGGAGATTAAAGAACTTAAAACTTAACTTGAACTTGATTAATGGAATCCAAAATACAAAGAGCTTAAATTTGAAAGATTAAAAGAAAGAAAAGATGAAAGACTTAGTGAGAGAAAGTTTAGAACTTTCTCTCTCTAAAAATAAGAAAGGGAAAATTAAAAGTGCAACTAGCTAACCACCCTCCTAATGTGATTAAGAGGGTATTTATAGGGATATGGGAAGTGCATGTGTGGTGCTTCATTCTTTCTTTTCTTCTCGACTCGATTTAATTCTTTGTCTTTTCTCGACGTCGTCTCGGGATTTGAACTTGTCTTAATAATTTTCTTCTTTAATTTAGACTTAAGTTCTTTGACTTCATTAAACTTCCGTCTTTAGACTTTTTCTTCGATGAATCTTCAGAATAGGTCTTGGACATCCGTTCTTTAAGCACTCTTGATCTCTTAACTTCGTCTTTTCTCGTTTTTCTTTGATAAAAGCCCGTGAAAGCCCGTGTTTTCTTCCTTTTTCATCTTTTGGTCCTAAGACACAATAAAAACACAAACCACGCATAATTCCGACTTATACGACATAAAATACACGTTTTGGTCTTGTTATTATTGGAAATAAATGGTAAAAGGATAAGTGTTTTCACACTTATTAAATCCCCTACACTTGACCATTGCAATGTCCTCATGAAATGCATTAATTTTAAAGCACGGTTTACATTTTTCATCATAGATAACCCACTTGGCCTTTATTAGATACTAAACACTAAGAAAACTTTAAAGAACAAAACAAGTAGAGAAATCGAAGACTTACATTGGGTTTTTGGTTGTCATGATGTTCATCATTCTCAAGTTTCACGTTCCCCATACCAAGCTTAAAAACGAGATCATTATTCTTATAAGTTAGCAAACTAACACGAATTCATGTGGGCCAATTATTTACTTAGACTCCCTTATTCCTAGGTGTATCTCTTATATTTTATTTTTGTCTTGAATGATCACGAGGATGCATTGTTTGACTTATTTCGATAGTTATTTAGGCCGAAAATAAAGTGGACGATTTAATCAATAGTTAGCTAAAGGACAAAATCTTTTAAAACTGCTTCTCTGGACCTCGTAAAGTTCATATCTTGGCATAACTTGCTTCACGATTTGAGACCTTTCTCGGACCGATATTTGGCAGCGACTTCATACTTCAAATCTTTGAGAGACGTTCTTGAAATTATGGTCTTCTCTTCATAATAGGAATTTCTTCACTTGAAGTTTTGAGAGATTCTTCATATTTGGACCACGACTTCTTCATTTTTCTCCAATATTTATTTTGGACTTCGATATACAACGAGCCGCCTCTTTTTAGGACTTAGATCTATTTATCCTCATACCTTGTTAGGGCCTTTTTGGATAGACTTCTCCATGATCTTTTGGGGAGTATTTGCTTTTCGTCGTGTGTCTCGATCCTTCATATTGATTTTTGATAAATGATTCTTCACATCACATTTGGATCTTTAGCAACAAAATGTAGCCCTCATGCCTTGTTAGGGCCTTTTCAGACTTGCCAATCTTCGCATCCCGCTTCAATAAGTTATGCCTTGGCTATGAACTCTAATTAATACCAAGCAACTTTTAAACGATCTTGGGCTAGAAGCTAAGTAACTTTTTAAATCGTATAACCTTATTTATTGCAGATAAATTTATTAACAAGCGATGGGAGAATAGGCTCATAATTAACTCACATAAATTCACGAAGAATCCCAAACTTATAATTGACTCTATCATCTCTCGTTCTCCACAATTTAAAATCTCAAGGAATGAGACTCGTGGATGCTTAGCCTATTAAATCAAAGTTTTGGGTTTTCGAGTCGTCTATAGGATCTTGCAAACTCTTAGACTTTTTCAAGTTTAGAAATCGCATTTTAAAGTTCCCTTGATAAACAACTCTCTAGGATCAATTATAGGAGCTTGCGAAAAGTTCTTGTTCTTAATCCGTGAGAGTTAAGACTTTCGCGTTTTAAAGCTCCCTATATAAAAGCCTAGCAAAACTTGACTTAAACACGTTAAGGATACTAGCTAGAGTAAACTTGGATAAGTAAACTCGGGTTGAGTCAAAATATTCACGACTTTGAGAAATTTAAAACCACTTTATTGAAAATTTATTCTAGCAAGGAAAGAAAATAACCATAACAAAGGAAAATACAACTATACAACATGGCCAAAATAGATTAAAAATTTTGAAAAATGTCGAAAAATCAAATTTTCCGGTTAAAATGAGGACAAATTCATGGAAAAGACCACTTACTTCGATAGAAGTCCCCCTACACTTGATATAAACATTATACTCAATGTTTAAGCATGTGGGAGTAAACTCCCCTACACTTAGGACATTGTGCACTTTGTTTAAATTTTGCTAAGGGAAAGACAACTATAGTGATTTCAATGTGCACATATAAGATATGAAAAATTGAATCACGAGAGTTTAGGATAGAACCGGGAAGAGGGGTACACGCGATCACGGTTCGTCAAAAGTCATCAAGGTGCACTTTGAAGCTTGAATCCGTGCACAGAATAAGAAACAAGACAACCAACACATACGGGGCTCCCCCTACACTTATTATGAAAGCAGTAAAGGATAGATCACAGGTTGCCTCCCGAGAAGCGCTTGTTTTTTATAACCGAGTCACGAGCCTGACTCGACCCAAATTTAGTTCATGGGAAACGTGGTGAGGGATGGAATCATCTCATGAGAGATGTCCTCACCAAAGTACAGCTTCAAACGCTGGCCATTCACCTTGAAATTAGGCCCATTTGGTTGAGAAAGCTCAATGGTGCCATATGGAAAGACTTTGGTGACGGTGAATGGACCAGACCAGCGGCTCTTCAACTTACCTGAGAAGATCTTCAATCGAGAGTTAAAAAGTAAGACTTGATCACCAACGTGGAACTCTCGGTTCTTAATTCTTACGTCATGAATGATCTTGGTATTCTCCTTGTAGATCAGTGAGTTCTCGTAAGCTTCATTCCTCAGTTCATTAAGCTCGTTGAGTTGAATCTTGCGAAGATCACCGGCTTTGTTGATGTCAAAGTTAGCCCACTTCAAGGCCGAGTACGCCTTATGTTCTAGCTCGATGGGGAGGTGTCATGCTTTCCCGTACACAAGACGATAAGGTGTACAACCAATTGGGGTCTTATAAGCTGTACGGAAAGCCCGCAGAGCATCATCTAACTTATCGGCCCACGCGACACGATGCTCTCCCACAGTACGTTCCAGAATTCGCTTCAATCCACGGATGGAAATCTTGGCGTGCCCATTGGTTTGGGGATGATAGGCGGTGGAAATACGATGATTGACACCATACTTAGCCATGACTCTTGCAAAAATGATCATTGCAAAAATGAGTCCCGCGGTCACTGATTATAGCACGAGGAACACCGAATCGAGCAAACAGCTGTTTCAAAAAGTTCACAACCACCCTCGCATCATTCGTTGGGAGAGCCTTAGCTTCAACCCATTTAGAAACGTAGTCAACGGCTACGAGGATGTACTTGTTCCCTTTGGATGATGGAAATGGCCCCATAAATTCGATGCCCCATACGTCAAAGATTTCACATTCTTGTATGAAATTTTGAGGCATCTCATCTTTATGTGTAATCTTGCCTTGTCTTTGGCAAGCATCACAATGCTTAACCATTTCGTGAGCGTCACGATAAATGGTGGGCAAATAGAATCCTGAGTCAAACACTTTCTTAGCGGTATAGTTGGGACCAAAGTGACCACTGGTGGGTCCTTTATGGCAAGCATCAAGGATTTGCAAAGCTGCCGGTCCATCAACACATCGACGAATGATCAGATCAGCATATTATTTGAATAGATAAGGGTCATCCCAGAAGTAAGTCTTAACATCTTTAAAGAACTTCTTCTTTTCTTGGGATATTAACCCTTTGATGAGAATACCACCCGCTAAGTAGTTTGAAATGTCCGCAAACCACGGGGTGTCATCAAGATTAGACTGAATAGACATTAAGGTCTCAAGGGGAAAAGAGTCATTGATCTCTTGGTTTGGATGATCCCCTTGATACGAATCCTCAAGTCTACTCAGATGATCCGCTGCTAGGTTTTCAGCTCCCTTTTTGTCACGAATTTCAATGTTGAATTCTTGAAGGAGCAAAACCCAATGAAGAAGTCTTGGCTTAGAATCTTGCTTATTCAACATGTACTTCAACGCGGAATGGTCGGTATACACGATGGTGGTGGAAAGGACAAGATAGGGGTGAAATTTTTCAAAAGCATACACTACAGCTAAAAGCTCTTTTTCGGTAGTGGTATAATGCAATTGAGCCCCCGTCATTGTCTTGCTAGCATAATGGGTTGGTTGGAATTGTTTGTTCACTCTTTGGCCCAAAACCGATCCAATAGCAAAGTCTCTAGCATCGCACATCAATTCAAAAGGTAGCTCCCAATTAGGGGTGACCAAGATCGGTGCCTTAGTTAGCTTATCCTTGAGAAGATTGAAGGCTTCAATGCACTCTTTGGAAAAGATAAAAGGAGTATCTTTTTCCAAGAGGTGGGTCATCGGGCGAGCGATTTTAGAAAAATCCTGAATGAAACGACGATAGAAGCCCGCATGACCCAGAAAACTTCTCACACCCTTCACGGTTGAAGGTGGAGGTAATTTGGCTATGACATCCACTTTAGCACGGTCGACTTCAAGACCGGCTTTTGAGATTTTGTGTCCTAGCACAATGCCTTCTTTTACCATGAAATAGCATTTTTCCTAATTCAGAACAAGGCGAGTGTCTTCGCACCGCTTAAGCATACGTTCTAAATTGGAAAGGCAAGAAGAGAATGAATCACCATAGACCGAGAAATCATCCATGAAGACTTCCATGGTTTCTTCAACCATGTCATGGAAGATAGCCATCATACACCTTTGGAATGTCCCAGGAGCATTGCACAAGCCGAAAGGCATTCTTTTGTAAGCAAATGTTCCATAAGGACAAGTGAATGTGGTTTTCTCTCGGTCGTGGGGATCGATGGGTATTTGAAAATAACTCGAGAAACCGTCTAAGAAGAAGTAATAGTCATTACCTGCTAGACGTTCAAGCATTTGGTCCATGAAAGGAAGGGGAAAATGATCCTTTCTCGTAGCATCATTGAGTTTGCGATAGTCTATACAAACTCTCCACCCTGTAACGAGACGAGTAGGAATCAACTCGTTGTTTTCGTTAGGAACAACGGTGATTCCGCCTTTCTTAGGCACACAATGGACTGGACTAACCCATGGTGAATCCGAGATAGGGTAAATCATGCCCGCATCAAGAAGTTTGATAACCTCTTTTTTGATAACGTCATGGATCTTGGGATTCACCCTTCTTTGGCTTTGAATAGTGGGTTTAAAGTCGTCCTCCATGAGAATTTTATGTGTGCAAAAGTGAGGATCAATTCCACGGATATCAGAGATTTTCCAAGCAATCGATTACTTATGATTCTTCAGCACGGCGATAAGTCGAAATTTTTCTTCTTCTTTCAGGTCCTTTGCGATGATGACCGGTAACTTCTCGTGGTCTTCAAGGAAAACGTACTCGAGATGAGACGGAAGATCCTTAAGCTCTAAATTCGGAGGATTTTCGATGGACGGCTTAGTCAAAGTCGGATCATCGGTAGAGATAGCCTTAGGAGACTGTGAAGAAATATGGTCCTTATTGAGAAGTTTCTCAATGGTACGAATGTCTTCATCCCAATTGGAGGGAGAATCGTCATATTGCAAATCCACATATCCCAGAGTTGCTTCAAATTCTTGCAAGAGGAAATCGCTTTCTCCAAATGGAGTTAGTGATGGAGCAACAGAGGCAACGGTCTCAACAGTGGGTAGAGAAGAAAGATTACTTTTTCAAGCATCATTAAAGTGTTCTTCACAAGCCTCATCAAGAACGTCAATAGCATTAACACTCTAATATGAATAAGGTTGCTTAGAAATCTTACCCATGTTGAAGACAATTTTATCGTCACCAACTCTCATGATTATTTCGCCTGCGGCTACATCAATGAGAGTGCGACCGGTCCTCAAGAAGGGACGTCCAACGACTAATGGAACACGAGGATCCATTTCGTAGTCAACGACAACAAAATCCTTCGGGAATGTGAATTTGTCAACGCCAACGAAGACGTCTTCGAATATCCCCACTGGATAAGCAACCGTACGGTTAGCTAATTCCAAAGTCATTTTGGTGGGGACTAGCTCGGGGATAGATAATTGCTTCCAAACACTTAAAGGCATTAATTTTATACTAGCACCTAGATCGGCTAGGGCCATGCAATTCTCTACTCCCGGGAAGTTACAAGGAATCAAAAAGCGACCCGGATCACCAAGTTTGGTGGGCAATTTCCTTAAGAGAACCGCGGAGCAATTCTCATTAAGTTGGGTCTGAGTAATGTCAAGAAGCTTCTCCTTGTCACTAAGAAGATCTTTAAACATCTTCGTGTATTTAGGCATGTGAGCGAGAGCCTCAGCAAAGTAGATGTTAAAATTCAATTGTTTAAACATTTTTAGAAAGTTTGAAACCTGAATATCATCCTTGCTATTTTGCTTCTCTTTCCTCAACCTTGAAGGATAAGGTATATCGGATGAAGAGGAAGGCTTTAGGGGGGTAGGATCACTCACAACCGCGGGTGGTGGGGGAATGGGGGTAGAAGGCAAAGGAGGTGAAGAAATTTTCTCTTTTTCCTTGTTCACAATCACGAGTGGAGGTTTAGGAAACTCGGGTTCCGTATAACCTTTTCCACTATGAGTTGTGATTGCTTTCATCTCCCCTCTTGGATTCGCAACGGTGTTACTCGGAAGAGTACCCGAAGAAGAGGGTTGATTACCTTGGAAAAGCGAACCTAACATATCACGTAAATTATCCGCTTGAGTGCTGAAAGAGTCTCTCATGTCTGCGCGAATATCATTGCTTTGTTTCGCCATGTCATTCCTGAGCTCGGCTCGAATATCGCTCCCTTGTTTCGCCATGTCTCCCTTCAAGTTAATGAATTGACTCTGAAGATTCGTCACCATCTCTCTATTAGTCCTCATGAACGTCTCGACGTCTTGATTCAATGCCATCGGTTGATTGAGAGGTGGAGCTAGGTAAGCTTGAGAATTTCCTTGAGGTGGGTATGGGTTTCTTTGGGATTGATATTGATTGTTAGCACGAGGTTGGGATTGGTTATTTCGGTTATAGCTT
Source organism: Glebionis coronaria (assembly GCA_025667525.1). NCBI lineage: Eukaryota > Viridiplantae > Streptophyta > Magnoliopsida > Asterales > Asteraceae > Glebionis > Glebionis coronaria. The sequence goes on from CM046874.1 coordinate 549,139,634, forward strand.
TGTTGTTGGTTTTGGTTTTGAGGAGTAAAACCGGGTGGAGCAAGATAGTTGTTTGAACGATAACTTAGCAAGTTACGGTCTCCTTGAGGACGAGCTTGATAGCCTCTCGTGGGATAAGTACCGTATGCCGCGTTAACGTTTTCAGAAAAATTGCCTTGAGTAGAAAGACAATCGTTGTAAGAATGAGGACCACCACATGTGTCACAAGAAATAGCAACGGCTTTAGCTTGTTGAGGATGGTTATTAGCCAAAATTTGCATATTTTTGCTCAATTCGATAATGGCTCGTTCCATGGCGGACATGTCGGTGGTGGAAGAAGTAGATGAAACAGTGACTCTCGGATTAGATCTTGAGGATGCGGATGAATCCCAATTCTTGTGGTTAGTAGTCATGTTTTCAATCAACTCTCTACACTCCTCCGGTCTCCTTTTCATAAAAGTACCACCGGCGGCATTGATCGTGTCACGATCACGAAAAGTGAGACCCTTTTAGAAAGTATCAATGAGAGTAACGGGGAGCATGTTGTGATTTGGACAACGGTCGATCAAATCATTGTAACGTTCCCAAGCATCAAAGAGCGATTCATCATTGTCTTGCATGAATCCACTAATTTGGTTATGAAGGCTCGTGACCATGGATGGTGGGAAGTAGCGCGACAAAAAGCGTTGAGTCATGTCGTCCCAAGTATGAATAGAATTCTTTGGGAGACGGTCAAACCATTTTTCGGCATGGTGAGAAAGCGAGTGGGGAAATAGTTGAAGGCAAAGTTCATCCATAGAAACACCGGGTGACTTCATGCTTTGGGTGATGGTAATGAATTTGTCGAGGTGTTTGTTGGCATCATCATCCGGAATTACGCGAAATGGATTAGTTTGCACTTGTTGGATCATGTGATGCTTCAACAAAAAATCCTGAGCCGTGATTTGCATCGGCGCAATCGGATGTGATGCTTCAACGAAAACTCCTGAGCCGTGATTTGCATCAGCGCAATCGGGCCTCCGCGTCCATTCATGGTGGGTTGACACAATTCCTCCATTGTTCGTAAATCAGGTAGGGGAACATTGTTGTTGTTGTTGTTGTTATTCAAATTGGGTAGAGGTGGGTTATTATTGTTGTTATGAACACCAGCCATATCTAAATCTTCACGAGTCTCGGGCTCAGAATAGTTTGAAGATCTAGTACGCATACACCTGTAGAAGAAAAATATACAAAGTGAATATCTATATAATCTTTTTGGGGCAAACCTTTGGAAAAGAGTTGCTTTTTATGATTTTTCAATGTTTTTGTATTTTTGAAAATTTTTATATTTTTTTTTTAGGATTTTTAAAAATTTTAAAGCAAGGAAAATAACGTTCAAAGAACGGATCCCAAAATTCAATGCGTCTCTCACTAGAAACCGTTAATTTTGACGAAAAGAGCCGGCAGCGGCGCCATTTAATACTCGGGCTTTTACACCAAGTATGAAAATTTTATCGTCCGATCTCTTCGAATTGATTCCCAGTCTAAAGTGCGACTCAATTGTCTTTTGGTGAACAAGAGAATGCTTTGGTTTGGTAATCTAATTTAAACAAAAAACAAGTATGAAAATGTCGTTGAGCGAAATTAAAGCGTTTAAATATTAAACTAAAAGCTATTTAGAAAGACTCTATGTAAAACTTTAAAACTTAAAAAACATGTTCTATCGGAATGTTGCAAATCATTTCTATCGGAATGCACCAAAGTCATAACCATCGGAATAAATATCAAAACAAATCATCGGAAATTCATATGAATACCCATCAGAATAATCAAGGTCAAATCTGTCGGAATGCACTGTGGTCGCAATATCCAGATCGGAATATTTTAGATCGGAATATAAACTCAATCCTCTCAGTCGCAATGATGTCTATCGGAATGTTGCAAATCTGTCGGAATGCTGTAAAGTAAAATTTGGCAGAGTTTCGTCATAGCAACGACCTTAGTCCCGTCGGAATATGCGATCGCAATAAGCGATCGCAATCCCAGATCGGAATAAGGGGGAAATGATCAACTATCACAAAGTAAAACCACAATGGGTTATTGCGATAAACGCAAGCAGCCGTCGGAATGTCTGAATCCCTAGTATTGCGATGGAATGCAATATTAATCCGAAATCGATGGTAAGCTGAAAACTCAATAAGCACGTATAATAAGCTACTTTATCCAAATCTTAAACAACTCAAAAAGCTAGAATTTGACAACTTTTAAAACATAAAAGATCATAAACTTTATGAAAGGAACTTTAAAGTGACTAAAACCTTTGAGAAATCCAAAAACCAATAAGCTAAACTTGAAATAAGCCAATAAGCATTAAGAGCTTACAGCTTATACGTGTAAGAGCTTATGTGTGAACAATGAAGATTAACCTTTAATCACGAAAACATCAAATCAAACGAATGAAGTATGCAATTCGGATCAAAAGATAAAGTAAACCAAGAAATGTAGAAGGAGATTAAAGAACTTAAAACTTAACTTGAACTTGATTAATGGAATCCAAAATACAAAGAGCTTAAATTTGTAAGATTAAAAGAAAGAAAAGATGAAAGACTTAGTGAGAGAAAGTTTAGAACTTTCTCTCTCTAAAAACAAGAAAGGGAAAATTAAAAGTGCAACTAGCTAACCACCCTCCTAATGTGATTAGGAGGGTATTTATAGGGAAATGGGAAGTGCATGTGTGGTGCTTCCTTCTTTCTTTTCTTCTCGACTCGATTTAATTCTTTGTCTTTTCTCGACGTCGTCTCGGGATTTGAACTTGTCTTAATAATTTTTTTCTTTAATTTAGACTTAAGTTCTTTGACTTCATTAAACTTCCGTCTTTAGGCTTTTTCTTTGATGAATCTTCAGAATAGGTCTTGGACATCCGTTCTTAAAGCACTCTTGATCTCTTGACTTCGTCTTTTCTCGTTTTTCTTTTATAAAAGCCCGTGAAAGCCCGTGTTTTCTTCTTTTTTCATCTTTTGGTCCTAAAACACAATAAAAACACAAACCACGCATAATTCCGACTTTTACGACATAAAATACACGTTTTGGTCTTGTAATTATTGGAAATAAATGGTAAAAGGATAAGTGTTTTCACACTTATTACTAACCACAAGCCACCAAATGCATACACAAGCTCAAAACTACTTATAGTAACACAGATTAACACATTTCATGCAACAAATCCAACAAATGAACAAGATCTAAGCACATGCAGTTACTGATGAACAATGAAGAACACAAGAACAAAGTTTGCTGATCTACTTGACACAAAATCCAAATTCAAGGCCTCAGATCTATCACATATGTTGCATTAACAATGATTCAACACTTGTTAGCCGTAGGTTAACATGAAAACTAGGTGTGCACAAGATTTCAGAGCAAAACAACAGATTTTCAAGATTTCATGGCCACTTGTTTGATTTAGTGATTTAAGGCACAAAACTTGCATATATCAGAACACTAATACCTTAATATCAGATACACACTCAAACAATACCACAATTCCAACTCAAAATCACACAAACTTGAACAATCAGTCAACCCCAAACACCCTTTTAACTTTTTAAACTCAGTTTTAAACAAGTAAAAGTCTTCTCAAGATTGATTTAAGCCTAATTTAGCATCAAAACATACCACAAGTGAATCAAGAACCAATTTTCAGGCATAAAACACACTTATACCAACAAAATCTCAAAATTACATAAAAATCAAATATTAATAAGAAAGATGAAGTTTTGAGAATACAAACCTCCAAGATGTACATCCACACCTTGGAATCAAAGAGCTGAGGTGCTAGCAAGAACAAGCACCAGCTTCCCCCTGCTAAGAACAACAAACAGGCCTAGCCAAAGGCTTGAGCCTAGGTTAGCACAAATCAAGTAAAATGGGTGATAAAAGGGTCAAGTTTTTGCAACACTTAGGCTCTCACAAGCCTTTTACTTTTCCTTAAGGCCTCACCACCCCTTAATCAACCAAGATTAGGAGGCTATGATCACCCTTAAGTTCAATCTACAAGTTGTTGAACCAAAAGTACTTAGCAAACCACTTGACTGATTTTTGTTATAAAAACGTATAACCAAACTCCAATATTGCTCAAGCTAGTTGATTTGTGACTTATGTCACTAAAAGAAACACCTCAATGAATAATCCTCACCAGAGCACATGCCAAATTCTTGAACTAAGTCAAGAACAAAGGGACTCAAAGGCTTATAGGCTATCTTGGACTTGTTCAAGGTTTTGTTTAAGTACAAAAATGTGACAGTACAACTACTTAACACAATAATAATCAATGGAACTCAGTTTCAATCACAACACAATACCACAATTCTATTTATTTTAGAAAAATGGCTTTACAAGGCTTGACATAGTAAAACTGAGAACAAGGCTAAAAGTTGTGAACTAATTCCTTTATATAGGCTACATGGAACCTAGAAATGCAGGAAAAAACTTAAAAACCCTAGTGGTAAACTTCCAGAACTGCGCTTGAGGTGTTTGAATATTTTGTTGGCATGTGAAGTTCCTTGGACGTTTGTGGAAATGCCAGTGGTGAAAGAATGATCAAAGGGCTCAAAAAAAGATTGGGATTGAAGCTTTATTGTGGATGGTTGATTCCCTGCCTAGTTTGTCTTCTTCCCAAAATAACGTGTAGCAAGGTTAAAGCATGTGAGCCTTGGGGTGATGTGGCAAGATGTTTAAAGGTGGGTTTAGGATTAGTACCACCTTAATCTTAAATCTGGAGGGATTTAGTGTTTAATTTCAAGTAATGAACAAATCCTTAATTGTGTTCATAGGATGAATAGTTGTGGTTTTGATCCGGTTTAGGATTTAAAAAGGTGTTAGGCGCCATAATTTGTTAACTAATTATATTACTTAAAAAATATGGTGAGTGGATATGTGAGGTGGCAATAGAGTGAGTTTTGATTGGTTGTGGGGATTGAGTGGGTGAGGGGGCACCATGTGATTAGTCTAGGTATCTTAGGTTGTCTACGCAGGTTTAGTCCCTTGTTTTCTTTTCACTTTTCAATTCAGTTTAAACATGGCAAAATATGAATTCCTTTGTTATCCAAGTTTCAATCTTCACACTTTTGCCCCAAATACTTTTCCAAAGTATTTTCAGGGGTATTTCTTGCCATTTGTTGATTCTTGAAGGGTTGTTTTGGCATTTTCTTCAAAGATGATGGTCTTGACTTATATTGTTGACTTTGTGGAGGACTGAAATTGACAAGTCTTGATTGTTGAGGGACCATTCTTGCCAATTCTTCAAAGTTAAGGGTCCTTTTTGTAAATTTGACAAACTTTAAGGACCAATCTTGTAATTATCAATAAACAAGGGTTTAAAGTGTCAATTCTTTAATATTGGAGGACCCTTCTTGTATAATCTTCAAATCTTCAAGGTTTATTCTTGGAAAATCATCACTTGGGTCCGGTTCATTGTGCGGCTTCTTTTCCCGTGTTCGTTTTTCTTTGTTCTTTGTGATCTTTTGTCATTTCCTCAATACCCGTACCTAAAATACTCAAGTAACAAACACAAGCATATATTTGGGTATTTTGATGATATTTAATGTATTTTAAGCCCAATTTGGATGATGAGACTATGTATAAAAGCAGTCTCATCAAAATCCTAATAGCTCTTAAGTCTGCTACAGCAGAAAATGTCTCCTCGTAGTCTACGCCAAAAGTTTGAGTAAAACATTTAGCTACTAAACGAGCTTTATAGGATTGTACTTTTCCGTCCATGTCGGTTTTCTTCTTGTATATCCACTTATGTCTCACTACTTTAGCATTCGGTGGTGGTTCTACAAGAATCCAAACATCATTAACTTTCATGGATTTCATTTCCTCATCTATAGCAACCATCTACTTATCCTTCTCAGGATCAAGTATGGCGGATTTATAATTAGTGGGTTCACCAAGATCCCCTAACTCATCATCATCCTCTATATTAAGACATATATTGCTATTTGCGTTTTTAATCCTCTTGGATCTACGCAGAGGAACTAATTCTGGTGGAACCGCCAGACTTTCTGGTTTTATAGGAATTACATCGCTAATGTTTTCAAAAGGTAATGTATCTATATGAGTCTCTTCAAGATCATAATTTCTCCCACTGAATTCTTGATTTACAAGATCAGATTCAAGGAAGTGTCCATACCTAGCAACAATCACTTTGTTCTCAGGTGGATAATAAAAGTAGTAACCCATAGTTTCCTTAGGGTATCCTACAAAGATACATTTCACAGATCGTTGTTGGAGTTTGTCACCCGAGTCACGTTTCACATACGCCTCGCAACCCCAGAACTTTAAATAAGACAAACATAGCTTCTTGTCATGCCATAGTTCATATGGTGTTTTATCAACCTTCTTAGTGGGAACCGTATTTAAAATGCGAACAACAGACTCTAAAGCATAATCCCAAAAGGATAAAGGTAAAGTTGTAAGATTAAACATAGATCATGCCATATCCAATAATGTACGATTTCTCCTTTCAGATACACCATTTTGTTGTGGAGTATAGGGAGAAGTAAGATGCTGAAAAATTCCATTCTCACTTAAGTAATCTATAAACTCTTGACTTAAATATTCACCACCTCTATCATAATGAAGATATTTAATCTTCTTCCCTAATTGCAGTTCTACTTCTTCTTTAAACACTTTGAATGTTTCAAATACCTCATGCTTATGCTTAAGTAAATAAATATAACCATAACGGCTATAATCATCCGTAAATGTTAAGAAGTAGCTAGCACCTTCCCTTGACGTATGTCTAAGTGGTCCACACACATCAGTATGTATTAGTCCAAGTAGATCAGTAGCTCTTTCAATATTGCTATTAAAAGGTTTCTTGGTCATCTTTCCAGAGATACAAGACTCACATTTATCAAATGATTCATCATTGATATTTTCCAAAAGACCTTTACGTTGAAGCTTTTGTATACGAGTCTTCCCAATATGGGCAAGTCTACAATGCCAAAGATAAGAAGAGTTCTTGTCAAACTTTCTCTTTTTACTCATGCTAAAGACAAATTTATTGTTCTTGGATTCAATTTCATGCCTGTCTATTTCAAACACACCATTCACAGAAATTGCATTAAAATAGAAAATACCAGCTTTCCAAACAGAAATTCCATTATTATCAATTGTGTGAATGAATCCATTATTCAACAAACAAGAAAAGGAATAACACCCCTAACAATTGTAGGTGAATAATGACAATCATTTAAAATCAGTACTAAACCCGAAGGTAAAACTAAATTAAATGTTCCTATAGCTTCAACCGCTGCTTGTGCGCCATTACCCACTTGTAGAAATTATTCCCCATAGGATAGTTTCCTTTCCAGATTAAACCCCTGCAACGTATTACAAATGTTAATACCGCATCCCGTATCATATACCAAGGAATTTAATTTGTATGTTAAATTGAACAATTCAATCATACATAAAGTACCTGAAGTTTCAGCGCTCTGCTTAGACTTCTTCTTTTTTTCTTGCAATTCTTTGAGGTAAAGAGGGCAATTCCTCTTCTAGTGACCACTTGCCTTACAATGGTGACAAGTCTCATCCTTCTGAGATCTATTCTTCTTTATAAAGTTCTGCTTGGGTTTTGAATAAGTCACAACTTGTTTGCCCTTATCACCCTTGCCTTTGCCTTTCTTCTTATTTGCTTGCGGTTTTGGCTTACTCACTCTACCCTTTTGTATGGTTAGTACAGAAGGTGTAGTGGTAGATGCCTTGTCTTTCAACCCCTTTTCATAGGAAATGAGCATTGCATGCAAATCATTAACTGTCTTCCCTGTGTAATGCATATTATAGTTTGTAACATAATCATTGAAGTCTTTGTTAAGGGACCTATTGATCAAGTTGATAGCCATATTATGATCATTGGGTTGTCCTAGTGCAATGAGCTGTTCTATATAACCCCTCATCTCTAAGTAATGGGCACTTACAGACTTTCCTGGAGCTTTCTTGCAGCTATGCAAAGCATCTACCAAGTCTTAGATCTCTACATCTTGCGTCTTCTCGAACATAGCCTTGAGCTCATCAAGCATTTGCTTAGGTGAAAATAGCTCATACTTCTGTTGAAGTGGAGGAGCCATTTTTCCTAGAATTAAGAAAGCCACCTCAGAGTGCTTCTTAACATTAGCAGCGTGTTCAGGCCTTTGCGCATCAGATGCTCCTTCAGAAAGATCCTCCGGATAGGGAGTAGTCAAGATATCGATAGTACCCGCTGCTCTCAAGACAATTCTTAGCGAGCGATACTAATCATTGAAGTTTGGGCCAGTAAGTTCAGGACGTTCAAAGAAAGCTTTGAACACGGAACTTATAGTGTTATTGGTGGGTTGAGCCATTTCTACAGAAATAAGTTCAAATATTAGTATTTTTGATAACATTTTCAAGAAAATAAAATTATCCTGGTATAAAAACCATATTATTTTCCTTGAATTCTAAAACTATATTGACATAAACCCATTACATCAGTTGATTTGCTAGTAATGAATGTACTCAATGAAGCGACTTGCTGAACAATTCAATTGACAAAACAATTTTCAATTTCTAGATATTAAGGGATTTACATAGCCAAAAAACGTTTTGCATTGTCAACATGTTTCATCCCTTTTGAATGCATTAAGTTTCCAGATCTCACTGAGTAACTTAATTAAGTCGTCTAATCTGAGTAACGTAAAACCATCATACGAATTCTCATTCTACGAAAGGTTTTCTCTCCATCACAACATCACCCAAAAATCTCATTTGATGACGAAATAATTTCAAGTGTTCGTCAATTAGGAGCATTCGACTTAAATTTTAAGGGTATAAATTTTGATGTCAAAATCAATGTATGGAGAAGCATGCATACAACTCCATAGCATAGGTTTAATAAAACATTTAGTAACCTTTTTCACGAGACTAAATTTCTACATAAATTATGTTGAGGTATTGGTTAAACTAATTAAAGAATTTATCCACAACTATTCACAACGTACTTTTGCTAGAACTTGGCTACGCACAAAGCAATACCCTTATTCATTGTGTTTCAGATGTGAATTTGTGATAAATCATCCTTAAGGTATAATTCAATTAATAATCGTAGGTAATTTCAATTTGACGCACAGGCGAGCCGGGAATTTGGTCAGCGACTAATGGCATAACACCTCCTTCCTTAACCGGGTACATGACCAGCAGTGCGTTATACCCACTTTATAATTTGTCAAAAAGAGGCCGTTAGGTTATTATTGCAATTCACCAATCAACTTAATCTTATGTAATTTAAATCACTAACAAATCATTATTTTAATATGATTTAGTCTATATTATTCTTTTCATAAAAACCCTTGTTTACAACAATTCAACAATTTTAATTTAAACAAGTAAAAAAACTAAATCATAAACACATAATAACATTTATATGTGCAACAAATAAATCAAATAGCCACGTGGATACGATTTATTCAATAATCATCAAATCTAGGTCTTTATATTCATATAAAAGTCTTTCATAATTCTAGATTTATTGAATCAAATAATCAGGTAGCACATAAAATTATATAAACATATAATTTTACGATCCATGAAAACATGCACGTTATCATGGATTTCCCACAAATCTTAACAATTAAATCTCTACGGATCGTAACCATACATGACATAACAATTAATCATGCAATTTAATCTAAAATTATCCCACATGTAATTTAGGGTTTCAAAACAATTCCTTTTTTATTAAAAATTTGGCAAAAACCCTAATTTTAAAAAAACAAAACCCTAATTTTAAGAAAACCTAAAAAACATGTAGTTTTAACTCAAAACAATTATTACTTAAAAAACTTTAGATTTTCGATAATTATAACATGTTAAAACGGCTCTCAATGCCACTAAAGGTTTATTAACATCATAACAATTATATAAAACTCTAAACGAGATCAAAGCACATATAGCGGAAGCGATTTAACAAGATCATAATAATAAAAAAATTATAAATAACCAAATTAGGGTTACATACCTTTACGCTGAAGCAAATCCACAAGACGGAGAACGAATCACCAATTCGGGTTTATACCATATATCACCAAGATATAGTCTAAAGTAAGACTATATTACGATCTTTTTTGTCCCTTATATTATGTGATGATTAAAGAAGAAAGAAAGGTAGATATGAGATGAATTCTTGATAGAGAAACTAGAGAGAGAAAAGAGAGAGAAGTGTGTAAACTTGGTGAATATTAGATTAGAAGAATTAGAGAAAATAAGACAACCAACCTCTCCTTACATGCAAGGAGAGGTTTATATAGCCTTGCCTACATGTGGCATCATGGGCTATATGATAATGGGCCAGGCTTTCCTTTTGGGCGTTGGTTACTTATGAATGAACCTTACCTTAAAGTTAAGCCCGTAAGACACGACTAATCTACTACCTATTACAACGTTCTAATATACGATACATAATAAACATATGACCGAGCATTCTTGTTTGACTCAATATTTTGAGTCTAACAATCTCCCCCAATGAGAGGTCATTACCCTTTGAGAGAGGTCATTACCCTTTATCATTTGGAGAATTGTAGAGATTACTAATCTCGCCATAAATGAGTCTTGAACATGTAATAGTAGTCTTGTTTCTTCATGCTGTGATCTTTGAGCCTTTGTCATTGTCTTTCGACTTTGTGTTTAATCTTGAGATCTTCAAATCATCCTTGAGTTGTCTTTCCATCTTGCGATCTTGTGTCTTCATCCACATGCTGACACTAAAAATTGTTGAATATATCTTTAGGCATGAGTATGTGGTTTTGAATTTTTGATTTTGCTGAGTACACCGTGACGCCACCTTCTCGAGACAAAACATAGACACGGACTGAATGGCTTTGAATTCGTCCTAAACCGGTAGCGTTTTACCTCCGGTCGGTGAAGATCGTTATACTATATTAAATATCGTACCTGTGATAGGTAGATTTAGTTAAAAAATCTCCTTGACAGGGTTTCGCGGATGTACTAGCCGTTCCTTTACTCGACCGTCTCAAAGCAAGACTGCGAACATAAAGAGTGAATCAATTGGATAAATATCCGCTTGATTAAAGTCGTCAATTCAAATTCCTGGAACAAGTGTGATTCATAAAGAATCTTACCATTGTTTCTTTCCAGTTGACACGAGCTTGATTCATAAGAATCACACAAGTCATATACCGTAGCGCTATTTGATGTTGACGCTAGAAGGATTTCCATTCGTCACTGTGAATATTAATGAATATCACTATGAATGTTCTGGCAAGACCATAAAGATATTGCATAGAAACCTGAAACGAGTTTGAATCAATTCAGAATCAAACCACTGTTGCTTTTCAGATTTACACATGTTCAATTCATAAAGAATCTTGCATATGACCTACCGTAGTGCTGTTTGATGTTAACATTGGAAGGATTTCCCCTCATCATTGTGCATACTAAGTAGTATCACTCTAAGTGTTCTAGCAATATCACAAGGATATAGCGTAGGACTCTCATGATCTTCATCCGTATGTCCTAACGAGATTTGATTGATCTCTAGGCTCTAGACTCGATTGTGCACTTTTAGTGGTCGGAGGCTTGAGCAGATGCCACCTATTCAATATCAACTATCTCGAAGTGATAAAGCTAATAGAAGTCATGTTGTTCCCCGTGACAATAAAACAAACTTCTTTTGAGAGAAGCCTGAGTAGCTAGGAAAGTGTTGTGCTTCACATCACTGGGTCCATGATGAGTTGTCTTCATGATGTGTTGACCTGGTTTCTGCCCTAAGTTGTATGGAGGGCTTCTTTCTTTACACGCTTTATCCATACATTTCTTTTTCATTCTTCAACCCCTTCAATGCTTACCAAGACATCATTACGAGCACCTTGTTGTGATTATTCCAGTTCTAGCATCAGTACATAGTCGGCATTTAGCTACGTTCACATTCTACTCCATATTTCCTAAGGACTTCTAATAATCTATTGGATTGTCCCTGGGAAGATCCCTCCGGTTCTGGTTGGATCATAGGACTTAAACCTAACCACCCTTTTGACACCAATAACGTCGTGAATTAAAGATGTTGTGGGTATTTGATCGTAACCATGAAACCACTATAAAAAGTCTAACAAAGTGTTTAAAAATATTTCACACCTTGATAGTTTTGTCGTTTCAGAAATGCTCCCCCTTTATATGTGCATCGATAATCGAAAGTGTTTCGCACATGTAGGTAAGAGTTAAAAGTGATTGAGTCTTATATAAGATCACATTTTAATCACATTTTCTCCCCTATCTCTAATATATAAAATCTTTTGATATTAGAGATACCAAATTTGATTAAAATATATTTTGAAAAATAGTCTTGAAAATCTTCGGGAGAAAGATGTGTTAATCTTTTGCATGAAGTTGAAATGCTCCCCCTCAAAAATTGATCCAATTGAATTGTCATTGTGAGGATTTGATCCACATTTAGCTTTTTGATGATGGGAGTTGTTGAACACACAATTTTTGAAAGATTTTGAATAATCATTGAGAAATTCTTGAAAAAATTGTGTTCAACGCTTTTTGAAAAATCCTATTTCTTTTTGGCGATGAGGTTTTTCTAAAGCATAAACTTGAGTTCATAGACTTTGAATGTCTTGATGAATCCACTCAAGTGTAAGAAGATTTCTCTTCTTTTGCTGAGGGTAAGGGCACTAAAGCATACACTGCCCCGTGAATATAGAACCGGGTTACAATCTGAAAGTGATTACAAGTCATTGTGTTGAGCTGAAAACGTGAATGTTTTTTGACAAGCTCAACCTGTTATAGATTGCTCTACCCGTTGTTTGGAAATATTGTCCAAAATAGACAATTTCCTTTATTAAAAGAAATGACATGTTTTGAAAAATATTTACAACTTTCATTCGAGCTTTATGTACACACCCATGTCGTTATTGAGCAACATTTCTAGGTACGTCCATATTATCGATACTGAAAGACATGTCGAGAAGAATCGTTTTTCGGATTTTAAAATATTTTTAATTTTGTGTTTTGTTTTTATATGTTTTATATTTTTGTATTTTGCTTTTTCAAAGATATTTTACAGGTAGATGTTTGATAGATGAATCAAGCAGGCTTCTTTACCAGAATCTCCAGTTCTGTTGGAGTCAAACATCTCATACCAATTTGCCTAACTAGATACACAAACCTCTCTTTCAAAAGAGCTTTTGTAAACAAGTCAGCTAATTAGTAATCAGTTCCAACAAAGTATAGATCAACGATACCCCTTTCAACTTTTTCCTTAATGAAGTGATATCTGACATCAATGTGCTTCGTGCGGGAATGTTGTACCGGATTGCAGGAGATGGCTATGGCGGACTTTGAGTCATAGTACATAGGTACTTAATCAAAGTGGAAGCCATAATCCGTGAGTTGTGTTCTCATCCATAGAACTTGAGCACAACACGAAGATAGAGACACATACTTCGCTTCGGCTGATGACAATAATGTTCAATCCTGCTTCTTGGAAGACCATCCCATAAGCTTATCTTGACCTAGAAATTGTGCACCACCAGAAGTACTTTTACGTGTATCAAGACATCCTGCATGATCAAAATCTGAATAGGCTGTTAGAAAGAAATCGGTTTCCCTCGGATACCAAAGTCCCAAATGAATGGTATTCTTTAGGTATCGAAAGATCCGTTTAACCTCCCTGAGGTGCTTTTTAGTAGGTCGTGCTTGATATCGTGCACAATAACACGTAGCATGTGATATATCTGGTATGCTTGCTGTTAAGTACATGAGGGAGCCGATCATGGAACGATATTTCGTTTGATCTATGGCATCTCCCTCCAAATCACCATCTAGGGATGTGGTTGATAATGGTGTCCCAACGGGATCACATGTGGTCATACCATGCTTTTTGATTATCTCTTGACAATACTTAGCTTGGTTAATAAAGATACCACTTGGGGATTGGTGAACTTGAATTCCTAGAAAGAATTTTAGTTCGCCCATCATTGACATTTCAAATTTTTTGTGCATGACTTTTTCAAACCATTTTGAAAGTTTTGGGTTTGTAGACCCGAAAATAATGTCATCAACATAGATCTGCATAAGCAAAATGTCATCCCCATATTTATAAGTGAACAAAGTTAGATCAATGGAGCCTTTTGAGAAACCTTTGGAGACCAGAAATTTCGAGAGCTCGTCGTACCACGCCCTTGGAGCTTGCTTGATTCTATAAAGTGCTTTGTGGAGACGATACACCTTGTCAGGATAATGAGGATTGACGAATCCTTCCGGTTGCGTGACATATACTTCTTCCTTCAAAGGACCGTTAAGAAACGCCGTCTTTACGTCCATTTGATAGATGATGAATCCCTTATGTGCAGCATAAGCAAGGAAAATCCTGACCGCTTCCATTCGAGCTTCTAGTGCAAATGATTCTTCAAAATGAATACCCTCTTTCTGACCATACCCTTTAGCTACTAGCCTAGATTTATTCTTGATGATCGTGTTCTCTTCATCCATCTTGTTTTTCCAGATCCATGGAAGATTTAATGGTATTACATCGTATGGTCTGTCAACAAGTTCCCAGAATTTAAGTCTTTCAAATTGTTGAAGTTCATCTGTCAACGATTCAATCCAAGCATGATCAGCCATGGCTTCTTTGATGTTTTTTGGTTCAGATGAGCTTACGGCGAGTGCGAACATACAAACATCGCCATCGGTGTTAAGCTGTCGTCTTGTACGAACGGGCTGTGAAGGGTTTCCAATTACTTGAACCAAAGGATGATCTCGGGTCCAATGATGTGTTGAAGGATGTCGTTGGTAGAATGTGCGCATATTTGACGGATCAACATGGCGAGTAGAAGACTCTCCAGTTTCGTGTATCGGTGTACCGAATGGGTTGATAAATTCGTCTTCGTCAGATAATGCATTGTCTGCTTGATTTGTGTTCTCTGGAGCAATGACAGTAGTTGTGGATGTTGTAGGATCGATTTTTTATGTGATATTCTGAGGAGGTAAATCTGCAACAACCCGTGTTGAAGTAGATGAAGTTGTATCCTTTTGTTGAGGATGATCGGTATCATCATTCTTATCATAAGTGACAGCGGAAGACTTCGATACAACATGTTTCTCCCCCGTGAAATATTCATCATACATTGGCCCATATAACATTTCCAACTCTTCAAGTGTCATGTCCACTGTCATATCTGCTCTAGGAACATGTTCAGGAACCAGCTTTGAACTTGACGGTTCATTGTTGTGGTCTTGATTTCCGAGTTCCGTGCGGTTGTGAACGGAAGTCGTTTGTCCTTGTGAATCAGGACTTAAACTGCTTTGTTCAAGTGCCATCTCTTGTAATTCATCAAATCTGATATGAATAGTCTCGACTATTAATTTTGTTCTCTTGTTGTACACTTTATATCCCTTAGACTGAGTTGCATATCCCACTAGAATGCATGCATCACCTTTCTCTTTCATCTTGTCCAGATTTTCACCATCTCGAATAATGTAGCACGTACATCCAAAAACGTGAAGGTGTTTGAGTGAAGGTTTTCGATCATGAATTATGTGATATGGTGTCTTTTCGTGTCTTGGGCTATTTAAGGAGTGGTTTTGCGTGTAGCAAGCGGTTGACACGGCTTTGACCCAAAAATATAGTGGTAGTTTTGAAGCGGATAATAATGTTCGAGCAGCTTCAACCAAAGTATGGTTTCGTCTTTCAACAATGCCGTTTTGTTCGGGTGTTCGAGTAATAGATGTTTCATGTTCAATTCCTTCGGCTTCAAAATAGTTTCTCAGATTTGAATTCAAAAATTATGTACCTCTGTCAGTACGAACCACTTTAACTTGAGCTTGAAGACGACGTTGTATCAGTTTAAGGAAGCTGATGAGAACTCCGGGTGTTTCATCCTTGGACCTCAAGAATTTCGTCCATGTGTACCTTGAGTAATCATCGACAATTGCCAGAATATATTCCTTCCCATTGATACTTTGAACACGCATGGGACCACACAGATCCATATGGAGAATATCTAACCGTCCTTTAGAGCTTGGTGTGGTCTTTGTTTTGAAGCTACTTCTTTTAGCTTTGCAAAGCTCACAAGAAGAACAAAGATGATCCTTGATGAATTTCAAACTTGGAAGGCCTCTCGCAATATCTTTCTTGGATAGCAAGTTGATGGTATCAAAATTGAGATGAGATAAACGTTGATGCCATAACCATGCCTGGTTCGTTGAAGCTTTAGCCATGAAGCAAATTGGAGTTGATGAAGTTGTGTCTTGAAGTGAAATTGTGTAAAGATCAGTACCCTGTGTACCGGTAAGTAAGTCATTCCCATCATAATCATGAACAAAACATGTCTTCTTACTAAAAGCAACCTCCAATTCCGCATCACAGAATTGACCAACCGAGAAAAGATTGTGATTGAGCCCTTCGACGTAGTAAACCCTTTTTATCGCGATATTACCCTGAACCAAATCTCCATATCCTAGGATCGGTGCAAATTGATCATTTCCGAATCGGACCGTACCCAGGAACTTCTCCACGAAGTTAATTAGAAGTTTGAGATTCCCGTCATGTGCTTCGTGCATCCGGAATCCAGTATGAAGAGAATTATTTGTATCACCTGCAGAAGAGTTAGAACACGATGGAGCATTTGCTAAATTGGATACCACATTAGTTGTGATTTCAGAATCATTAGTGTCCTTAGCAACATTTAAAGGCATACTAACACTCGTTGTCACATTTTCTGTCCTAACTTTAGGCATCCATTTATATCCTGGAGTACATTGATTAGCAAACCACCATTTCCACAACTTGCTAGCAGACTCATATAATTCCTTAATTCTGCTTCTAGTGGTCTTAGTGGTGGAGTCTGATGCAACACTTTTCTCGGGAGGGGGGGGGGGGGGGTTACACCAGAATGGTTCACTTTGCGTTTGGGTTTTCTAGCACTAATAGGCATCGCAGTTTGCTTCTTAGTTCTAGTATCTACGCATTTGACATTATTCGAAACACACATAGCATGATTAGCATTAGCACACTTTCCACATTTCACACAAACAAACTTAACATTCAAAGCATTCAAAGTCGAAGAATTCAAATCGTCATTACACGCGATTACAGACATTTTATTCTTAGAAACATTGAAAATCCTAGGGTGGTCTTCTACTGTCTTCATATTCCCTTGACTTTTGTTTTGCCAAGCCTTTTCATTCATGCGAGTGCTCTTAAGCTGAGGCCGGCTAACACTATCAGTGGGGATTACACTTGTAGTAAAAGACACACGTCTATTAGTGTTTCTAGAAGTCTGAGGTGACTAACTTTCTTTGTTGTGTGTTGGTTTAGTGGCCAATCTATACATCCCTGGTTTAATCACATTTGTGTTCTTAATGCTTGGTGATCGAATATGTGTTTTGGGAGTATTCTGTGGTAACCTATCCTTACCATCCGTCTTGTGGGCAAACGCAGGTTTTGCAAATGCAGAATTAGAGAAAATAGATGGTTTTCCCAAGACAGAGGGTCTAGTCACTTTGTGCGCGTTGGGTTGTCTTACAACAGGTTTCTTAACACTAGGTTCCACAATTTTCCCACCCATCTTAGCAACGAGTTTTTTTAACTCTGCTATCGCTATTTCCCTGTCTTGTAACTGAGCTTTCAACCCTTTAATTTCCAAATTCTGTTCATTCATTTCTAGAAACGTTTTGGAAAGTTTTTGTGCAAGTTATTATCATGTGGAAAACTACCAACGTCTTTTTGCAAAGCAAGTTCAATAGAATGACAATGTTTTTGAAGGAAATCAGTTTTGTGTTGAAGTAACTCAAAAGCCTTTTTATCAACATTTTCTTTACGTTTCGGAAGCTCAAGTTCAAGACGCTCACATTCTTTGATTTTATCAAGATATTTGCATGCAACATCAGAATATTCATCGATATCAACACAAGATTGAAGAGTAACACAAAAAATATCTTTGGAGAGACATTCTTCTAAGAGTAAATCATATTCATTAGAAAAAATAGAATTGTCCATTTGAAGATCGTCAATTTCTTTCTCAATAGACTCAACATATTTTAAATCATCAAACATTTCAGACCGAATTAATAATTTAAATTCAAGCATATTTTCTTTTAATGTGGTCGTGTTCGGTATTAAGATTTGTTTGATAAGCACAGTTATATCTTGAAGAATTGGGTTTTTCCACTCGTCATTTTCTCGTTGTTTCCAATCATTGTCAACAATGGATTTAATATTATCAATGTAATGTTGTAGAAATCCAAATGTATGCCTACTCTTTCTTTTAGAAGCATCAAGAGGCAAGTAGTTGATGAACTTAGAAACATTTGTTTTCTTAGTAGCAAAAGCTTTCTTCCATTGAATTCTTCTTTGTTCCTAAAAACAATTCCTAACGAGACTTGTGTTTTTGTGTAGTGAAATACCATATATACTATTCTCATAAGCATAAATGTATGGTTTCACAAACTCTTTAATGACCGGTGATCTACTCTCCTCTTCCCAAAGGGATGTCTCATCATAACCAAGAGGATATTCAGGATCGGTCCATTCGGACTCATCCATATAAAGGCGCGGGTTCGCAGCTTGATCTTGGGCAAGATAATCAGGACTTGCAAAGCTAGCTTAACCCTTAAACATAGACGGAGGTGCTATCATTCTTACGGTTTGAATAGAGTCATGCGTTTTATAAACAACTTTCTTCAAAAATTCGACTTGTTTTACTAGTTCCGTTACTTTTTCAGTATCTTTTTCATGTCGACTTTTAAAATCTTGTTTTAACGTTTCAACCTCTTGTTTCTTAACATCAAGAACTTTAGCAGACTCGGTGTTATCCATCGAAATCCGTTGTTCAAGTTCGTTAACTTTGGTGGTAGCAAGGTACGATTTTTGACGTTCATCCATTTATAAAACATTAAATTGACGTTTCTCTTTGGTTAATAACTCAAGAGTTTCGTTGTATTTCTTTTCGAGGTCGTCCTTTTGACTTTTTAACGCACTACCCTTGTACCCCTCAAGCTCTTTGGTTTTCTGAAGAAGCTCATCTTTATAGCGTTCAATAGTCTCACTAGATGTAATTAGTGCGGCTTTGCATTCTTCAAGATTTTGAGTGAGCGCTGTGTTTGCCTTCTTTAATTGCTTTTGACTTTTTCTAGTTTTATTGACATCTTTTTGTAAACTAGCAATTAAATTAGCAAGCACGACATGCTCCTCGTCATCATACTCATTTGCATGTTGATCATTCTCAAATTCATTATTGCACATGTCTGAGGAATCGGGTATGGTATTGCTATCAACCTTTTCCATCATACATGTGTCATTAATGGCATTGGGTATCTCACTATGCTCATGAATATCACCAAACACATTATATTCATCAGTGGTGTGTACCTTATCGAGTAGCTCAGTGTCAAAGACAGGGTCATTGTCATCTTCAGTGACGTTGAGAACTTTGTCAACCTTTTCCATGTACGAGTAATGTGCTTCTAATTCTTGGTCGGAGGCTTCATCATCAGTATCATCAAGCATTGCTCCTTCCTCATCCAAAAATTTGACCCCTGCTTCCATCTTCTTTCATAACAACATCTTCTCTTTATGATAGCTAGAGTCCCTAACCAGTTTCGGCTTTCTGCATTCCTTTGCCATATGCCCATAAGCTTGGCAATTATAACACTGAATCCCATTTTGTTGAACCACTTGCGTTCCAACAGTTTCCCTATTCCTAGTAGCAGCAGCAATCCTCTGAGTATTATACTTGGCAGTTTGTCGATCATACCTTGTAGAACCCTCAACATGTGTTGGATTATGTCGATCATACCTAGAAGGACTTTCACCACGTCGACGTGTGTCATACCTTGAAGGGTTCTCAACATATTGGTTCTTTGTGTTGGATGATGTTCGAAGATTGTTGTTGGTGGGGTTGAAGATTTTCTTGTAGGTCTTCATAATGAAAGCAATTTGTTGTTTCATTTCCCGATTTTTCTAAGCTTGATCTTCATCACTATCCTCTTCAGAGGATGACTCACATGGTGGTGATGGTACTCTTGGTTCTTTGCCGCGTGATCTTGTGGAGGATGAAGACTTGGATGATGTGGAATATCGTGGAGAGGATGATTAAATGGAGTATGACTTTGGAGTACGAGATAGATGATCTTGAGTGGTAGACACTAGAGCAAGTGGATTATCCGTCTTTGAAACTCGTTCAGCTCGAATTTCATTTGCCTCATGCTGAAAGTGTTTCAAGAAATCAAAGAGAGTGTGATAGTTTACCTTGTCTAACTGCTTCTGTTGTTTCACCAAAGTAACAAAACGTGTCCACTCTGGTTGAAGTTGCTGAAGAAATTGCACATTGACTTGCATGGTGGAGACCTCCAAGTTGTTTCTTGTCATATTGTTCATCATCTTGTAGAATCGTGAATAATAAGACTCAATTGATTCTTCATCCAATGCAGTAAACTTACCAAAATTCAAAAACAAGTTTGTTTTAACATCTTGCTTGTTGAGTGATTCTCCTTGTTGAAAGCGTTCAATAGTCGTCCACATTTCTTGTACCGTGGGACAAGCATCAACCGTGGAATAAATATCATCTCCAATTCGACTTAAAATCATATAGATCGCTTCTTTTTTTGCATCATACCAAGCACGCTTCTCTGGTGTAAGATCAGATAACGTTTCTTTTCTCATCGTTCTTTTCTGTTAGACAAGTTGTTTCTTCTCTGGTGATGAGATGGCATTTGTACATGATCTCATCGTTCTTTTCGGGCTTTAAATGCATTAAAATGTCATAAAATACCATATATATGCTTGTATTTGTTTACTTGTGTGTTTTAGGTATGGATATCATGAAAAAGACAAAAGATCACAAGAAACAAGGAAAAACGGACACGAGAAACAAAGCCGTACAAAGAACCGGACCCTAGTTCATGAATTATCCAAGATAAAACCTTGAAGACTTGAAGATGTACAAGATTGATCCTCAAAACATGAAGAAATGACACTTAAAACCCTTGTATATTCATAATTACAAGTTTGGTCCCTTAAGTTTGTCAAAATTACAAAATGGTCCTTCAACTTTGAAGTAATGGCAAGTTTAGTCCCTCAACAATTCTAAATTGTCAATTATGGTCCCTCATAAAGTCAAAGAACCAATAAAGACCTTTGAAGATCAAGAATGTCCAAGATCAGTCCTTCAAATATGAAAAATGGCAAAAACAACCCTTGAAACCCTTTCACCAAAGTTTTGTGGCAAAACTATAAACTTGGAAAGTTTATTAACAAAGGAAAACGGTTTTGAAGGCTTAAAAACTTGTTTTACCATCTCTCTGAAAACACAAGGGCCAAACATGTGCAAATGAAACATTTGAATAGAAATTGCGCCAAACACTTTTACACTCCACAAAATACAGATCAAAAGAGTTACTGTTCACTCCATGAACCCAGTTACCACTTCACTTAAAACAAAGGGTAAATGGAAATTACCCAGGCACATGCTTGATTCACACATGCAGAAACCTATCCCACACACAAAACCCTCACCTCCACTCACCAAAGGGCCCCACACTTAACCTCGTCCACCTATCACATCACAACTTACTCCCCAAGGAATCTGACGTGGCCAAATCAACAGCTTAAACTCTTAGCTTAACCTCAAAGCTAAAATGAATGGTTTTGATGCATTTGGACAGCTCACAAACATCAAGTACTCAAGGGCATTCCTGGAAATTCATAGCTAGGGTTTTCATGTATGTTAGCATTCTAGAATCGTCTACTAGTCCTATATAAGGAGACCTCAACTTGTGAGAGTCCCTTGTTCCAGATTTTAGCTTTAAATCTTTGTAATTCCTTTTTATTAAATAAAAGTTGGATTATCTGAAAATTTATGATTTCCCTTTGTGTTTTATAAAAGTTTGGTATTTGATAAGCTAAAATCTGAGTTCCATATTCATGTTTGATGGTTTTTGAGGCAAGGTTTTAAGCAATAAAGCTTGTGTTTCAAAAATCAGAAGTTTCATATTATTTGTTCATCATTGTGGTTTGTTGATCTTAGCAGGTACAAGGAAGCTGGTGCTTGTTTTTCTAGCACCTTAGGTCAAACTTTCCAAGGCTTGGATGTAAGTCTTGGAGGTTTGCATCTCTCTCCCTTTTCAAGTTTTCTGAATTTTATTGTATTTTTGGTGATTTTGCATGATTTGTTGTAGATTGGTGTTTTGTGGCTTGATTTAAGTTTCTGAGGTTGTTTAGGAGTTGTTAGGGTGGATTGCATCTTGTTTGATAGGTTAAAACACAACAATCCTTTGGAAGATTGCAAAATCTGATTCCAAAGGGGTGTTTGGGTTAACTGATTCAAAGGGGTTTAAGCCTTCCTTTGTTATTGTTCTTGGTTTTATTGAGGTTGTGCATGCTTATCTGTTGTCAAGTGTTCATTATTTGCAAGTTTTGTGGCTATTAACACCTAGATCCTAAATTAGGCTATAAAATCTTGATTACTTGGTTAAATTGGCTGAAGTTTAGAGGACACCTAGATCTAATCATAGACTAGGGTTAACAAGTGTTAAATCTAATTTAATACAAGCAGGGAAGTAGGATTTGAGTGCTGAATTTGGATTTGTGGTCATCTATATCAGTAAAAGAGTTAGTGTTCATCAATGCATGTTAGTGTTCATCAGTAACCTGCATTTGATTAAATCTGCTTGTAATATTTGATTCAGTTATTGGAATAAGTTTGTTTGTGCTTATTAAGAGTTATTATAGCTTGTGTATGCTTTTGGTTCATTCTGGTTGGCTTATTCATGCTAAAACTACTTAAGAGTGCTTAACTGCTTATTTGCTAAGTCTGTGCAATATCTGGGCATTGTTGGCTTTTTATGTGCTTATTGGCTTATTGGATCTAACACCCCACCAAATGCTATGCGCAGCGGAACTACAACATTTAGGTGCTAGGCAGTTATCATCGCACACAAGATATATCAAACGACTCCAAAGAGACGTAAAAGTTTTAACTTAAATTACGAATTGTTAAAAATGTACATGTCTACGGTTTTCCAAACCCAAATGATACAACACAGAGTTAGCGTTTCGGTCCCCATGAATCTCAACCCCAAAAGATACAGTTTTCACAACAACATGACATAAAGTTTAAAATATTCAAGTGAGAATGGGTGGAAAAACAAGTAGACGCCAAGCCACACACACAACTCCCATCCAATGCATGCTCCATGCTACACTTCATCGGTTACCTGAAACACATGCTAAATTTGGTCAACAAATAATGTTGAGTGGAATTCATAGGTTTTACAATTTATTTTGAACATATGTGTTATAAAAATCATTCACGATCATTCATAGACTTGTCGATCAAACAATCTATTTTCAAGGTTATGACAATTGTGTTTAAGCTCATGACACTAATCCGTTAACTCAATCACCCGCGTAATAATTACCGGCGTGATTCAGATGAAACCAATGCCCCTTCTAAAGGCATCAGTTGCAATTATACCTTATCTCTTATCACAAATTATCCGTCCGCAGGGGGTACCCAACGTACTAGCCCTCGTCTCGGATAGGGTCGTCAACCCCATAGTACTATCACTTTGTATAAGCGGCTATTTTCAATCCACGCTAGGATTAAACAATAGTTAATAGTTAATGAAATTAGGGCCTTTTGCAACTAGGTACTCAACACAATTTCTATGGCAACATTCGGGTCCAACAATCATTCATGACATATGTTCATTTTGGAAAACTAGCATGCATTTCCCTCGCGGGTAAAACAATTTAAAACAATAGTAAGCGAGGCTATAAATTCACACCTTATATATAAAGTAGTCGACGATTCGAGTGACGATCACTGACGATGACGAGGATGCCCGGGAAAATCAACACCTATCAAACCAATAACGCGTAATGAGTAATCTCATTTATAAACTTTAAGTACTGTATATAATACATACATATTAGTCAATTGTGATAATTACAACTCACACCAAAACCAAACAAATAAGTGTTACTCGTTTTATACTATTCGTCCATGTTATTAACGTTATTCCCTTTTACACATTTTTCGTCGATACTTACCAAAAGTACGGACTGTTTTACTAGACTTAATCCTTTCTATAAAAATTGCGAAAATTCTAAAAAATACCTTAAGACCTGTAGAAAACACATTTTTAATCCCATTAAAAGTTTTCGCTTTTACGACCCGTTACTCAACACTTTACCAAACCTACGTTTTTCGGACTGAATTTGCACTTTGACCAAGTCGGACTCATTTGACCCATTTAAAATATACCATGGACCCATTTGACACCTAAGTCTAATAATAATCTCACATATGCAGGTTTGAGACCAAAAATCAACCTTTAACTATTTACCAAACTATATCTATGGTCCCCGGTATTTGACCTAAAACCAAACATAATTTCGGATTATGAAGGTTCTCATCTCCCGGTACACGATTTTCAAAACATCATAACTTTTGACTCGTTATGAGTCGTAAGCTCTATCTTATACCAAATCGAAGCTAAGAAGACGCTCTACAACTATATCCTAATCACATGACCTGTTTACAAAATAATTTTTATGAAAAAATCCCAAACTTTCTGCCTAAAATTACCTATCCCAAAATCAATCCAACACTCGTTTCCAATCCCATTTATCGACACTAGACCTCCACCTAATCACTCCTAATCATACCTAACCATACTAATCAGTCCTAAACACTCTAATTATCAAATCCACCTCAAAACCCAAACACAAAATCAAACATGCAATGGGTTTTACCCATTCAAAAACCTCTAAAAACAAGAACAAACACATAATCCATAAGCAAAAATAACAATCACCAAGATCCCCCAAACACCCCCTTTGTGCCGTGGGGTGTGGGTGATCAAAACCCCCCAACCAAATTGATTTTGGTTGGTTTGTTGAGTGATTACACATCTCCTATACATGAATTAAACATGTATACATCCAATTAACATCAAAACAACTTTTGAAAAATCCATTGATTCTTGGAAAAAATTTTGTGGATGCATGTATGATTAAAGTACATGAAAAGGACGGGAATGAAGTAACTAAATATGGTCTAAGCTTACTTTTGATCAAAACAAGCTAGAAAAAAATGGTGGTGGTGGTTTGGGTGGTTTGGCCGTCGGCCTAAAGAGAGAAAAAGGGAGGGGATGAAAAATTTTTGGTGTGTAAATGTGTTGTGTGTGTGTTTGTTTCCATTTTGTAATTTTTGGAGGCCCTTGGGTGCAATTTTGGCTTTCTTTCGTCCTTAAGTGAAAACGACCTCACAAGTTTACGGGATTGACTCACTAGTCATTTTGGAAAATTTTACGGGAGTCGGGGATCATCCCGAACACTCCAAAATACTTTTAGGACACTTTAAATGTACCCGAAAAGCAATAAAACTCACCCGACTCGACTTAACACGAACCGAAAGTAAAATTCTCGAAAAATTATAACATCGATAAAACGACAATAAACATAGAAATTTGGGCATCCATCGGGATCGTAGTCGTCATCGTTCTTCTTAAATCGTCAATCGTCAAAATTATGACCTCAAATATCGGTTTCAACCAAAATGATAAAATATATAGCAAATAAAATTTATTATAAAATTTCAAAAATAAGCGTAATTTAGGGTAAGGTAAGTGACCTCGGTTCTAGGTATTACATCCACCCCTCCTTAAAGAGAGCGACGTCCCGGCGCTCGCCTCTTCTTATACTCACATTTCGTGCCGCTGGAACAGATGAGGGTACATTTCCTTGAAAAAGTCCTCACGTTCCCAAGTGTATTCCGGTCCACGCCTAGAATTCCATCGAACCTTCACAATGGGAATTCTACTATGCTTCAGCCTCTTGACCTGTCGGTCCATAATTTCCACGGGTTCTTCCACGAAATGCATTTTTCGTCCAATTGAATTTCGTCCAAAGGAATCACCAATTCCTCATCCGCCAAACTCTTCTTCAAATTTGATACGTGAAACGTGTCGTGAATAGCACTAAGCTCTCTCGGCAACTCTAACTTATACGCTACCAGTCCAATTCGTTTAACGATCTTAAATGGTCCAATATACCTCGGACTCAATTTTCCTTTCTTCCCAAAACGAATCACACCCTTCCACGACGAAACCTTAAGCATAACCATATCTCCGACTTCAAATTCCAACGGTTTTCTTCTGTTATCAGCATAACTCTTCTGTCGGCTTCTTGCAGCAAGTAATCGGTTCTTGATTTGCACAATCTTCTCTGTCGTCTCCAAAACCATTTCGGGTCCAGTCAACTGACTTTCTCCTACTTCACTCCAACACACAGTTGATCTACACTTCCTTCCATACAACGCTTCGAATGGTGCAGCCTTGATGCTCGCATGGTAACTATTATTATACGAAAACTCCACTAAAGGCAAGTGGCGTTCCCAACTTCCTCCAAAATCAATCACGCATGCTCGGAGCATGTCCTCCATCGTCTGAATAGTTCGTTCACTCTGGCCATCAGTCTCCGGGTGATAAGCCGTGCTCAAACTCAATTCAGTGCCCATCGTACGTTGAAGTGATTTCCAAAATTCCGAAGTAAACCTACTATCGCGATCCGAAATGATCAATAAAGGTACTCCATGTCTGCAAACGATCTCCTTCACGTACACACTGGCCAGCTTCTCCATACTGTCCGTCTTCTTCATAGGTAAGAAGTGAGCAGATTTTGTCAATCTATCCACTATTACCCAAATCATATCACATCCACTAGGAGTTCTGGGTAAACCCGTCACAAAATCCATAGCGATTCTCTCCCATTTCCATTCTAGGATCTCTGGTTGTACCAACAGCCCAGACGGCTTCTTATGTTCGGCTTTAACCTTCGCACAAGTCAAACACTTACTGACGTAACGAGCAATATCTGCCTTCATATTCGGCCACCAATAGACTTTCTTCAGGTCATGATACATTTTATCCGATCCAGGATGTATCGAGTACTTCGATTTATGAGACTCGTTCATAACCAAATCTCGTACTCCAGGCTTTCCTTCCTCAGATGGACACAACGGTAACCAAATCCGATTCTTGAAATATCTCAGCCCGTCTGACCTAATCCTAAAAAGAGGTTTCAACATTCTTCCCAAGTTCTCCGCATCAACATTCTCTTTCATTAATCCCTTCTCTTGAGCCTTCAGTATTGTTTCGGTTAAATCAACACTCTCAGTCATCACTAAAGCTCTGACTCTCAAAGGTTTATCTCGATCCTTCCTACTAAGTGCATCTGCTACGACATTCGTCTTGCCAGGATGGTAGCGAATCTCACAGTCATAGTCGCTCAGTAATTCTACCCATCGCCTCTGTCTCATGTTCAACTCCTTTTGGTCTAAAATGTGCTGTAAACTCTTGTGGTCGGTGAATACAACACAATTCGTCCCATACAAATAATGTCTCCACAATTTCAGCGCAAATACCACAGCTCCTAATTCCAAATCATGCGTCGTGTAGTTTTCTTCATTCTTCCTCAGTTGTCTCGACGCGTTAGCAATCACCTTCTCACGCTGCATCAACACAACTCCATAACCCTTACGAGATGCGTCACAATACACTACAAAGTCTTCGGATCCTTCTGGTAATGACAATATCGGTGCAGAACATAACTTGTCCTTGAGTGCTTTGAAAGCGAATTCTTCCTCATCTCCCCATTCATACACCCTATTCTTCTCGGTAAGCTTTGTCAATGGCTTCGCAATCAACGAAAATCCTTCAATGAATCTCCGATAATACCCAGCCAAACCAAGGAATTGTCGAACTTCAGTCGGCGTTGTCGGTGCCGACCATTCCCTGATCGCTTCGACCTTGGCAGGATCCACACGAACTCCTTTGCTATCAATTACGTGACCAAGGAATTGCACAGACTCTAACCAAAACTCACACTTCGAGAACTTCGCATACACCTTCTCTTTCTTCAGCGGATCCAATATCTTTCTCAGGTGCTTCTCGTGCTCTTCCTTACTCTTAGAGTAAATAAAAATATCATCAATAAAAACAATGACAAACTTATCTAGATACGGCTTGCATACTCGATTCATAAGGTCCATGAATACTGCAGGCGCGTTTGTCAACCCAAAAGGCATCACTCGAAATTCGAAGTATCCATACCGTGTACGAAAGGCAGTTAAAGGGATATCCTCCTCTCTCACACGCAGTTGATGATACCCTGATCTCAAGTCGATCTTTGAGTACACACAGGAACCTTGTAATTGATCAAACAAAAATCGTCAATCCTCGGCAATGGATACCGATTCTTAACCGTCAGCTTGTTGAGCTCTCTATAGTCAAAAAACATCCGAAATGACCCATCTTTCTTCTTTACAAACAACACCGGCGCTCCCCATGGTGATGAGCTCGGTCAAATAAATCCCTTATCCATCAACTCCTTCAGTTGATCCGATAACTCCTTTAACTCTGATGGTGCTAATCGATAGGGTGCACGAGCAACTGGTGCAGCTCCCGGCATCAAATCGATTCGAAATTCGACTTCACGGGTGGGTGGTAAACCCGGAAACTCGTCTGGAAAAACTTCCGGATATTCGCGAATTACATGTACCTCTTCTAACTTCATCTCTAAGTCGCCATCACTAGAAACTTGTGCCAAAAACACATTGCATCCATCTTCTACATACCGCATCATTTTCAAACAAGAGATCACTTTCAAACGAGAAGTGCATTCATCTCCCTTCACAGTCAAGACTCTATTCCTCAACGGGATCTGAACTAACCTTTCTCCACAGACGATCACGGCACTATGCGCCATCAGCCAATCCATTCCAACGATCACATCGAACGATCCTAGCTCTATGGGCATTAAGTCGATTTCATAAGCGTAATTTCCTAACTTCAAGGTATACCCTTTAAGTATAGAATTTGTACTAACGATTTTCCCATCGGCTAATTCCACGTTATAACTAGTCGTTAACAATACCGGTTCTCTATCGATATGACGACTAAATTTAACATCTACGAAGCTCTTTTCGGAACCAGAATCAAACAATATACTAGCATAACAAGCGTCTAGCAGAAACGTACCAGTAACCACGTTAGGGCCTTATGGTTTATCAGCAGTCCCTACTTGATACACAGCAGCAGCATTATTTCCTCCTTGCCTGTTTCCAGCCTTCGGGCAATTCCCTTGCTTATGCCCTCTCTCTCCACATCTGAAGCAAACCATCACTCTCGTAGCATTTGCCCCAGTAGCTACCCCTTTAGCTCGGCAATCTGACATCCTATGACCCGTTTTTCCGCACTTGCCACACGCAGGTGGGCAACTCCCTACATGGTACAAATTACATCGACCACAGTGGGGATTCACCTTCGCTCCTCTAGGGTTTGTGACAGCCCTCGTCCCATCATTTCTTCTCTGGTTGAACTGCTGATTGTGGTTCTGACCTTGGTTGTTACGGTTTCCTCCACGGTTTTGACCTTGGGATTGATTACTCTGAGCTGCCTCCCACTTTCTCTTGTTTCCTTCAGCAATGAAGTTCTTCTTATCTTGCAGTTTGACATCCATTAACGCGTGAGCCATTTGGACTGCTTCATCGAATGACCCAGGCTTAGATGATGTCGTCTCACCCTTGATATTACTTGACAACCTCTTGATGTACTGATTCATCTTCTTATTATCATCGGCAAAGGCATCGGGACACAAAAGGCTCAATTCATTAAACCTCCTTGTATACGCCGTAATATCATTGTTTCTCAAAGTCAAATGCCTTAACTCATCTTCCAATTGACCCAGTTCCTCTTCGGGACAAAACTTTTTGGTCAAAAGAGCCTTAGTAGCAGTCCAAGTCCTCGCATTTGCTACTGCTAATCCAACAGTGGCTACTTGATTGTTCCACCAACTCAAGGCGTCATCAAGAAAAGTGGCAGCTACAAACTTGACCTTATTTGCCTCTGAACATCCGCTAATCTCAAAAGTACTCTCGATCTTCTCTAACCACCTTCGGAGTTCTAGGGTTCCGCCAGTTCCACGAAACTGCGTGGGACCGCATTTCATAAAACCAGCATAAGTACACTCCCTCGGGGCTTGCTGTCTCCCTGCATTTCCACCTTGATCTGGGTTTCGGTTTGCACGATCTGCTTCGAGTGCATTTGCAATTGCTTCTTGAATCATTGTGTTCACACGGGTTGCTGTTAGCTTTGGAGGCATGGTGAGTTCTCAAGTACACCTCTCTGTAAAGACAGGGAAAATAGAAAAACAATGTAAGTATACACATCAAGATTAAGATGGATTTCTCTTTCAAGACATAATATAAGTACAACGACACATCACTACAACGTTACCAATATTCATCAATTCACATCACAAAAGAGCAAATTAAAGACATATCACAGATCATGAAAGGTAAACATGGATTGTATTGATAAATCAACCAAAATTGTGACAAGTATTGCCACTACAACCATTCACCATAAAACTTAAGTCATCAAGTTTTTTGTCACAATACCATCATACAAAAGTCTAAAATAGTTCGATTACAACGATCAAAGATAAAATAAAATACAAGCAACTAGTCATGTGGTGATCCACACGACCTCTTGGATGGCGGTTCATCTTCATCCTCCTCGGGCTCTTCGTCACTGTCTTCCTCGTCCTCTTCGTCCATCTTCCTCTTTCCTTTGTCATTCGGCCCACATTCAGTCGCCTTCTTCGTCCCAGAAGTAGATCCACACTTCACTGCTACCTGATTTCCTACAGTGATACACACACCTTTGGCAGGTGGCTGGACCATAAAATCATTAGCCTCCATTTCCAAGTCATCTACGAATCTCCAATCTGGGAACAAGGATGCTCTCACTCGATGCTCCCAACTTTGCATCCTAGTCAACCTCGCTTGATCCTCCCTAACTTGTTCAAGACTGGCACTCACGTTCGCTATCATCGATCTCAGACTGTTGATATCACTCTTGTTTGCCACTCCATCAAATTCAATCCTTGAAGTTCTTGCCAACAACCTCTGGTGTGCCCTCTCATTCTTATCAAACCTCTTGATTACCCTAGTTTCCACTATGTACCGCTCGTACATCGATTCATCCAATCTTCTCACAATACGCGGAACGTCACGATAAGCTCTTGGTCCGGGGCAGATCACTCTTGCAATGTCCTGATGAATAGAATTTGCGCTCGCTGCAGCGTCGGAACTTCTAGGGATACCTGGCATACCAATCAGATGGGAAGTACGAATAGGCCTGGGGAAAGTAGTTCTCCTTTGGTCGAGGTCCTGGGCTTGCACATGGTTCGTCTCAGCTTGTCCTTCAGCATCTGTTCCAACATTTCCCCCTTCATGTCCTACGACGTAATCGTCTCCATTTCCGTTAGGCGGTACCTCGGTCATTCCTACAATAACAGAGAATTTTGGAGGGTACGTAAGATTACTATTCAATATTTATAAATACATGCATGCAAATGCAATGCAAAGGTGGTACACATGCCCAAAATGCGATAATATGATGCTCATGCATATGTAATACAAGAATTACGGTATCGGGTACTCCACGTATAATTTCAACGTTTACATATAGTAGTTCAATATCTACGTAATAAATACCCACATATATACTTCAACTCAAAAGTATACATCAATACCATGAATACAAAAATAAACCTTACCGGAGCCATGAAGGATAGTTGTGTGCTTGGACAATTTCTTACGACACCAAAAGTTATAGTTTGGGAATTTTCAAAACGACCTACTTCTCTATAACTCATGGCTCTGATTACCAATCTCTAACACCCCACCAAATTCTATGCGCAGCGGAACTACAACATTTGGGTGCTAGGCAGTTATCATCGCACACAAGATATATCAAACGACTCCAAAGAGACGTAAAAGTTTTAACTTAAATTACGAATTGTTAAAAATGTACATGTCTACGGTTTTCCAAACCCAAATGATACAACACAGAGTTAGCGTTTCGGTCCCCATGAATCTCAACCCCAAAAGATACAGTTTTCACAACAACATGACATAAAGTTTAAAATATTCAAGTGAGAATGGGTGGAAAAACAAGTAGACGCCAAGCCACACACACAACTCCCATCCAATGCATGCTCCATGCTACACTTCATCGGTTACCTGAAACACATGCTAAATTTGGTCAACAAATAATGTTGAGTGGAATTCATAGGTTTTACAATTTATTTTGAACATATGTGTTATAAAAATCATTCACGATCATTCATAGACTTGTCGATCAAACAATCTATTTTCAAGGTTATGACAATTGTCTTTAAGCTCATGACACTAATCCGTTAACTCAATCACCCGCGTAATAATTACCGGCGTGATTCAGATGAAACCAGTACCCCTTCTAAAGGCATCAGTTGCAATTATACCTTATCTCTTATCACAAATTATCCGTCCGCAGGGGGTACCCAACGTACTAGCCCTCGTCTCGGATAGGGTCGTCAACCCCATAGTACTATCACTTTGTATAAGAGGCTATTTTTAATCCACGCTAGGATTAAACAATAGTAAATAGTTAATGAAATTAGGGCCTTTTGCAACTAGGTACTCAACACAATTTCTAAGGCAACATTCGGGTCCAACAATCATTCATGACATATGTTCATTTTGGAAAACTAGCATGCATTTCCCTCGCGGGTAAAACAATTTAAAACAATAGTAAGCAAGGCTATAAATTCACACCTTATATATAAAGTAGTCGACGATTCGAGTGACGATCACCGACGATGATGAGGATGCCCGGGAAAATCAACACCTATCAAACCAATAACGCGTAATGAGTAATCTCATTTATAAACCTTAAGTACTGTATATAATACATACATATTAGTCAATTGTGATAATTAAAACTCACACCAAAACCAAACAAATAAGTGTTACTCGTTTTATACTATTCGTCCATGTTATTAACGTTATTCCCTTTTACACATTTTTCGACGATACTTACCAAAAGTACGGATTGTTTTATTAGACTTAATCCTTTTTATAAAAATTGGGAAAATTCTCAAAAATAAATTAAGACCTGTAGAATACATATTTTTAATCGCATTAAAAGTTTTCGCATTTACGACCCGTTACTCAACACTTTACCAAACCTACGTTTTTCGGACTGAATTTGCACTTTGACCAAGTCGGACTCATTTGACCCATTTAAAATATACCATGGACCCATTTGACACCTAAGTATAATAATAGTCTCACATATTCAGGTTTGAGACCAAAAATCAACCTTTAACCATTTACCAAACTATATCTATGGTCCCCGGGATTTGACCTAAAACCAAACATAATTTCGGATTATGAAGGTTCTCATCTCCCGGTACACGATTTTCAAAACATCATAACTTTTGACTCGTTAGGAGTCGTAAGCTCTATCTTATACCAAATAGAAGCTAAGAAGACGCTCTACAACTATATCCTAGTCACATAACCTGTTTACAAAATAATTTTTATGAAAACATCCCAAACTGTCTGCCTAAAATTACCTATCCCAAAATCAATTCAACACCCGTTTCCAATCCCATTTATCGACACTAGACCTCAACCTAATCACTCCTAATCATACCTAACCATACTAATCAGTCCTAAACACTCTAATTATCAAATCCACCTCAAAACCCAAACACAAAATCAAACATGCAATGGGTTTTACCCATTCAAAAACCTCTAAAAACAAGAACAAACACATAATCCATAAGCAAAAACAACAATCACCAAGATCCCCCAAACACCCTCTTTGTGCCGTGGGGTGTGGGTGATCAAAACCCCCCAAACAAATTTATTTTGGTTGGTTTGTTGAGTGATTACACATCTCCTATACATGAATTAAACATGCATACATCCAATTAACATCAAAACAACTTTTGAAAAATCCATTGATTCTTGGAAAACTTTTTGTAGATGCATGTATGATTAAAGTACATGAAAAGGATGGGAATGAAGTAACTAAATGTGGTCTAAGCTTACTTTTGATCAAAACAAGCTAGAAAAAAAATGGTGGTGGTGGTTTGGGTGGTTTGGCCGTCGGCCTAAAGAGAGAAAAAGGGAGGGGATGAAAAAATTTTGGTGTGTAAATGTGTTGTGTGTGTGTTTGTTTCCATTTTATAATTTTTGGAGGCCCTTGGGTGAAATTGTGGCTTTCTTTCGTCCTTAAGTTAAAACGACCTCACAAGTTTACGGGATTGACTCACTAGTCATTTTGGAAAATTTTACGGGAGTCGGGGATCATCCCGAACACTCCAAAATACTTTTAGGACACTTTAAATGTACCCGGAAAGCAATAAAACTCACCCGACTCGACTTAACACGAACCGAAAGTAAAATTCTCGAAAAATTATAACATCGATAAAACGACAATAAACATAGAAATTTGGGCATCCATCGGGATCGTAGTCGTCATCGTTCTTCTTAAATCGTCAATCGTCAAAATTATGACCTCAAATATCGGTTTCAACCAAAATGATAAAATATATAGCAAATAAAATTTATTAAAAAATTTCAAAAATAAGCGTAATTTAGGGTAAGGTAAGTGACGTCGGTTCTAGGTATTACATTGGTAGTGTGATTATTTGCTTGATTGTGACTCCTTGTGATTCACTAATCACAAGGGTGCCCTTGTTTCCACTTGAATCCAACTAGATCTCTCACAAATCACAAGTCAAAAAGTCAAAGCAGTGGGAACTCCTTTCCCCTGCTGCTAGCCACTGCTAGTGTAATTTGGTGTTAAGCTTATCAATAAGCTATTCTAGCTTATTTAAACGTGCAACAACTTTAATTTTGTAATAGGTGCTCATTATTTGACCCATTTGTTCATACTGGAGCATTTGGAGGGTTGACTTTAGGGTTTGACTAGAAAACCAACTCATTTGACATTTTCATAAGTGCTTATTGGCTTATCCAGCTTATTTGGCTTTGCTTATTGAACTTTTCTTGATTTTTTTGGCTTACTTAAGTTGTTTAGAGTCTATTGAAAGTTGAATCAAGTCCTGAGGTGGTCTAGAATTCCAAGTTCACTATTTTGTCTTTTTGTGAAAATCTTCTTGGCTTATTTCTGGATTATTGAGTGTCCTCTTTCAAAATTTCTTTTCACAGATCTCATAGGAATCTCAAAAGAAGGTTGTGTGTTTAAGTAGAGCTTATGGCATTGGCTTGTTGCTTAATGGGCTTATTGGCCCATTAAGAATAAGTTGTTTGTTATTTAAGCTGTGATAAGCTCATTTTTAGCTTTTGGGCCTTTAGACTTTTGTGCTTAGAATTAAATTTTAAGTCAGATAGGGCTTTTATAGGTCATTTGGGCCTAGTTTGACTTTTTGGGCCCAAAAGCCCATTAGTGTTGACTGTTTTTGGTTTTAGCCCATTTGGCGGCCCTTTAGGGGTATTTTGGTAATTTCACATTCATTTTCTGATTACTTAGGTTAAAATAAACTAGTTTGCAAGTTTTTAGAATTTTTTTATAATTTTTAGATTTTAATATTATTTTAATATTAAATTTTAAATTTCACATTTTTGCACTTTTTATATTTTTCATAGCTTTAATACATTAAAATAGGATTTTTGCAACTCTAAGATTAATTTTATCATCATTAGATTAATTTTTATAATTATTTTAAGTTTTAATAGTTTTTAAATCATTTTAAATAGTTTTTCTTGGTTTAAAGATTTATAAAAATAGTTTTTAATCGTTTTAGGTCATTTTAGAGGTTTACCAATTGAAAAATCTTTATTTGGTGTTTTTGATAGCTAATTTGATTTTTAGGGCTTTAATTAGCATTTAAAAATTATAATTTAATTAATTAAAAGGTTTTAAAAAGTATTGATCATTAGTAAACTCTTATTTTATTTATTTTGATTTTTGGTAAATTTTTGGGAATTTTTAGAATTAATTTTTATTTTAGCTATTTTTACGGTTTTACGTTTAGTCGTAGTAGTAATTAGTTTCACGTCTTCGTCTTTCTATTCTCTCATCCCCTTCTATCCAATATTAATCTCAAATCTTGTTACATCTTAGTCACACACATATACCTCCTTGAGAAACGAACTTTCACATCATAAGGGTCATTTGTACACGGTTTTCCTAAACCGTCGTATTTAATACTTTCCCTATTTACCTCATTTTCCTAAAGGTGTGGTAAAACACTACAATCATTTGGGCGCCGCTGCCGGGGAGGTGTGTCGTGATTAATTTGTCTTGTTGTTTTTAATATTAACCATAAATAGTATTTGTATTAGTAGAAATCTACTAATACGTATTATCGGGTTTTTTTTTTTGTTTTTCTTGTGAAATTATTATTACTATATTGTATTAAGTATCACAATCAATACAAAATATCTTCAAAAGTGTGAAAACACAACCTTAATTGGGATTTGATCTCCTAATTATTGTATTTGAATCTCAAACAAAAGAAAAAGGCAAAAATAGATAAATACTTTCGTGAAGCTCGATTTTGAAAAATACAAACTATAAGGTGGGTATAAGGCGGGTATTATAAAATATACCCTAAGGAAAAAGGCTCTTAAGTGCTTCGCGCCGCCTGGTTTCCCCGCTTGCTTGTGAGTATTTTGAGATTAATGGCTAATTGAGGGTTTTGCCGCCCAAAGTATTATTACGTATCATATATATTTGCTTGGTTTTCTTTGTGATTAAACCCTCTTGAACAATTTGGTTTTCACCAAAGTTCTAAAGTCATTCGAAGGCGTTCACTCCACGTGATCGTTTTCATTCTTTTGAGGCTTCTTTAATCAAGAGTTTGATTCGAGGAGAGATTTGGTAGATTGTTGTCTACGAAGATACACCAAAATCCAAAAAAAAAATTAAAAACAATCAAAAACACAAAAAAAATTGAAAATTCACAAAACACCAAAAAAGAATCTTCTTTGCTCACCTCCCATTCTACCTGAAGTTTATGCTAACTCGTAGTCAAGCAAAATGAGCTCGTAAACGTCGTCAAAATCAAGGAAATCAAGACACGTTGATTGAAGAACAAACTCCAATTGTTGAACCTATTGTAGAACAAGAAGTCGTCATGGCTAATCGTACTATAATGGAGTTGCTACAAGCACCCACCGAGGGTTTTGGAGAGGCCATTGTGATTCCCGCTATCCTTGCGGAGAATTTCGAGATTAAGACGGGTTTAATGTCGATGTTGCAAGCAAATAAGTTTAGAGGTCATGATAAAGACAACCCGCACTACCACATAAGGAATTTTAATCGTCTCACCGCAACTAGCAAGTTTAAGGATGTTCCACATGACGCCATTAAGATGATGTTGTTTCCATACTCGTTAGATGGACCCGCTAAAATTTGGCTTGAGAAAGAACCGCCAAATTCGATTTTGACATGCGGGTGATCTCATTTCTAAGTTTGTGAACAAATATTTTCCACCATCTAAAACAACTCATTTGAAAAATGAGATTTTAAGATTTGTATAACGAAATAATGAGAGTTTTTCAATGGCATGGGAACGATTTAAGGAAATGTTACATGAATGTGCACACCATGATTTTTTGGAATTACATCAAGTTGATACTTTTTATAATGGGCTTAATGATCATGAACGAGATTATTTGAATGCCGCCGCGGGTGGTAATTTTTTGTGCAAAACGACCGATGAAGATTTAAAGATTATCGAGAATAGATCTAAGGTTTACAACCCTCGTAACACACTGAGTGTTGCCAATATGGGTTCGTCATCGTCTCGTAGCATTAATGCCTTACATGATGAAGCTAATGAGGAAAACCGGTTTTTCGATAGGTTTTCAAATCTTATGACTCATTGGAAAGCACAAGATGCTTTGAATTCCGCTTCGGTTAAAGCGGTTGATAAGAGTTGTCTGTCTTGTGGTGGAGCTCATGATCTTTCCGAGTGCATTACCGCCGGTGGTAACACTTCGAGTGCTTACGTAGCAACGAGAACTTATAACCAAAACAGCCAAGGTTCCCGCCCAAATCAAGCTCCACCAAATCAAAATGCTAATAACTATCGAAACAATAACCAAAGTGCTAATTATCAAGGCAATTCACGTAACTACAACAAAGGGAATTATCAAAGTGGGAATGGACAAGTTACTAATCAAAACCAAAACCGTGATTTTCAAAACACTACACAAGGTTTTCAAAATGCTCACACTAAAAATCTTCAAGGAGAATTTTTGGATTATGCTAAAGCAAATGATGCTAAATTTGATAACATGCAACGTGAGATGATTAGCTTAAGATCCGAGTTGAAAAACGAGCTTAAAAACGAACTTGCTAATGAACTTAAGACTCATGCTAATAAAATGGAAGGAAATGTTCAACGTCTTCAACAAAATCAACAAAAGATGGAACACGGACAACATGAGATTAAGCAAGAATTGTTAAAAGCGGATTTAGGGCAATCAAAATTTGAAGATCGAATGGCAAAAATGTTTGAAGCAATCATGTGTAAACCCTCTTCCTCGGGTGGTCTTCCTAGTGATACCATTGCAAACCCGAAGGGAGAAATGAAGTTTATTACTACACGAAGTGGTAAAACTTTTAAGGAACCAATCTCTTGTCCAAGTACTTCTACGGAGAAGGAAATCGAGAAAGAGCCCGAGGTGATGGTCGAAAAGGAGCATATCACAAGCCCACAAAGTACCGCTCATACCACACCTACGGTTGAACCAATAAAAATTATGGAACCGGATATTCCAAGGCCGTTGCCTGATGTCCAACCCACACCACCCTTACCTTACCCTTCGAGACGAAACAAAGAGAAATTGCAAGAACGTAACAAACAACAAATTGAGCTTTTCATAAAAATGTTTCAACAAGTTCATTTTGTTGTAAGTTTAGCCGACGCGTTGTTATATATGCCTCGTTTCGCTTCCACTTTTAAAAGTATGATGAGCGATAAGGAAAAGTTGGTGACCCCGGAAAGTTTCTCATTCCTTGTGACATACAAGATATGAAAGAATGTCTCGCCTTGGCCGATCTTGGTGCGAGCATTAATTTGATGCCATTTTCCATCTGGAAATCGCTTTCGCTTCCGGCTCTTACTACTTCGAACATGTCTATCGAGATGGCCGATCATTCTACGATTCTAGCATGTGGAGTAGCTGAAGATGTTTTCGTGAAAGTGGGGAAGTTCTACTATCCCGTTGATTTTATAGTATTTGACATCCCCGCGGATCCTCAAGTTCCTCTAATTTTAGGTCGTCCATTTTTAGACACCTCGAGATCGCTTATCGACGTTCATGCAAGAACTATCAATTTGAGATTCAACGAAGAGGAACTTGTTATAAACGCTACTCAAAACTCAAAACCTTCTCATGTTTATGCAATCGCTACCATCAATCACATTGACTTAGTTGATGTGGTTTGCGATGAGTTTTCACAAGAAGTGTTAGGTTTTCCGATAGCTCGTCAAGTGGCAATCCCACTATTTTAGATCCGATTCTTGCTAATTCTACACCAAATCTCACTCCATTCCAAGGAGGCGATTTTACTTCAAATGAAATCGACAATGAAGATGAGGTGATTATTAGTGATGATACTTCTATTCCACCATTTCTTCCGCCGATGGAAGTTATGAGTGTTGAGCAAAAATCTTCAATCGAGGAACTACCTATCCTTGAATTGAAAGATCTTCCATCTCACCTTGAATACGCATTCCTGGAAGGTGATGACAAGTTGCCGGTTATTATTGCAAGAGGTCTTGCTAATGATGAAAAAACCGAGCTCTTGAAAGTTCTTAAAGCTCATAAAGGGGCAATTGCGTGGAAAATTTCCGACATTAAGGGTATTGACCCAAATTTTTGTACTCACAAGATTTTAATAGAGGAGGACTATAAACCCGCAATTCAAAGTCAAAGAAGGGTAAACCCCAAAATTCACGATGTCATTAAAAAGGAAGTTCTAAAACTCCTTGACGCGGGAATGATTTATCTTATCTCCGATAGCCCATGGGTGAGCCCAATCCATTGTGTCCCTAAAAGAGGAGGAATGACCGTTGTGCCTAATAAAAACAACGAGTTAATTCCCACTCGTGTTGTGACCGGTTGGAGGGTGTGTATTGACTACCGAAAGTTAAATGACGCCACTCGTAAAGACCACTTTCCTTTTCCCTTCATGGATCAAATGTTGGAGCGACTCGCGGGAAATGAATTCTATTGCTTTTTAGATGGTTTTTCCGGTTACTTTCAAATCCCTGTCGACCCTCGTGATCAAGAGAAGACTACGTTTACGTGTGCTTATGGAACGTTTGCTTATCGTAGGATGCCTTTCGGACTTTGCAATGCACCGGGTACGTTTCAACGGTGTATGATGGCTATTTTTCACTATATGATCGAGAAGTCGATGGAAGTGTTTATGGATGAGTTTTCGGTGTTTGGCAATTCGTTCAAGTCGTTTTTATCTAATCTCGAGCAAATGTTAAAACGTTGTGAAGAAACCAATCTTGTGCTTAATTGGGAAAAATGTCATTTCATGTGTAAACAAGGAATCGTCTTAGGACATAAGGTCACTAAAGCGGGGATTGAGGTCGATAAAGCTAAGGTAGACGTCATCGCCAAGTTGCCTCATCCCAAAACCGTTAAGGGAGTTAGGAGTTTCCTAGGCCACGCGGGCTTTTATCGTCGTTTCATCAAGGACTTTTCGAAAATCTCTCGACCTATGACACACCTTCTCGAGAAGGATGCTCCTTTTAACTTCAAAGAGGATTGTGTTAGAGCTTTCGAAACTCTCAAAAGGAAACTTACCGAAGCTCCCATTCTTGTTGCTCCTAATTGGGAATTACCCTTTGAAATCATGTGCGATGCAAGTGATTATTCTATAGGGGCCGTCTTAGGACAACGTTATGAAAAGCATTTCCGTCCTATCCATTATGCTAGTAAGACGATGACCGAGGCTCAATTAAAGTACACCACAACGGAGAAGGAATTCCTTGCCGTGGTCTATGCTTTTGAGAAATTCCGACCTTATCTCGTCTTAACTAAAAGCATCGTGTATACCGACCATTCGGCTATCAAGTATCTCTTAGCTAAGCAAGATGCTAAGCCGAGATTGCTTCGTTGGATGCTCCTCCTCCAAGAATTTGATGTCACCGTGTTTGACAAAAAAGGAGCCGAGAATCTAGCGGCCGATCATCTCTCTCGTCTAGAAGATCCTCACAAAGATGTTTTCGAGAACAAGTAAATCACCGAAACATTTCCTCTCGAGACTCTCGATGTAGTGAACTCTATAGACACCAACGCATGGTTTGCCGACATTGCAAATTACCATGCGGGCAATTTCATAATCAAGGGAATGACGACACAACAAAAGCGAAAATTCTTTCGTGACGTCAAGTTCTATTTTTGGGACGACCCTTATCTCTTTCGGGTTTGTGCGGATCAACTCGTTCGACGTTGTGTTTTTGGTGACGAAGCTTCTAACATCCTTAGAGCTTGTCATGAGGGACCCACGGGTGGTCACCACGGTGCTAATCTCACGGCTAAGAAAGTGTTCGATGCCAGATTCTTTTGGCCTTCTATCTATCGTGATGCACACGCACTTGTGAAGTCGTGTGATTCGTGCCAACGTCAAGGAAAATCATCTCAACGTGATGAAATGCCGCAAAACATAATTCAAGTGTGTGAGATTTTTGACATTTGGGGCATAGACTTTATGGGGCCGTTCCCATCGTCTCATGGTAACAAGTATATCCTCGTCGTGGTCGACTACCTTTCTAAGTGGGTGGAAGTTAAGGCTTTACCTACTAATGATGCTCGTGTGGTAGTGAAGTTTTTGAAGCAACTATTCTCTCGGTTCGGAACCCCTCGTGCTATTATAAGCGATCGTGGAACCCATTTTTGTAATGACCAATTCGAGAAGGTCTTAAAGAAATATGGAGTTACTCATCATCTTTCTACGGCTTATCACCCACAAAAGAGTGGGCAAGTCGAGGTTTCGAACCGAGCTTTGAAGAGGATTTTAGAGAGGTCGATTGGAGAAAACCGTGCTTCATGGTCCGACAAACTCGATGATGCTTTATGGGCCTTTAGGACCGTTTATAAGACACCTATCGGTTGTACTCCTTATAAGTTAGTCTATGGGAAGAATTTTCATTTGCCCATTGAATTGGAGCACAAGGCATATTGGGCCCTTAAGCATGCAAACTTTAACTTAAAGACCACGGGAGATCACCAGAAAATACAATTGAATGAATTGGATGCATTAAGAGACAATGCTTATGAAAATTCGTTGATTTTCAAAGAAAAGACTAAAGAGTTTCATGATGCAAAGATTAAAAACCGGGTTTTTAACGTTGGTGATCAAGTGTTACTTTTTAACTCTAGACTAAAGATATTTTCCGGGAAATTGAAATCTCGTTGGTCGGGTCCTTTCACCGTTACACAAGTGTTTCCTTATGGGACCATCAAGCTAGCTCAAGATGATGGTCCTAACTTCAAGGTGAATGGACATAGGCTTAAGCACTAATTTGATGGGGAAATTCCTTCAATGGTTGACCTCGACCAAGTCACCTTCCCCAATGATAATTAACATTGAGGGGATCGAGTCGAGCTCATGACTCGGTAATCAAAAACGAGGTGCCTCGTGGGGGAGATCCCATGTTTATCCTTTTATGCTTTCTAATAAATAATGAGAGGGGATTTGTGCCCTTCCAACTCGTTGTCTCGTGGTTGTTTGTGATTGTGTTATCTAGATCATCATCATCATCTACGATTGAAGACTCTCGTGTTCGTTTACGTGAGCCTCCATCGTTTGCTTGAAGAAGTTTTTCACGAATCCATGACATATCCTTTATTGTTCTAACAATTATCTTTTAATCATACTTAATAAACGGCTTTAGATATATTGTTGATCACCCTTTCCATGCTAGATCCTAAGGATTTGATTCTTCGTCTCTAGTATGGGGGTGCTCCACCTTTAGACTCGAAACATGGAGGACAATGTTTACTTTTAGTAGGGGGGGGTGAATAGGTACTTGCTTTGATACGCCCTCACGTTTTCCAACTTTCAACGTTTTGTTTTATTTTGTTGCTAATAAGGCTAAAAATGGCCAAATTTAAATTTTTTTAGCCTTAATAAGTGTTTTAAGACACGAATGTATATTTTCCGATGAGTAGAATAAGAGCTAATTTTTTACTTGATGGGCATTTGGAGCCCTTTACATTTCTTAACCCGCTCAATTCAAGTTTTGCTAGACTTTTATTTAGGGAACTTTAAAACGCGGAATTCTTAGCTCATTCGGGTTAAGAACAAGAACTTTTCGCAAGTTCCTATAATTGATCCTAGAAAGTCACTTATCAAGGGAACTATAAAATGCATTCTCTAAACTTGAAAAAGTCCAAGAAATTGCAAGATCCTATAGGTGGCTTGAAAACCCAAAACTTTGATTTGATATAGTCTTAATGAAAGCTAATCCAAATTTGGCTTAATTTTGACTTACATGGCTAAGTATTCACGAGTCTTTTTAATTAGAGGTCTTTATATAGTGAAGAACGAGAAGTGATAGAGTTAGACAAGTTATCATGCTAAACGTAGAACATGAAAATGTTCTTTCAAAAACTCATATGTTTTTAATTGTGGCTTTTTCTTCCCATAAGATCAATGCATTAGGAATAAAAATAATTGCAATAAGTAAGGTCGTACGATTTGAAAGGCTACTTAGCTTCTAGCAGAAGATCGTTTAAATGTTTCTCGGGGTTGAATAGAGTTCATAGC
Source organism: Glebionis coronaria (assembly GCA_025667525.1). NCBI lineage: Eukaryota > Viridiplantae > Streptophyta > Magnoliopsida > Asterales > Asteraceae > Glebionis > Glebionis coronaria. Next base: position 549,183,305 of record CM046874.1, read on the forward strand.
CAAGGCATAACTTATTGAAGCGGGATGCGAAGATTGGTAAAGATCCAAAAAGGCCCTAACAAGGAATGAGGAGCTCTATTTTGTTGCTAAAGATCCAAGATGATGTAAAGTATCATTATTCCTAAATCAATATGAAGGATCGAGACACATGACGAAAAGCAATTACTCCCCTAAAGATCATGGAGAAAGTCTATCAAAAAAGACCCTTACAAGGTATGAGGATAAATATATCCAAGTCCGAAAAGGAGGCGGATCGTTGTATATCAAAGTCCAAAATAAGGATTGAAGAAAAATGATGAAGTCGTGGTCCAAATATGAAGAATCTCTCAAAAACGTCAAGTGAAGAAATTCCAAAATATGAATAGAAGACCATAACTTCAAGAACGTCTTCCCAAGATTTGAAGTATGATGTACATGCCAAATATCGGTCCGAGAGAGGTCTTAAATCGTGAAACGAGTTATGCCAAGATATGAACTTAAGGAGATACACGAGAAGCCGTTTTAAAAGATTTTGTCCTTCGTCTAACTATCGATTAAATCGTTCTACTTTGCTTTCGGACTAATAAATACTCAAATAAGTCAATATAAATCACTTGTGATCCATGACAAATAGTTAAAAAATGCTAGTAACCCATTTTCTTTTATAGGACATTTACTTGTTTCTATTCATTGACCCTAAAAGTCACATTCGTGATGAAAATCATACATTATGTCTTTACACATCCTCGTAGTATTGTTGAGAGTCTTTTACTTTTCAATAAAGGTTAATAAAATTGAATTTTGGTGATGCTTTCTAGCATTGCGTGAGGGCACGACAATGGCTTAGTATGGGGGAGTTATGAGATGGCATTTGTACATGATCTCATCGTTCTTTTTGGGCTTTAAATGCATTAAAATGTCATAAAATACCATATATATGCTTGTATTTGTTTACTTGTGTGTTTTAGGTATGGATATCGTGAAAAAGACAAAAGATCACAATAAACAAGGAAAAACGGACACGAGAAACGAAGCCGTACAAAGAACCAGACCCTAGTTCATGAATTATCCAAGATAAAACCTTGAAGACTTGAAGATGTACAAGATTGATCCTCAAAATATGAAGAAATGACACTTAAAACCCTTGTATATTCATAATTACAAGTTTGGTCCCTTAAGTTTGTCAAAATTACAAAATGGTCCTTCAACTTTGAATTAATGGCAAGTTTAGTCCCTCAACAATTCTAAATTGTCAATTATGGTCCCTCATAAAGTCAAAGAACCAATGAAGACCTTTGAAGATCAAGAATGTCCAAGATTAGTCCTTCAAATATGGAAAAAATGGCAAAAACAACCCTTGAAACCCTTTCACCAAAGTTTTGTGGCAAAACTATAAACTTGGAAAGTTTATTAACAAAGGAAAACGGTTTTGAAGGCTTAAAATCTTGTTTTACCATCTTTCTGAAAACACAACGGCCAAACATGTGCAAATGAAACATTTGAATGGAAATTGCGCCAAACACTTTTACACTCTACAAAATACGGATCAAAAGAGTTACTGTTCACTCCATGAACCCAGTTACCACTTCACTTAAAACAAAGGGTAAATGGAAATTACCCAGGCACATGCTTGATTCACATATGCAGAAACCTATACCACACATAAAACCCTCACCTCCACTCACCATAGGGCCCCACACTCAACCTCGTCCACCTATCACATCACAACTTACTCCCCAAGGAATCTGACGTGGCCAAATCAACAACTTAAACTCTTAGCTTAACCCCAAAGCTAAAATGAACGGTTTTGATACATTTGGACAGCTCACAAACATCAAGCACTCAAGGGCATTCCTGGAAATTCATAGCTAGGGTTTTCATGTATGTTAGCATTCTAAAATCGTCTACTAGTCCTATATAAGGAGACCTCAACTTTTTATTAAATAAAAGTTGGATTTTCTGAAAATTTGTGATTTCCCTTTGTGTTTTATAAAAGTTTGGTATTTGATAAGCTAAGATCTGAGTTCCATATTCATGTTTGATGGTTTTTGAGGAAAGATTTTAAGCAATAAAGCTTGTGTTTCAAAAATCAGAAGTTTCATATTATTTGTTCATCATTGTGGTTTGTTGATCTTAGCAGGTACAAGGAAGCTGGTGCTTGTTTTGCTAGCACCTCAGCTCAAACATTCCAAGGCTTGGATGTAAGTCTTGGATGTTTGCATCTCTATCCCTTTTCAATTTTTCTGAATTTTATTGTATTTTTGTGATTTTGCATGATTTGTTGTGGATTGGTGTTTTGTGGTTTGATTTAAGTTTCTGAGGTTGTTTAGGAGTTGTTAGGGTGGATTGGATCTTGTTTGATAGGTTAAAACACAACAATCTTTTGGAAGATTGCAAAATCAGATTCCAAAGGGGTGTTTGGGTTAACTGATTCGAAGGGGTTTAAGCCTTCCTTTGTTATTGTTCTTGGTTCTATTGAGGTTGTGCATGCTTATCTGTTGTCAAGTGTTCATTATCTGCAAGTTTTGTGGCTATTAACACCTAGATCCTAAATTAGGCTATAAAATCTTGATTACTTGGTTAAATTGGCTGAAATTTGGAGGACACCTAGATCTAATCATAGACTAGGGTTAACAAGTGTTAAATCTAAGTTAATACAACCAGGGAAGTAGGATTTGAGTGCTGAATTTGGATTTGTGGTCATCTATATCAGTAAAAGAGTTAGTGTTCATCAATGCATGTTAGTGTTCATCAGTAACCTGTATTTGATTAAATCTGCTTGTAATATTTGATTCAGTTATTGGAATAAGTTTGTTTGTGCTTATTAAGAGTTATTATAGATTGTGTATGCTTTTGGTTCATTCTGGTTGGCTTATTCATGCTAAAACTGCTTAAGAGTGCTTAACTGCTTATTTGCTAAGTCTGTGCAATATCTGGGCATTGTTGGCTTTTTCTGTGCTTATTGGCTATTTGGAAGTGTGATTATTTGCTTGATTGTGACTCCTTGTGATTCACTGATCACAAGGGTGCCCTTGTTTTCACTTGAATCCAACAAGATCTCTCACAAATCACAAGTCAAAAAGTCAAAGCAGTGGGAACTCCTTTCCCCTGCTGCTAGCCACTGCTAGTGTAATTTGGTGTTCAGCTTATCAATAAGCTATTCTATCTTATTCAATCGTGCAACAACTTTAATTTTGTAATAGGTGCGCATTATTTGACCCATTTGTTCATACTGGAGCATTTGGAGGGTTACTTTAGGGTTTGACTAGAAAACCAACTCATTTGACTTTTTCATAAGTGCTTATTGGCTTATCCAGCTTATTTGGCTTTGCTTATTCAACTTTTCTTGATTGTTTTGGCTTAATTAAGTTGTTTAAGAGTCTATTGCAAGTTGAATCAAGTCCTGAGGTGGTCTAGAACTCCAAGTCGACTATTTTGTCTTTTTGTGAAAATCTTCTTGGCTTATTTATGGCTTATTGAATGTGCTTTTTCAAAATTTCTTTTCACAGATCTCTTAGGCATCTCAAAAGAAGGTTGTGTGTTTAAGCAGAGCTTATGGCATTGGCTTATTGCTTAATGGGCTTATTGGCCCATTAAGAATAAGTTGTTTGTTATTTAAGCCGTGATAAGCTCATTTTCAGCTTTTGGGCCTTCAGACTTTTGTGCTTAGAATATTTTATAATTTTTAAATTTTAATATTATTTTATTATTAAATTTCAAATTTCATATTTTTGCACTTTTTATATTTTTCTTAGCTTTAATATATCAAAATAGGATTTTTGCAACTCTTAGATTAATTTTATCATCATTAGATTAATTTTCATAATTATTTTAGTTTTTAATAGTTTTTAAATCATTTTAAATAGTTTTTCTTAGTTTAAAAATTTATAAAAATAGTTTTTAATCTTTTTAGGTCATTTTAGAGGTTTTCCAATTGAAAAATCTTAATTTAGGCTTTTTGATAATTAATTTGATTTTTAGGGCTTTAATTAGCATTTAAAAATTAATATTTAATTAATTAAAAGGTTTTAAAAAGTATTGATCATTGGTAAACTCTTAGTTTATTTATTTTGATTTTTCGTAAATTTTTGGGAATTTTTAGAATTAATTTTTAATTTAGCTATTTTTACGGTTTTACGTTTAGTCGTAGTAGTAATTAATTTCACGTCTTCGTCATTCTATTCTCTTATCCCCTTCTATCCAATATTAATCTCAAATCTTGTTACATCTTAGTCACACACATATAGCTCCTTGGGAAACGAACTTTCACATCATAAGGGTCATTTGTACACGGTTTTCCTAAACCGTCGTATTTAATACTTTCCCTATTTACCTCCTTTTCCTAAAGGTGTGGTAAAACACTACAATCACAAGCGTTCACTAGCCGTCCACATTTCTTGTGTCGTAGGACATGCATCAACCATGGAATAAATATCATCTCCAATTCCACTTAAAATCATATAGATCGCTTCTTTTTCTGCATCATACCAAGCACGCTTCTCTGGTGTAAGATCAGATAATGTTTCTTTTCTTGTGGTTACGGGTATTTTTGGAATAGTGTCTGTGGCTGGCGTATGAGGAACAGTGATATCGGAGTATATGGTCCAGTGTTAATACGTTGCCTCAATGCATCACCATTAGGTCTTGTATCAATATAGCAAAGAAAACGTGATTGCCATTGAGCATATCGACCGGCCACAAGCATTTGTGGTCTCTCTTTGTTACCCCGGCACCATGATGTTGTTGTTCATCACACGATATTCTGCAGTAGAATCCATCTCAATATTCTCTTAAGTGATGAATTGAATGTGGATCTTAAGTAGTTGTGTTGTGATTGTGTTGTTGTTGAAATTCTGAAAATTGCGATTTTGTTTTTTCAGTCCGACAATAAATTCCTCAGTCCGACAAAACAGTAGACCTAAAAAAATTTGTAAACACCAAATTTTGAAATCGAGCTAGAAATAGCCCAACACTAGTATGGAAAAAATTTGAATCTACTTGACGGGAAAAAATTTTGAAATCGAGCTAGAAATAGCCTAACACCATTTTTTTTTTAATCTTCGTGTAAACTACGTTCCGGGACTAGTCTAGATAGTGGCTAAGTCTAAAAAATACTCTAACAAAATTTAGATGTCCGTCGCAATGTCACCTATCGCACTCATTGATCGCACTCTTAGATCGCAACCCTGATTGTACTCTTAGATCATAGTCCTTGATCGTACTCTTAGATCGTAGTCTGATCGCAGTCTGATCGCACCCTCTGGTCACAACACGTGATCGCACTCCTTGGATCGCAGTGAGTGATCGCACTCCAGATCGTAGTGAGTGATCGCACTCCTTGGATCGCAGTGAGTGATCGCACTCTGGATCGTAGTGAGTGATCGCACTCCTTGGATCGCAATGAGTGATCGCACTCTGGATCATAGTGAGTGATCGCACTCCTTTGACCGCAGTGACTGATCGCACTCTGGATCGTAACAAGTGATCGTGATATTGGATCGCAAGTACAAACCCCAGGTTTATGCGATCGCAATATTCAGATCGTAACCAATAAAAAAGTTCGAGACTTTAGGCAACAAGAAAGATGAGATATTTACCTGGGAATTCGTGTTTCGATCCAAACCAAAGTAACCAAAATCTTACCACAAGTATGTAGATAATCTAAAGTATGATTTAGAACACGAAACACAACGAAAAACAAGAAAATACTTGAATTCGGGATGATGTTAGCTGTAAATCACACTAACCCAATATAATAGCAACAACGAAGCACAAAAACTACCCCATGGCGATTGATACCAATTGTTGTCCCTTATATTATGTAATGATTAAAGAAGAAAGAAAGGTAGATATGAGATGAATTCTAGAGAGAGAAACTAGAGAGAGAAAAGAGAGAGAAGTGTGTAAACTTGGTGAATATTAGATTAGAAGAATTAGAGAAAATGAGACAGCCAACCTCTCCTTACATTCAAGGAGAGGTTTATATAGCCTTGTCTACATGTGGCATCATGGGCTATATGATAATGGGTCGGGCTTTCCTTTTCGTCTTTGGTTACTTATGAATGAACGTTAGCTTAATGTTAAGCCCGTAATACACGACTAGTCTACTACCTATTACAACGTTCTAATATATGATACATAATAAACATATGACCGAGCATTCTTGTTTGACTCAATATTTTGAGGCTAACAATCTTGTACACACGTAATACCACGAGCTAACCGTGATTCTAGCACGTATAAACCGAGCTACAATGCTTGTATATAATCTACCCAACAACCCTAGAGAGGGGCTAGGACTAGATTGTAAGTAAAACTATCAACCAAGAAAACCAACCAAAACCCCTTGTGTGGGTGTTCTTACGATCGGCCAAAAGAGAAGAAGAGGGGAAAGATTTATTGTGTGTCGAATTATGAGGACAATGATTTGTTTATATAAGCATAAGCATGTATCCTAAAACAAATAAAAGAAAGTTTTTCCCCTTCCCTTTTCCCCATAACCGACCGACCAAACACCCCGTAAGGGGTGTTCCGGAATCTTCCAAACTTCTTTCTTTATATTTACTTACTATATATTTATTTAACACCCATTTATACTTAACTATTAATTAATTAACGATCATTAAAATTATGTTTCGGTTTATTTAATAAATACATAAATATATATTTATTAAATAAATTAATAAATACAATAAATATATATATGAATTAAATTAATTCTTTACGTATTGTGTGCAATCCCGTAATCTCGAGTTCGATCCTATCACACGACTATTAAATATAAGTCCATAAACTTACAAAAAGAAGGTTGAAAGAAATGTCCAAAAAGGGTTGTGGAAAATGCAGATTTGATCCACTATTTATAGAAGACAAAATCCAACGGCTATCTGTGCGCGGTTCTTTATTGCACTAGGCGGTTCCTTATTAATAAAGAACCACATAGGCACTTAAGGAACCGTGGATGTAGACTCGCTCCTTTTTGTCTTTTAGGGGGTTTGAAATATCTGAGGCAACTTGAAACATTCAAAAGGATATTCTTATGGCATTTGCAATATGTCATATTCAAATTTTTATTTTCCATTTTAATAGAACATTTTCTTAAAAAGAAAGTTTATTAAAATCTTTTGTCACATTTGACAAAAGTGAGTTTTAAGGCTAATCACTTTTATGAACACTAAACATGATTAAGATATGTTAGTGTAATGATTATTACCTTGATGATAATGTTTGTTAGATAATTTGTTTTACGATTGTGTTTGACTATAAATGTCTTGTATAGTTTGTTGTGATCAGAACTAAGAAAGATGAGTTAACACTAATAATGTTTTTAGGCATCACTTGCATTAACAATCTCCCCCTTTTTGATTACGACAAACTATAAACTCATTTACGTAAAATACAAAATTATTCGAATTATTAACGAGTTTATTCACTATCATTTCTCCCCCTTTGTCGAAGCAAAAAGGTTAGCACAAGTCATTGAAGAAGAGAAGAATCGACTTTGCCACTAGCTCCCCTTTGGTGCTTACTCCCCTTGCTTGGGGCACCAAGTAAAATAGCTAAGGTGACATGCTACACAAAGGTTAGAAGTAAGAAAAGAAACACCAATGTATATATGTGCACTACCTACTAAATAACTTGAGAGGGAGGAAGAAAAGAAATCTCAAATTAGAAGTAAGTATTTGCTAAGTTGTCCAAAGAGCGTGTGTTGACAACATCAAAGTTCAATTGGTGGAATAGAGGAAGAAAAGAAACATCCAAACCAATTGAAATGATTAAAATGTCAAGGGGTTAAAATTTAGAATTTATGGAATCACCCATAAGCAATTTTAAATTTTAACCATGATCAACTCTTTAACAAATGTGTGAAAAAGAATTAGCGGGAAAAGGATAACACACATAACATTCATATTACACAAATATGAAAGAACATACAAGAGAAATATTCATACACACAATATGAATATGTTAGCCTCAAAATATTGAGTCTAACAAGAATGCTCGGTCATATGTTTATTATGTATCGTATATTAGAACGTTGTAATAAGTAGTAGGTTAGTCGTGTATTACGGGCTTAACTTTAAGCTAAGGTTCATTCATAAGTAACCAAAGCCCAAAAAGGAAAGCCCGGTCCATTATCATATAGCCCACCATGCAACATGTAGGCAAGTCTATATAAACCTCTCCTTACATGTAAGGAGAGGTTGGATGATCATTCTATTTTCTGAATCTAACATTTCACAAGTTTTCACACACTTCTCTCTCTTTTCTCTCTCTAGTTTCTCTCTCTAGAATTCATCTATTTTCTACCTTTCTTTCTTGTTTAATCATCACGTAATATATGGGACAACAATTGGTATCAATCGCCATGAGGTAGTTTTTGTGATTCGTTGTTGCTATTAAATTGGGTTCGGTTGTGCTTTACTCATAACATCATCCCGAATTTAAGTATTTTCTTGTTTTTCGTTGTGTCTCGTGTTCTAAATCATACTATAGATCATCCAAATAATTGTAGTAACGATTTGGAGATATTGGTTTGGCTAGAAACACGAATTCCCAGGTAAAGTTCTCATCTTTCTTGTTGCCTAAAAGTCTCGAACTTTTTATTGGTTACGATCCGGATATTACGATCGCATAAACCTGGGGTTTCTACTTGCGATCTAATAGTCCGATCACGTGTTGCGATCACTGACCACGATCACGGTTGCGATCACTGACCACGATCACGGTTACGATCACTGACTACGATCATGTGTTGCGATCACTAACCACGATCACGTGTTACGATCCATCACTACGATCCATAACTACGATCCATCACCACGATCCAAGACCACGATCCAAGACCACGATCCAAAACCACGATCCAAGACCACGATCCAAGACCACGATCCAAGAGTACGATCTAAGAGTACGATCAAGGACTACGATCTAAGAGTACGATCAGGGTTCCGATCTAAGAGTACGATCTAAGAGTACGATCAAGGACTACGATCTAAGAGTGAGATCTAAGAGTGCGATGGATGACATTGAGATGGACATCTAAATTTTGTTAGAGTATTTTTTAGACTTAGCCACTATCTAGACTAGTCCCGGAACGTAGTTTACACGAAGATTAAAAAAAAAGAGTTAAAATTTTCCCGTCAAGTAGATTCAAATTTTTTCCATACTAGTTTTAGGCTATTTCTTGCTCGATTTCAAAATTTGGTGATTACAAATTTTTGAGGTCTACCGTTTTGTCGGACTGAGAAATTTATTGTCGGACTAAAAAAAATTAAAAAAAAATCGTAATTTTCGGAATTTCAACAATAAAACAATCACAACACAACTACTTAAGATCCACATTCAATTCATCATTTAATAGAATATTGAGATGGATTCTACTTCAGAATATCGTGCGACGAACAACAACATAATGATGGCGGGTAACAAAGAGAGACAACCAATGCTTGTGGCCGGTCGATATGCTCAATGGCAATCACGTTTTCTTCGATATCTTGATACAAGACCTAATGGTGATGCATTAAGGCAATGTATTAACAATGGACCATATGTTTCTCCGATATCACTATTCCTCATACACCAGCCACAGACACTATTCCAGAAATACCCGCAACCACAAGAAAAGAAATGTTATCTGATCTTACACCAGAGAAGCGTGCTTGGTATGATGCAGAAAAAGAAGCGATCTATATGATTATAAGTGGAATTGGAGATGATATTTAATCCACGGTTGATGCATGTCCTACGGCACAAGAAATGTGGACGGCTATTGAACGCTTGCAACAAGGAGAATCACTCAACAAGCAAGATGTTAAAACAAATTTGTTTTGGAACTTTGGAAAGTTTACTGCATTAGATGGAGAATCAATTGAGTCTTATTATTCACGATTCTACAAGATGATGAACGATATGACAAGAAACAACTTGGAGGTCTCCACCATGCAAGTCAATGTGCAAATTCTTCAGCAACTTCAACCAGAGTGGACACGTTTTGTTACTTTGGTGAAACAACAGAAGCAGTTAGACAAGGTAAACTATCACACTCTCTTTGATATCTTGAAACAATTTCAGCATGAGGAAAATGAAATTCGAGCTGAACGAGTTGCAAAGACGGCTAATCCACTTGCTCTAGTGTCTACCACTCAAGATCATCGATCTCGTACTCCAAAGTCATACTCCCTTCAATCATCCTCACCACGATATTCCACATCATCCAAGTCTTCATCCTCCACAAGATCACGCATCCTCCACAAGATCATGCGGCAAATAACCAAGAGCATCATCACCACCATCTGAGTCATCATCTAAAGAGGATAGTGATGAAGATCAAGCTCAGAAGAATCGGGAAATGAAACAACAAATTGCTTTCATTATGAAGACCTACCAGAAAATATTCAAACCCACCAACAACAATCGTCGACCATCATCCAACACAAAGAACCAATATGTTGAGAATCCTCCAAGGTATGACACACGTCGACGTGCTGAAAGTCCTTCTAGGTATGATCGACGTAATCCAACACATGTTGAGGGTTCTGCAAGGTATGATCGACAAACTGCCAAGTATGATACTCAGAGGATTGCCGCTGCTACTGGGAACAGGGAAACTGTTGGAACGCAAGTGGTTCAACAAAGTGGGATTCAGTGTTATAATTGCCAAGGTTATGGGCACATGGCAAAGGAATGCAGAAAGCCGAAACGGGTTAGGGACTCTAGCTATCATAAAGAGAAGATGTTGTTATGCAAGAAGATGGAAGGAGGGGTCAAATTGTCGGGTGAGGAAGGAGAAATGCTTGATGACACTGATGATGAAGCCTCCGACCAAGAATTAGAAGCACATTACTCGTACATGGCAAAGGTTAAAGAAGTTCTCAACGATACTGAAGATGACAATGGCCCTATCTTTGACACTGAGCCACTCGATAAGGTACACACCACTGACAAATATAATGTGTTTGGCGATATTAATGAGTATAGTGAGCTACCTAATGCCATTTATGACACATGTATGTTGGAAACGGTTGATAGTAATACCACACCTGATTCATCGAACATGTGCAATAATGAGTCTGAGGACGATCAACATGCAAATGAATATGATGAAGAGGAACGTTTTGCGCTTGCTAATTTAATTGCCACTTTGCAAAAAGATGTCAAAGAAACTAAAAAGAGTCAAAAGCAATTAAAGAAGGCAAACGCATCGCTCACTCAAAACTTTGAAGAATGCAAAGCCGTTCTAATTAAATCTAATGAGACCCTTGAAAGTTATAGAGCTGGGCTTCTTTAAAAGACCAAAGAGCTTTCTAATTGGAGATGATATTTATTCCACGGTTGATGCACGTCCTACGACAAGAGAAATGTGGATGGCTATTGAACGCTTGCAACAAGGAGAATCACTCAACAAGCAAGATGTTAAAACAAACTTGTTTTGGAATTTTGGTAAGTTTACTGCATTGGATGGAGAATCAATTGAGTCTTATTATTAACGATTCTACAAGATGATGAACAATATGAAAAGAAACAACTTGGAGGTCTCCACCATGCAAGTCAATGTGCAATTTCTTCAGCAACTTCAACCAGAGTGGACACGTTTTGTTACTTTGGTGAAACAACAGAAGCAGTTAGACAAGGTATACTATCACACTCTCTTTGATATCTTGAAACAATTTCAGCATGAGGCAAATGAAATTCAAGCTGAACGAGTTGCAAAGACGGCTAATCCACTTGCTCTAGTGTCGACCACTCAAGATCATCGATCTCGTACTCCAAAGTCATACTCCATTCAGTCATCCTCACCACGATATTCCACATCATCCAAGTCTTCATCCTCCACAAAATCACACGTCAAATAACCAAGAGCACCATCACCACCATCTGAGTCATCATCTGAAGAGGATAGTGATGAAGATCAAGCTTAGAAGAATCAGGAAATAAAACAAAAATTGCTTTCATTATGAAGACCTACCAGAAAATATTCAAACCCACCAACAACAATCTTCGAACATCATCCAACACAAAGAACCAATATGTTGAGAATCCTCCAAGGTATGACACACGTCGACGTGCTGAAAGTCGTTCTAGGTATGATCGACGTAATCCAACACATGTTGAGGGTTCTTCAAGGTATGATCGACAAACTGCCAACTATGATACTCAAAGGATTGCCGCTGCTACTGGGAATAGGGAAACTGTTGGAACGCAAGTGGTTCAACAAAGTGGGATTCAGTGTTATAATTGCCAAGGTTATGGGCATATGGCAAAGGAATGCAGAAAGCCGAAACGGGTGAGGGACTCTAGCTATCATAAAGAGAAGACGTTGTTATGCAAGAAGATGGAAGCAGGGGTCAAATTGTCGGCTGAGGAAGGAGCAATGCTTGATTACACTAATGATGAAGCCTCCGACCAAGAATTAGAAGCACATTACTCATACATGGCAAAGGTTGAAGAAGTTCTCAACGATACTGAAGATGACAATGGCCCTATCTTTGACACTGAGCAATCGATAAAGTACACACCACTGACGAATATAATGTGTTTGGCGATATTCATGAGCATAGTGAGCTACCCAATGCCATTAATGACATATGTATGACGGAAACGATTGATAGTAATACCAGACCTGATTCATCAGACATGTGCAATAATGAGTCTGAGGACGATCAACATGCAAATAAATATGATGAAGAGGAACGTTTTGCGCTTGCTAATTTAATTGCCACTTTACAAAAAGATGTCAAAGAAACTAAAAAGAGTCAAAAGCAATTAAAGAAGGCAAACGCAGCTCTCACTCAAAACTTTGAAGAATGCAAAGTCGCTCTAATTAAATCTAATGAGACCCTTGACAGTTATAGAGCTGAGCTTCTTCAAAAGAACAAAGAGCTTGAGGGTTACAAGGGTAGTGCGTTAAAAAGTCAAAGGGACGATCTTGAAAAGAAATACAACGAAACTCTTGAGTTATTAACCAAAGAGAAACGTCAATTTAAGGTTTTATTAATGGATGAACGTCAAAAAACGTACCTTGCTACCACCAAAGTTAACGAACTTGAACAACGGCTTTCGATGGATAACACCGAGTCTGCTAAAATTCTTGATGTTAAGAAACAAGAGGTTGAAACGTTAAAACAAGATTTCAAAAGTCGACATGAAAAAGATACTGAAAAAGTAACGGAACTAGAAAAACAAGTCGAATTTTTGAAGAAAGTTGTTTATAAAACGCATGACTTTATTCAAACCATAAGAATGATAGCACATCCGTCTATGTTTAAGGGTCAAGCTAGCTTTGAAATCCTGATTATCTTACCTAACCTTAAGCTGCGAACCTGCGCCTTTATATGGATGAGTCCGAATGGACCGATCCTGAATATCCTCTTAGTTATGATGAGACATCCCTTTGGGAAGAGAAGAGTAGATCACCGGTCAATAAAGAGTTTGTGAAACCATACAGTTATGCTTATGCGAATAGTCTATATGGTCTTTTCACTACATAAAAACAAATGTCTCGTGAGGAATTTTATTTAGAATGCAAACAAAGAAGAAGTCAATGGAAGAAAGCTTTTGCTACTAAGAAAACAAACGTTTCTAAGTTCATCAACTACTTGCCTCTTGATGCTTCAAAAAGCAAGAGTAGGTAGACATTTGGGTTTCTACAACATTACATTGATAATATTAAAGCCATTGTTGACAATGAATGGAAATAATGAGAAAATGACGAGTGGAAAAAACCGATTCCTCAAGATATAACTGTGCTTATCAAATAAATCTTAATACCGAACGCGACCACATTAAAAGAAAATATTCTTGAATTGGAAAGATTAATTCATTCTAAAATGTTTGATGATTTAAAATATGTTGAGTCTATTGAGAAAGAAATTGACGGTCTTCAAATGGACAAGTCCGTTTTTTCAAATGAATATGATTTACTCTTAGAAGAATGTCTCTCCAAAGATATTTTGTGTGTTACTCTTCAATCTTGTGCTGATATCGATGAATATTCTGATGTTGCATGCATATATTTTGATAAAATCAAAGAATGTGAGCGTCTTGAACTTGAGCTTTCGAAACCTAAAGAAAATGTTGATAAAAAGGCTTTTGAGTTACTTCAACACAAAACTGATTTCCTTCAAAAGCATTGTCATTCTCTTGAACTTGCTTTGCAAAAAGACGTTGGTAGTTTTCCACATGATAATAACTTGCAAGAAAAAACTTTCCAAAATGTTTCGAGAAATGAATGAAAAGAGTTTGGAAATTAAAGGGTTAAAAGCTCAGTTACAAGACAGGGAAATAGTGATAGCAGAGTTGAAGAAACTCGTTGCTAAGATGGGTGGGAAAATTGTGGAACCTAGTGTTAAGAAACCTGTTTTAAGACAACCCAATGCGCAAAAAGTGACTAGATCCTCTGTCTTGGGAAAACCATCTGTTTTCTCTAATTCTGCATTTGCAAAACCTGCGTTTGCCCCCAAGACGGATGGGAAGGATAGGTTACCACAAAACACTCCAAAAAAACATATTCGATCACAAAGCATTAAGAACACAAGTGTGGTTAAACCAGGGATGTATAGATTGGCCACTACACCTACACACAACAAAGAAAGGTCAATCACCTCAGACTTCTAGAAACACTAATAGACGTGTGTCTTTTACTACAGGAGTAATCCCCACTGATAGTGTTAGCCGGCCTCAGCTTAAGAGCACTCGCACGAATGAAAAGGTTTGGCAAAATAAAAGTCAAGGGAAGATGAAGACAGTAGAAGACCACCCTAGGATTTTCAATGTTTCTAACAATAAAACGTCTGTAGTCGCGTGTAATGACGATTTGAATTATTCGACTTTGAATGCTTTGAATGTTAAGTTTGTTTGTGTGAAATGTGGAAAGTGTGCTAATGTTAATCATGCTATGTGTGTTTCAAATAATGTCAAAGGCGTAGATACTAGAACTAAGAAGCCAAATGCGATGCCTATTAGTGCTAGAAAACCCAAACGCAAAGTGAACCATTCTGGTGTAACCCCCCTTGAGAAAAGTATTGCATCAGACTCCACCATTAAGACCACTAGAAGCAGAATTAGGGAATTATATGAGTCTGCTAGCAAGTCGTGGAAATGGTGGTTTGCTAATCAATGTCCTCTAGGATATAAAGGGATGCCTAAAGTTAGGACAGAAATGTGACAACGAGTGTTAGTATGCCTTTAAATGTTGCAAAGGACACTAATGATTCTGAAATCACAACTAATGTGGTATCGAATTTAGCAAATGCTCCATCATGTTCTAACTCTTCTGTAGGTGATACAAATAAATCTCTTCATACTGGACTCCGGATGCACGAAGCACATGACGGGGAATCTCAAGCTTCTAATTAACTTCGTGGAGAAGTTCCTGGGTACGGTCCGGTTCGGAAATGATCAATTTGCACCGATCCTAGGATATGGAGATTTGGTTCAGGGGAATATCACGATAAAAAGGGTATACTACGTCGAAGGGCTCAATCACAATCTTTTCTCGGTTGGTCAATTCTGTGATGCAAATTTGGAGGTTGCCTTAAGAAAGAATACGTGTTTTGTTCGTGATTATAATAGGAATGACTTACTTACCGGTTCACGGGGTATTGATCTTTACACAATTTCACTTCAAGACACAACTTCCTCAACTCCAATTTGATTCATGGCTAAATCTTCAACGACTCAAGCATGGCTATGGCATCAACGTTTATCTCATCTTAATTTTGATACCATCAACTTGCTTTCCAAGAAAGATATTGTGAGAGGCCTTCCAAGCTTGAAATTCATCAAGGATCATCTTTGTTCTTCTTGTGAGCTTTGCAAAGCTAAACGGAATAGTTTCAAGACAAAGACTACACCTTGCTCAAAAGGAAGGTTAGATCTTCTTCATATCGACTTGGGTGGACCCATGCGTGTTCAAAGCATCAATTGGAAGAAATACGTTATGGTAATTGTTGATGACTACTCAAGGTACACATGGACTCACTTCTTGAGGTCTAAGGATGAAACACCTGAGGTTCTCATTAAATTCCTTAAGTTGATACAATGTGGTCTTCAAGGTCAAGTAAAAGTGGTACGTACTGACAGAGGCACAAAATTCTTGAATTCAACTCTGAAAAATTATTTTGAAGCCGAAGGGATTGAACATGAAACATCTGTTGCTTGAACACCCGAACAAAACGGTGTTGTTGAAAGACGAAACTGTACTTTAGTTGAGGCTGCTCGAACACTATTATCCGCTTCAAAACTACCATTATACTTTTGGGCTGAAGTCGTGTCAACCGCATGCTACACACAAAACCGATCCTTAATTATTCCTAGACACGAAAAGACACCATATCACATAATTCATGATCGAAAACCTTCACTCAAACACCTTCACGTTTTTAGATGTACGTGTTTCATTATTGGAGATGGTGAAAATCTGGACAAGATGAAAGAGAAAGGTGATGCATGCATTCTTGTGGGATATGCAACTCAGTCTAAGGGATATAGAGTTTACAACAAGAGAATAAAATTGATAGTCGAGACTATTCATATCAGATTCGATGACTTGCAAGAAATGGCACTTGAACAAAACAATTTAAGTCTCGGTCCACAACGACAAAAGACTTCTGTGCACAACCGCACGGAACTCGGAACTCAAGACCACGACAATGAACCGTCAAGTTCAAAGCTGGTTCCTGAACATGTTCCTAGAGCAGATATGACAGTGGACACGACACTTGAAGAGTTGGAAATGTTATATGGACCAATGTATGATGAATATTTCACGGGGGAGAAACATGTTGTATCGAAGTCTTCCGTTGTCACTCATGATAAGAATGATGATACCGATCATCGTCAACAAAAGGATACAACTTTATCTACTTCAACACGGGTTGCTACAGATTTACCTCCTTAGAATATCACATCTACAACACCAAATACTACTGTCATTGCTCCGGAGAACACAAATCAAGCAGACTATGCATTATCTGACAAAGACGAATTTATCAACCCATTCGGTACACCGGTATACAAAACTGGAGAGTCTTCTACTCGCCATGTTGATCCGTCAAATATGCACACGTTCTACCAACGACATCCTTCAACACATCATTGGAACCCTTCACAGCCTATCCGTACAAGACGACAATTAGAAACCGATGGCGATGTTTGTATGTTCGAACTTGTCGTGAGTACAACTGAACCAACAAATATCAAAGAAGCATTGGCTGATCATGCTTGGATTGATTCAACGCTAGATGAACTTCTCCAATTTGAAAGAATAAAAGTCTGGGAACTTGTTGATAGACCATACGATGTAATTTCATTAAATCTTTAATAAGTGTCTAAACACTTATCCTTTTGTCACTAAAATCAAGGAAAAACAAGACCTAATCATGTGTTTAATATCGTAAAAGTCGGAATTACACGTGGTTTTGTATTTTTATGTAAAATAGGTACAAAAGATCAAAAGGATAAAAACACGGGATTTCACGGTTGTTGAAGAAAAGTCCAAAAAGAGATGAAGACCAAAGTCAAAAGATCAAAAGTGTGCCAAAGATTACGAAAACCGGCAATTCAACACGGTTTTGAAGAAATGAACAAGGAAGCCGAAATCGAGCTCGTTTTTAGCGGATTTAATCTTTTTGAAGATATTTGAGCTTATGGGTCCCACATTTGGGTATTAGGCCCAAAAGCCCATTAGTGGATTTAATAACTAGTTATTTATGGATCAAAAGCCCATTAAGGCCAAAATTTATTAAAGTCGGATTGAAATTGGGCCAAGACCTAAACAAATGAAAAGGAAGAAAAATGGGTTTACAAGCCCATTTAGCTTAATAAAATGGGACAGATTAAAAGAACAATTGGGCAAAGCCCACTTGGTAAAAATAAAACCCTGGTCAAACACTTCCACTCACACAGTCAACCCAACAAATACCCTCACCTCACACGTTTTTATAAAAACCTTTTATTTACCCTAACCCTTTTTCAATACAAACGAAGAAACACTTATCCCACTCACACTTTTCCTTCTTTCTCTCCCCACAAACACAAACACAGCCACCACACCTTTAACCCTAACCCTAAATCACCCATATCAAAAATTACCAACGAAAATTGGGGGTTTCACCAATTTCGTATGATTCACACGCTCACAAATTAATTCCCCACAAGATTCGGGGATGAACACTATGGGTGGTCCTCAATTTAATCCAACGTGGCATATCTCTTTGATTTTATTGGATGGAACCAGTCACACACACCAATCCACCAATGAAGATCCTCCACCTCATCATAGAACTAGCACACTTTGTATCCAGGCTGGCAATCCAAGTGACAACACCCATCTTAACCGTAGATTGAAGAAGAGAAGAGAGAGAAAGAAGAAAAGAAGGATTTAACGGATGGGATTTAATTCTTGCTCAAGAATATTCGTGAAGAAGCCTTGGGGGTTGGCTATAAAAACCCCCAAAATCAGTCTGTAATTTGTGCCTTTCTTTTTAGTTTAATTTTTATTTTCTGAAAAATAGAATTAGGGTTTGTTGTAATTTCCTTTTTTAAAGTATTGTAATCAATATTTCAGTTTTAATAATATTTTAATTCATATAAATCTTTGTCTCGTTTGATTATTATTGCAATATTATCTTAATTTTATTTTTGATTAAATAATTGTTGAATTAAAAAGGTAAGAATAATTTCCCCTACTGGGAAATTATAAAAAAATATTGGTTAGTGTTGCTTCACTGTTCATGTTCGGTTGATTTGTTGATGGTGTTTGGTTCGATGGAACGGTTTGGATAATAAGGCGGTGTTTGGTCTCGGTTTCGGTTCATAGGGGGTTCAGCGCCCACCTACGTCCCAACGGATATCGACACAAGGTGCTTGTTCTCTTTTTAATTTTTTTGTTAAGTTTAATATAAATCTGGTGTAAGTTTGTTTAGATATCTGCTTGTGTTTATTTAGTTTGTCTGGATCTGCGTATTTTGTTATTTTTTGGGTATTGAATTGGTTAGCTTTAAACTGCTTATGTAGTTTTGTTTTGGTCTGTTTGGATTTAGGTTTAATGCATATATCGTTTGTTTGGATCTGCCTATCTGATTTTAGACTTGTTTAAGTTTTGGTTGCATCAACTTTATTTGGTTAAGATAGATTGATTCTGCTTATTTTCAGTTTAAGGATTGCGAGCTGATTTGCTTATTTTAATTGCTGATTAGATTTTAGTTTGATTAATTCTTCAGATTTTTGTTTAGCTTATTACTCAGTTGTTATTTGCTTTTTGGTTTAGACGTCTTATCGGATATAGCGTATTTTATTGTTGCTTATTTATGTGATGTGGCTTATTTGCTTATCGATTTGTTTATTTCTTTTGTTTCAGCTTATTATTCGCTCATCTGCTTATTTGGTTTGCTGTTATTTGCTTATATTACTGCTTAAATAACAGACTCTTTTGGTCTGTTATTTTGATCTTTCAATTCCAAAAAAAATTTAAATAGCTAAAAATAGCGTCTGGTCCAGGACTCGAACCTGCGACCTCTCGCTTAACAGACATACACCCTTACCATTTGCTCTAGACCTTTATTTGTGAATTAATTCGTAGCATTTAATTAATATAGGTGTTTTATAGCTGGCAGTTTTTATAGTTTAAATACACGTTTTGTTTTATTAATTTTAATTCAAAAGTTTTACATAAATTTCATTTATAAAGTGTTATAAAAATATAAAACGAAAAAAAAATATTTTATTTAAATTGTTTTTAGTTTTTAATTAATCTGGTTTAATTTGAAAATAGTTTATAAATAGATTTTGTTTAAATTTCAAAATAGTTTTTTAAAAATAGTTTAAAATTAGTTTATTAAATTTAAATTAGATTTGTTTTAATCATTTTAATTAGTTTTAAAATTTAAAAAGGTTTTAGTTAATTAAATTAGATTTTTAAATTAGATTAAATAGTTTTTACTTAATATATTTTAGTATAAAAATACCAAAAAATACGTATTACCAAGAACAAATATATCCACGTTAATTTGAGATCAATTCGAGTCGAGTAGAGGAAAACGAACATTAATTGCATAAAAAGGATTTGCAAAAATCCATATATTAAATTGGCGCCGCTGCCGCTTCGCTCGTTACGATTGACGATTTCGTGAGACGTTTGGATTTTGGGATCCGTTCATTTTGAACGTTAATATTCTTGCACAAAAAAACAAAAACATAAAAAAAATCAAAAACTTAAAAATACAAAAAATTACAAAAACCACAAAAGCAAATTCTTTCCTAAGATATGCAACAAAAAAATTAAAAAATACAAAAGTAATACTTTTTCCTAAAAGTATTACACCAAAAAATATTATGCATTAGTGTTATTTTTCTTAGTTCGATTTCTTTCGATTTTTCTTGTGAATATATATTTTTCTTAAAAAAATACAAAAATATTTTTCATTTATTATATTATATTACGTAGAACATTAATTTACCTACTTTTCAAATAAGGCCTTAGTTGGGATTTCATCACCTAACTATTGTATTCGAATCCTAAACGAAATAAAAAGGCAAAATAGATAAATACTAGTAAGACGTTTGAACTCGATATATACAAACTATAAGGTGGGTATAAGGCGACGTGCTATAAAAGGCCGTCTAAGGAAAAAGGTTTTTAAGTGCTTTGTGCCACCTCGTTTCCCCGCTTGCTTGTGCGTATATTGAGAGGGACGACCGATTATTGGTTTGCCAACTCAAGTAGTATTAAGTATATATTTTTGTAGCTTTTTAATATTGCACCTCGAGAGGGAAAATCCTTTTCCTCTCAAAGTCGACCGAGGTCACCTACCTCATTCCAAGTTTTAATTGTATGCGCACTCGCGCGCGTACATACATACCGATTGGTGTACCAAATTCTTCCAATTCTTCCAAAAAGAAGAAGAAGAAAAAAAACAAAAAGACCGTCATTCAAGCCGATCCCGAGAATTGTGCTTTCGACAATACCATGGAAACGGATAACCGACCTATGCTCGAGATTTTGCAATCACACGTTGAGGGAAACGATGACGCTATCGTTGTCCCCGCAATTGGAGCAAATAATTTTGAACTCAAATCGGATTTAATTAAAATGGTTTCCGCTACACCATTTTTGGGCCGTTCCCAAGATGACCCCCATGATCATATCAAGAGATTTATCCATTTGACTAATACGGTGAAATACAATGGGGTGCAACAAGAGGCTATTCGTTTACAACTCTTTCCTTTTTCCCTCGAGGGACAAGCCCGGATTTGGCTTGATAAGGAACCACCCCAACGTATTACTACATGGATTGATTTAGAAACCAAGTTCATTAACTACTTTTTCCCACCATCACGGACCACTTCTTTAAGGAATGAAATCATTACTTTTGAACAAAAATATGTGGAAACGTTTAGTGATTCTTGGGATCGATTTAAAGAGCTTTTAAGAAAATGTCCACAACAAGGTTTCACTAAAGTGCATCAAATAAATACGTTTTATAATGGTTTAACTCTAAATGACCAAGACTTACTTAATAGTGACGCGGGGGGCAATATTCTTGTGAAATCAATGAACGAGGCTTGGGACATAATTGAAAACAAGGCTAAAGTGCAAACCAAGAGTGTTAGGGCCACTATGGCAAGTGCTAGTTCTAGTGAGAGTGACAAGAAAATCAATAAACTCACTTCGCTTGTTGAATCAATTGCTTTACAAACTCAAGCCATCAATGGTCAAGTTAATGCCTTAAAAGAGACTCGTGAAACGTGTAACACTTGTGGTGGACCACATTCATATTTTAATTGTGACAAGGTTTACAATCAACAACAACAAGTTTGTGCTTTTAATGCTAATGAGCGGGTTCAATTTAAACCTAATGTTGATGTTAACCATTTGTCTTACAAGAGTACTAATTATTTGGCTCCCCCGGGTTTTGTAGCTCCACAAAGACCACCCCCACCCGCCCAAAATGCCCATCACCAAAATAGGAACCAAGGTCCTCAAATGGGTAATTTTCAAGGGAATGCTAATCAAGGGAATTTTAATGGTCAAAATCAAGGGTTTCAAAATAATAACCAAGGTTTTCATAATAACAACGGTTTTCAACCTCAATATCAAAACCAAGGTTTTCCTAATCAAGGTTTTCCCAATCAAGGGTATAATCTAATGAATTTGCACAATCCTCAAATGGACTTGGTTCTACAAAAATTGACCGACCATGAGCGAATTATGAGAGAGATGCAAGAATCGACCGATAAGTGATTTTTGACAATGATTTAAGCCCTTAGACCCCAAGGAGCCTTACCTTCAAATACCGAGATTAACCCTCGTGCTAATGTGAGTGCTATCAATACTCGAAGTGGAGCCACTTTAGTGGGACCTTCCATCTCTTCGCCAATAAAGGAGAGACAAGGCTCGGAGGTCATAATGAGTAATCATACTCCCCCTCCGGTGATTCGTCCCACTACCACTGCTAGTACTAGTGCTCCATTTCCCAAAGAGCCTATTCCTAAGGTTGTTCAAGAAGCGAGTCCTTCTCCTTCTCAACCTTCACCATCTAAACCCAATATCCTTTATCCCTCTAGATTGAACAAGGCTAAAGTGCTCACCAAAGATGACGTTAATTTTTCCAATTTTTTGAAGATGATTTCCAACGTGAATGTTAACATTAGCCTTATTGAAGCACTTGCTCAAATGCCAAAATTTGTGAAAATGTTCAAAGATTTTCTTAATAAGAAAGAAAAAATGGTTGAGCTCGTTAGTACTCGTTTAAATGAGAGTTGTTCCGCGATTCTTCTCAAAGAGCTTCCCGAAAAGCTAGGAGATCCCGGACGATTCGTGTTACCTTGTTCGTTTCCACAAATTGATGATTGTATGGCTTTAGCGGATCTCGACGCTAGCATCAATCTTATGCCACTCTCGGTATGAAAACGATTATCCATACCCGACCTTGTACTGACTCGCATGACTCTCGAGTTAGCTAATCGAACTCTCGCATAACCCGTTGGTATTGCCGAAGATGGTTTTGTTCGAGTTGGTACATTCACTTTTCCCGTGGACTTTGTTGTTGTCGACTATGAGATGGATCCTCGTATTCCGTTAATACTTGGTAGACCGTTCTTAAGAACCAAAAAAGCTTTAGTTGATGTAGCCGAAGGGGAATTAATTCTTAGGGTTGGGAATGATCAACAAGTGTTTAAAATAGGGAAAATGGTGAATAAATCAAATGAAAAAGAATCGGTCAATATGATTGATGTGCTTAATTTTGATATGAAGAAACTTTTATCAATCCTTTTGAAACTAAAAAGTTTAACATTAATGATTTAGTGGTACACTCAAATCCACTTTTTGAAAATTCAAATGATAATCCACTTTTTGAAGAAAATGAGGAAGCTAATGATGCCTTTTCTTTAAGTGATCATTCCACTTCGTATTTTGAGGACACCCCACTCTATGATACCGATAGTGAGGACACTTCTTCAAGTGCTCACTTTCCTTTCGATCTTAGGGAGACACCTTTAGAGCCTCCACTCTTTGATACCCCAATCTATGATGACTATAATGACGACACTTCTTTAAGTGATCTCAAATCTTTGGGTTTTGACGAGAAACCTAGTGAGCCTAATGATCCTATCATCTCTATGAGTGATTCTCCCATTCTTGAGTCTCCCTTTTACTCTTATATTCCAAAATTGGGGTTATGACTTTTGAAAAGGATCCTTCACCTTTAGAGGTTTCCCCTATTTTAGAGAATATTCCATTCGAGGAGGATTTAGATAAATTTCTAAACTCCTATTTTCCTCACGAGGATGAGTTTTCCTATGACTCCGATGATACTTATGTTTTCACATCGAGTTTGGAAGAGGAGTGGATCAAAATGACATTTTGAGCTTAAATGTCAACACCTCTTGCTATTTTCCCGTTAAGGAATCGGTGTTTGATCCCGGAATAAAGACTTTCATGCTATCATTGCCTTATCACCATACTACCCTTTCATTTAAGAGATCGTTGCCTAAGGATACCCCACTCTTCTTTGACTTGCTGATTTTACCACCTCGGGGTTTATTTCCTTTTGTGATGGAAAATATGTGTTTGACCCTGGTGGATTTTCATGGGGTATGCCTTTTATGACTTTGTTTCACCCTCTATCATGGAGAGATTTTCCTCCCTTGGAAATCTCGGTTTTTCCATGATTTTCCCATTCGAATGATGACATTCGGGAAATCGAGTCGAGCTAGAGACTCGTGATAAATAAATCAAGCATCGTTTAACTAGGTTAGATTTTTACCTTTTCCACCCTTTTTCGCCTTCACCCATTTTCACCAATAAGTGTAGGGGGAGCCAAGTAGGTTGTTTGTGTGTTGTGATGTTGTGCAGGGACATGTTCTTTAATGATCCACTTTTGGTAGTTTTGACGCGACCCGTGTACCCGGTTCCTTCGATAAGTTTTTGCTATTGTGATTCATACATGTATATAAATAAAACGAATAAATGTAATCACTTTAGTTATCTCTTCCTTAGCTCAATTTTAAACAACGTACTCAATGTCCTAAGTGTAGGGGAGTTTATTCTCCCACATGCTTAAACATTGAGGACAATGTTTATATTAAGTGTAGGGGGGATTTCTATCGAAATTTTAGTGGGCTTTTCCATGAATTTGACCCCATTTAACCGAAAAATTTAAAAAATTCTCAACGTTTTTCAAATTTTTGATCTATTTTGGCCTAGTAGTATTTTGTTTTATTTTCTTTCCTTTTTGACATCGCTTCGTATTAATAATTTCCATTTAAAGAATAAAGTCAAATAAATAAATGAATAAAATGGTTTTAACAAGTTTAGATGTCTTTGATATATTAGGCCCGTCGTGAATATTTTGACTCAACCCGAGTTTACTTATCCAAGTTTACTCTAGCTAGTATCCTTAACCATATGGACCTTAATTGGTTTATTAGGCTAAGCATCCACGAGTCTCATTCCTTGAAATTTTAAATTATGGAGAACGAGAGATGATAGAGTTGATAATAAGTTTAAGGGTTAATTCTTATTTATATGAGTTTTTGTGGCTCTTTCTTCCCGCTTGTATATTTAATTGCTTAATAAATGAGGATATTTGCGGTGTAGATTCGATATCTTAACTCTTAGCCAAATCTTTATTCTCCTTGTAATTAAAGCATGAACACATTGAGGGTACCAGCGTTGTGGACTTCCGACTAAGGTGGCTCATAACCACTAAGTAGGAGGTATTTAGACCATGGGATCGCGGAATTTGGCCTACTATATATATCATAAATAAGAAAGAATAAGATTAAAAGAAGACCTCAAGGAGCCTTAGGGTGTGGGGCATGTAGCACGAACCTTGTCATTGGAGCCTTAGGGTGTATGGCATGGTAAGTGTTGAATAAAAATTGATCAAAAATCGATTCCCTCATTTATCGTTTAAGGAGCCTTAGGGTGTGGACAATAGATGGGGAGCATTTTTACATCTTAAAGAGCCTAAGGGTATATGATGTGAACTTGCTAAACTCCACATAAAGTCAACATGACTTTGGAGGAATAATTAATAAGTAGTACTATTGGCTAAATTTTGGGTCCGAGAATTAATTCCCCAAATCGTGTTAAATCATCCTTGATGTGGGCTTACTTTAGTGACAACGTTTTTGAGGACGAGGTTAGGTTTTGAGTGTCGGGTTTGCACCGTTTGGCCTTCATTTTGGGACTAATAATTATCAAATAAGTCAAATGATCCTACGGGTGAATGACAATCAATAAAAGCTAGAGATACAACTTAGGACTTGGAGGAAGAGTTTACACAATTGTCTTATATAAGTGGTCTTAACCTAAGAACTTATGGCAAACAGTGATCTCGTTTTTAAGCTTGGTATGGGGAACGTGAAACTTGAGGGTGATTAATATTCGTAACATCAAAGCCCTAATTTAAGTCTTAGATTTCTTTACAAGTTTCTTCCATCAAATAATCTCCAAGTTAATAAATTGTTATAACTTTTGTTTCCTTTAAAGTTTTTATCTTTTCGTCGTAGTAATAATAGTATATCTTAATAAAGGCCATGATGGGTTAATTATGAGAAAAATGTAACTTTATGCTTTAAAATAATGCATTGCATGGGGTCATTGAAATGGTCAAGTGTAGGGGATTTAATAAGTGTGTAAACACTTATCCTTTTGCCACTAAAATCAAGGAAAAACAAGACCAAATCATGTGTTTAATATCGTAAAAGTCGGAATTACGCGTGGTTTTGTGTTTTTGTGTAAAATAGGTACAAAAGATCAAAAGGAAAGAAAACACGGGATTTCACGGTCAAATGTTGAAGAAAAGTCCAAAAAGAGACGAAGACAAAAGTCCAAAGATCAAAAGTGTGCCAAAGATCACGAAAACCGGCAATTCAACACGGTTTTGAAGAAATGAACAAGGAAGCCGAAATCGAGCTCGTTTTTAGCGGATTTAATATTTTTGAAGGTATTTGAGCTTAGTGGGTCCCACATTTGGGTATTGGGCCCAAAATCCCATTAGTGGATTTAATAAGTAGTTATTTATGGATCAAAAGCCCATTAAGGCGAAAATTTATTAAAGTCGAATTGAAATTGGGCCAAGACCTAAACAAATGAAAGGGAAGAAAAATGGGTTTACAAGCCCATTTAGCTTAATAAAATGGGATGGATTAAAAGAACAATTGGGCAAAGCCAACTTGGTAAAAATAAAACCCTGGTCAAACACTTCCACTCACACAGTCAACCCAACAAATACCCTCACCTCACACGTTTTTATAAAAACCTTTTATTTACCCCAACCCTTTTTGATACAAACGAAGAAACACTTATCCCACTCACACTTTTCCTTCTTTTTCTCCCCACAAACACAAACGCAGCCACCACACCTTTTACCCTTACCCTAAATCACCCATATCAAAAATTACCAACGAAAATTGGGGGTTTCACCAATTTTGTGTGATTCACACGCTCACAAATTTATTCCCACAAGATTCAGGGAAGAACACTATGGGTGGTCCTCAATTTAATCCAACGTGGCCCATCTCTTTGATTTTATTAGATAGAACCAATCACACACACCAATCCACCAATGAAGATCCTCCACCTCATCATAGAACTAGCACATCTTTGTATCCAGGCTGGCAATCCAAGTGACAACACCCATCTTAATCGTAGATTGAAGAAGAGAAGAGAGAGAAAGAAGAAACGAAGGATTTAACGGATGGGATTTAATTCTTGCTCAAGAAGATTCGTGAAGAAGCCTTGGGGGTTGGCTATAAAAACCCCCAAAATCAGTCTGTAATTTGTGCCTTTCTTTTTAGTTTAATTTTTATTTTCTGAAAAATAGAATTAGGGTTTATTGTAATTTCCTTTTTTAAAGTATTGTAATCAATATTTCAGTTTTAATAAAATTTTAATTCATATAAATCTTTGTCTCGTTTGATTATTATTGCAATATTATCTTAATTTTATTTTTGATTAAATAATTGTTGAATTAAAAAGGTAGGAATAATTTCCCCTACTGGGAAATTATAAAAAAAATAATATTGGTTAGTGTTGCTTCACTGTTCATGTTCGGTTGATTTGTTGATGGTGTTTGGTTCGATGGAACGGTTTGGATAATAAGGCGGTGTTTGGTCTCGGTTTCGGTTCATAGGGGGTTCAGCGCCCACCTACGTCCCAACGGATATCGACACAAGGTGCTTGTTCTCTTTTTAATTTTTCTGTTAAGTTTAATATAAATCTGGTGTAAGTTTGTTTAGATATCTGCTTGTGTTTATTTAGTTTGTCTGGATCTGCGTATTTTGTTTTTGTTTGGGTATTGAATCGGTTAGCTTTAAACTGCCTATGTAGTTTTGTTTTGGTCTGGTTGGATTTAGGTTTAATGCATATATCGTTTGTTTGGATCTGCCTATCTTATTTTAGATTTGTTTAAGTTTTGGTTGCATCAGCTTTATTTGGTTAAGATAGATTGATTCTGATTATTTTTTCAGGTTAAGGATTGCGAGCTGATTTGCTTATTTTAATTGCTGATTAGATTTTATTTAATTCTTCAGATTTTTGTTTAGCTTATTACTCAGTTGTTATTTGCTTTTTGGTTTAGACGTCTTATCGGATATAGCGTATTTTATTGTTGCTTATTTATGTGTTGTGGCTTATTTGCTTATCGATTTGTTTATTTCTTTTGTTTCAGCTTATTATTCGCTCATCTGCTTATTTGGTTTGCTGTTATTTGCTTCTATTACTGCTTAAATAACAGACTCTTTTGGTCTGTTATTTTGATCTTTCAAGTCCAAAAAAAATATAAATAGCTAAAAATAGCGTCTGGTCCAGGACTCGAACCTGCGACCTCTCGCTTAACAGACATACACCCTTACCATTTGCTCTAGACCTTTATTTGTGAATTAATTCGTAACATTTAATTAATATAGGTGTTTTATAGCTGGCAGTTTTTATAGTTTAAATACACGTTTTGTTTTATTAATTTTAATTCACAAGTTTTACATAAATTTTCATTTATAAAGTGTTATAAAAATATAAAACGAAAAAAAAAATATTTTATTTAAATTGTTTTTAGTTTTTAATAAATCTAGTTTAATTTGAAAATAGTTTATAAATAGATTTTGTTTAAATTTCAAAATAGTTTTTTTTAAAATAGTTTAAAATTAGTTTATTAAATTTAAATTAGATTTGTTTTAATCATTTTAATAAGTTTTAAATTTTAAAAAGGTTTTAGTTAATTAAATTAGATTTTTAAATTAGATTAAATAGTTTTTACTTAATAGATTTTAGCATAAAAATACTAAAAAATATGTTTTACCAAGAACAAATATATCCACGTTAATTTGAGATCAATTCGAGTCGAGTCGAGGAAAACGAACATTAATTGCATAAAAAGGATTTGCAAAAATCCATATATTAATCTTCGATGGGCCCGAAAAAACAAGATGGATGAAGAAAACACAATCATCAAGAACAAAGCTAGGCTAGTGGCTAAAGGGTATGGCCAGAAAAAGGGTATTGATTTTGAAGAATCATTTACACCAGTAGCTCGTTTGGAAGCGGTCAAGATTTTCCTTGCTTATGTTGCACATAAGGGATTCATTGTCTATCAAATGGACGTAAAGACGGTGTTTCTTAACAGTCCTTTGAAGGAAGAATTCTATGTCACACAGCCGGAAGGATTTGTCAATCCACATTATCCTGACAAGGTGTATCGTCTCCACAAAGCACTTTATGGACTCAAGCAAGCTCCAAGGGCATGGTACGATGAGCTCTCAAAATTTCTGGTATCCAAAGGTTTCTCAAAAGGTTCAATTGATCTAACGCTGTTCAGTTATAAATATGAGGATGACATTTTGCTTGTGCAGATTTATGTTGATGACATTATTTTCGGGTCTACAAACCCAAAACTTTCAAAATGGTTTGAAAAAGGTATGCACAATAAATTTGAAATGTCTATGATGGGCGAACTAAAATTCTTTCTAGGAATTCAAGTTCACCAATCCCCAAGTGGTATCTTTATAAACCAAGCTAAGTATTGTCAAGAGATAATCCAAACGCATGGTATGACTTCATGTGACCCCGTTGGGACACCATATCAACCACATCCCTAGATGCTAATTTGGAGGGAGATGCCATAGATCAAACGAAATATGGTTCAATAATCGGCTCCCTCATGTACTTAACACCAAGCCGACCAGATATATCACATGCTACGTGTTATTGTGCACGATATCAAGCACGACCCACTGAAAAGCACCTTAAGGAGGATAAACGGATCTTTCGGTACCTCAAGAATACCATTCATTTGGGACTCTGGTATCCTAGGGAAACTGGTTTCTTTCTAACGGCCTATTCAGATTCTGATCATGCAGGGTGTCTTGATACACGTAAAAGTACTTCTGGTGGTGCACAATTTCTAGGTCAAGATAAGCTTGTGGGATGGTCTTCCAAGAAGCAGGATTGCACATCATTCTCATCGGTCGAAGCAGAGTATGTGTCTCTATCTGCGTGTTGTGCTCAAGTTCTATGGATGAGAACACAACTCACGAATTATGGCTTACACTTTGATAAAGTACCTATGTACTTTGACTCAAAGTCCGCCATAGCCATCTCCTACAATCCGGTACAACATTCCCGCACGAAGCACATTGATGTCAGATATCACTTCATTAAGGAACAAGTTGAAAAGGGTATTGTTGAACTATACTTTGTTGGAACTGATTACCAATTAGCTGACTTGTTTACAAAAGTTCTTTTGAAAGAGAGGTTTGCGTATCTATTTAGGCAAATTGGTATGGGATGTTTGACTCCATCAGAACTGGAGATCTGGCAAAGAAGCCTGCTTGATTCATCTATCAAACATCTACCTGTAAATATCTTTGAAAAACCAAAATACAAAAATATAAAACATATAAAAACAAAACACAAAATTAAGAATATTTTAAAATCCAAAAATACTCTTCTCGACATGTCTTTCAGTATCGATAATATGGACGTACCTAGAAATGTCACTCAATAATGACACGGGTGTGTACATAAAGCTCGAATGAAAGTTGTAAATATTTTTCAAAACATGTCATTTCTTTTAATAAAGGAAATTATCTATTTTGGACAATATTTCCAAACAACGGGTAGAGCAATCTATCTTGGGTTGAGCTTGTCCCAAAACATTCAACGTTTGAGCTCAACACAATGGCTTGTAATCACTATCAGATTGCAACCCGGATCGATATTCACGGGGGAGTGTACGATTTAGTGCCCTTACCCTCAGTAAAAGAAGTTAAATCTTCTTACACTTGAGTGGATTTGTCAAGACATTCAAAGTCTATGAACTCAAGTTTATGCTTTAGAAAAACCTCTTCGCCAAAAAAGAAATAGGATTTTTCAAAAACCGTTGAACATAGGTTTTTCGATAATTTCTCAATGATTATTCAAAATCTTTCAAAAATTATGTGTTCAACAACTCCCATCCTCAAAAAGCGAAATGTGGATCAAATCCTCACAATGACAATTCAATTAGATCAATTTTTAAGGGGGAGCATTTCAACTTCATGCAAAAGATTAACACATCTTTCTCCCGGAGACTTTCAAGACTATTTTTCAAAATATTTTTTAATCAAATTTGGTATCTCTAATATCAAAAGATTTTATATATTAGAAATAGGGGGAGAAAATGTGATTAAAATGTGATCTTATATAAGACTCAAGCACTTTAACTCTTAGCTACATGTGCAAAACACTTACGATTATCGATGCACATGTGAAGGTGGAGCATTTCTGAAACGAAAAAAACTATCAAGGTGTTAAATGTTTTTCAAACACCTTGTTAGATATATGAAGTGTTTTTTATGGTTACGATCAAATACCTACAACCTCTTTAATTCACGACGTTATTGGTGTCAAAAGGGTGGTTAGGTTTAAGTCCTATGATCCAACCAGAACCGGAGGGATCTTCCCAGGGACAATCCAATAGATTATTATAAGTCCTTAGGAAAGATGGAGTAGAATGTGAACGTAGCTAAATGCCGACTAAGTACTGATGCTAGCACTGGAACAATCACAACAAGGTGCTAGTAATGATGTCATGGTAAGCATTAAAGGGGTTGAAGAATGAAAAAGAAATGTAAGGATAAAGGGTTTAAAGAAAGAAGCCCTCCATACAACTTAGGTAGAAACTGGGTCAACACATCATGAAGACAACTCATCATGGACCCAGTGATGTGAAGCACAACCCTTTCCTAGCTACTCAGGCTTCTCTTAAAAGAAGTTTGTTTTATTGTCACGGAGAACAACATGACTTCTATTAGCTTTCTCATTCTGAGATAGTTGTTATTGAATAGGTGGCATCTGCTCCAGCCTCCGACCAATAAAAGTGCACAAATCGATTCTAGAGCCAAGAGATCAATCAAATCTAGTTAGGACACACGAATGACGAACAAGAGAGTCCTACGCCATATCCTTGTGATATTGCTAGAACACTCAGAGTGATACTACTTAGTATTCACAATGATGAGTGGAAATCCTTCCAGTGTTAACATCAAACAGCACCGCGGTAGGTCATATGTAAGATTCATTATGAATTAAACATATGTAGAACTGAAAAGAAACAGTGGATTGATTCTGAATTGATTCAAACTCGTTTCAGGTTTCTACGCAATATGTTTATGGTCTTGTCAGAACATTCAGAGTGATATTCATTAATATTCACAGTGACGAATGGAAATCCTGCTAGCGTCAACTTCAAACAGCGCTACGGTAGGTGACTTGTGAGATTCTTATGAATCAAGCTTGTGTCAACTGGAAATCAACAATGGTAAGATTCTTTACGAATCACACTTGTTCCCGGAATTTGAATTGACGACTTTAATCAAGCGGATATCTATCCAATTGATTCACTCTTTATGTTCGCAGTCTTGCTTTAAGAAGATTGAGTAAAGAGAACGGCTAGCACAGCCGCGAAACCCTGTCAAGGAGATTCTTAAATGAATCTACCTATCACAGGTATGGTATTTAATATCGTATAACAATCTTCACCGACCGGAGGTAAAACACTACTGATTTAGGACGAGTGTCAAAGCCATTCAGTCCGTGTCTATGTTTTTTCTCAAGAAGGTGGCGTCACGGTGTACTCAGCAAAGTGAAAGATTCAAAACCACATACTCATGCCAAAAGACATATTCAACAATTAATAGCGTGAGCATGTGGATGAAGACACAAGATTGCAAGATGGAAAAGACAAGTCAAGGATAATTTGAAGATCTCAAGATCAAAAGACAAAGTCGAAAGACAACGACAAAGGCTCAAAGATCACAGCATGAAGGAAAAAAGACTACTATTACACGGTCAAGACTCATTTATGACGAGATTAGTAATCTCTACAAATTTCCAAATAACAAAGGGTAATGACCTCTCATAAAGGGTAATGACCTCTCATTGGGGGAGATTGTTAGCCTCAAAATATTGAGTCAAACAAGAATGCTCGGTCATATGTTTATTATGTATCATATATTAGAACGTTGTAATAAGTAGTAGGTTAGTCGTGTATTACGGGCTTAACTTTAAGCTAAGGTTCATTCATAAGTAACCAAAGCCCAAAAGGAAAGCCCGACCCATTATCATATAGCCCACCATGCCACATGTAGGCAAGGCTATATAAACCTCTCCTTGCATGTAAGGAGATGTTGGATGGTCATTCTATTTTCTGAATCTAACATTTCACAAGTTTTCACACACTTCTCTCTCTTTTCTCTCTCTAGTTTCTCTCTCTAGAATTCATCTATTTTATACCTTTCTTTCTTGTTTAATCATCACGTAATCTGTGGGACAACAGAATATTTAAAGCAAAAAATATGAAAAATAAACCACAAAGCATAAACTACTCTAGTAGTGATAATCTTCCAATATTGCTTAAGTTTTATTGACTCAAACAACTAAAGTACAAAATGTGTCTTAGTTGGAAAAGAAAGACGACGAGGCAGCATTTCGAAATTTTGTTCACGGGAATGAAAACTTCGAGGGGAGGTCGAGTGAGGAGGAATTCAAGGGAATTTAGCTTGTCATACGCATGAGCAAGTTCAATTTGTTGAAATCAACGACAAGCACACGAGGATCCATGATGCAAAACAAAGTCGTTAGATGGGGGAGGACCATCAATATGAGAGTTTGATGGAGAGGGAGATGATGGATAAGAAATGTTTCCACAATGCCTAGTGAGGTTTGGGAATGAAGATAGGTCATTTAGTTGTGG
The DNA here is from genome assembly GCA_025667525.1 of Glebionis coronaria. Classification (NCBI taxonomy): domain Eukaryota; kingdom Viridiplantae; phylum Streptophyta; class Magnoliopsida; order Asterales; family Asteraceae; genus Glebionis; species Glebionis coronaria. The sequence continues at coordinate 549,217,024 of CM046874.1, forward strand.
AGTGTTGAAAGGTTTTGGTGGTGGAGGAAGAATTTCCTTTTCTCCGGTAATTGGATTTATAGAGTAAGTCTCATTCCAATATTTGATCGGAGAGAAAGAAGAAATCTTAGAAGGTTTGGGAAAAGAGGAATCATGAGGATTCTTGTTCTTCTTGATCCAAACGGGTCGAACCGAGATTTTCAGTTTCTTTGAAAGCTTAGAAGAAGAAGCTTTAGGTTGAGAAGATTGTGAAAAAGATATGTCAAGGTTAGGAAATGAAGAGTTAGACATTGTGAGGGATGAAGAAGAGAACTCCCAAAAGAGAAGAATTTAAATAAAATAGACAAGGCAAAGATTTGAAATGAAAACAAAAGGTTTTAAGGAATGTTTAGCCAAATTTGGTAAACAAAGAATCTTGTCAAAGACAATGGTCAAAGAAGAAACACCAAAAATAAGCCAAAAACAAGCTTGCTGTCCACGGTTCCTTAAAGGGACCGGCGGTTCCATATCGATACGGAGCCGCGCGACTGCTATTGAGCCGCATACAGTGGACTTGAAACCCTGGATTTTCAATGTTTTGATGAAAAATAAGACTCTTTAAAAAAATTGGAAATCTTGGATTTTACCTCTTTTAGCACTAGAATATGCTAGGGTTGCATAGAAGCAACACACTCACAAAGAATGTCTTGAGAAAGGATGATAATATATTTAGATAACATTTTGAACCAATTTTTAGTCAAGTTTTAGAGGTTGTGATAGATTTAGGTTCAATTTTAAATAAATTAAAGTTCATTAATGTGACCACATAGTTTGAAACACATAAAACTAAATCCATAGAACATCTTCATGAAAAACTCATGAAGGAACGGAAATACAAGAAAAGAAATAACAACAAACTAATACAAAGTTAGCTTAAACTAGTTCTTGATAGCATAGTCTTGTTTGGCTTGACTTTCTTTAAAAACATTTAATTTTGAAAGTCATCATTCATCTCCTAGGAGGAGGAGGATTAGCAAATAGGTTCAACAAGAAGCTTTGCAATTTGATGTGAGCCCCAATAATCTCCAACCTAAGGATATCAATGAGGTGGAAGTTGTTCAAGCAACAAGGAAAATTGGTTCCATTGTGCATGAAAAATTCAAACAAGTATGGATAACCCAAGAAGCGGGAAATGAGAACACCAAAAAGTGGAGTGTTTGAGGAAAGAGGATGTGGTGGAGGCATAGTGTCCAAAGGTGATATGGGTGATATGGGTGAATTTGGTGGAGTAAAAGGAATAGGATAAAAAACAAAGGGAATGCTTTGATGAGGTTGAGGTTAAGTATTCACATCCAATGGAGGACTAGGAGTGAAGGGTGAGGAAAACTCATGCATTCTTGATTGGAAGGAGGAAGAGGTAGAACCATGTGAATGGTTGGTACCATGTATTGAGTTGGTCTTACATGGAGCAAGAGGTGGTGAAAGTGATGAAGAGATGAAAATAGGAGAAGTTTCACTCTGTGGTTTGTGAGAAGATGGAGAACCAAGTTTATGAAACTTGAATTTCATCTTAAGGTTTCTTTTGGATGAGGAATTTTAGAAGAGTTTGATGTTCTAGTGGACACCATGGTTATGAAGAGGTTTAGAAAGAAGTTTAAGGTATGAATAACAAGATCAACAAGGAAGGGTTTAACAAGAGGAAGGGATGATCCAAACTAGTAATGGGTTAAAATCATTTTAGGTAAATAATGAAATTAGGTAGCCTAGTTTAGGAAAGTGCAGGTGTTTGCAAGAATTTTATTAATGTTTACACAGATTAAGGGAAAACAGTGTAAAGCAAAGATTCTCTCGGAACAGGTGATGGTGGTTCCTTATGTAGGGCCGCGTTTCGTTATCTCTAAGGAACCGTGGGGAAGATAAAGAACTGCCCCCAGTAGGTTCCAAAATATACACTTCCTGAAAGATTTGCTAGCCCAGATTTCACACAAAGGTTTACCAAGCCAAAGGAACTATTAATCAAAATCTAGGAAGCTAACTAACACATAAGATGAACAAAGCTATGTAAATCGAAAGATCAATCACATAGACACATTAGGATTAGAATACTAAATAATCCAAACACATAGTATTAGTTAATACACATAACATCCTAAAAATAAAGAAAGATAAACGAAATAATTCAACAATCCAAAAATGTTTACAAACATGTTAACCATGACTATCCAAAGCTCAACTTCTTCTTTTTGCCAAGTCCCTTGATCAACTTACTTATGCTCTTGAACGAACCTCTTGACTCCACTCGATGTTCATACAACTCACCTTGGGTTTTGAGATTAGCACGATAGACATCCTCATGTCCGAAGTTATCCAGAAGTCTACTAGTGGCATGGTGAGGAGGAGGGTAAATTTCATCTAACCCTTCCATGAAAGAGTTCATGGATGGGTAGGAGTCACTCGAAGAGCCAACATGAGCACTAGTACCTACGCCACCACCATCAATTGGTGACATATTAATGTCCTCATCGTCGGACTCTTGTGGTTCGTTCTTTCTCGAACCTCGATCACTTCTAGGCTTTCGTGGTTGTACCTCTTGAATAGGTAGCATGACCCGTGAACCGTTTGAAAGAGAGAAAGATTAAGGTCGGGAAAGTCTTCACCAACCTTCTTAAGAAGGTAAGTAAGGAGCATGTCATAAGGAAGATTTGTTTAGGGTTTGGAAATTGCATAGTTGATCCGTCGAGCAATATAAAATGCAAGATTGTACTTGGTGTTGGTAAATATGCAAAATAACATATGCGCCATTAATAACTGAATTTTACTCGTAAAAAAGTTCTTTGAATTGGTCTAATCGAATTGATTACAGTTAATCGCGTGAATCAGTTGTACTAGGTGAAAAGAAAGAATAGGTCGTTGATTATCTATTTTAAAACAAAGCTTTAAAGTAAATGACAAAATAACAAAACTAAGATGAAATATTTAAACGAAATAACAAAGAAATTAAAGTAATTAAAAACTTAATTAAAAGTAAATTTGACAATAAAATGAGATAAGACAGCTTAAAATTAAACGGACAAACAAGTTTAAAAATAACACTAAGTAAAATGGCGGGGAAATTAAATTTGAAATTAAAATAAAAACAGGAAATAAAAATCAACAAAGCTTGTGTTCGGATCGCAACTTGCGATAGCATCCACAGATCACAGCCAACGATCGAAGTCTAGTCGCAACCACAGATCATGGTCCTTAATCGTACCCCTCGATCGCACCCAGGGATCGCTGTCTAGATCGCAACAAGCGATCGTGGTCCTTGATCGTAGTGTGTGATCTCAGTTTGTGATCACAACCTTTGATCGCAGTTTCTGATCGCAAGTAGAAACCCTTGGGTTTATGCGATCACGAAACTCGATCAGAACACGCAAAACCCTTAACACTTATGATGGAATGCAAAAAGGAAATAAGCAAAAAAAACGAATAAGCACTTCTGTAATAACCACTTACTAAAACCTTAACAAATTCAATAACAAAAAGAACTAAATAAGCCACAAATGAAAAACTTTTAAAACACCGAATAAGCAAGATTTATAAAATAAACTTTAAAAAGATTAAACTTTTTAGAACACTTAAATGCAAATAAGCTAAACACGAAATAAGCAAAAAACACAATAAGCTAAGACCATAATCGCATGAAAATGATAAGAACCAAAAGATAAGAACTCTAATCAAATAAGTATAAGGATGAACAATTTTCGAGATTAAATCAAATAAAACTCAAGATTAAAACAAATAAGAAAGGAAGAATGAGATGATTGTAAAAAACTTGAAATAAAAGATTAAGATTCAACACAAATTAAAAACTTACATGATAAGAAAGAAGAACAATAATGGAAAACAATATGAAAAGTGCTTAAAAATAAAGTGGAGAACTAAAAATGAATTTAGATAACACCTCAAAAATGAGGTTAAGAGTCTCTATTTATAGGAGAAGTGTTGGTAGGTGGTTGGGCTTCCTTTCTTTAGTCTTTACGTCTTTGACAATAAACTCGTCATTCTCGACTTTGTCTCAGGATTTCTTGATAAATAAAACGAACTAGTCTTCTAATTTCTTCATTAATTAGATTTGGTTCTTCGACTTCGTTAAACTTCCGTCTTTGGTCTTTTTCTTTGATAAATCTTCAGAATAGGCCTTTGACTTCCGTTCTTTTTGCACTCTTGATCTTTTGACTTTATCTTTTGTCTTTTTCTTCGATAAAAGCCCGTGAAAGCCCATGTTTTCTTCCTTTTTCATATTTTTGTCCTAAAATACAATAAAAACACAAACCAGGCATAATTCCGCCTTTTACGACATTAAATACACGTTTAGGCTTGGTTATTATTATAATTAAGTGGTAAAAGGATGGGTGTTTTCACACCTATCAACCATACACGCCGGAATATGATCCCGGTTTCCACCAAGATAAAATACATTTTCCCTAAGGATGTCGGCCCATTGGACCATACAATCATTAAGGTCGCTTAAGAGAACCTCAAAACGTTTCAGCGAACGCTTGTTTGAGTGAAGGCTTCTTACAACGTTTCCACTACGCTCTTTAGAAATGACATCAAGGATGAAGTCAAGGTCAATCTCTTCGTTGTCATTTGGAGCTCAATCGAAGGGATCAAGGAGAGCATCAAGCTTCCATTTATCTGTGAATCGACAAGTGCCTCTAACTGGAACACTAAGAGCTAGAACAAAATATTTGAGAGAGTATGAAATGAGTCGACCATCAATGATGAACTTAACATATATTCTATCGTTATCAGAAACGAGAGAATATGTGCTAAAGAACTCTAAAAGAAATTCGAGATATATATCCTCCTTGATGTACAACAAGAAACCAAAATCAATTTGTTCGAACATCGACTGGGTATATATATAGCCCTCAATATCATTTTGGACAACTCTACCCTCGTGAAAACAACGTTTTTGAAGTGAGGCATAGGTATTGGAAAGTTAAGGGGAAGGACAAAGATCGTCTAGGTTTGGCATGTATTGTTTAGTGTATTGGTGATCTTGTTGATATTCTGAAGGCATGATTAGTACCTAAATACAATAAACACAAAAATATTTCCCCAATCACTCACATGTTAAATATAAGCCAAAAATAAAAAAGATGAGTATGTGTTTCATCAATTTCTTGACAAACAAAGGATTAATCCTTATCATTCTCATGTTCACAATGTACCTAGTTCATCATTGACAATAACATATTAACCATGTAAAATCAAAAATGAACTTCAACATTGGTTTTTCAAAACAATGTTTTTAGGTAAGCATTAACAATGCCATTACCAACTTGTTCATGGGTTCATATCAATTCCATCAATTAACCAAAATTATTCAGCCAAAATTCGGATTGTTCTACAAGTGGGTTTTAGTGAAATCTCAATGAATATGAACCTAAGGAATCATAGTAAAATAACTATGTCAACTAACATTCCTAGTAAGGTTCTAATTCAATATCAATTTTAAAAATCCGCAATTATGAAAGTATAAACCCTAGAACAAATTAGATGAAATTGATTGAAATGACTTACAGATAATTGATCTTGGATGAAGGATGAGTGAAACACACAAATGTGAATCAATTAATCTTGAGTGATTGAAGGTTTTGAAAGTGCAACAATGGTGGAAAATGGAAGAAACCGTCGGCTCTATTGGAGAAGAGAGAGAAGGTTTGTTTGAAAAAAATGATATTTTTATAAAACCTAGCGCTCTAGTCGCAATCACTGACCGTGGTTCCTTGTCGATAGAGAACCGCACTTTAAGCCGCGACAGATAAAGAACCGCCTACAGTGGTGAGTTTTTATCAAGGAAAATCAAAGACTTTTTCAAAATCAAATTTTTCTAAAATACTTAAAATATATCTTAAGCCTTTAGGAAATCATTGGACCACCTCAACACTAGGTAATAATGCCTTAATGAAGGGTTACGAGTTGAATCGAGATAGGAACAGACCGAAATGGACAAACGACTACTCGTAGCAAAGAAGCAAACAGGAGAGAAGTCAAGAGGAGTGAATCAAGACCAAGTACAATGCTCAAGAGACAAATGATAATCTTCAAGTTGAGGAGACGAAGATCTTGTGTCATATATAGTGGTTTAAGACGTGCCTTTCCGGTGAAAGTCTAAACGTCTTTGGTAATGAACTATACCAAGCAATTTTGATACATAGAATAAAATCACTTTCAAGAATAGTATTAATCTACTTCAAAATGTGAGCAAAGTATAAATTCACTTTCTCTCCCACATGATCGGACAAAAATCATTGCAAGAATTTACAATAACAATATCCTTGGAATATTTCAATTCCAAACGTGTAAAAAATACAACTATAACTTATGAAGTAGTTTGGTATCTCAAGGGATTAATCAATCATCCTAGAGATGAGCTCAATTGCACAAGTTACACATGATATAGGGCCTACTAACCGTGAAGGTGAAAACCTTGGAAATCATGCTTGATACTTTAAGCTTCTACTAACTCACACTACATCCCCATAGTGAGTCAAGTATCCAGGCAATGAAGGTATGAGAGGGTAAAAAAAAGAATCACAATCCACAAACAAATTTCAAGGCAAGGATGCCAAGAAAAAGCACATAGTCAAGTAATGATAAAAAGAGTGATCAAAAGGGTGTGTGGAAGAACGAAAACGTACCTTAGCCACAAAGTGCATTCCAAGCAATCAAGGAATCAATGCAAAGCCCAACCACGACTAAAGTGACTACTAAGTCTTCAAGGACTAGTATCACTCCCATCCATCTTGATATCATCATTCAATGATGTTGGAAATCAAAGAAGATGAGTCTTCTACAAGTGTAAGTAACTCAATCCACAATTAATTGAATGATTGATCTTCATGAGTACCTACACATAACACGATGCAAACTAGTAGATACATTTTAAGAATAAATCTAAAATGCATAAATACTATTAATTTAAATGAGATGCTATATTACCAATTAAAAGGCCTATTTTCAAAGAAAAAATAGTTTTGACCAAAGAGAAACTTTAGTACAACTTTACCTTCTAATTTAAGGAGACAATGGATCGATCCAAGTTTTAAAGTATAATATACTTCAAAGATCTTGAGTGACCATATCTCTGATACCAATTGTAGAAACTAGAAGGGGGGGGGGGGGGTTGAATAGTTTCTCTTCGGTTTGTCTCCTAATTAAAATTCCTTTCAGTTAGGTGAGTGCCAAAACTATCTTTTACTTGAAAGCTAGTTGCATAATGATTAGGTTCAATTCCAATGCATTAACAATGACAAGTAGTAAGTGTAATGATAATGGAAGTAAGTAAAGAGAAAGGAAGGAAACAACCTAATAGGAAGACACCAAGATTTATAGTGGTTCGGCAACGAAGCTCTATCCTCGTTTCTACTCCACTCCTCGAGTACGCCTACTCGAGATTTCCACTATATCCACAAGCTCCCTTCTTGGTGGAGAAAACCTTACAACTTCGCTTACATTATTTTCCGACACTAAGCTAAATGTCGAGACCTAATCTTAGATAGGACCAATCTACACAACGTCGCCAACTTCCCCATTTTACTACACAAGGCTAAATGTCGAGTTCTAATCAAAAGATAGAACCAATCTTCACAACGTTGCCTACTTCACCATTTTTCGACACAAGGCTAGATGTCGAGTTCTAATCCAAAGCTAGAATCAATCTTCACGACATTGTCTACTTCACCGTTTTCTGACACAAGGCTAGATGTCGAGTTCTAATCCAAAGCTAGAACCAATCTTCACGACTCTTTACTTTGAAGCTAAGCGAGAACTTCATACGACACAACTACACATCACTTTATAGTTTAGTGAGAATTCACGACACAACTACATCACTTTATAGTTTATTGAGAACTCACACGACTCATTACAACTCAACTAAACATATCCAAGTACACACATGTAACTTGGATGTACACAAGACAAATCCAAGCACACACATATGCAATGGATTTACACAACACTAATCTAAGTATTCACAAATAGCTTGGATGAACACAACTAGTCTAAGTATTCACAAATACATTGGATTGACACAAGAAACAAATACACAAATGATGAACATGACTAGATCTTTAGGAGAGGATGATCTTCATCAAGGCTTCATCTTTAATCACATCATAAGTGTGTGAGTGATCTTCTCTTTGGATAAGGTTAAGAAGGAGATCAAGAGGATAATCATAATTAAACATACTTAACACATTAAGTGATCATTTACAAATGATTAGGATTAGAAAGGAGAAAGAAGGTTGAAAGAAATGTCCAAAAAGGGTTTTGGAAAATGCAGATTTGATCCACTGTTTATAGAAGACAAAAACCAACTGCTATCTATGCGCAGTTCTTTATTGCACTAGGCGGTTCCTTATCAACAAAGAACCGCATAGGCACTTAAGGAACCGCGAATGTAGACTTCGCTCCTTTTTGTCTTTTAGTGGGTTTGAAAAATCTGACGTAGTTTGAAACCTTCAAAGGATATTCTTATGGCATTTGGAATATGCCATATTCAAATTTTCATTTTCCATTTAATAAAACATTTTCTTAAAAAGAAATTTTATTAAAAATATTTTGTCACATTTGACAAAAGTGAGTTTTAAGGGTAATCACTTTTATGATCACTAAACATGATTAAATATGTTAGTGTAATGATTATTACTTTGATGATAGTGTTTGTTAGATAATTCGTTTTACGATTGTGTTTGACTATAAGTGTCTTGTAGAGTTTGTTGTGATAAAAACTAAGAAAGATTAGTTAACACTAATAATGTTTTTAGGCATCACTTGCATTAACAATCTTATCAGGTGAATGTGGTGTTTGCTCTACATCCTTCACATTAGAGTTGATCCCTCCACCCACCTTATCAGTTAGGGGTCAACCCTCTACAGCATGACGAGGTCACCCCTTTATGTATTCATGCAGAAGTTATTACAGCACATGACCTATATAATCTCTTGGCATTTAAAATATAGTAAATGCATGTTTTCAGATTTAACAGATAATAATTCAGCTTTTTTATAAATCAGACTTTTCAGAACATACACAGGTTTCCGTTGCTCCTTACTTATTAGTTTTATAGCTTCAGTATTTGTTATCTGTTTCATTCCAGTACATTCTTATCATGCTTTATATCCGTTCACTAGGCGTTACGCTCAGTCGTAGTTCCTTTCATGTTCTAACGACAGGTACACCGGGACGCTCTTAGGATCCTGAGAGTGTGCATTTGGATGGAAGCTATCCAAACTTCTTACTTTATACACTTCATGCATTATTTTGCTTGTTTGGACATTGTTTAGTCCTTCCTTTCAGTACTTAATTTTATATGTTTGAGCTTATGCTTTAACTACTGATGTCCGGTATTTCCTTTATGGTTAGTTCATGTTTCTAAGACATTTGCCTTTCATGCTTTGATGACACGCCATAAATACACGTAACGGTCCATTTATCCAAGTCAGGTGTTACAGTTATGGTATTAGAGCCCAAGGTTCGACCTGTTGGCTCTGAAACTTAACATGTGACTAGTGGGTAGTCACTGGGAAACTTCCTAGATTTTGGCGTTGTTATCTTTCATGTTTCTCATGCATTTATCAGACAGTTTTTCTTAAATTTTGACTAAATAAAAGGTTGGTACAGAACTGGCCATATTTAGTCGCATGTGCTTTTCAGTCGAATTTTGTTTTGGTGAACCGAACCATAGGCGTTCACCTTTGCTCATTTAGATTTTGTTTTGGTAAACCGACCCATAGGCGTTTACCCTTACTCATGTCAGATTCATGTTTTTTAGTCGAATGTTATTTAGTGAACCGACCCATAGGCGTTCACCATTGCTCATGTCAAATTTCATGCCTTTCAGTCAAATGTTGTTTTGTGAACCGACCCATAGGCGTTCACTTTTGTTCATATCACGATGTTCCATTGAAGTTGACTAGTATGGATTGGACAACAGCCATCCACATTTAGTCCTAGATTGTAAATTTCTATACATGACAGTTCTCGTAAAATTTTGACAAGTATGGATCGAACTAGAATCATCCATACTTAGTCACAGGTCTCTCCTTCGAATTTTGTGGATTTAACCGTAATCATCCACACCAGTTGATGTTAAACCTCAGTTGATTATCCTTCTATGTTCTTTGTAACGACCAAGTTTTTATACTCTCACGTGGATGTCGTTTTCATGCTGATTAAGTTTCATGTCTCCTTGTGAGGATTATGTTTTCAGCAAGGTGATGATGTTTTCATGCTGAGATACAGAAGGAGTACAGTAAAAACTATATCTGATGATAAATCATGTTTGGTCTTCATCAATCATGTCTTCAAGCTGACCATTGATGAAACTCCGTTTAATCATACTTTTGAGCCTCTATACAACCAACATTAAGTCTACGCAGGAATTATCAGCCTATCATGTTATTCGTTTTAGTTTAGTTTGCTAACCGGCAAAATCAATTTATTTTCCTTTGATCATATCAGACGATTGACACTAGTATCGACCATCTCAAGAAATTTTCCATCAGAGCCATGTACAGTACTTCATGTGTGATCCATGTACAGTATCTCAGGTGTACTACATGTATAGTATTCCACGTGTACTTCATGAACAATATTCCAGGTGTACTCCATGTACCTTACTCCATGTGTATTGTTAATCGATCCTCAATCATCTCAGGCGTCTCCACTTGTCGTTATTCTATATATGCTGATGTTACTCATAAGTTGGAGACTTTACTAAATACCGATGCTTCTCATATTTCAGAATCTTTATAAGGTGTTGATGCCACTCATAAGTTTGAAAGTCCACAAGATACTGATGTTGTTCATAATATGAAGATTTTATAGCGCAAGGACGGAGACTATAGATTTGAAATTCCAGACAATAATATACTTCAACCATCAGACGCTACCATCCAATTCCATGACTTTACTTTCTCAGTTAAGATGTCACACGTCACACAGCTATCTTTCAGTTAGAAGAGTGGGAACCGGTACCCAGCCGACCACTCAGTAGATTTGTTACATGAATCACGGTCATGATAATGACCGTCATGAAACTGACAGGCAAGGCGGTAGTGAAAACCACCACGCTAATAATTAATCATTCAGCAACCATCGAAACTCCAGAACGGACTGATCAGAAATACAGAGGTCAGCAGTCTAACCAGTCCATCAATCCTAGCAGTTACCAAAATTTTTCAACCTTATTCGTATGCACCTACCAAAACACATCTCAAGACACCAGTCAAGACACAGGTCTCAAGTATAATTTCAGAAGACACATGTCAGGACACCAGTCATGGTATATGTCATAAGAATATTTTCTCAAGGTATGAGTCAAAACTCATAACTCCAATGTGTCTTCTAAACCGGGCCCTTAGGAATTCAGGGTACCCTCCAAGGGGGGGGGGGGGGGTATACCCGTTCTGTTATGCCACGCGTGAATCAGACCATTAAAGATTCAGCTACCACCACTAGGGTATTGTTAAGGTTAGACACATTGTGTTCATTCTGAGAAGTTACAGACGAACACATACAGTGAGGGTTGCCACGTTTACATCACGTAGTCACATGTCCGCTTTATCTTAAATCATGTATTATCTACCGCCCAGCCAGAAAAGACTCCATTGTATCAACCATATTTATAAGTCTTTCCTCTCAGTTGACGAAGAGATCCGTTTCACTAACTCCTGAATACATTCATTATTTTTACCGCCAGAAAATCAGTATAAATGATTTCAGCTTTACAAGCGCGTGACTTATCATTCCATAGCTGCGAAGACTTTCTAGCTATCAGTCATGACCCGATTTTTGAAGTTACTTAAATCCATGATCAGCAGACTTTTCTAGAGTGTACAGATCTAGTTCCAGCACGGTTTCTAGAAATTCCTTCCTAACCACGAGACAAAAGTTAACATCGAGCTTGTTTCAAGGACAGAACCTATTTTCAAAACTCCTTATCACGGGGTTCCAATTGAGTTAAAGGATTGCAGGATTAGCTGCAAAAGTTCCTAGCACGAGGCTTTATTCGCCGAGTGCACCACCAGGAGGTGCACTGTTTTCTACCTATAAGGAAGAAGGCCGGTATCATGAGATCATGAATCGATCACCAAAAATTTTACAAGATCACCATTCATAATCGATGTTCATCTAACGTATAGAAGGTCTATCTGATATGCTACGATGTCTAAAAAATTTGTTGGGAATTATTTGTTAAGTGTCAAGTACCGTTAGAGTATTCGAAGTACTGTAAGTGTTATGTAAGTACCGTTAGTGTTAACGCGGTACATAGTTAGTACTGCTACTTATAAAGTAAGTACTGCTATGATGATTAGGACGAATATATCTTTGTATAAGATATGTCATAGTTATAGTTAGAGTATATCTTATGTGATATACCTAAATAGTTAGAATATTGATAATATATCATATGTGATATAGTTATCTTTATAGAATATTCTAAGGTTTCTAGGGTTCCTTACTCTATAAAAGGAACGTATGTATAATGTCTTTCATGTACCTCATTCAAGTCGATTAATAAGAGAATTGAATAGTTAAAAGTAATTATGTTCTTCTGTGTTTTATAAGTTAGATTCCGCATAACTCATTTAGTGTTTAATAAGAGTGCTCAAAGTGTTTTAGTTTGATTACAAACTATTATACTAATTCTTAACAGAATATAGATCCAACAAAAGGGATCAACAAGTGGTATCAGAGCTTGTTGAGAAACTCTGAAAAAGAAGAACACGAACCCATACACTCCACACATACCAAATCTCAATGTCTCAGCCAGATGGTGTTAATGCTCACTTGGATGATGTTTAGAACACTGATCCTGTTCTACCACAAGTTGTGCATCCTGCACCAACACAAGGTGCTCAAGTCGTGAATGATGTAGCTACCTCTACACCAACACCTTCTCATACTCTGTCTGCTGTTAAACTCCCAGTTCTCAAAGGTGGCAATTATGAGACTTGGGCTATGCAGATGGAACATTACTTGAATCACACAGATCATACTGTGTGGCAAGTTATCAAGAATGGGAATACACCAAAGAAGCTACACTGGTTGCCAGACGATACATGTTATGTTCTACCTGCTATGACTGCTTATGAAGTACAAGCAGAGATCAGAGAAAAAAAGCTAGAACTGCTTTGGCTATGGCTCTTTCTGAAGACATTCTACCAAGCTTTCATCATTATAAAGATGCCAAAGCTATGTGGGATGCTATAAAACTTAGATTTTGAGGCAATGACAAATCTAAGAAAATTAAGAAGATTGTTCTTAAGCAAGAATTTGATAACTTCTCAGTTACCAGTATAGAGGGAATACATGGTGGATATGGAAGGTTCAGCAAGTTGCTTATTCAGTTAGCAGTTTATGGACAAGTAATCCCTAATGAAGAAGCTAATCTAAAATTCATAAGAAGTGTTCCACCAGAGTGGAAAGCAATGGCTATGCACTTCATCACAAGAGATGATTTGGAAACAATTCTGTTTGATCATCTCTAAAACAATCTTAGAGCATATGAGATGGATGTGAAAGGCACTGAAGTAAAGACAGCAACTGCTTCAAAGTCTAATTTAGCTTTTGAGTCAGATGGGAACATCGGTACTTACTTTCAAAATACCGCTAGTGGATCTAGCAGTGGTACTTACTTCACAAATACCGTTGGAGGACTTACAAGCAGTACTTATCCACAAAGTATTGAAAGCAGTCCTATGATCTCTCAAAATCCACATGGAAGGTCTTCACCATTGTATAGTGACAATGATGCTTTCTCATTCTTTGCTGGACAAGACAACAGGCCAAGATTAACTCTCAATGACTTGTTCCAAATGGATGATGCTGATGTTGAAGATATGGATCTTAAATGGCAAGCTGCTATGATGTCAGTAAGATCTAATAGGTTCTTCAAGAAGACTGGAAGAAAAATGACTGTTGATCCTAATGAGCCATTGGGATATGACAAGTCTAAAGTTAAATGCTATAACTGTGGAAGGAATGGACACTTTGCAAGAGAATGAAATAGAGATAAAGCTGAAACAAGCAATCTGAAGTCCAAGAACAGCTATAGAACCAGTCCAAGAATAACTGAAAGCTTTCCAAGAGGAAACAGCAGGAGTCCTAAAGGAACCAAAGCATTGGTTACTGTAGATGGAGTGGTGAATTGGGCAGAAGAAGAAGAAGAAGAGCTTGGATTAATGGCTCTCTCTCTCATGAAGATACTAAGGTACACCCTTGTTCTAAAGATTGTATTCTTAAATTTAATAGTCTAAAAGTAGAACTAAAGGAACAGTATCAAAAGGTTAACACATGCACTATAGAAGTAGAGGCTTTCAAACAGGGTGTTGTTAAACTTAAAGATAATATAGTTTTGTATAAAAAGGCTCAACAAAACTATGAAGAGAAAATTAGGATTTTGACTCTTCAAATGAGGGAAAAAGATGTAGATATAAAAGCTTTTGAAAGACAACTTTTAAAAATAAATACAGAAAATGAAGCTTTAAAAACCAGTCTTTGGAAGAGAGGGAAGTGATTAGTCAATGGAAACAATCCTCTAAGGGATTGGGAAAGTTGATTAATTCACAAATGGGATATTATGATAAAACAGGCCTAGGATATATTGAGGATCAACCTGGGATAACCTTAACTAACAAGGACTTATCAAAAGGGATTTTTGATAGTTCTGGTGAGGTAGATGATACACCTGAAAATGATAGATATGCTAAAGGAATGAAGGCGGTTCCTCCACCAGTATCTGGAATTTTCATGCCCCCTTGTAATGATACTAGAATAGAGTTAGAAGATCCTAAGATTAATAATGTCTTTAACTCTAGTACTGTGTCTCAAGATAATACTGATGTGACCAAGAATATTGTTTATCCACCTCTAGTGAATAACTTTGTTTCTAAGGAATCTAAGACTAGTTCTGCTCCCAAGCAGGTAAAAACTCCTATCAAGATATTGGAAAACAATAAACAACATACTAAAAACAAAAGGGTTGGGCTAGGTTTTGAAAAAGTAAAGTCAAAACAACCTTTTGAATCTTCTTTAAGAAGAAAAGGATGTTATGTTTGTGGTATTCTAAGTCATTTTATCAAAGACTGTACATTACATGAAGATAAAATTGTAAAACAGAAGGCTACACAAAGGGTCATGAAAAACAGTAATGAGAAAAATGCACAGGGTAATAGGAAACAGAAACTTAAAGATGACAAACCTAAGTTTGATCATGCAAGGGTAGTTAAACAGGTTAAAAATAATCCTACCAAAAGTTTTGTTCCTAGGGCAGTACTTATGAAGCAAGGACTTATATCCTTAAAGTCTGGTAAACCAAGTACCGGCAAGCCTAAATCCACAAGTAATGCTAGACCAAACTCAAGTACTGTTGGTTTAAAGTCTGTAAAACCAATGTTCTCCAAGACTTCTAAGAAGGTTTTTGAAACAGTTATAGCACCTAGAAGTAAGGACAAGAATAAATCAGTACAAATGTGGGTTCCTAAAAGAGATATACCATGTGTTAAAGAAAGTACCGCTAAGGCAGTACTTAAGTCAAAGAAGTCAAAGCACATAGAGTCGCCCTATGAATTTGATTACATAAATGAAATCATGAAGTATAAGAGTAAAAGTAGCATTACTGGGAATGCTTCAGTACAAACTCTAAAATGTGTAGGTCCCACAAGATCCGAGCCAAATGTTGCTTGGGTCCCTGTTAAAAAACTAATAAGTTTTATTTGTGTGCAGGGGCATCTCATTGATGAATTAAAAGATAAAGGAATTGTAGATAGTGGATGCTCAAGACACATGACAGGGAACAAAGATTTTCTTGCTGAATTTAAAGAATTCAGAGGAGGTCCAGTAGCCTTTGGGGGTAGCAAAGGTAGAATCACTAGCAAAGGGAAAATCAACACAGGAAAGTTGGAATTTGAAGATGTCTTCTTTGTGAAAGAATTGAATGAGTTCAATCTCTTTTCAGTATCACAAATGTGTGATAAGAAGAACAAGGTGCTATTCAAAGAAAAAGACTGCTTGGTGTTGTCTAGAGACTTTGAGATGCCCAAGGAATCTCAAATACTGCTTAAAGTACCCAGGCAAGAAAATATGTACACCTTTAATCTTCATACTATTACTCCAACAGGTGGTATTACATGTTTGCTAGCTAAGGCTTCTTTAGATGAGTCAAATCTATGGCATAGAAGATTAGGTCATGTGAATTTTAAGAATCTTAATAGATTGGTAAAAAGGAATTTGGTTAGAGGTCTACCTAACAAATATTTTCAAAATGGTTTCACATGTGCTGCTTGTCAAAAAGAAAAACAACATAGAGCCTCTTGTAAGACCAAGACTGTAAATACTATGACAAAACCTTTGAATCTCTTGCATATGGATTTATTTGGTCCAGTTTCTATAAGAAGCATTAGCCATAAGACCTTTTGTCTAGTCATAACTAATGATTATAGTAGATTCAGTTGGGTTTTCTTTTTAGCCCTTAAAAGTGAAACAAGTGAATTACTAAAAGATTTTATCACTTTAGTTGAAAAGCAGTTCACTAAACAGGTTTTAATCATTAGGACTGATAATGGAACAGAATTTAAGAATGCTGATTTTGATGAATTCTGTAGGTCTAAAGGAATTAAGATGTAATTTAGTAATCCTAGAACTCCTCAAAAGAATGGAGTAGCTGAAAGGAAGAATAGGACATTAATTGAGGCTGCTAGAACTATGCTGGCTGATTCACTTTTGCCAAATACCTTTTGGGCTGAAGCAATCAATACTGCATGTTATGTGCTAAATAGAGTTCTAGTAAATAAGCCTAAAAAAACAACTTATGAACTTTTGACTAATGTAAAGCCTAACATAAGTCATTTAAAACCTTTTGGGTGTCATTTGTCCATACTAAATACTCTTGATTACTTGGGAAAGTTTAATGGAAAGTCTGATCCAGGATATCTTGTAGGATATTCATTGCAAAGTAAAGCATATAGGGTTTACAATTTGGCAACTAAGAAAGTTGAAGAAAATTCACATGTCAATTTCTTAGAAAATAAACCCAATGTTCCAGGAATAAGTTATGCTTGGATGTTTGATTTAGATTATCGAACTAACTCCATGGATTACTACTCTTTGCAAAAAGATTTTCAAACTAACAATGCAGGTGAGGAGTCAAGTGCAACTAATGCAGGTACTCAAGAAGATGTTTCTTCATCAGATGAAGATGTTCACATCTATGTGCCAAATATGCCTACTGTTACTCCCGTGTCTGCAACTCCCAAGAAGCAAACCATGCCATCAAATGATGATCAAGCCTCCCAGGAGCTTCAGAGGCTTCAAGATCAAGAAAAGAATGCTACATCTGCTAATAAGCATTCAGGAGAAGAATCTTTTGAGTCACAACACTCAGCAGTACATACTACACCTAGCGGTACTTCATCTGCAAGTGCTGCTAAGTCAAAATCTGCTAGATCTGCTGACTCACTAGAAGAGATTTTGCAAGCATTGGACGATGAAGACTTATATGCCAGTCCAGCTGAAGGTATCTTCTCCAAAGCTTCCTATGATGAGCAGGGTGCAGTAACTGATTTCAACAATTTGGAAACTGAAATTCCAGTCAGTTCTATTCCCACTCATAAAGTCAACAACAACCATCCTGCGACTCAGATTATTGGTGATCCAAAATCTGCTGTACAAACCAGAAGACAACTGCAAACCAATATTGAAACTCATGCACTAGTGAGTTATGTCAAACAACAGCAGAGAACAAATCATAAAGATACTCAGCATTGTTTGTTTGCCTGTTTCTTATCTCATGTAGAACCCAAAAATATCTCTCAGGCTCTTGATGAAGAAAGTTGGATGGATGCCATGCAAGAAGAATTAACACAATTTGAGCTACAAAAGGTTTGGATTCTTGTGGATCTTCCCTCAGGATAAAGAGTAATTGGTACAAGATGGGTCTTCAGGAAAAAGAAGGATCAAAGAGGGGTTGTTGTGAGGAACAAGGTAAGACTTGTTGCTCAAGGCTACAGATAGGAAGAAGGGATAGACTATGATGAGGTTTTTGCACCAGTGGCAAGGATAGAAGCCATTAGGTTATTTTTGGCCTTTGCATCATATATGGGATTTATAGTCTATCAAATGGATGTGAAAAGTGCCTTTCTTTATGGTACTATTTCAGAGGAGGTATATGTCTCACAACCTCCAGGTTTTGTAGATCCTAAATTCCCCAATAGAGTCTACAAAGTTATCAAAGCACTTTATGGTCTGCATCAAGCTCCAAGAGCCTGATATGCAGCTTTATCCAATTTTCTACTAGAACATGGATATAGGAGAGGAACCATTGACAAAAATCTGTTCATCAAGAAAAATGCCAAAGACATCATTCTAGTTCAAGACTATGTTGATGACATCATTTTTGGTTCTACCAAGAAGACATGGTGTGAAGAGTTTGAAGCTTTGATGAAAGGAAGATTTCAAATGAGTTCTATGGGAGAACTAACTTTATTTTTGGGACTACAAGTCAAACAAAGGAAAGATGGAATATTTATCAGCCAAGATAAATATGTTGCTGAAATCTTAAAGAAATTTTCATGTATGGATACAAGGAGTACAAGCACACCTTTTGAAGCCAAGAAATCTTTATCAAAAGATGAACATGGAGAGGATGTTGACATTCATCTCTATAGGTCAATGATTGGTTCATTGATGTATCTTACTGATTCAAGACCAGATATAATGTTTGTTGTGTGTGCATGTTCAAGATTCCAAGTTCTACCAAAGGTGTCACATCTATATGCTGTGAAGAAGATTTTTAAATATCTTAAGAGTCAACCTAATTTAGGATTATGGTATCCTAGAGACTCCACCTTTGAATTGGAAGCTTACTCAGATAGTGACTATGCTGGAGCAAATCATGATAGGAAATCCACAACAGGAGGTTGTCAATTCCTAGGCAGAAGACTCATATCATGGCAGTGTAAGAAGCAAACCATTGTTGCTACTTCTACAACTGAAGCTGAATATATAGCTGTTGCTCATTGCTGTGGACAAGTACTTTGGATTTAAAATCAATTGTTGGACTATGGGTTCAATTTCATGAACACCAAGATTTACATTGATAATGAAAGTACTATATGCATGGTCAAGAATCCAGTATTTCACTCCAAGACTAAGCATATTGAAATAAGACATCACTTTATAAGAGATGCTTATGACAAAAAGCTTATTCAAGTCTTGAAGATTCATACAGACAACAATGTAGCTGATTTGTTGACCAAGGCATTTGATGCAAAGAGATTCGAATTCCTGGTGACACACATTGGTATGCTCAACCAATAACATGCTGCATATGTTGAGGGGAGGTAATAGCTGTACAAGTTTTATATAAATTTTATTGTATAGTCTATGCTTTGTGTTTTTGATGTTATTGCAGGTTTATAGAAAAAGATAAAAGAGGTTACATGTCTAGTGGAAAGCATGAACTGGTCAAAATTGTGAGGTACCGTTGTCACTCCAAGTACCGCTAGCACAAAACCAAGTACCGGTCATGTTCCATGTACCGCTACATGTCCGTTGTACCATTAAGGGTCTCTTTTGTAAATTTGGCGGTTTCTTCGCGCTTGGGTTTGTTATTTACTTAAATACTTACCCCAATTACACAATTGATTCACCTAATCTTTTATTTTTCTCTCTTGATTCTATAACCCTCTCTCTAACCTTTCGATCATCAAAAATACTAATGGCTGCCTTACAAGTAATCTCTAAGCATAATTTAGTTGTTTGCTACGAATGATGACTCACTTGGTTTCCATGAGATGCTTGGTTTCCTTTCTCGAAGTCATATTCGCTTCGCACTCACTGTAAGTCCAGTTGTCTCTATACCCATTGTTGAACAATTTTGGGATACTGCTGTCTTAGGTACTCGTTTTGATCAACCTTGCATTAAGGCTAAGGTAAATTATAGGAATATATATGTCACTGAGGTACTGCTAAGGGCAAGTTTGAGACTTAATGATGAAAATGGGCTTAGTATGCTTAATAATGCAGAGATTCATGATGGCCTTGCAGCCATGGGCTATGGGGGTGGTAGGGAAAGTCTTAGTTTCTTTAAAGCATTATTTTCACCTCAATGGAAATTGCTTTTTCATGCTATTATTCACTATTTAAGTTTAAAAAGTACATCTTTTGATCAAATACCTACTGCATTGGCATCTGCTGGTATTTGTCTAGCAAATAACAGGGTTTTTAATTTTTCAAAATTAATATTTGAAGGCATGACTAGGAATTTGGAAGGGACTAAAAAGTTTTTGAATGTATCCTAGATTCATTCAGGCTTTAGTTAGTGACCAAATACCTAACCTACCAGCATTAACTGATACATGGGATGTTCCTTCATTCATAAAGAGAACTTTCTCTTTCTTGAACAAACAAGGCAATGCCTTTTCAGGAACTGTAACACCATTGTTTACTCATATGTTAGCCCAACCTACCAATCAAGAAGGTGAGGAACCTAGCAATGCTAGTGCTTCTCAGCAAACTCCTTCTCACCAGAGCTCCCACTCTCTAGAAGATTCACAATCTTCTTCTCACAATGTTGGTATTCCACCAAACACTGATGAGATGATCCACACACCTGCTGCTTCTATTGCTGCTAGTGGTTCACCACCAGCACAAGCACAAAGGTGGTAGATGTTGAAAATTTAACTTCTTTGTGAATAAGTTTGTCCCAACAGTTACAGGTATTGCAGAAAGATAAGCTTGTTCAAGACAAGAAAATTGCTGAATTGGAAGCTAGCCTACTCAAGTTAAGGAACAACGTGTCATCTTGGATGAGGCAATATAGATCTGTTCAGACATCTGCAATCAGGAAGCAAAGGTTTAGGAACCTCAAGAAAAGGCAACTGAATGCAACCAAACAAGGGAGGAATATTGAAGAACAGGGAAGGAATAATGAAGAACAACCACCTTCTTCTGATAATCAAACAAGGATCTCTGGAAATGACATCAATTTTGAATTGGATGAAGATGTCATGGGACTTTTAAAGATGGAACTGGTTTAGAGACTGGTGTGGATGAACCTTCAGACATGGAGATTCAACAGCAAGACCCATAACCTACTCTATAAGAACCACAAGTTCAAGAACAAGTTTAAGAAAAATTGGTAAATCAACCAGAGAAGCCACAAGTTGCAGAAACATTGGCAACTCAGCAAGAACCATCAGTTCAATCACCACCTCAAGCTAATTGGAGTGCTTTCTATGAGAAGTTGGAGGAAATTTCTAATCAGTTTCCTGAACCATCACCACAAAGCAATAAGTCAGAAAAGACTGAAGAAGTGCAAGTTGATATGATGGCTTCTATGGAAGATAAAGCATTTGGGGAAACACAAGTGATTGAAGAAACAAGTGTGTCAAATACTGGTGAAGTCAACTTTGTTCAAGATCCAAGTACTGCTAAGCCAAATGCAAGTACTGCTGACATTGTTGAAGACCCAAGTACTGCTAAGCCAATTGCAAGTATTGCTAAGCCAATTGCAAGTACCTCTGATGATCATCCTTCACTAGAAAGTCAAATTTCATTTGGAGAAAATGATACTTTAGCCAAATTGCTGCTTGATCTAAAGAGGAATTTAGTTGAGAATACTAAGCAAGCAGAAGTGGAGAAAAAGACACAACAAGAAGTTCTTGCCTCAAAGGATCAAATTCAAGGTAAGAAAGTACAAGCTTTACACCCTACAAAGGTATTGTCATTCAACAGTTAGCTAATAAAGAAGTAGCTGCCAAACTGAAGAAGAAGCTACCTAAGATAAATCCAAAAGATAAGGGGAAGAAGCAATTATTGTCAGAATCTGAAGATGAGAGTGATTCAGATGATGATATAAACAAAGTCATGTACAGATTTAATCAAATTGACCATAATGAGGAATTTGCTTATAGAATGCAAGCACAAATTCGTGAAGATGAATTGCAGGAAGATCTTGCAGGAAAGCAAAATTTGTTAGAAGCTAAAAGGATACAACAAGAATGGAACATACAAGAGTATGACAGGATTCAAGCTGAAATACATGCAAGTGAGCTTCTTGCAGACTCATTGATAGCTGAAGAAAAAGATGCATATGATGAAGAAGCAAAATCAAGATTGATTGATGATCTGGTAAAGGAGCAACAAAGATTATTTGCTGAAAAGAGAAGGAAAGAAAACATTAAGCCTCCAACTACTATGCAGATTAGAAATCAAATGATGAAATTTCTAAAGAAAGTAAAAGGTTTTACTCATATTCAGCTGGTCAAGAAAACTTTTGAAGAAATCAAGACTTTGTATGAGCAAAGTAAGAGGACTGAATTAAATTTTGTTGAGATTGGATCTGAAGCAGACAAGAAAGCTGTTAAAGAATTCAAGAAACGTCTACAACAACAAAGACAATTTGGTAGTATTCCTAGAATTGAGCCAAGTACTGTTGAACCTACAAGTACATCTCCACCTATCAAAACCACTTATGTGAGGAAGAATAGAAAGGAGAAAGTAAGTTCAAGGGAGGAAGAGACTGCTCAAAGGATGAATGCAGGAGTTGAAACTCAAGGAATTGCTCAGACTGAAAATGTACAAGCAGTACATACACAGTCAATAGTACATACTGAGGAAACGGTACATACAAGCTTGGAAGAAGGTTCAACAGAACTTGAAGGAATTTCCAATAGTGTTAAAAGAAAAAGATCAACAAAGCTAAAGAAGAAAGCTAAGAAAGCTAAAACTACAGCAGAAAATAGTGATGATGATGAGAGCTTAAGGAAGTACTTGAAGATTGTGAACTTTGAAGATCAATTTTTTGATAAAGAGATTTTTGGAAAAAGAGTATCCATTGTTAAGTGGATTTACTCTACAGATCAAGGACTTGAAGCTCATGGAATTCAGAGATTTGATGACACAAAAAGGATATTCAGACTTTTGGAAGATATTCTTCACATTCTGGATAGACAAGATATTCAAGATCTTGTAAGGTTAGTTGAAGATGCCAGTGCAGGTAAAACTGAAGTATCACTATTATATAGGGAATTTCTCTTTATGTATGAGCCACACAAATGTGATCAAGAAATGTTGAAGGTATTAGAGAATCAGGTTCCTAGTTACTGGAGATATTACAGGTCATGTGGATTGCATATTTTGGATGTAGATGATGTTACATATTATATGCTGCAAGAGAAGACTTATCCCTTCAAAATAAAATTGTTGGAAAAGATGTGAGAACAACAATTAGAGGTTACAGAAGAGTCTGCTGATGCTTTGGAGTTGATCAGAATGGTTAAACAACAAATCAAGGATTTGAAAGATGAGGAAGAAGCTGAGAAAGAATCTTAAGTGTTTGACTTTCAGTCACACTTCATAAATGGTTCTCAGTTCACCATGTCTAACACACATAAGAACTGGCTAGTTCATAAGCAAACGATTTGTGGTAAAGACTTATCAAATCCGTTGAAAGCTGATAGTTTGCTAAAAACTATATGGTTCTAACTCACCTTGTTTCGAGACAAAGAGTTAGCTAGTCCTAGACAAACGGTAATAGGTAAAGACTTCATCAAATCCGTTGATGGTTGACAATTTACCAAAAATGGTAAGGTTTTCATTACACCTTATTCTTTGTGAATAAAATATTGGCTATTCTAGAGTGTACGGCTAACTGGTAAAGAATTTATCAAATCCGTTGATAGCTGGTGATTTGCTAAAAATCATGAAGCCAATACAAATTGGTGTTTTGTTGTTAACTATTTTATTTCAGGTATGAAGATTGTAGACAAAGAAGTATTAAAAGATATAATACTTAGAAGGTTTTGTTATCATCAAATCAAGTGGAGGATTTATGATCAAGAGTTCAAGGACTAAACTCAAGGAGACAAATACTGATGCTGCAAAGATGAATGAATGTTTAGAAGACACAAGAAGATCATAGTTTGAAGACAAAGATGATGCTCATAATGGTTTGAAGGTTATCTTATCAGAAGAAGATCTACATATGAAGTGTTTGGATACATTCAATTGGATGCAAATACAAATTACCAAGTTCAATCCAAGGATGAAGGAAAGACTGAAGACATGTATTTTTAATACATCCCGTACAAAAGAAACAAGAAGACAACAAGTTATCATTTCTTGTTTAGGGGAGGATTGTTGGGAATTATTTGTTAAGTGTCAAGTACCGTTAGAGTATTCGAAGTACTGTTAGTGTTATGCAAGTACCGTTAGTGTTAACGCGATACATAGTAAGTACTGCTACTTATAAAGTAAGTACTGCTATGATGATTAGGACGAATATATCTTTGTATAAGATATGTCATAGTAATAGTTATAGTATATCTTATGTGATATACCTAAATAGTTAGAATATTGATTATATATCGTTTGTGATATAGTTATCTTTATAGAATATTCTAAGGTTTCTAGGGTTCCTTACTCTATAAAAGGAACATAGGTACAATGTCTTTCATGTACCTCATTCAAGTCGATTAATAAGAGAATCGAGTAGTTAAAAGTAATTCTGTTCTTCTGTGCTTTATAAGCTAGATTCCGCATAACTCATTTAGTG
Organism: Glebionis coronaria; assembly: GCA_025667525.1. Classification (NCBI taxonomy): domain Eukaryota; kingdom Viridiplantae; phylum Streptophyta; class Magnoliopsida; order Asterales; family Asteraceae; genus Glebionis; species Glebionis coronaria. The sequence continues at coordinate 549,241,602 of CM046874.1, forward strand.
TTTAGTAAGAGTGCTCAAAGTGTTTTAGTTTGATTACAAACTATTATATTAATTCTTAACAGAATATAGATCCAACCAAAGGGATCAACAACATTTTTCTAGAACGATTCCCGATCATGCTACCATCAGTGGTGAAAGAAAGAACATTATGTTTCCAATACTGCTTTTGCACACGTTATGGTCTCTCTAAAATTTTGATTTATACTTCTAAGCTCCCAAATGCTCCAGCTATATTATGAAATTGATGAATGACATATTCCATAAATTCTCAAACAAAATCGTCAGTATATTCTATAGAAACTAGAAGGGGGGGGTGAATAGTTTCTTAAATTTGCTTGTTAAAGTTTGGTTTTAAAATTCCTTTCTCAAAAACTTAAGCTTGAGTATTTATGTGAAACCTTCTTATACACAATATGAACAAGGTATAGTGCAACTAACTAATAATCGCAAGTATAAAGAATAAAGAATATATAATGCAACTAAACTAATAATCACAAGTATAAAGAATAAAGAATGTAAAGAGATAAGAGAAGGAAAGATCAAACCAAACACCAAGGATTTATAGTCGTTGGGAAACGAAGCTCACTCCTCGTTCCTACTCCACTCCTCGAGTACTCCTTACTCGAGAGTTCACTAATCAACAAGCTCCTTAAGGTGGAGAAACCGTACACAATGTCGCTTGACCAATTTCCAACTCTAAGCTAAAAGTCGAGCCCTAATCTTAGCTAGGACCAATATACACCAATCACTTTGAGGACTAAGTATTAACCCTAATACATACACAAATTCCAAATAGACACAACTACTTGGATCTTCACAAAAATGACACAACAATGAATAAATAAGTTTGGATCTTCAATATATCTTTAAGGTAGACACAACAGTTCAACAATGATAGTGTTCTTCTCTTTGCACTTTGAGAGGAAAAGATGGGAGGAGAAGGATTCACTTCTAAACAAGTAGTAATTAAAAAAATGATCAATGATTTGAGTGATTTAAGAAGTATGTAAGAATCTGAAAGTTTATGTGCAAAAGAGGTGGATTGAAAGTCTGAGAATGGTCCACTATTTATAAGACAAATGTCCAACGGCTATATCTGCCCGCGGTTCTTTGTTGCAGCCCGCGGTTCCTTATTGATAAGGAACCGCCGTAGGCGCTAAGGAACCGCCGGCGTAGAGTCCGCTCCCTTTTGTCTTTTAGTGGGTTGGATCGAACATGGGGATTAGAATATCCTGAAAGGATATTCCAAACCAAGATAGAATATGCCATTTTCAAATTTCAAATTTTTAAATAATTAATTTAATAAAAAAATTTCTTAAAAAGAAAGTTTAATAATAAAACTTTGTCACACTTAATAAAAAGTGAGTTTTAAGAAAAGATTAAATCCTAGATCACTTAATTAGTATAATTACTTGTTTGTTCATACCTTAAGTGATAATGTTTGAAATGAAAAATACTTGAACTCAAGAATTCATTTTTCATTGTTTTCGTAAATACTTGTTTTTACATATTGTCGTAATCAAAACAGAGCGAGACCGAAAAATGCAAGTAACGTTTTTATGCATCATTGCATTAATAATTTCCCCCTTTTTGATTCCGAGAATCCATAAACTCAATCATCTAATAAAACAAGATTTTCGAAGACGAGTTTATCATTTATCCCCCTTTGTCGAAGCAAAAAGGTTGCACAAGTCTTTGAAAAAGAAAAGAACCGGACTTTGCAAATGATCCCCCTTGGTGCTTACTCCCCCTTGCTTGGGGCACCAAGGAATCGAAATATGGTGACAAGCTACATAGAAGGGTTAGTAGAAGAGAAGAGACACCCAACAAGATATAGCAAAGATTACACAAAAAATAAGAAACAAAAGATCCAAGATAAGTCATGTTAAAAGAAAACATGATAAAAGATACAAGGAAATAAATCATACAAAGATGTATGAGACACAACCACAAGCCAAAATAAAAGGCATAAATCTAATCATAGTTAAGCTAGAACTCTAAGATTTGCTTGAACTAGATGTCTTGAAGATAAGCAACCAATGGTTAGATAAAAGACAAGGTAGTGGCGGAAGGAGGTGGTGGTGGTTTGGTAGAGATCTCATAGTTATAGTAAAGAGGAGGTTTAACTAAGAGAATCTTGATGTAATTCAACTCCTCATAGATGTGAGCCATAGCAAGATGTTGATATTGACAACATTGACAATATGTTCCATGATGCATGACATTATCGTGTGAAGGAGGTAGAACACTAAAGACTAGTGGTGGAAGATAAGAAGTTCCACAATCAACATTCTTAGAAGGATAAGAGATGTAATTTTGAGTGTTCTTGGGTGAATTGGGGTTGAAAGCAATTGGAGAGAATGGTGGAGAATCAAAGCTTTCATTTGGGGAATAAGACATTTTGTTTTGAGAAAGAATGCAAAATGCTTAAGGTTATATAGAGAAAGTCCAAGATAATTTGGGGGTGGTCAAAGGGTTGAAACAAAGATTCCAAAAAGTGTTGGAACAAATCTAGAGTTTCAGGAATTCCCGAAAGAAAGGTACTGGGTGCGGTTCATTAACTCAGCCGGCGGTTCCTTATCACTAGGGAACCGTGGTTTCAATAAAGAACCGCCCATAGTGGGTTGAGTTTGGTGATGAGGGAGGATTTTCCAATTTAGCAAATCCTATTTTTCTAGTCTAACTAATCATGGGGATATGCTAAGAAGTAAAGATAGACAAAGAAAACACACAAGAGCTCACCAAACAAGGTTTAGACCAAAATACATAGATTTTTTCATTAACATCAATGTAGGAGGTGTGTAGAACTAGACACAAGGTCATGACACAATGATCCTCCATAGTTCTCTTTTGTTCTTGCTATATTTGAAAGACCCATACATATGAATTATGTAAGCTCATTATAAATAGCAAGAAGCTATGAAAAACGTTTTTAGATTGAATTAACAATGCAAAAACATTTCTTGACCATTTTCAAAAAAGCTTTGAGAAATTTGAAAAAGAAGAGAAGTTTTCCAAAAAGAGTTTATTAAACTTAAGAAAGAAAAGAAAGAAAAGACTCAAAAGATAAAAGATAATAAGAATGCACAATTAAGGAATATGTTCCATTAAGCCTAGACCTAGACGCAAGTAATTAAAAGGTTCCATCTTAAGTGGCTTAGTGAAGATATCGGCTAAGTTTTCTACCGAGGGTACCTTCTCTATCGAAATGTTCCCCTTCTGAACATTATCCCTAAGAAAATGGTGGCGAATCTGTGACAATCCGTCAATTTATGGTTGATATTTTATTCTCAAGTATTATTTAAAAACATTATTTTAATGTTATATTATGAACTCACTCGTTTTTGGGAAGAAATTTGGGTTTACATCTTGAAGTAGCATCGACTACGTCTAAACCGGAAGAATGCTACGTTACGTGCTTACGTTTACATACACCGTTTTTGGTGACAGTCCGACATTTCAGAAAATAAATTTATCCGTGAATATTATTTTGGGATTTTAAATTTGTGTTGGTTCATAAACTCACAAATTTACGAGAAGAGATTAGGACTTACGTTCATGATTTAACGTCCAACCGGAAACCCTAGGTTTACGTATTTACGTTTTCGAACTCCGTTTTTGATGAGACAATTTTTATTAGATTTGTTTTGAGCCGTTAATTCATAATTTATAAAAACGTTTTTCGTAAAACGACCCGAGGGCACGTAAATCGAGGAAACTAGAATCAAGGAGTACATGTAAATTAGTGGGATGAGACAAAACAAGTTTTGCCTCACCCCACACATGGGACGGCTAACTAGCTAACACCATACCCCCTTGAGGTGTCAATTTGTAGTTAACTACTACTACATTTGTCTTGTTTTCTTAAACAAGCCACCAAACTTAACAAAACCATTTACACAAAACACTTTCCTCATTCATCTCATGCAAACCACCACAAAAACCTCTCACCCCTCTCCTTTTTTCCATCCAACTCAAGAACAAAAACACCCCTTTGATCAATTTTCAACCACAATATTTGGTGTTATACACACATATGATGAAGCACTCTTGAAGTTTTGTTGATTGGAGGTGATTTTAACAACTAGCAAGGAGTTTTCATGAAGATCAAGGGCTGATTTTTGGAGAAGACTACAAATATTTGGTGATCCTAGAAGTGGTGTTGGTATCTCATAAGATTGGTTATCAAAAACCAAGTCTTGTTCATCATCAATCTCATCTTTTCATCACTTTGGTGGTATAGAGATTGTTCTTCCTATCCTTTTGTTATTTTGAATATGTAATCTTGTATTTTCTTTATTTTTGTATATCTATATGATTATGAATGATGATTAAAATATTATGTGGGGATTTGGTGTTGATAGATTTGATTAAAAAGATGAAAAACTACATGTAAAAGTGGTAAATCTTACTTAATTTAGTAGGCTGTATAAAAACAGTAAAAAACCATATGTTAAACTGATAAAATGGTATAGATAAATTAATATACAGTATGTATTAAGTCTCGTACACATGTGAGAGTTGACCATGCAATGGAATCATTATAATGAGTGAGATATGATCAAAACAAAATTTAAGTACCAATCTGAATAGTCTGTTTTGTTAGGATTGTTAGGGACACTTAGACTTGGATTGAGCAGTATATAAAACTAAGTTAATTGTAGCACATAATATGAAGTTTATGTCATCCTAAAATGAGCATCTATCTCCTTGTAGAACTCAAGATATGATAAAAATGGTGAAAGTGAAACTAAAAATCAGATTTGTGAAATTAAAGTATAATAGTAAATAATATATAAAATGTAAACATAAAACCCACTAACTTATATATAACATTTATATAAGTATGTACAATAATAAATAAATGAGACATTTTATAAAAATGGCAATTTGATAAGTTTTATAAGTTATAACACTATAAACATGATTTTTACGTCTTTTCGGCTAAAACCGTAAAATTAACGTTTTCGTCAACTAAAACTTAGACGGTCGGACCCGTCTAATGTAAACCTTTTATAACTCATATACTGATGTATAAGTATATCTGACAAGTAAAAACCAATGAAACCCTAGCTTTATAACATATGGACATTAACGGGCCAAAGTAGCCTTATTGGACTATTGACCCAACTAGTTTGGATAAACACTAATGGGCTTACTCATTGGGCTTAACCCACTTGGGCCCAACATATATGTATAGGCCTGATATTATAATTATAAATGGGCTAATATAAAGTATTGGACTTCAATGGGCTTATTGGGCCTCAATATGGAATTGGATTGAAACTAGTGTAACTAGTTAAAAATTTGACTAACACATAACACTATAATGTGTATGAAGAGATAAAATCCCACTTGATCATCATCATACTTATGATATCATCATATATATACATAGCCATTGTTTTTATAAAGTCATTAGACAAGAGTCTAAGACGAGTATTATTTGTCTAGGTTTCCGTGATTGAAGCACGTACCGTACATCCGAATCACCGATAACCGCCTTTCCCAATCAACATAAGTTCATAGCCTCTCCCTCTTTTGAATGTTTATGAAATGTTTTATAAACCCGCGAGGGAGATAACATGTTAGTTTTAATAAAATAGGACACCAGTTGTCCCGATTATTTGTTTATTGATTTGGACCCGAATGATTGTTTGACCCGATGAATGATATATGACCTAATAAATGAAATAAAATGGATTATTAAAGTTAGATTATGTCACTAAAAGTCCCATTAGCATGAATTGTGAACTACCGGGATTTGGTAGACGCTTATGCATATAATAGTACTATTTGGGGAAGATCACCCCAGTTCGCGCCTTGACGGTTGATCCCCGTCGTGCCACATTGATTGGTAATCGAATTTATGTATGAGAAGATTTATATAAGCGTGATTATTGTGCCGACACGTTGTTTTAGATGGGCAAATGAGTTTCGGGTTAGCTACCCGTTGTTTATTATAGTAAGGTAGCAATGTCATGCGGCTTATAATAATCCAATAACGAAAATACTTATATACGCATTGAATTATAATATATTGCCTAACTAGCAATACGGGGTCTTATTACTGATATTATGTTCGTGTTTTTGGTTTTACATAACCATTTTCATATAACGGTTTTTATTTAACTCTATACAACATTATGAAACATATTGTATGATGTTTTTGCGACAATGGTTCGTATAATTGTTTTGAAGGTTGAAGCCTATATTATGATTTACGACTAAGAGTTGTATAAAATGTCTTTGGCCTACTTTATGTACTATTACAAAGATTTGTACAAAATGATTTTTGGTAATAAATATATACCGATGATATATTAATGGTTTTTACTAAACTCTATGAATTCACTCGGCGTTTTCGCTGACTTTTTAACATGTTTTATCTCAGGTACTTGAAGGTAATTCTCGGGAAGACGACAAGAATTTATAGCCCGCACTTAAATAACAATTTCCATTCAAATGATTTGTAAAAATTGTATGAAAAACTATGACTTGGGACCTCTGTAATTTGATATTTATGAATGGAAAATGCTTTATTATTAAACGACGCGATTTTTAAGCGTTGTCTTTGATTTGAGTAATGTGCTATCCCGTAACACCAACAACTCTTCCGCTGAACTAAAGTATGAATATTTGGGGGTGTTATAGTTTGGTACCAGAGCTCTCGTTATAGAGAACGAAAGATTTTTAAAATCAGTGTTTTGAATAAAATATTTTAAAATCTTTTAACTATAAACATTTTTCCCAAAATGTCTAAATTTTTTTTGACTATAACGGTGCCGAAGAATTCCCGAGTTACCGACAAGGCCAGACTGAGAAGTGTTATTTTAATATATATATATATATATATATATATATATATATATATATATATATATATATATATATATATATATATATATATATATATATATATATATATATATATATATATATATATATATATATATATATCTTGGATTATATATATATGTTGTGATTTGATTACACGATTGTCTGATGATTATTTTAATACTTATACGAGGTATTTATACGACGTAGATTGTCACAAGAAACCCTAATTCCCCTAGCAAATTAATCGAAGCTATTCTTGTAGGAAATCTAGCTATTCTAGATCTAAATGAAGTTGTGGATATTTTTGATCCCAACAAAATGGTTGATATTCGTAGAAATGTTGATATTAGTTGATTGTGATATTGAAGAAGAATTGGCAAGATTAACTCTGATATCAATGTCATGACGATCATTCCTTATAGAGTGGGGTTTAACAAAACCTTACCACCTAGAAAGATGTCATCTGATTCGGTGTCACCCAATTCTTAAATTTGAAAATCGAAAAGGTGAATGTTGCACTTGAGGCTGTCATTGGAGCCTTTACCCAAAAGCCTCATGCCACTAGTACCTTTCCGAGAAGTCTAATTGAATGTGTGAGTCATTTTATACTAGTGACTCATTTGATAACTATTGTTGAAGGAGCTATAGGATAGGAAATTAAGTGTTGTTCATATCGAGCTTTTATTGCCCTTTCAAGGTCTAAGAATAAGGTTGGAAGTATTGGAGATGAGGTAGGATGTAGTATTGAGTATAAGTTGGTTGAAAACTTGAATAAACTAAAAAAAATTAACCTGTATGGAATATGAGATTGTTAAGAGGAAGTCGATGAGTCCTATGATTGAATTATAAGGTTTTAAATGATTGTTGATTCGTGTTAAGGGTTGTTCCTAGGCCATTGTCCAATGACGAGGATGCCTAGTATCCAAGAAATAAATTGAATAAATCTTCTTCTGAATTGGTTCCGATGGATCTTCCAGGACATGTGGAACACCTAATGACATATGTATATTAATATTCATTGTAGTATCTTTTAAAATCCCTAACTTAACTGAGACATCAGTTGGTAGGATGAGTCCGTGGAATTGTATGACATGGCGACACGTAATGTGTTACGGTACGATTTTGACTTGTTTGTGATTAATGAAAAGACTACCTTTGATTGATAAATTTTACATGTATCGATGTTATCTATCTTTCTTGCTTCTTCCTAATGTTCGCATTAGTGATGCAACCATTGAACAAGTACTCATCTCGATTTGAGTTACGTTGTAGATTCTTCTCTTTGTATTCCTGAATACAATCGAGGTCATGAACCTCAGATAAATTGGCTAAGCTCATTTCCTATCATATCATAGTTAGTTCTTGGTGAACAACTTTTCATCACTCTTTTGCAGATCACTCGTTGTTTTTATAAGTTAAAACAGTATCCCTTGAGAAAAGTTGAATTTTCATCAACATTTGGATTATTCAAAATGAGATTTATAAGTAATCGTTATCGAAATAAAGTTGTTTATGAAACACCTTGGAAAACTTAATTGTTTCCATAACAAAGAATATCTCTGTAAATTCATTTTGATTCTTATTTCAGAATTAAGTATGAAAATATATATATATTTTAAACATGATGACAAAATTTTGACGAACTGAGTATTGCATCGTTAATCCTAAAATTTTATATAGTTGCGCGCCTACATACAATTTGGAAGGGACCATGCAAGGCTGATTAGTAGTCACCATAAAATTTATTAATAAACACAACATTTTCTTTGAAGTTATGAAGGATTAAATTTTATGAGATCTGCAAGAAGTACAAAAATAGGGACATATTGTTAGGGACACCTACATGTGTGCCCGTACCATTTATTCTTCTAAATCGAATTTACTCATTTGTGGATATTGTCTTAATTGACAATTGATATACCCTCCTTGTCCAATTCTCCCGTGGTGTGATTCTTTGGAAAAGTATCTAATTATCGAGTATTAATACCCGACTGGGTGTATCGACGTTCCTATCATTTCTTTTGATTATATTTCATTTGAATGACCTGGGTAACGATCCGAGGAGCTTTCGAATGCGTACTCAATTCATGAAAACATGGGATATATTCATATTCGTTAATGTTTTCGTCTGTATATGATTTGAAATTCTCTCGCGTAGATTATATGTTGACCTTACTCTTTTAAGGTTAGTTATGTCTCCTGATATCCTTGAATTTGTGAAGGATTATGAGTTATTATTAGTCTTTTGAGAAATTCACATCTTATCAACGGTAATGAAACTAGAAAAGTTGATAGTGCTAGTGGAATGGATTGATTGATTATGACATAATATCATTGTCTAAATTGATGGGAACTCGAGTGGAATTCCCCTAAAAGATAAGATGTTGATTATTAAAAGTGATCTAAATAATTCTTGATGGATGACCATATCCTGCATTTAGACTTAAAATTTATACCATGAATGGTTATGAACTGATCATAGATCTTGTAATCTAGAAAGAACTTAAAGTAAAGTTATTAAAAGATGTTTATGTTATCTGAAAATTTAAGAGGTATTTACTGGTGAATTACCTAGACTTTCGCCATTAAGGCAAGCTGAAATTGGTATTGATTATATTCCCGGTGCTGCACCTGTGGCATGTGCATTGTACGTTAGCACCATCTGAATCGAAAGTGTTACCGTACAACTGAGAGAGTTTTCGGAGAAAACTTTTATTCTACCAAGCTCGTCATCATGAAGAGCTATGGTGTTATCATTCCTTACATTTTTTGAATTACCGTGAATTAGGTAAATTGATGATCAAAATCTATATCCACTACCCAAGATGATAGATTTGTTCGATCATTTACAAGGTTCTAGCGTATATTCAAGATTTCATCCATGGCATGGTTATCATCAATTTCGCGTCCGCGAAAAAGATTATCTATTCCAATCACTACATCCAGAACTCGTATTGAATATTATGAGTTTCATATTATGTTGTTTGGATCGACCAATGCACATGTAGCATCTATAAATTGGAAAATCACGTGTGTAGGCTGTAATTTGATATATTCATGTTTGTGATCATTAAGGACCATCTGTTTGTTTATTAGCATAAGAAGGAGTTAATAATCATTTATAGATTTCCCTGAGTTGGTCGAGCAGTGAAAACCTGTACCTTGAATAATTAACATGTGATTAAGGACTTAATCCTTTATATTATTTGACCGTGTGATTAATAGATATCGAAATCTAAATTGACTCTTCAAAGATTAGAGCCATTAAGGCTTTGGGTTTTACCATAAGGAAAGTGGAAATATGTTTTGACAAATAATTTATCAAAGGATTTTTAATAAATATTCCCTTATACCCAAATCATTTAACTAAACTCCTTTAGGGGTAAATGTTTGTGTATACCTCAAGACAACCTAAGAGGGATTAAGGAAATCGTTTAAACCAAGACTTGGAATTTGAAACAACAATTTTTGCTTTTCAACTAAGAAAACTTTGACCAAAGTATAACCAAAGATTTTTTTTTCGAACATTTACGAATCTTATTAATTATTTTCGATAAATCAACAAAAATCGTGTTAACTAAATTCAGATTTATTTGAACATTTTTCTAAAATTAGACGAACTGAGAATTTTAAAAAAAATTACGTTTACGTTTCATAAAAATTAAATATTTATTGTTTAATTGCTTGTAATAATTATCGACGCTTTAAATGTCGGATTGAGCAAAACTAATAAAGATTATAGTTGAGACGAAACTAAAACTTAGAAAATATGAAGAAAGAATTTCTGAGTGAATTGTGATCATGATAATTATTTCATCAGGGAGGGTGAATGTAGATACTGACGCATTATGTAAAAAGGATAAAGAATCAATTAGGATGTGTTCCTTAGTAATGAACTGTTCAAAATAATTTTTCCGAGCAATTTAGAAATAATCGATGCTTGTAAGAAGGATAATATAGATAATAAAAGGGGTTCGCGGTTAATGTGAACCATTAGAATTGAGAAGCCGATGGAGTTAAATGTTTAAAGGTCGCTTATGGTGGCCTAAATATGGAGGTTTGTGAGATTTAGTCATGTTGGAATCTCATAAGATTTAATATTCTATTCATGCCATTTCTGATTTAATGTATCTTTATCTGAAGAAGTTGTACTGATGGCAAATTATGAAGGCATACATCGCCTCATACATTAGTAAACGTCTAACTATTGCGAAGGTCATCATCTGAGTTTGATTCGATTTGGGTCATCGTTGACAGACTGACCAAATCTACTAATATCATTCCTGTTAATGATAGATTCTCGATGAAGAAATTGACTCTTTGTATTTAAAGGAATTGTGTAAACATAGTGTGCCTGTATCGATCATCTCTATCAAGCTCCTCGCTTCGCATCGAATTTCTAGAGATTTGCTCAGAAGTCATTGGGAACGAACCTTGATGAGAGTACTGTTTACCACCCCAATCGAAGGGACGAGGTAAAGTAACGATACAAAACACTAGAAGTGTTGTTTTATGTTTGAATGATTGACCTTTGGTAATATACCGTATAATCGCTTTCCTTTGGAAAGATTATCGTTGATAATTATCGTATTAGGATCGAGATCGAATCTTGTGAGGATCTAAATATGATAGCATCTCTAAGCAGGAGTTGGGATGAAGACACCCGACATACACCCATTGTGAGTAGGACATGTCTTTTAGGTTTAAGGTTGCCTATGATGACAGACCTAACCTTACAAAATACCCGACCCGCGAGACCTGAAATGATTGTTGAAATTAGGATCTGATAATTGACTGCCGGTAGTGGGCAGGAGGTTATGTGAATATGAAATGTAGATCTTGAAGTGCAGGATGGGTAGCGAAGTTATGGCAAAAAAATTCACCTTGGAAAAATGAATTGATGATCTGAAAGATCATGGGAAATAAGTCCTCGTTGTATGGGACAACTGATATGATGTAAAAAGTTGGTTTGAAAGGCATATAAGCTAGATCTACCCTAGGACTTCAAGGGTTGCGTGAATTATGTTTCGTACATCGAACTTGATAAAATTTCTATCAAGTGAAAATCTGAGTACTTCTTGATGAAGTTTGGATCGGCAAAAAGTTGCATTCATCAAAAACCCGTGAACATCATGGATAGAGAAAGTAAGTCAACATTAAGCCTGATCGTATTCCTGTAGATATGTTTGATGAAACTAGCGTATTGTAATGAATTACACTTGTGAGAAAAGACTGAATGTGGAGGAAATACCCACATGGCTCTAACTCTATAAGAAGCGAGTAGTAAGATAAATTGATCTTTGAGGACAAAGATCTTGTTTAGGGGTAAATGTTGTGACAGTCCGTCAATTTATGGTTGATATTTTATTCTCAAGTATTATTTAAAAACATTTTTTTAATATTATATTATGAACTCATTCGTTTTTGGGAAGAAATTTGGGTTTACATCTTGAAGTAGCATCGACTACGTCTAAACCGAAAGAATTCTACGTTACGTGCTTACGTTTACATACACCGTTTTTGGTGACAGTCCGACATTTCAGGAAATAAATTTATCCGTGAATATTATTTTGTGATTTTAAATTTGTGTAGGTTCATAAACTCACAAATTTACGAGAAGAGATTAGGACTTACGTTCATGATTTAACGTCCTTTACGACTAAACCAGAAACCCTAGGTTTATGTATTTACGTTTTCGAACTCCGTTTTTGATGAGACAATTTTTATTAGATTTGTTTTGTGCCGTTGATTCATAATTTATAAGAAATTTTTTCGTAAAACGACCCGAGGGCACGTAAATCGAGGACACTAGAATCGAGGAGTACCCGTAAATTAGTGGGACAAGACAAAACAAGTTTTGCCTCACCCCACACATGGGACGACTAACTAGCTAACACCATACCCCTTGAGGTGTCAATTTTTAGTTAACTATTACTACACTTGTCTTGTTTCTTAAACAAGCCACCAAACTTAACAAAACCATTTACACAAACCACTTTTCTCATTCATCTCTTGCAAACCACCACAAAAACCTCTCACCTCTCTCCTCTTTGTCATCCAACTCAAGAACAAAAACACCCTTTTGATCAATTTTCAACCACAATATTTGGTGTTATACACACATATGATGAAGCACTCTTGAAGCTTTGTTGATTGAAGGTGATTTTAACAACTAGAAAGGAGTATCCATGGAGATCAAGGGCTAATTTTTAGAGAATACTACAAATATTTGGTGATCCTATAAGTGGTGTTGGTATCTCATAAGATTGGTTATCAAAAACCAAGTCTTGTTCATCATCAATCCCATCTTTTCATCACTTTGGTGGTATAGAGATTGTTCTTCCTATCCTTTTATTATTTTGAATATGTAATCTTGTATTTTCTTTATTTATGTATATGTATATGATGATGAATGATGATTAAAAATATTATGTGAGAAATTGGTGTTGATAGATTTGATTAAAAAGATGAAAAACTACATGTGAAAGTGGTAAATCTTACTTAATTTAGTAGGCTGTATAAAAACAGTAAACAACCATATGTTAAACTGATAAAATGGTATAGATAAATTAATATACAGTAATTATTAATTCTTCTACACATGTGAGAGTTGGCCATGCAATGGAATCATTATAGTGAGTGAGATATGATCAAAACAAAATTTAAGTACCAATCTGAATAGTCTGTTTTGTGAGGACTGTTAGGGACAATTAGACTTGTATTGAGCAGTAGCTAAAACTAAGTTAATTGTAGCACATAATATGAAGTTTATGTCATCCATAAATGAGCTTCTATCTCCTAGTAGAACTCAAGATATGATAAAAATGGTGAAAGTGAAACTAAAAATCAGATTTGTGAAATTAAAGTATAATAGTATTATAATAGCACTCAAGTAAATAATATATAAAATGTAAACTTAAAACCCACTAACTTATATATAACATTTATATAATTATGTACAATAATAAATAAATGAGATATTTTATAAAAATGGCAATTTGATAAGTTTTATAAGTTATAAAACTATAAACATGATTTTTACGTCTTTTCGGCTAGAACCGTAAAATTAACGTATTCGTCAATTAAAACTTAGACGGTCGGACCCGTCTATTGTAAACTTTTTATAACTCATATAATTATGTATAAGTATATTTGACAAGTAAAAACCGATAAAACCCGAGCTTTATAACATATGAACATTAACGGGCCAAAGTAGCCTTATTGGACTATTGACCCAACTAGTTTGGATAAACACTAATGGACTTACTCATTGGGATTAACCCACTTGGTCCCAACATATGAGTATAGTCCTGATATTATAAGTATAATTGGGCTAATATAAAGTGTTGGACTTTAATGGGCTTATTTGGCCTCAATATAGAATTAGATTGAAACTAGTGTAACTAGTCAAAAATTTGACTAACACATAACACTATAATGTGTATAAAGAGATAAAAATCACACTTGATCATCATCATACTTATGATATCATCATATATATACATAGTCATTGTTTTTATAAAGTCATTGGACAAGAGTCTAAGACGAGTATTATTTGTCTAGGTTTCCGTTATTGAAGCATGTACCGTACATCCAAATCACCGATAACCGCCTTTCCCAATCAACGTGAGTTCATAGCCTCGCACTCTTTTAAATGTTTTTATGAAAATTTTTATAAACCCGCGAGGGAGATAACATGTTAGTTTAATAAAAAAGGACACCAGTTGTCCCGATTGTTTGTTTATTGATTTGGACCCGAATGATTGTTTGACTCGATGAATGATATATGACCCGATAAATGAAATGAAATGAATTATTAAAGTTAGGTTATGTCATAAAAAGTCCCATTAGCATGAATTGTGAACTACCGAGATTTGGTAGACGCTTATGCATATAATAGTACTATTTGGGGAAGATCACCCCAGTTCGCGCCTTGACGGTTGATCCCCGTCGTGCCCAATTGATTGGTAAGCGAATTTATGTATGAGAAGATTTATATAAGCGTGATTATTGTGACGACATGCTGTTTTAGATGGGAAAATGAGTTTCGGGTTAGCTACCCGTTGTTTGTTATAGTAAGGTAGCAATGTCATGTGGCTTATAATAATCCAATAACGAAAATACTGATATATGCATTGGATTATAATATATTGCCTGAGTAGCAATACGGGGTCTTATTACTGATATTATGTTCGTGTTTTTGGTTTTACATAACCATTTTCATATAACGGTTTTTATTTAACTCTATACAACATTATGAAACATATTGTATGATGTTTTTGCGACAATGGTTCGTATAATGGTTTTGAAGGCTGAAGCCTATATTATGATTTACGACTAAGAGTTGTTTAAAATGTCTTTGGCCTATTTTATGGCCTACTACAAAGATTTGTACAAAATGATTTTCGGTAATAAATATATACCGATGATATATTAATGGTTTTTACTAAACTCTATGAATTCACTCGGCGTTTTCGCTAACTTTTTACATGTTTTATCTCAGGTACTTAAAGGTGATTCTCGGGAAGACGACAAGAATTTATGGCCCGCACTTAAATAACAATTTCCATTCAAATGATTTGTAAAATTTTTATGAAAAACTATGAATTGGGACCTCCGTAATTTGATATTTATGAATGGAAAATGCTTTACTATTAAACGACGCGATTTTTAAGCGTTGTCTATGATTTGAGTAATGTGCTATCCCGTAACACCAACGACTCTTCCGCTGAACTAAAGTATGAATATTTGGGAGTGTTACAGAATCTATATGTGCTTAGTTCACGAAAGTTGCACGGGATTCTTGCTAAGGTCTATTGCACCCTTGTTGTCGCACATGATGGGATCATCATCAAGTGAAATCCCGTAATCAACAAGCGCTTGCTTCATCCATAGAGCTTGTTGACAAGCTTTACCGGCACTCACATACTTGCCTTCCATGGTTATATAGCAAGAGCGGTTTGTTTCTTGGAGAACCAAGAAGTTAAACAATAACACATGAAGGTACAAACTCCACTAGTGCTTTTCCGGTCCACATATTCTCCCGCATGATCCGAGTCCACGTAGACAATGGTTTCTACGTCGGTCCCTTTAGGATACCATAATCCTAAATGTATAGTGCCCTTAATGTATCGGAAGATACGCTTTACCGCTTCAAGGTGAGAGGTTTTGGGAGCCTCTTGGAAGCGAGCACAAAGGCAAACACTAAACATGATATCCGGTCGACTTGCCGTTAGCTACAACAAACTACCAATCATACCTCTATATTTGGTGTTGTCTACCGTATCACAATCATCATCTACAGTGAGTTTAGTATCCGAGGCCATAGGGGTCTTCATTGGTGTAGAGTCTTCTAATCCAAATTTCTTTAGCATTTCTTTAACATACTTGGATTGATTAAAGAAAATGCCATCGTCCATTTGTTTAATTTGAAGTCCTAAAAAGAAGTTAAGTTCTCCCATCATACTGATTTCAAACTCGTCATGCATGATTTTGGCAAAGTCATCACAAAAATGATTGACAAGTTGAACCAAATATAATGTCATCAACATATATTTATACGATAATGAGGTGAGAACCTTTCTTCTTTGTAAAGAGTGTATTGTCAACCATCCTCATGGTATACTCATGTTTTACAAGAAACGCTTTAAGTCTTTCATACCAAGCTTTGGGTGCTTGTTTGAGACCATAAAGAGCTTTCTTAAGCTTGTAAACATGATCCGGTTTCTCAAAATCAATGAAGCCACGAGGTTGAGCCACATATACCTCCTCATTGATCAAATCGTTAAGAAATGCACTCTTTACATCCATTTGTTGAAGCTTAAAGTCTAAAGAAGAAGCGTAAGCTAAGAGGATTCTAACAGATTCTAATCTAGCTACAGGTGCGTATGTCTCGTCATAATCAATACCTTTTTGTTGATTATAGCCTTGAGCTACAAGTCTATCCTTGTTACGAGACACAACACCATTCTCATCTAACTTATTCCTATATACCCATTTGGTTCCTTTGATGGTCGAACTTCTAGGTGGAGGAAAAAGTTCCCAAGCGTCATTAGCAATGAATTGATTCAATTCTTCTTGCATAGAGATGACCCAACTCTCATCCATCAAAGCTTCTTTAACATTCTTTGGTTCAATCAAGGAGACGAAACAAAAGAAGTTACTTTGATTTTGGACTTGAGATCTTAGGGTCTTTTGATTTAATTCGCCTATGACGTTATCAAGAGCATGATCCTTAGACTCCTTAATGTTTACTCCCTTTTCAACACTAAGGTCTTCAACTCCTATGTTTCTAACATCTTTGGCATTAACTATATCTATTTCATCTAAGTAATCATATACCAAAGGTGGTGTCTTAGATGAATGTGGGGTTTCATCAAATGTCACGATAAGTGATTCTTCAATTACACCTAAGGTTCTATTGGGGACTATGTAGGCTTTGCTAGTTTAAGAGTAACCTAAAAAGATACCTTCGTAAGACTTACGGTCAAACTTAGTAAGGTAATATTTGGTGTTGAGAATGAAGCACTTGCTTCCAAATACCCTAAAGTATTCCAATGAGGGCTTCTTACCTTTAAGAATCTCATAGGGGGTCATTCCTAGAAAAGGTCGAATAAGAATTCGGTTGAGAATGTAATTCGATGTGTCCACGACATTGCACCAAATTTTTTGAAGCAAATATTGCTCATTTAACATCGTCCTACTCATCTCTTGGATGGTCCTATTCTTCCTTTCAACTACCCCATTTGGTTGTGGAGTGCGAGGAGCCGAGAAGTTATGAGTAATACCATGAGCTTCACAAAAGGCACCTAATTTCACTTCATTATCAAATTCCCTGCCATGATCCGTCCTAATAGAGACAATAGAACATCCTAGTTGATTTTGAATTCTTCGACTAAAGGTTTCGAAATGATTGAAAGCTTCATTCTTAGACGCCAAAAATCTAGTCCAAGAGAATCTAGAGTAGTCGCCAACTATAACTAGGGTATAAAGGTTACCTCCATAACTCCGTATGGTGGAAGGTCCAAAGAGATCCATATGTAGGAGCTCTAAACACCGAGAGGTCGAAACCAAATTCTTGGCTTTCTGACTTGAGTGAACTTGCTTCCCAATTTTGCAAGCATCACAAAAGTGACTATCAAACTTCATCTTGGGGAGATGTCTTACCAACTCCTTAGAGACTAAAGATTGAGTTAAACGCATATTAGCGTGACCTAATCTCCTATGCCAAAGAGTAGAACCATCATCTAAAGTCGCTAGACATAAGTTGTCCTTTGACTTCCTATTAACCTTCATGACATAAAGCCCATGCTTTCTAACACCTTTTCCAATGACTTTTCCATCTTTTACGATTTCACTGTCATATTCCAAAAAGATGACCTTACACTTATTGTCACAAATTTGACCTATACTTAGAAGGTTAAAACCTAAGTTATCTACGTGCTCTACGTTTTCTATAGTCATAGAGTCAAGAGAAACCGTACCTTTGCCAATGATATTACCACGTCTATTACTAGCGAATGTAACTTACCTCCATCATATGCTTTGTAGTGTGAGAACAAACTTCGATTACCCGTCATGTGTTTAGAACAACCACTATCCTTAATCCACTCTTCGGGCTCTAGATCGATTCCCAAGCATATCTAGGTAACAACATACAAGATCAAACATTTGGTCCCCAATATCTCATGGGTCCAAAATTGTTAGTTCCAAACATCCCTTGCATTTGGTTGGGATGCATGAATGAAGGAGACATTCCCCATGGGGAAAAGTATTCTTCTTGAAAATTATTCCAATTTATATGGCCATTTTGTTGTCTATAGTTTCTCCTAGGTGTCTTTGATCTTGATCTAGTATTAGTATTATTCCTCCTAGGTGTTGGGGTTTTACTCCTAGGTCGTGGTTTAGCTTGCTCATCTCTTTTTGCGTAGGTGTTCTACTTCTAGGTTTAGATTCATTTCGTACTCTTGAAGGAGTAGATGTTTGTCTAGATAAGTTTCTAGTTCCCATTAGAGGTTTGCTCAAGGGCTTGTAGAATTTATCTAGAGTAGGCTTTTCGATTATAGGTACTTTGACCTTGT
Source organism: Glebionis coronaria (assembly GCA_025667525.1). Classification (NCBI taxonomy): domain Eukaryota; kingdom Viridiplantae; phylum Streptophyta; class Magnoliopsida; order Asterales; family Asteraceae; genus Glebionis; species Glebionis coronaria. The sequence goes on from CM046874.1 coordinate 549,260,522, forward strand.
TAATAAGAATATGTGTTTGTGTTGTCCCATATTTGTGATGATTAAGAAAGGAAGAAAGAAAGAAAATAGATGAAGATAGATGAATTCTAGAGAGAGAAAGTAGAGAGATAAAAGAAAGAGAAGTGTGTGAAACTTATGGAAGATTAGATTAAGAAAAATGACAATCCACACACTTCCTAACATGCTAGGAAGGGTATTTATAGCCTTTGCCTACATGTGGCATAATGGGCTATATGTTTGATTGGGTCGGGCTTGAATAAATGCTTAGTATCTTGAAAGATGCCTTTTAAGCTAGCCATCAAGCCCGTAATGTCACAACTATTTTAACTAACTATTACAATGTTCTACTAAATGTTACAATATAAACCTACGACCGAACATTCTTGTTTGACTCAATATTTTGAGGCTAACGATATGTTTTGGTCCTTCACCTAAAATTGACTTTTCAGAAAATTCAGGATTTTCACAAAACTCTTCTTCTGGACGCGGTTCCATAGCTCCATCGTCGGTTCCATAGAGATAGGGAACCACCCCATATATTGGAGCACCGCGTACAGGGGACTATTTTTCTTAAAACCTAACTTGTTTTGGTTCACTAGTTGATGCTTCATTAGTGTTATATCCTAACCCAAGTTTTTCCTTAGAATGAATTTGTTTGTTTAACATATCATCAAGAGCATTAGTACCTCTCATGAACTTTTCAAGTCTAATGGAGGTGCTCTTAAGGTTTTCATTTTCTTGCCTAAGGTTTTCACATTTTAAGCATCTTATGTCTATTTCTTTATTTTTCTCAAGCTTAGCTAATTTCTCCTTGAGCTCACTAATCTCGTTTTCAAGCTTTGTTCTAGTTGATTTTAGCACTTTGTTCTTTTCAATAAGTTTTAGACTAAGCTTATGCAAGTTATTGTATTGGCCTTCTAATTCACTATCATCTTGAGAAGAACTATTATTGCTATAATACTCGGTTTCAAAAAGTACCTATTTAGAAGTGTGAGCCATGAGACACTTCACATCTTTGGGTTTGTCATCAACATCTTCACCGCTATCGCTCCATGAACCTCCAACGAACGCCATGTGGTTCTTGTCACGTGAAGGCTTAAGACAATCACCAATGAAATGATTTGGATCACCACATCTAAAGCATTTCCTATCACCTTTATCGTCTTTGGCAAATCGGTTTTTGGAGAAGGGTTTCTTGTCGTTGTTTGGTTGCCTCACGTATTGAACTAGTCTTTTGAAGAACTTCTTAAAGTCCCTAACCGCCAAAGCATATTCCTCATCATCACTATCCGAGGAACTTTCATGATCACTTTGTGCCTTCTCGGCTTTGAGTGCAAGAGACTTTCTTTCACTCTTAGTTTTCACCATTTCCGAGTCCTTTAAAATTATCATCTCATGAACCTTTAAGTTAACAATGAGTTCATCGAGCGATAATTTGGCGAGATCCTTTGATTCTTCAATCGCCGTGAATTTAGCTCTCCATTTGGGATGCAACACCCTAAGAAACTTCCTAAAATTGTTCTTGCTAGAAAAACCTTCATCAAGTGCTTTTAGACTAGTAATAATAGTGTTAAATCTAGCAAATGCACTATCTATGGTTTCATCTTCTAAGATGAAAAATTGTTCATATTTTTGAACAAGAAGATCGATTATACTTTCTTTGACTTAGCTATTACCTTGGTGGGTTACTAAAAGAGTATTTCAAATGTCTTTAGCGGTTTCACACATAAAAATCCTTTCGTACTATTTCTTTGGTAAAGCATTATAAATCACCATTTGTTGGAAATTCACTTTATGTGACGACATTTAAGAATTCCCATTAGTTATCATAGTCACACACGCTTAGACTAGACTAGGTACAATGTATAGTTAAGTGTTTGGTGTGTGGCTATATATACCCCTCCTAGGCTTCTAAGGAGGGGTGTTGCTTGTGTTCATTTTTGCTTAATATATTTTCTTAACCTTTTCACACACAAACTCTCTTCTCTCTCTCAACAATGGCTACCACCACCTTTCACCACCCACCTAGACCACCGGATTAGATAAAAAGCAAATCAACAATTGGTATCAGAGCAACCTATTCAGGGAAGGCAAAATTCATATGGACCTCCTACAAAGACAGTGAATGCTCAAGCTGTGAATTCACAAGCAAATGGAAATGGAAGTCCCATTGGTCCTCAAAAGGTTGTGACTTGCTACAATTGCCGAGGATAAGGTCATATGGCTAGGTAATGCACTCAGCCGAAAATGAGAAGGGATGATGCATGGTTTCGTGAGAAGATGTATTTGGTCGATGCTCAGTCTAAGGGAAAGATTTTGGATTCAGAGGAGTTAGCATTTCTTGTAGACCCAGGGGCAGCAGATACTGAAGGCATTGTAGTCGTTTCCACTTCTAATGCAGCTTATCAAGCAGATGATCTTGACGCATATGATTCGGATTGTGATGACATTCACCCAGCCCAAGCTGCTCTCGTTGCTAATCTCTCTCACTACGGTTCTGATGTCGTCAGTGAGGTACCAACCACATCTAATAATATTGATGATAACCAACATAAAGTTGGCCATGAAAATGACAACCTCGAACAGCATTCGGGATCTAGTAACTCAAATGATGTGGTATCCACTCCTACACATTTGAGTGAACCTCAACCAAATGCTACGATGGGTATGGAATCTTATGCTCAACATGATTTGGTCATGGTGCCTAAACATATTATTGATCAAATGCATATGGCCCTTAGACAATCCGTAGATACGAATTCCACCCTAACTGCTGAGCTTGCGTTGCATAAAGAAAAAGTCAAAACTTTTGAAATGGTCCCTCAAGCAGAGAAAATAACATGTTCTGAATTTGACCAATTTCATTTTGAAAAGAATGAACACTTGAAAGAAATAGAATCATTAAAATCTAATCTTTCCAATGGATTAAAAGCAAAAGAGTCGGTTGTCAATGATTTTCAGAAACTTAAAATGGATTTCAAAACTCTCGAGTCTAAAAAGTTTGAATCGGAAATTAATGCTACCAAACTTCTTAAGTTCAAAGAACAACAGCTTTTAAAACAATACGCTTCCACAGAAAAGGTTCATCTTTTAACTAAATCATTTAAAGAAATTGAACTTAAGCGTCTTCAAGATTTACCACCTAATCCCGGTTATGCAAAACAAGCTCAGGAATATATTCCCGGTCTTTATGATATGACCATAATTGGCAAATCGAAAGAAGCACCTTTTGTTCGTAGTACTGAGGAGACACAATCACTTGCGGAAGAAAATCATTCTAAAATGCTTTCAAAATTCCATACGATTGATTATGATACGTATAATAAAGATCAACTTTCTAAAAAGACCCGCATTCGCTTACAAAAGGAATTAGTTGAATTGACAGTTCTTGTGCCTCAAAGTTTGTCAAATGAAAACCCTCCTAGTACGTCTCCTACACTTGTCAAAACGGATTTAACGAAGTTAATTCCACCGGTAAGTAAGGAGTCCGTTAACTTAAATGCGGTACACCAACACTTAGCCGATTTTGACAAGGTCATTTTGGAACGTACGACGGCTTCGGCCATAACGAAAGGTGAATGGAATTTTAAGCACACTAGAGCTGCGTTTCGAGACGAAATTGTTCCGTTTGTAAAGAATGTTAAAGCTTGTCTTAGTACTCTTGATCAAGATTTGCTTTTGGAAATAGAAGAAGTTAGACATGTTTTCAATGAAATGGATGATGCTTATGAAAACAGTTTACTTGAAATAGAACAGGTTTCACGCCAAAATGATCAGCTTCTGAAGCAAGTGATGTCTCATGATATAGTTTCTTTCTGTGTGAATAAAAGTGTTGATAATGATTCTATTGTGCATAATGTTTAATCTGTGGATAAAGTGGTAGATAGTACTTGTCACGAATCTGACGCTGAATTTTTAAAGCTTCAAGATTCATATTCTTCGCTTTCAAAACGTTTTGATGAGATTCAAACACATTGTATTTCGCTTGAATGCAAGAAACAATTTATTCAAGAAATCTTTGAAACGTCATTCGAAGGTGTTAATATCGATGATGCAAACTTTGAAAAGGATTTTCGATTGAATTTACAATCAAAACAACGTCAGCCAAGTGACAAAGTTGCTAAATCTTTGCCGATAGAAATAGAGAAATCTAAGGAGCTTACCTGTGTGAACGTACTTGAGGCCGCTGAGACTTTTAAACTTGATCTGGATAATCGAGTTTCCAACATTTTGTCCAAAGTTGATAACTTAAAACAGAAAAATACACGACTCTTCGATTCAGTAAAGCCCGCATGTGTTGATACCACTGTACAGAATCAATCATTGATTAAACAATTGAATCGAAAGTCGGTGGAAATATCTGATTTGAAGGAACAAATTTGTGATAAAAATCTTGTCTTGGCTGAGTTAAAGGAAACACTTCGTACTCTCAAAGGTAAGAATGTTGTGGATAACGCAGCCACTGTCTCAGCATCATCCTCTAGTGCAATCAAAAGGAACCTTATAGCCGTCACACCACTTAATAAGGGCCCTAGGACTAAACCATCTCAAACTTTGGTCACTAAAGATAAGGCGGAATCAAAACCAGCTTCTAATATTCTCGTGTTGCCTTCTACAGGAGTAAGCCCCACTACTAAGGCTCAAAGATCTAAGCTTAAAAGAAACAAGAAGAATGATAGGATCTTGCCCCCATCTAGTAGTCAAGTGAAGAAGAAAGTAGAAGCCCATCCTAGGAATGTTATTTCTGTTTTGAATAAAAAGAATCATATAGCTAAACCTAAAGGCTCTGCGGTTGTGCAGCGTTCTAAGCCTACTGTGAATTCTAATTTGAAATGTTGGAATTGCAATGAATGTATGTTTTCTAGTCGTCATGATTCTTGCCTTATTGACCATGTGAATGAGATGCATGCCCGGAATCCCATATCGCAATGTTAGATTGGAATGTCACGTTGTAATAAGGTGTCGAAATCCAGTGATCGCAAAGTAGAACCAATAGGTTATTGCGATCAAACCACACAGTCTTGTACTTTCCGATGGATACACTTGCAAGAATTTCGGAATGTTTGAAAAAACAAGAAATTTCCCAACTTTTGATCCAAAATACTTGTGTTTTAATCAAAACCAATATACCAAAATCAGTACGACATGATTAAAGAATGTATTCGACTTTAGAACACAAACAAACACGAAAAAATTTGATGATTCGGTAAAAAACAATCAAAACCACACGTTATGCATAAGAAAGCATAAACAACACAAGTACCAACCTATATTTCATCCCAAGCTCTGATACCATTTGTAGAAGTGTAAATCTTGCTTATGTTTTAGAGAGAGAAAGAGATAGAGAGATGGTAGATTACACACAATTCTAGAGAGAGAGAAAACAAATGTTTACTATGTGAAAAATGAATAACCACACACTCTCTCCATCTAAGGAGAGGGTTTATATACCCAAGCCCTTGTCATGGGCTTGGGCTTACATTTGGGTCGGCCTACACATGTTGTAGGCTAGGCTTGTTCTTGTTTGTTAAATAAAGATTATTAACTAAACTACGAGCTATTACATGGACTATTGTTGGAGTGACCGATCCTTCTTAATAAAACGTATTTCCAGCAATTTGTAGAAGTGTAAATCTTGCTTATGTTTTAGAGAGAGAAAGAGATAGAGAGATGGTGGATTACACACAATTCTTGAGAGAGAGAAAACAAATGTTTACTATGTGAAAAAAGAATAACCACACACCCTCTCCATCTAAGGAGAGGGTTTATATACCCAAGCCCTTGTCATGGGCTTAGGCTTACATTTGGGCCGGCCTACACATGTTGTAGGATAGGCTTGTTCTTGTTTGTTAAATAAAGATTATTAACTAAACTACGAGCTATTACATGGGCTATTGTTGGAGTGACCGATCCTTCTTAATACGTAAAACGTATTTCCAACAATCTCCCCTAAGGGAGGTCACTCCAAACAAGGGCATTACCCAAGTTACAATAATAAGATAAACCTAGCATACTATGCTTGTCTTGAGCTCGTAGTCTTCGTCTTTCTTTTTCTTTTTCTTTTCTGGTGAACATGCTGATGTGATCTTTGATATCAATCTTTAACATTAATCTCTTGCCTTGATCTTGAGCATCCATCACTTGTAATCTTCGCCTCTTCGTGACACCATGTCCCACATACTTATACCTTCTTAATTTTTGAAAGCTTCAGAGTTTGATATAGCGGAAGACTTAACTTTTAGGCTTTCTTGAATTAGATGAGGTATTAATTGCATAAAGTATAAGCATGCGAGGACGACTTCTTCTTGGATCCCGCAACGCCACCGTTAATACTTCGGTTTTTACACCAAGTATAAAATATTTATCGTCCGATCTCTTCGAATTGATTACCGGCTAAGAGTGCGACTCAATCGTCTTTTGGTGAACAAGAGAATCGTTTGGTTTTGATTATCTAATTAAACTACAAGCAAGTATTAAAATGTCGTTGAGTGAAATTAAAGCGTTTAAAAATTATTTAGAAAAATACTTAAAACATAAAACTTTGTAAAACTTAAAAACTTAAAAACTTAAGCTATCAGAATATAATAAGTCCTTTCTATCGGAATGCACCAAAGCTAAAACCATCGGAATATAATTAAAACAAGTCATCGGAATAATTCATGTGAAAGTCCATCGGAATGTTAAACTGAATACCCATCGGAATGCAACAATATCAATTCTATCATAATGTACAGTCTGTCATAATGTACTAGATCGCAATGTCAGATCGGAATAACCCAGATACCTTTGTCGCAATGTCCAGATCGAAAAGTTTTAAACTAAAACTGGGCAGAGTTTCGTTTCAAAGTAACCTTAGTCCCGTCGGAATATGCGATCGCAATGAGCGATCGCAATCCAGATCGGAATAAGGAGGAAGTACAAGTTATCGCAAAGTAGAACCCTTGATGGGTTATTGCGATAGAAACCAAGGCCCAATCGGAATGTGCAATACCCAATATTGCGATGAAAACAAGCAGTAGTAATCCAAAATTGGTGGTAAGCTTAAAACTCAATAAGCATATTCAATAAGCTAACTTATCCGAAACTTAAACAACTCAAAAAGCTGAAATTTGACAACTTCTTAAACATAAAAGATCATAAACTTTATGAAATGAGCTTTAAAGTGACTAAAACCTTTGAGAAATCCGAAAATCAATAAGCTAAAACTTGAAATAAGCCAATAAGCATCAAGAGCTTATAGCTTATACGTGAGTGAGCTTATGTAGGAACAAAAGAAATGAACTTTCTAACCACACAACCTCAAATTAAATTACGGATCTTGAAGGATTCGGATCAAAAGTAAGGATTCAGATTAAGGAATAAGCAAAATTCAAGAAATGTAGAAGGAGATTAAAGAACACAAAGCTTAAACTTAAACTTTTGATTAAAGAAACTCAAATACAAAGATTAATGAAAGCTTAAAAGAAAGGAAAGATGAAAAATTAAGTGAGAGAAAGTTTAGAACTTTCTCTCTCTAAAAACTAGAAAGGAAAAATTAAAAGTGCAACTAGCTAACCACCCTCCTAATGTGATTAGGAGGGTATTTATAGGGAAAATGGGAAGTGCATGTGTGGTGTGCTTCCTTCTTTCTTTACTTCTCGACTCGATTTAATTCTTTGTCTTTTCTCGACGTCGTCTCGGGATTTGAACTTGTCTGAATAATTTTCTTCTTTAATTTAGACTTGAGTTCTTCGACTTCATTAAACTTCCGTCTTTAGACTTTTTCTTCGATAAATCTTCAGAATAGGTCTTGGACATCCGTTCTTTAAGCACTCTTGATATCTTGACTTCGTCTTTTGTCTTTTTCTTCGATAAAAGCCCGTGAAAGCCCGTGTTATCTTCCCTTTTCACATTTTAGTCCTAAATCACAACAAAAACACAAACCACGCATAATTTCGACATTTACGACATAAAATACATGTTTTGTCTTGGTTATTATTATAATTAAGTGGTAAAAGGATAAGTGTTTTCACACTTATTAAATCCCCTACACTTGACCATTGCAATGTCCTCATGCAATGCATTAGTTACAAAGCAAGTTTTACATTTTCCATCATAATCAATTCATCTTGGCCTTTATTAACAAAAGTATTTAAAGGAAGAAAACAAGTAAAGAAATCAAAAACTTACCTTGGGTTTTGGAAATGTCATGAATGTTCATCATCCTCAAGTTTTACGTTCCCCATACCAAGCTTAAAAACGAGATCATTGTTATTATAAGTTAGCAAACTAACACAAACTCATGTGGGCCAATTATTCACTTAGACTCCCTTATTCCTAGGTGTGTCTCTTATATTTTAATTTTGTCTTGAATGATCACGAGGATTCATTGTTTGACTTATTTCGATAGTTATTTAGGCCGAAAATAAAGTGGGACGATTTAATCAATAGTTAGCTAAAGGACAAAATCTTTTAAAACTTCTTCTCGGGACCTCATAAAGTTCATATCTTGGCATAACTCGCTTCACGATTTGAGACCTTTCTCGGATCGATATTTGGCAGCGACTTGATACTTCGAATCTTTGAGAGACGTTCTTGAAATTATGGTCTTCTCTTCATAATAGAAATTTCTTCACTTGAAGTTTTGATAGATTCTTCATCTTTGGACCACGACTTCTTCATTTTTCTCCAATCTTTATTTTGGACTTTGATATACAACGATCCGCCTCCTTTTAGGACTTGGATCTATTTATCCTCATACCTTGTTAGGGCCTTTTTGGATAGACTTCTCCATGATCTTTAGGGGAGTATTTGCTTTTCGTCGTGTGTCTCGATCCTTCATATTGATTTTCGATAAATGATTCTTCACACCACTTTTGGATCTTTAGCAACAAAATATAGCCCTCATGCCTTGTTAGGGCCTTTTCGGACTTGCCAATCTTCGCATCCCGCTTCAATAAGTTATGCCTTGGCTATGAACTCTAATTAATACCGAGCAACTTTTAAACGATCTTGGGCTAGAAGCTAAGTAACTTTTTAAATCGTACAACCTTATTTATTGCAGATAAATTTATTAACAAGCAATGGGAGAATAGGCTCATAATCAACTCACATAAATTCACGAAAGAATACCAAACTTATAATTGACTCTATCATCTCTCTTACTCCACAATTTAAAATCTCAAGGAATGAGACTCATGGATGCTTAGCCAATTAAATCAAAGTTTTGGTTTTTCGAGTCATCTATAGGATCTTGCAAATTCATAGACTTTTTCAAGTTTAGAAATCGCATTTTAAAGTTCCCTTGATAAACAACTCTCTAGGATCAATTATAGGAACTTGCGAAAAGTTCTTGTTCTTAACCCGTGAGAGTTAAGAATTTCGCATTTTAAAGCTCCCTATATAAAAGCCTAGCAAAACTTGACTTAAACACGTTAAGGATACTAGCTAGAGTAAACTTGGATAAGTAAACTCGGGTTGAGTCAAAATATTCATGACTTTGAAAAATGTAAAACCTCTTTATTAAACTTTATTTTAGCAAGGAAAGAAAATAACCATAACAAAGGAAAATACAACTATACAACTAGGACAAAATAGATTAAAAATTTTGAAAAATGTCGAAAAATTAAAATTTCCGGTTAAAATGAGGATAAATTCATGGAAAAGACCACTTACTTCGATAGAAATCCCCCCTACACTTGATATAAACATTGTCCTCAATGTTTAAGCATGTGGGAGTAAACTCCCCTACACTTAGGACATTGTGTACGTTGTTTAAATCTTGCTAAGGAAAGGACACTATAGTGATTTCAATGTGAACATATAAGATATGAAATATTAAATCACGAGAGTTTAGGATAGAACCGGGAAGACGGGTACATGGGATCACGGTTCGTCAACAGTCATCGAGAATGGATCTTTGAAGCTTGAATCCCTACACAAAATAAGAAACAAGACAACCAACACATACGGGGCTCCCCCTACACTTATTATGAAAGCAGTAAAGGATAGATCACGGGTTACCTCCCGAGAAGCGCTTGTTTTTTATAACCGAGTCACGAGCCTAACTCAACCCAAATTTAGTTCATGGGAAACGTGGTGAGGGATGGAATCATCTCATGAGAGATGTCCTCACCAAAGTACAGCTTCAAACGCTGGCCATTCACCTTGAAATTGGGCCCATTTGGCTGAGAAAGCTCAATGGTGCCATATGGAAAGACTTTGGTGACGGTGAATGGACCAGACCAGCGGCTCTTCAACTTGCCAGAGAAGATCTTTAACCGCGAGTTAAAAAGTAAGACTTGATCACCAACGTGGAACTCTCGGTTCTTGATTCTTGCGTCGTGGATGATCTTGGTCTTCTCTTTGTAGATCAGTGAGTTCTCGTAAGCTTCATTCCTTAGTTCGTTGAGCTCGTTGAGTTGAATCTTGTGAAGATCACCGGCTTTGTTGATGTCGAAGTTAGCCCACTTCAAGGCCCAGTATGCCTTATGTTCCAGCTCGATGGGGAGGTGGCATGCTTTCCCGTACACAAGACGATAAGGTGTACAACCAATCGAGGTCTTATAAGCTATACGGAAAGCCCACAGAGCATCATCTAACTTATCGGCCCACGCGGCACGATGCTCTCCCACAGTACGTTCCAGAATTCGCTTCAATCCACGGTTGGAAATCTCGGCTTGCCCATTGGTTTGGGGATGATAGGCGGTGGAAAGATGGTGATCGACACCATACTTAGCCATGACTCTTGCAAATTGATCGTTGCAAAAATGAGTCCCGCGGTCACTGATTATAGCACGAGGAACACCGAATCGAGCAAACAGCTGCTTCAAAAAGTTCACAACCACCCTCGCATCGTTCGTTGGGAGAGCCTTAGCTTCAACCCATTTAGAAACGTAGTCAACGGCTACGAGGATGTACTTGTTCCCTTTGGATGATGGAAATGGCCCCATAAAGTCGATGCCTCATACGTCAAAGATTTCACATTCTTGTATGAAATTTTGAGGCATCTCATGTTTATGTGTGATCTTGCTTGGCGTTGGCAAGCATCACAATGCTTAACCATTTCGTGAGCGTCACGATAAATGGTGGTCCAATAGAATCCTGAGTCAAACACTTTCTTAGTGGTGTACTTGGGACCAAAGTGACCACCGGTGGGTCCTTTATGGCAAGCATCAAGGATTTGCTAAGCTGTCGGTCCATCAACACATCGACGAATGATCAGATCAGCACATTGTTTGAATAGATAAGGGTCATCCCAGAAGTCAGTCTTAACATCTTTATAGAACTTCTTTTTTTCTTGGGATGTTAACCCTTTGATGAGAATACCACCCGCTAAGTTGTTTGCAATGTCCGCAAACCACGGGGTGTCATCAAGATTTGCACTAATAGACATTAAGGTCTCAAGGGGAAAAGAGTCATTGATCTCTTTGTTCGGATGATCCCCTTGATATGGATCCTCAAGTCTACTTAGATGATCCGCTGCAAGGTTTTCGGCTCCCTTTTTGTCACGAATTTCAATGTTGAATTCTTGAAGGAGCAAAACCCAACGAAGAAGTCTTGGCTTAGAATCTTGCTTAGTCAACAAGTACTTCAACGCGGAATGGTCGGTATACACGATGGTGGTGGAAAGGACAAGATAGGGGCGAAATTTTTCAAAAGCATACACAACAGCTAAAAGCTCTTTTTCGGTAGTGGTATAATGCAATTGAGCCCCCGTCATTGTCTTGCTAGCATAATGGATTGGTTGGAAGTGTTTATTCACTAATTGGCCCAAAGCCGCTCCAATAGCAAAGTCGCTAGCATCGCACATCAATTCAAAAGGTAGCTCCCAATTAGGGGTAACCAAGACCGGTGCCTTAGTTATCTTATCCTTGAGAAGATTGAACGCTTCAATACACTCTTTGGAAAAGATAAAAGGAGTATCTTTTTCCAAGAGGTGGGTCATCGGGCGAGCGATTTTAGAAAAATCTTGAATGAAACGACGGTAGAAGCCCGCATGACCCAGAAAACTTCTCACACCCTTCACGGTTGAAGGTGGAGGTAATTTGGCTATGACATCCACTTTAGCACGGTCTACTTCAAGACCGGCTTTAGAGATTTTATGTCCCAGCACAATGCCTTCTTTTACCATGAAATGGCATTTTTCCCAATTCAGAACAAGGCGAGTGTCTTCACACCGCTTAAGCATACGTTCTAAATTGGCAAGGAAAGAAGAGAATGAATCACCATAGACCGAGAAATCATCCATGAAGACTTCCATGGTTTCTTCAACCATGTCATGGAAGATAGCCATCATACACCTTTGGAATGTCCCAGGAGCATTGCACAAGCCGAAAGGCATTCTTTTGTAAGCAAATGTTCCATAAGGACAAGTGAATGTGGTTTTCTCTTGTTCTTCGGGATCGATGGGTATTTGAAAATAACTCGAGAAACCGTCTAAGAAGCAGTAATAGTCATTAGCCGCTAGACGTTCAAGCATTTGGTCCATGAAAGGAAGGGGAAAATGATCCTTTCTCGTAGCATCATTGAGTTTGTGATAGTCTATACAAACTCTCCACCCTGTAACGAGACGAGTAGGAATCAACTCGTTGTTTTCGTTGGGAACAACGGTGATTCCGCCTTTCTTAGGCACACAATGGACTGTACTAACCCACGGTGAATCTGAGATAGGATAGATTATGCCCGCATCAAGAAGTTTGATAACCTCTTTTTTGATAACGTCATGGATCTTAGGATTCACCATTCGTTGGCTTTGAATAGTGGGTTTAAAGTCGTCCTCCATGATAATTTTATGTGTGCAAAAGTGAGGATCAATTCCACGAATATCGGAGATCTTCCACGCAATCGCTTTCTTATGATTCTTCAACACGGCGATAAGTCGGGATTTTTCTTCTTCTTTCAGTCCTTTGCGATGATGACCGGTAACTTCTTGTTGTCTTCAAGGAAAACGTACTCGAGATGAGGAGGTAGGTCCTTAAGCTCAAGAGTAGGAGGATCCTCAATAGATGGTGTAACTAACGATGTATCATCATTAGTCACCTCTTTAGGAGAAGGAGGAGAAAACGGGTCTTCATTGAGAAGTTTCTCAATTGTACGAATGTCTTCATCCCAATCGGTGGGAGAATAATCATACTTAAGATCGAGAGGACCCAAGCTAGCTTCAAAATCATCCAAGTCACTTTCTCCAAATGGAGTTAATGACGGAGCAATTGAGGCAACGGTCTCAACATTGGGTAGAGAAGAGAGATTACTTTTGCAAGCATCATGAAAGTGTTCTTCACAAGCCTCATCGAGAACATCAATGGCATTAACACTCTCATATGAATAAGGTTGCTTAGAAATCTTACCCATGTTGAAGACAATTTTATCGTCACCAACTCTCATGATTATTTCGCCCGCGGCTACATCAATGAGAGTGCGACCGGTCCTCAAGAAGGGACGTCCAACGATTAATGGAAAACGAGGATCCATCTCGTAGTCAACGACAACAAAATCCGCTGTAAAGATGAATTTGTCAACGCCAACGAAGACGTCTTCGGCTATCCCCACTGGATAAGCAACCGCACGGTTAGCTAATTCCAAAGTCATTTTGGTGGGGACTAACTCGGGGAGAGATAATTGCTTCCAAACACTTAAAGGCATTAAGTTTATACTAGCACCTAGATCGGCTAGGGCCATGCAATTCTCTACTCCCAGGAAGTTGCAAGGAATCAAGAAGCGACCCGGATCACCAAGTTTGGTGGGCAATTTCCTTAAGAGAACGGCGGAGCAATTCTCATTAAGTTGGGTCTGAGCAATGTCAAGAAGCTTCTCCTTGTCACTAAGAAGATCTTTAAACATCTTCGCGTATTTAGGCATGTGAGTGAGAGCCTCAGCAAAGGAGATGTTAAAATTCAATTGTTTAAACATTTTGAGAAAGTTTTAAACCTGAATATCATCCTTGCTCTTTTGCTTCTCTTTCCTCAACCTTGAAGGATAGGTATATCGGATGAAGAGGAAGGCTTTAGGGGGGTAGGATCACTCACAACCGCGGGTGGTGGGGGAATGGGGGTAGAATGAAAAAGGAGGTGAGGAAAGTTGCTCTTTTTCCTTGTTCATAATCACGGGTGGAGGTGTAGGAAGCTCGGGTTCCGTATAACCTTTTCCACTACGAGTGGTGATTGCTTTCATCTCCCCTCTTGGATTCGCAACAGTGTTACTCGGAAGAGTACCCGAAGAAGAGGGTTGATTACCTTGGAAGAGCGAACCTAACATATCACGTAAATTATCCGCTTGAGTGCTGAAAGAGTCTCTCATGTTTGCACAAATATCATTGCTTTGTTTTACCATGTCATTCCTAAGCTCGGCTCGAATATCGCTCCCTTGTTTCGCCATTTCTCCCTTCAAGTTGATGAATTGACTCTAAAGATTCGTCACCATCTCTCTATTAGTCCTCATGAACGTCTCGACGTCTTGATTCAACGCCGTTGGTTGATTGATAGGTGGAGCTTGGTAAGCTTGAGAATTTCCTTGAGGTGGATATGGGTTTCTTTGGGATTGATATTGATTGTTAGCACGAGGTTGGGTTTGGTTGTTTCGGTTATAGCTTTGTTGTTGATTTTGGTTTGGAGGAGTAAAACCGGGTGGAGCAAGATAGTTGTTTGAACGATAACTTAGCAAGTTACAGTCTCCTTGAGGACGAGCTTGATATCCTCCCGTGGGATAAGTACCGTATGCCGCGTTAACGTTTTCAGAAAAATTGCTTTGAGTAGAAGGACAATCATTGTAAGAATGAGGACCACCACATGTGTCACAAGAAATAGCAACGGATTTAGCTTGTTGAGGATGGTTATTAGCCAAAATTTGCATATTTTTGCTGAATTCGATAATGGCTAGTTCCATGGCGGACATATCGGTGGTAGAAGAAGTAGAGGAAACATTGACTCTCGGATTAGATCTTGAGGATGCGGATGAATCCCAATTCTTGTGGTGAGTAGTCATGTTTTCAATCAACTCTCTACACTCCTCCGGTCTCCTTTTCATAAAAGTACCACCGGCGGTGGCGTTGATCGTGTCACGATCATGAAAAGTGAGACCATTGTAGAAAGTATCAATGAGAGTGACGGGGAGCATGTTATGGTTCGGACAACGGTCGATCAAATCATTGTAGCGTTCCCAAGCATCAAAGAGCGATTCATCATTGTCTTGCATGACTCCACTAATTTGGTTACGAAGGCTTGTGACCATGGATGGTGGGAAGTAGCGCGACAAAAAGCGTTGAGTCATGTCATTCCAAGTATGAATAGAATTCTTTGGGAGACGGTCAAACCATTTTTCGACATGGTGAGAAAGCGAGTGGGGAAATAGTTGAAGGCGAAGTTCATCCATAGAAACACCGGGTGACTTCATGCTTTGGGTGATGGTAATGAATTTGTCGAGGTGTTTGTTGGCATCATCATGCGGAATTCCGCGAAATGGATTAGTTTGCACTTGTTGGATCATGTGATGTTTCAACGAAAACTCCTAAGCCGTGATGTGCATCGGCGCAATCGGGCCTCCGCGTCCGTTCATGGTGGGTTGACACAATTCCTCCATTGTTCGTAAATCAGGTAGGGGAACATTGTTGTTGTTATTGTTATTCAAATTGGGTAGAGGTGGGTTATTATTGTTGTTATGCACACCAGCCATATCTAAATCTTCACGAGTCTCGGGCTCAGAATAGTTTGAAGATCTAGTACGCATACACCTGTAGAAGAAAAATATACAGAGAGAATATCTATATAATTTTTTTGGTGCAAACCTTTGGAAAAGAATTGTTTTTTATGATTTTTCAATGTTTTTGTATTTTTGAAAATTTTTATATTTTTAGGATTTTTTTTTTAAATTTTAAAGCAAAGAAAATAACGTTCAAAGAACGTGTAAAACCCGTAAAAATAAGGTAATAATTTAATTCTACTTTCAATTATTTTGAAGTATTTTATAACTTTAAATATTATTATAGTTAACGGTTTAAGTTGAAACCGATATTAAATATTACATTTTAATATTTTGACGAGTAACGAGGACTACTAGTGATCGCGATACCGACGGATGCCAAAAATTTTATATTTTATTATCGATCGTTACGATATTTAATATTTTCAACGATATCGTTTTAATTACGTATCGACTCGTTATATTATTATTTTTCGTGTGCGTTTAAACTTTTGAAAAGTATTTTTACAAAACCCGAGTCTCGTAAATATTTCAAAATTTACAATTTACATTTTCTACCCTTTTAAACTATTTTATTATATTTTAGACCAAAACTATCACAAATTGGCAAAAACTACCCTAACCTTACACTTTATATAGTTTTTCCACTAGCAACTCATCATTTAAAAAAATTCATAAAATAAAATCACCAACTCTTTCTCTCTTCTCTCTTTGAACCATCCACCCCCACCCTTCCTTTTCATCAAATTTTCTCAAGTTCTAGTTTGAATCTTCCAAAATCAAGCAAAGTCCCATCCTCCATTTTCAAAGGGCTACAATTTGGTATAAAATTTTCATACATGCAACCATGTAAATTTTTCAAGAAAAGTTGGTTATGTTTGATCCAAATTTGTTGTATGCATGTGTTAGTAGTGATGATCAAATGGTGTTTATGCCATGTTTTTGTTAAAAAGTTAATTTTTAATTTTTGGGTTTTTGATTTTGATGATGATACAAGTGTTAGGAATGGTTTATGATGATATTAGGGGCTTAGGTTGATGACAAAAGTTGTTGGAATTGATCAAAAACATGATTTTGCAAGAGATTTTAATAGTCAATTTTGGGCAGTAGGTTTGAGGTCATTTTCGGAAATCTTAAGTCTGAATATAGGTTGTTATTATGGGATTATGTCGTAGAGAATTTCGTTAGCTTCGATTTGATATAAAGTAAGCCTTCCAACTCCAAACGAGGTGGAAGATACACTAGTTTGATTTTCGTGTACCGGGAGACGAGTGTCGATACAATCAGAAAATTGTTGTCGATATTTGGATCGAATCTCGGGGACTATAAAATGAGTTTCAAAATGATTCAAGGACTGTTCTCAGGCTCCAAGTTTAGTATTTTGAGTCTATTTTTAGAATCAAGTGGCGGTTTTACAAATGGAGATGTTTAGAATGGTCAAAATGGTTTCGTAAGTCAAGGTCGCTAAACTGTCCGGATTTTTTGATTCAAAGATGAGTCGGGCAGGGAACTTTAGAAGTAAAATCTTTTAATGGGATCTTGGGAGGACTTTATACATATAGTAAGTAAGTTCTCTGAGTAGTATCATAAAAAGTTGATGTGTCTAAGTATGGGAAAACGGCTTGGACATTCGGTATGTTCCGGTAGATTTTTATTAAAGACATAGAATAATAAAATGAATATATAGGAGAGTGTAATAGTATCACTTGTATCGTTTTCTCTCGAGTTTGTCGTGATTTTATGATTCGAGTTTTATATTCTTATGTATGGTTTATTTCTCGAGTCTATTATTAATGAACGCACCTCATTTGATAGGTTGCGGTTCTCGTGTTTGAAAGGCATCATCTATCGTCGACGATCGTCTCATTACCACTATTGGCTAAGGTGAGTCTATAGCCTCGCTTTATACTAGTTATTAAATGATTTTAAACCCGCGAGGGGGAATACATGTTTTTATAAACTTAGAACACAAGATTTCTATGGTATGCTTTGTCCCTCTATGAATGGACCCGTGGTTGCCTTTAAATTGCATTAAGTGATTGCCTTTGTTAAAACCTCAATTATGGACCGTTAATTAACCTATGATGGGTTAACCGCTAGTACAATTAATAGATCTATGGGGGAAGCCGCCCCGGTTCAGTTTTTGTGGACTTGTCATAGAAGCTTAGGCCCGACCTCCACACTGTTTGAACATATTGTATTGATAAGTCAGGTATACGGCAATGTACCAATAATCTGGAGGTAACCGACAATTAATAAATCTCTCGTCTTATTAGACTGATATGGGAGTGTCTAAGGGCTCGGTTCCATGAGCTTATTGCAATTTATGCTATATACAATTATTATCGTTGATGCGAATTATT
Source organism: Glebionis coronaria (assembly GCA_025667525.1). Taxonomy (NCBI): domain Eukaryota; kingdom Viridiplantae; phylum Streptophyta; class Magnoliopsida; order Asterales; family Asteraceae; genus Glebionis; species Glebionis coronaria. The sequence continues at coordinate 549,278,560 of CM046874.1, forward strand.
ATTTGATGCTTATAAGCATGCCACAAACTTATAATCTTTGCTTGTGTTCAAACTGATTTCATAAACCTATAGATTCACTCGGCATTTTTGCTGATTGTTTTACTCACATGTATTTCAGGTAATCAAGAAGTGGAAGCTTGGAGGTCACGGGGAATGAAGTTGTGCACTGCTTTTGTTTTTCAAACTCTTTGATTTATTTATCGTTCCATTTTTAAAACAAACCAATATGTTGTTTTAACTTATCTTTTGGTAACGATTACTTGGGACTACGCTACTCTGACAAATGTTTTAGGAACGATAAATCTAAAACGTCTCTTTTCGAGTCGTTCTTTATAAATTATGTGTTGTTGTATCATTGTTTAGCACCCAAAGATGGATTCCGCTGCGTGTAAATTTGGGGGTGTTAAAGATTGTTACCAGAGCCATGAGTTATAGTGAACTAGGTCTTTTTCTAAAAACCTAAACTATAACTGTCAGTTTTTATTTTTCAAAGAGTCGGTGCACATAACTTCGCGTGACTTCAGGTTTAAGCTACTTCTGGGATTACAACTTTAGTATACGTTATTACGTATCCTTTTATTGCCAAGTATTTATAAATAAATACTATGATCCCTTTATTGATATATATTTATATCTAGGATCCCTTTATCGATATATATTTATGTCGTTAAACTTTTCGATAAAAGTTTATCATTTATTAATGACTAACTTAAATAAATACAATGAATTTTTAAGATCTTTCTGTATTTATTTTTGAAGTATTTAAATTGCCTTTATTGCAAAATTTTTATATTATGACCTTACATACCTTCATCTGCGCGCGTTACTTTCATTGTTTAACCCTCTGTGATATCTATATAGATATCCAAATCGTCTTCCGACTGTTTGTGTTTAGACGTCTTGAAACGTAATTTCTAGACCATTGTGTAGCTCAATGTGTCCTTGGATAGACTAACCGCTATTTATTGACATTTATATGTATCGACTCCGAAGTGTATTGTTCACTTATATCTCGGTAACGTCATCGTTATTTTATAAATCATCGTCTAGATTATGGCGCTAGAATTGGAATACGATTTTACTTATATAAAATTGTATCATTTGTTTTTTATTAACCTTCTCGCTCCCGGAGTGTAGCATGTTAATGTTCCATTCTTTTCTTGTTATGTTTTGTGTTTTTGACAATCGTGGCACCAAGGAGATTTGCCTACATTGCATTTTGGAATCTAAATTACGAACGTCTTTCACCGTCTTGCTTCCTAAATTTCGTGTTGAATACCTTGAAGCATTTTATGTCGTTCATCATGCTATATTTTATTTGATGCTCATTACGAGATTTATTTTTCGTTGTTATAAAATCCACAAGACATGTGTGTATATATGTATATATTTTGAGCCGTTAAGAAGTGTCGAAAAATACACTTTATGCAGAAACTGTAGGGGCAGTATAAACAGGTCAAAACTTAAAAGTAAAACCTGCGTTTTTAAAATAAAATAGTCACACCTGCACAGAACTTGCAGGGGTATTTTGGTCATTTTACATTGGTTTTCAGGTCTCGGGTAAAACTAGAAAGTCGTTTGAAACGTCGTTTTGCATCAAAATGCTTTAGACTCCGAGTCTTGGAGATGTCGTTTATCGGGTCAATTAATCGGCTCATATTTAAAAGTCAAATCTGATAGAAAATTCGGAACATGGGTTTTAAACGTCTCTAAGAAGTTTTGAGTTCATTTGAGATCGTAAAATTTTAACGAATATTATTTTACAAATAACTAATACTAGTTTCATGTGAAAATGTTTAAAAATAGAAACATTACAGGATTAGCTATTACCAGATTAATGGTGTAATTTGAAAATGAATAATATATTTTCTTAAAAGCATGTTGTGTCGAGTATCTTACATAGAATACACATTTGGATTGTTTTATTCTTTTTATATATATGACTCTTTTGTCATTCGATATTATTTTTATTTTTCTTTTAACCTTCCACTGACTTGGGTTGAGTTTTGAAGTTTTGTCTTCACATTCTTCATCGATATTTTTTTTATCACATGTCTCATGGCATTTTCGTCTAAACCTTATAACCTTTTGAAACCTTAACGACTTGTAACCATTTCATTGATTGTTTTATGAGCTACTATTCGCCACTTTTTGCAAAACTTTGACTACTTTATACGTTGTCATAATGTCATATTATAAATAAATCTGATATTGTTTTACGATTATTTTCACCAATTATTTTTACTTTGGTCTTATAAAATACTTTTCGTAAGATTAAAAGTTGCTTATTAAGTATCTCACAAATTACTTGTATCCTATAAATTTATAAACTATTTTTAAATTCCATTTTACAAATGGCATGGTTTATATAAAGATAAGAAACGTAATACTTTTCGACGAAACGGAGCACTGCATTGCTAGCCCTAAATTATACATGGCCTGATCACCTATTTACAAATTTATAAGGAGCCATGCTAGGCTGAATAGTAGTCAACTTAAAAATCTTGATAATAAAAAAAAAAAACTTTTTACTTGTATTTATGATAAAGATAAATAAAATGAAATAAAGTGAAAAGAAGTTTTGAAAACCTTTATAATGTATGCAAGTGGCGCAATTTCTATGCATCCGCATACGCTTTCTTACCTTTTCTTAAACGAATTACGCGCTTACGAATACGTTTTTACTCGACGATCGCTTTTTCACTTTTTACTTCATTTTGTCTTGTAACTGATTTCTTTTGACCGTTCGTCTAATTATGGACTGTTAATAAATGACCTAAAAGTCTCGATATTTTATCCTTCCATCTCGTCCAATCTTCTTTATGCGACTGGGTAGATCTTTGGAATGTCTCCGCACGTGAATAATGAATTATCACTAGAGTGATTCCTGTATATTCAGGATGACGTCCGTCACTCTCGTTTGTCTCGAAATCCACCCTTGTGAACCGTGCTTTGACTTCTCTCTTTAAACACTAACATCGTTCATTTGATTTGTTTTAATTACAAGTGATTATTAGAAATTTTATTTTATTAAAATTTTTGTATGGATCTTATTTCCGATCATGTATCGACCACTGCTAAGTTAACGAGCTGATAATGGTGAACCACCGACCGCACTAACAAAATTGACAACTTGTTTAATCTTACTATTTCTTATCGTCTTACCATCAACGCCTTTATTTTATTATTCTCTTTAAGAATTCATACGACATTTGCTTCGTTCTCTTTTGTACCATTGATTTCGTACTAATTGTTGACTATTATTTCCATTCGTATTCGTTTGTTATCTTGTCACATTTCGAAACCCGAATGTAACCCATATTTATTTTGGAATGATAAACACCTTTATGTATTCCTACAAAGTATTATAAAAAAATTTTATGGAACTTGTCTACATTTTCTAATGATTTTCAATTATCGAAATAACCATCACAAGTAAAAGGTCAAATTTATACACCATATTTTGTATAACTAAAACTAATGTTAAAAATAAAATAATGTTCTACCTTTTGAACTAATTGACTTATCATACTTTACTTTTAATGTAATGAAATTACCGGTTTAATTTATATTCCTAATAATGATTTAATTTGGAAATTATATCTTCTAATTGTAACCAACAATATGAGTTTAATTTATAAAATTCATGTCATTCTTTCAAAGTTTCTTAAGACAACCAAAATAAATTATGAAGCTATTTAACTTCTATTTTTGATATATCATCCTTATCAAGAAAGTACCTAAATTGAGTTTTAAGGAAATACCAAATCCGGGACAGATAATTGTGACAAACATTATTTTAATATTAATATTTAATTCATTCTTCGCTCTCATTTTCCTAGTATTGTGAATTATTATGTTTTACGGTTACGTGAGTCGAGATCCCTCGTCGATCGTCAACCTTAAATCATTTTACCACATCTTGTCCGTTTATGCGTTTATTGAGTTTATTTTTATATCGTTTTGTTCCTCGTATTGAAGATTACTATTTTATTCTGAGTTTAAAATGAATCTCGGGAAGCAGTGTATAAGAAGAAACGATAGGTGTCACCAGGATTTATGTGTGTACTTGTGGAATGATTGAGGACCGAATCTCTTAATGAATGGAGTTAATAAATTCGTTACGACCTCGAGGAGTATGTGAAGCCGACACCGCAAGTGGAAAGACTCTTGAGATCAAGTAGTTATTATCAAGGGTTCGTTCAAGGTTTTCTCGATGATTAACGGTGGAGATCTATACTCGATGTTTACGTTCGACCTTTTCTTTTATGTACTTATATGGTGTGTGATCTAGTCAAATGATCGTAAGTTATGAGAACTTGAGACGACATCATCCGATGATGTCCGATCATGTAGAACACATATTATATAATATCTTTTTGACTTTCAACGACGATGTTTATTGAGACTTTAATGCGCATTGGCGAAAGTGAGATGGTGTCTTTGTAGTATCTTTTGAGTAGGGACCCGCGTGTGAGCACCCTCCGATGACGAAAATGTTTTTCTTGTTAGTTCTTTTTGATGTGTGTCCATGGCTATCCGGCCAGTGGCTATCCTTTAAATTGCAACATTCCTTTTTACTGGACTTACCCGAAAATCCTGTCATCTATTCTTGTCGTCGAACGAGCTTCGTGTGATTCAAAAAAATTTTATGTGTCGAGTTTGACGGGTGACTGGTGGATAAGGATTTATTTATTCCTTTTTGGTGAGATACAACTTGACAACAAGTTGCGTTTTGTAAAAGAACCAGTGGAGATCGTGGATCGAGATTCACGTAGGAACGTGAAGACTTCTTTATAATGAATGCCCTCATCCTTCCCGGTAGTGAAGAACTCGTGTATGAGGCGAGTTGAGCGCCGGGACGTCGCTCCCTTAAGGTGGTGAGGATGTAAAACCCGTAAAAATAAGGTCATAATTTAATTCTACTTTCAATTATTTTGAAGTATTTTATAACTTTAAATATTATTATGTTTAACAGTTTAAGTTGAAACCGATATTAAATATTACATTTTAATATTTTGACGAGTAACGAGGACTACTAGTGACCGCGATACCGACGGATGCCAAAAAATTTATATTTTATTATCGATCGTTTCGATATTTAATATTTTCGACGATATCGTTTTAATTACGTATCGAGTCGTTATATTATTATTTTTCGTGTGCGTTTAAACTTTTAAAAAGTATTTTTACAAAACCCGAGTCTCGTAAATATTTCAAAATTTACAATTTACATTTTCTACCCTTTTAAACTATTTTATTATATTTTGGACCAAAACTATCACAAATTGGCAAAAACTACCCTAACCTTACACTTTATATAGTTTTTCCACTAGCAACTCATCATTTAAAAAAAACTCATAAAATAAAATCACCAACTCTTTTTCTCTTCTCTCTTTGAACCATCCACCCCCACCCTTCCTTTTCATCAAATTTTCTCAAGTTCTAGTTTGAATCTTCCAAAATCAAGCAAAGTCCCATCCTCCATTTTCAAAAGGCTACAATTTGGTATAAAATTTTCATACATGCAACCATGTAAATTTTTCAAGAAAAGTTGGTTATGTTTGATCCAAATTTGTTGTATGCATGTGTTAGTAGTGATGATCAAATGGTGTTTATGTCATGTTTTTGTTAAAAAGTTGATTTTTAATTTGTGGGTTTTTTATTTTGATGATGATACAAGTGTTAGGAATGGTTTATGATGATATTAGGGGCTTAGGTTGATGACAAAAGTTGTTGGAATTGATCAAAAACATGATTTTGCAAGAGATTTTAATAGTCAATTTTGGGCAGTAGGTTTGAGGTCATTTTCGGAAATCTTAAGTCTGAATATAGGTTGTTATTATGGGATTATGTCGTAGAGAATTTTGTTAGTTTCGATTTGATATAAAGTAGGCCTTCCAACTCCAAACGAGGTGGAAGATACACTAGTTTGATTTTCGTGTACCGGGAGACGAGTGTCGACACAATCCGAAAATTGTTGTCGATATTTGGATCGAATCTCGGGGACTATAAAATGAGTTTCAAAATGATTCAAGGACTGTTCTCAGGCTCCAAGTTTAGTATTTTGAGTCTATTTTTAGAATCAAGTGGCGGTTTTACAAATGGAGATGTTTAGAATGGTCAAAATGGTTTCGTAAGTCAAGGTCGCTAAACTGTCCGGATTTTTTGATTCAAAGATGAGTCAGGCAGGGAACTTTAGATGTAAAATCTTTTAATGGGCTCTTGGGAGGACTTTATACATATAGTAAGTAAGTTCTCTGAGTAGTATCATAAAAAGTTGATGTGTCTAAGTATGGGAAAACGGCTTGGACATTCGGTATGTTCCGACAGATTTTTATTAAAGACATAGAATAATAAAATGAATATATAGGAGAGTGTAATAGTATCACTTGTATCGTTTTCTCTCGAGTTTGTCGTGATTTTATGAGTCGAGTTTTATATTCTTATGTATGGTTTATTTCTCGAGTCTATTATTAATGAACGCACCTCATTTGATAGGTTGCGGTTCTCGTGTTTGAAAGGCATCATATATCGTCGGCGATCGTCTCATTACCACTATTGGCTAAGGTGAGTCTATAGCCTCGCTTTATACTAGTTATTAAATGATTTTAAACCCGCGAGGGGGAATACATGTTTTTATAAACTTAGAACACAAGATTTCTATGGTATGCTTTGTCCCTCTATGAATGGACTCGTGGTTGCCTTTAAATTGCATTAAGTGATTGCCTTTGTTAAAACCTCAATTATGGACCGTTAATTAACCTATGATGGGTTAACCGCTAGTACAATTAATAGATCTATGGGGGAAGCCGCCCCGGTTCAGTTTTTGTGGACTTGTCATAGAAGCTTAGGCCCGACCTCCACACTGTTTGAACATATTGTATTGAGAAGTCAGGTATACGGCAATGTACCAATAATCTGGAGGTAACCGACAATTAATAAATCACTCTTCTTATTAGACTGATATGGGAGTGTCTAAGGGCTCGGTTCCATGAGCTTATTGCAATTTATGCTATATACAATTATTATTGTTGATGCGAATTATTATTTGATGCTTATAAGCATGCCACAAACTTATAATCTTTGCTTGTGTTCAAATTGATTTCATAAACCTATAGATTCACTCGGCATTTTTTCTGATTGTTTTACTCACATGTATTTCAGGTAATCAAGAAGTGGAAGCTTGGAGGTCACGGGGAATGAAGTTGTGCACTGCTTTTGTTGTTCAAACTCTTTGATTTATTTATCGTTCCATTTTTAAAACAAACCAATATGTTGTTTTAACTTATCTTTTGGTAACGATCACTTGGGACTACGCTACTCTAACAAATGTTTTAGGAACGATAAATCTAAAACGTCTCTTTTTGAGTCGTTCTTTATAAATTATGTGTTGTTGTATCATTGTTTAGCACCCAAAGATGGATTCCGCTGCGTGTAAATTTGGGGGTGTTAAAGAACGGATCCCAAAATTCAATGAGTCTCTCACTAGAAACCGTTAATCTTAACGAAAAGAGCCGGCAGCGGCGCCATTTAATACTTCGGTTTTTACACCAAGTATAAAATATTTATCGTCCGATCTCTTCGAATTGATTACCGGCTAAGAGTGTGACTCAATTGTCTTTTGGTGAACAAGAGAATGGTTTGGTTTTTATTATCTAATTAAACTACAAGCAAGTATTAAAATGTCGTTGAGTGAAATTAAAGCGTTTAAAAATTATTTAGAAAAATACTTAAAACATAAAACTTTGTAAAACTTTAAAACTTAAAAACTTAAGCTATCGGAATATAATAAGTCCTTTCTATCGAAATGCACCAAAGCTAAAACCATCGGAATATAATTAAAACAAGTCATCGGAATAATTCATGTGAAAGTCCATCGGAATGCTAAACTGAATACCCATCGGAATGCAACAATATCAATTCTATCGCAATGTACAGTCTGTCGGAATGTACTAGATCGCAATGTCAGATCGGAATAACCCAGATACCTTTGTCGCAATGTCCAGATCGGAAAGTTGTAAACTAAAATTGGGCAGAGTTTCGTTTCAAAGTAACCTTAGACCCGTCAGAATATGCGGTCGCAATGAGCGATCGCAATCCAGATCAGAATAAGGGGGAAGTACAAGTTATCGCAAAGTAGAACCCTTGATGGGTTATTGCGATAGAAACCAAGGCCCAAACGGAATGTGCAATACCCAATATTGCGATGAAAACAAGCAGTAGTAATCCGAAATTGGTGGTAAGCTTAAAACTCAATAAGCATATTCAATAAGCTAACTTATCCGAAACTTAAACAACTCAAAAAGCTGAAATTTGACAACTTCTTAAACATAAAAGATCATAAACTTTATGAAAGGAGCTTTAAAGTGACTAAAACCTTTGAGAAATCCGAAAATCAATAAGCTAAAACTTGAAATAAGCCAATAAGCATCAAGAGCTTATAGCTTATACGTGAGTGAGCTTATGTAGGAACAAAAGAAATGAACTTTCTAACCACACAACCTCAAATTCTATCACGGATCATGAAGGATTCGGATCAAAAGTAAGGATTCGGATTAAGGAGTAAGAAAAATTCAAGAAATGTAGAAGGAGATTAAAGAACACAAAGCTTAAACTTAAACTTTTTATTAAAGAAACTCAAATACAAAGATTAATGAAAGCTTAAAAGAAAGGAAAGATGAAAATTTAAGTGAGAGAAAGTTTAGAACTTTCTCTCTCTAAAAACTAGAAAGGAAAAATTAAAAGTGCAACTAGCTAACCACCCTCCTAATGTGATTAGGAGGGTATTTATAGGGAAAATGGGAAGTGCATGTGTGGTGTGCTTCCTTCTTTCTTTACTTCTCGACTCAATTTAATTCTTTGTCTTTTCTCGATGTCGTCTCGGGATTGAACTTGTCTTAATAATTTTCTTCTTTAATTTAGACTTCAGTTCTTCGACTTCATTAAACTTCCGTCTTTAGACTTTTTCTTCGAAAAATCTTCAGAATAGTTCTTGGACATCCGTTCTTTAAGCACTCTTGATCTCTTGACTTCGTCTTTTGTCTTTTTCTTCGATAAAAGCCCGTGAAAGCCCGTGTTTTCTTCCCTTTTCACATTTTAGTCCTAAATCACAACAAAAACACAAACCACGCATAATTCTGACATTTACGACATAAAATACACGTTTTGGCTTGGTTATTATTATAATTAAGTGGTAAAAGGATAAGTGTTTTCACACTTATTAACCGTCTTCAAATGCCGTAACATAAGTAGACACGAACGAAATGGCTTTGAACATTTCATTCTAATTCGGTAGCATTTTACCTCCGGTCGGTGAAGACCGTTGGACGATATAAGATATCGTACTTGTGGTAGGTAGATTTAATTAAAAATCTCCTTGACAAGATTTCGCGGTAAACCCGTTCTCTTTACTCGACCGTCCAAAGCTGACTGCGAACGTAAAGAGTGAATCATTTGGATAAAATTATCCGTATGATTGAAGCCGTCAATTCTGATTCCTGGAACAAGTTTGATTCATTAAATAATCGCACCATCGTTGCTTTCCAGTTGTCACGAGCTTGATTCATATTGAATCTTGCAAGTTACCTACCAAGTGCTGTTTGACGTTAACACTAGAAGGATTTCCACTCATCATTGTGAACACTAAGGTATCACTCTGAGTGTTCTGGCAAGATCACTAAGATATTGCGTAGAGGCCTGGAACGTGTTTAAATTCAGTTAAGAATTAAACCAATGTTGCTTTCCAGTTATCACAAGTTTGATTAATAAAGAATCGCACAAGTCACCTACCATGAGCTTTTTGATATTCGCTCAAGAAGGATTTCCATCTTCATTGTAAATACTTTTGTATTACTCGGATGTTCAGGCAAGATCATGAAGATTTTGCGTAGGACTCTTAAAATCTTTCTTACTTTTCACAGTGTGTGAAGAAGCAAGGAAATATGAAAGTGTTTCCTAATGAGATATTTGATGATCTCAAATGGCTCTAGACTCGATCGTGCATTTTGGATTTTAGTGATCGGAGGCTGGAGAGGAGTGCCACCTTTTCAATACCAATTTACTCGGAGTGAATAAATCGATAGATAACGTGTTAATCTCCGTGTGATTAAAACAAATATCTTTTGAGATATATTTGAGTTAGCTGGGGTGGGTTGTGCATCGCATCAGTGGGTCCATGATGTCTATCTTCAATATCAAGAATCATTAAAAATGATCTCAATAGCATATGTATTGATCCGGTTTCTGCCTAAAGTTGTAAGGAGGGCTTCTTTCTTTACACCCTTTATCTTTATAATTCTTTTTCATTCTTCAACCCCTTCAATGCTTACCAATACATCATAACTAGCACCTTGTTGTGATTGTTCCAGTGCTAACTTAAGTACTTGGTCGACATACAGCTACGTTCACAATCTTTCTCCAACTTTCCTAAGGACTACTATTTCTAGCTATGGAATGTCCTTGGGAAGATTCCTCTGGTTCTAGAAGAATCATAGGATTTAACCTATCCTACCATCCTTATGTCACCACAATCTTCATCGTTGTGAAATAAATGAGTCGTGAGTAAGTATAAATCACCATGAAATCCATTTTTGATGTGCAAATCCGTTTTGCTCCCCCTTAGCACATGCCATGATATTCGAAAACATTTCGCATATGTCGAGATGAGCCATCACGTTAAGTCAAACCATTTTTGATAATTTCCCATATTAAATCACATTTTCTCCCCCATATTAAAAATATTAACCCAATCGATGTTTTTAATATCAATTGATTTAATGAAGTTTTAACAAAGGTTTTGGGAAGAAAAATGCAAGTCCATTTTATCTTCATGATATCAAACGTATGAGAGATGATACAGATTTGTAACATGATCACATATTCACCATATTAGAAAAGAATTGACAAGGTTGGACCTGATAGATGAGAACATCATATGATAAGATCAAATGGTTCTTGTCCGCATATGTTGGTCGCCTCGTCACATCTGAAGTCATCTCTTGTCACCATGTGTACGATTGGTATTGTTGTCTTGACACCAATTTGTGAACTTGGCACGTTCGCCATCAAAGATTCTGAATGCTTGACAATTGCTCCCCCTCAATTGTTGACCCGTGTTCTATTGAAAGAGCTGTAGTCGTCGGTTTAGTAGTCGCATCGTCGAGTATGTAGATACCAATTGTAGATAGCTATGGTTGTAGAGATGATAACTTCATAAAAACAAGATTTCTCTTGTTTTAACAAATAAATGCACTGAAACGTACATTGATTTGTGTTAGACCAAGTTATAAAGTAAACTTGATCCCTTACAAGGTTTAAAGTAAACCTTGCCCGAGAAAATTAATTCCCGTTGTGAGCCAAAGCTTTCATAAGAAATACTTGACTTTAATATGAAAACCGGGTTGCAGTCAGAAATAACTACAAGCCATAAGGGCATGTTTTATGAAATATTTACAACTTTTGTACGAACTCTATTTATGGCGTCGTGTCAATATTAATCAACATTTCTAAGGCCGTAAATATTATCGTACCAAAAGACATGCCTTTGAAAAATAAAGTAAAAATATTTTTGGATTTTTATGAGTTTTTCAATTTTTATGGTTTTTATATGGTTTTATATTTTTGTATTTTGCTTTTGTGGATAAAAATATAAACAATATATACAAATGATTACCAAGGATACGAAGAATAGTTTACCATCATTATTCTTTCGCTTCTTCTGCCAGTTCCTTTAGAGTCTCAGGCGAGAAAGTTCTCATTCCTAGCTTGTCGGCCAAAAATTCAATTCGAGCGCGATCTAAAGCCTTTGTGAAAATATCCGCCAATTGATACTCAGATCGGACAAAGTAAAGCTCTATTACTCCATTTTCCACTTCTCCTTGATGAAATGGTAGCGAATGTCAATATGCTTCGACCAGGAGAATTGAACATTGTTGCAGCACAAGGCAATTGCACTTTTGTTGTCACAGTACATCTGAATTTTGTTGAAACCTAGACCATAGTCGGTTAATTGCGATCTCATCCAAAGAATTTGAGCACAGCAACCGGACATAGCTATGTATGCTGCTTCCGTACTTGAAATTGCAGCGCTTTTCTGCCTTTCGATGCCCAACTGATTAGTCGATCTCCTAGTAGTTGCAAAGTTCCACTTGTGCTACGCCTTGTATCTTGAAAACCCGCGTGATCCGCATCTGCATATGCCATAAGTGCAATCAAAGAGTCCTTCGAATACCAAAGTCCCCGATTAATGGTTCCTTTAAGATATCGAAAGATCCGTTTCACAGTGGCTAAGTGTAACTCAGTAGGCCTAGTTTGATACCGAGCACACATGCATATGGCAAACTGTAGATCAGGTCGACTGGTTGTGATATACCGAAGAGTATCGATCATTCCACGATAAAGTGTCGGATCAACTGCAACTCCAAGTGGATCTGCATCAAGTTTAGTTCGTTCCACCATTGGGGTATCTACGGGCTCGCAAGATTCTATCTTGTACTTCTTATGTGATTCAAGGGCATACTTGGATTGATTGATAAAGATGCCTCTGGGACTCTGAGATATCTGAAGACCTAAGAAGAATGATACCTTGCCCATCATTGACATCTTAAAATTTGAAGACATGAGTTTCCCAAATTCGTCGGATAAAGTTTGGGTCGAGGCTGCAAATATAATATCATCAACATATATTTGTACCATAATCATATCCTTATCTCGGTTTCAATCAAAAAAGTGACATGCAATCGAAGATACCTACCCGCAACCTATAATAGATCTTGAAATCGTCTTGTATTATGTCAGAAAGTCTAGTTGATGGGTTTAGGATTCGATTTGTGCAAGTCAATGATGTGGGTTTTTGTATCTATTGATGTTGTGAGGATTCTCGAGATGGATATGTGTAAAGGGATTGATGGATATGCGTTTGGTTTTGAGAAAAGAGATGAGATCCGGTCCTTTTTTTGTGGTTGTGTTTATTATGAAGAAATGGTCTATCTAGATAGATGAAATGAAGTTTGGTACTTCATTGGTTGTATCGACATAAAGAGTAGAGGGGATTCTGTTTATGAGATTAAAGTATTTGACCTGATCTTCGTGTCATCACTTGCGAATAGATATCATTATTGGACCTCACTATTGGATCGTAGTTTTTGTGGCTAAATTTTGCTCTGCGTGTCATCACTTGTGAATTGCATATCACTTTTGAATTGCATATATTGACCGGGGTTGACTATTTGTCACATGATGGGTCTGTTGTGAGCTGACGAGTGAAATGGGCCCGATTGTTTTAGCATGCTATTTTGGTTATAATCGGGGCTTGACAATGACCGTGTGACGTGACAAAGAAACGTAACAAATGTGACAAAATTTATTTGACGAGACCAAGAAAAATTTGGCGATTTTTAGTGGATACGGATTTGTTTAATCGGGTAGTATTATTATTTGAAATTGGAGACGAATTTCTTCGAAGGCGTGTACTTATTTTATCCTTGAACTGATAACTTGCTCGTGCTTAATCTTAGAATGAAGACTTGTTTATCTAGTTTTCGGGTTCGGGGTGGTTGGTTGATGACTCGGATAACTATCACTTAAAGGTGTTACATTTTTGTACTCAGTGTCACGCGCTTAGTCGTCGTGGATAATTTCAAGAGGTGTTGTGCTTATAGATTTCTTCAGTGATGCATTGGGTACTTAGAGATTTCTCCACCGTTCTTCATTCAACAATTGTGCAAGCTTAAGTCACAAGATCGAAGGATTCTTATTCAATTTCACGTTTGATGTATCTGGTTCATTCTATCAGTGGCCACTTCAAATTTGCCTACAAGGGGGTTGGTAAAGATAGCCGTGGAGAGTTTATGAGTAGAGATTTTCGATCAACAGCTGATTCTCACAAAATATATAATTCAGCTTATTTATTATTCTCACGAGATTTCAGGTACATGTGCGTACGATTTATTGATGGTTCCGAGTTTCGAAACCATCAAGGGGGAAGAAGAAGACACATTGAACGCACGAGTACAGGTGATGAACTTAATACCTTCTTTTGATTTGAAGACATTCCGGGATGACATTTGTCATAGCCGCATAGAAAATCAGTGTTTTAACTCGTGGCGTTATCAATCTGTAAACGGTACACTACTGATTCGATGTTTAATTGTTTGGGTGTTGCAATTATTCATCATCTTTATCCTATATGGAGAGATATGCATTTTCGGGACTTAACTGACTCTGGTGTTACGATGTCAACTTCATGAATGGGATAAAGTGTCCACTTCAGTATTTGAGCTTCATACTTGGGATTGATTTATTTTCTTCAACTATATGAGGGAAGAAATGTCTTGATTCTTTCTAGTATGCATAACTTGAACTCTCAGGGGGAAGAAAAATTCAGAAGAATTATTCAAGCGTGAGAAGAGAAGTTGTTGATCTACTTGGTGTGCCCCGAGCTTTCAATCCCTCTTAGCAAAGTTATCATGTTATATGATGGGATTTGCTTGTTAGATTCCGTTGTGCGCTTAATCATTCTAAGCTTTATTGAAAGCTTTGGAGTTTCTTACGAGGATTGTCGGTTTAGGGGGAAGCTATTAAAAAGCTTCTACATCAAGTTTATGTGGCATGAATTAGGGGGAAGTTAATTCAGAAGCTTCTCCTTAACCAGAAGTATATGGATTACTTAGCTCGTGCCGTTACAGTATTTCTTCTACAAGTTACTTTAAAGATGAGTCGTTTTGAAGTCAAAGGCCTCAGAAGACATCATCAGCATTGGACGCTTCATGAAAGCTTTTGTTCTTAATCATTATGTACTTGTTAGGAAGAATATTGTAAGGAATTCTACACGTCGTCCCATGGGGGAAGATTGTTGGAAATTCACTTTATGTGACGACATTTAAGAATTCCCATTAGTTATCATAGTCACACACGCTTAGACTAGACTAGGTACAATGTATAGTTAAGTGTTTGGTGTGTGGCTATATATACCCCTCTTAGGCTTCCAAGGAGGGGTGTTGCTTGTGTTCATTTTTGCTTAATACATTTTCTTAACCTTTTCACACACAACCTCTCTTCTCTCTTTCAACAATGGCTACCACCACCTTTCACCACCCACCTAGACCACCGGATTAGATAAAAAGCAAATCCACACCGTTTTAGCCTCATTATTTTTAGCAAGTTTTCTTTTAGTATCATCATTAGCTTTATCAAAAGTAACTATCTCCTTACTTTTAGAAATTTCATTATATTGAAATGGCAAAAAGCCACCATTGGTAATAACATGCCAAAGATCTAAATCTTTTGATTTCACATAGGTCTCAAACCTATTTTTCCAATAAATAAAACTATCGGCTTCAAAAAGAGGTGGTCTTTGCATGGATTGCCCTTCTAGATACTTGTTGGAATCCGTAGATCGATTCAAGTTTTAAAATACAATATATATTAAAAAGTCTTGAGCAACCACGCTCTGATACCAATTGTAGAAACTAGAAAGGGGGGGGGGGTTGAATAGTTTCTTAAATTTTCTTGTTAAAGTTTGGTTTTAAAAATCCTTTTTCAAAAACTTAAGCTTGAGTATTTATGTGAAACCTTCTTATACACAATATGAACAAGGTATAGTGCAACTAACTAATAATCACAAGTATAAAGAATAAAGAATATATAATGCAACTAAACTAATGATCACAAGTATAAAGAATAAACAATGTAAAGAGATAAGGGAAGGAAAGATCAAACCAAACACCAAGGATTTATAGTGGTTCGACAACAAAGCTCACTCCTCGTTCCTACTCCACTCCTCGAGTACTCCTTACTCGAGAGTTCACTAATCAACAAGCTCTTTAAGGTGGAGAAACCGTACACAACATCGCTTAACCAATTTCCGACTCTAAGCTAAAAATCGAGCCTTAATCTTAGCTAGGACCAATCTACACCAATATACTTTGAGGACTAAGTATTAACCCTAATACATACACAACTTCCAAATAGACCTAACTACTTAGATCTTCACAACAACGACACAACAATGAATAAATAAGTTTGGATCTTCAATAGATCTTTGAGGTAGACTCAACACTTCAACAATGATAGTGTTCTTCTCTTTACACTTTGAGAGGAAAAGATGGGAGGAGAAAGATTCACTTCTAAACAAGTAGTAATCAAACAAATGATCAAGGATTTGAGTGATTTAAGAAGTATGTAAGAATCTGAAAGTTTATGTGCAAAAGAGGTGGATTGAAAGTATGAGAATGGTCCACTATTTATAAGACAAATGTCCAACGGCTATATCTGCTCGCGGTTCTTTATTGCAGCTCGCGGTTCCTTATCGATAAGGAACCGCCAGCGTAGAGTCCACTCCCTTTGTCTTTAGTGGGTTGGATCGAATCTGGGGATTAAAATATCCTGAAAGGATATTCCAAACCAAGATAGAATATGCCCTTTTCAAATTTAAAATTTTCAAATAATTAATTTAATAAAACATTTTCTTAAAAAGAAAGTTTAATAATAAAACTTTGTCACACTTAATAAAAAGTGAGTTTTATGAAAAGATTAAATCCTTGATCACTTAATTAGTATAATTACTTGTTTGTTCATACCTTAAGTGATAATGGTTGAAATGTAAAATACTTGAACTCAAGAATTCGTTTTTCATTGTTTTCGTAAATGCTTGTTTTTACATATTGTCGTAATCAAAATAAAGCGAGACCGAAAAATGTAAGTAACGATTTTAGGCATCATTGCATTAACATATTCATTAAAAACCTTCTGAGCTGCTAAATTCTTGAGAAGAACGTGAGAACCATCTTTTCATGATCCCGCAGATTCTCTGATAGGAGAAAATTATAAACACAGCTTTCCAGATGTGAGTTTAAGTTGAACAAGGTGGCATTTCTGGGACACGTTATTTCAGCAGAAAAAAATTTCTGAAATCCTGCGAAAGTGAAGGTCATCACCAGATGGTCAAGACCGTCGTCTGTGACTGAAGTATGAAGTTTTCTAGAATTCAGTTGGCTACTAACACAAAAATTTCTGATAGTTCTTACGATTAGCTCTACCACGACTAAGTCAACGCTTAAAGGAGAGAATCTTCACTAAATTATGTAGTCAAGAAAATCCTACGCTAGGAGATTTCCAATTTAACGAAACTCATAATTCTTCCATGACTATTCATCCAGATTCCACAATAATGTACCAAAACCCAAGGTAGATTTTATTAGAAGCAGTATAACATGTTGAGACAGCTATGTTTATATCTAAATGCCTGCCATTCCAGCAGTTTTAAGATAGAACGCCGACACGCTAATGAGTTAGTGCAACCATTAGAAATTTCTAAACAGGAATGAGACAAGTTTCCCATATAGTTGTTATCAGTTTACCACAGGCTCAGAAGAAGTATGATATTATCTAAGTCATTTTCGACCATTTAACTCAGCCTACCCGTTTTCTTTCATTCGAAAGGTTTACGCAGTAGCGGATTTGAAGGAAATTCAGCAATAGATCGTACGATTTCACGGTATTCCCTCAACAATCATGTCAGATAGAAATTCACGTTCGTGAATCACGCCCACGTTCATGTTCACGATCATGTGTACGTTCACAGTCACGTTCACGTTTACGTTCACCTTCACTATCCTATGATTTAAGTTCACGCTCGCGTTCACGACCGATGATTTAAGTTCACGCTCGCGTTCACGACATTGTTCACGTTCAGGTTCGTGTTCCATCTCCCGATACAAGTTTCACAGCTTGTTACTGAATACGGTTACAGAAAGCTTAAGAAACCAGACTCAAGTTTAGTACAGCTTTTCCATACCAGGCAGACGTTTCACGTCTCAGGCCGTATCGCTTGGCATTCCTTCCTCAATCAGCATACGTTCATGACATGTCCTAGTATCACGTTCACAGTATGTTTCAAGTATCACGTTCACAATTTATTCTATGCACAGCGTTCATCATATGATCGTGAACCACGTTCACAATTGCTCACGTAGCACGTTCAAATTGTTCACGTAGTTCGATCCAATATGTTTTCAGTAGCTTTACTCAAAGATATAAAGGTCATCGCTTCATGTTAATTGTATGTATCGTTTCATGTATCCTGTAACAACTCATGAATTTCCTCTATGTAATATACACTCATGATATATATGAGAACTACTTTTATGGGTTAAATTTTTGCTTCACTATATCTCAACTATGTAAAGTAACTTACATAGAAATCTAGACGTGCTTATGCAACCACTATTGCCAATTATATACATGATTACATCATGTAAACCCCTAAGTATGTCAAGTATATATATATCAAAGATAATTTTGCTAAATATTCAATCAATACAACATCTTATATCCCATAATTTGCCAAATCAAGCATTATACCTTTACGGTTGATTCAAAAACCCTAATTACAAAATGAAACAAGTTTTGAAGTATGCAAGGCTTATGTAAAAGCTACTTTAACTAAATTTTAGTGTGATACACTCATTGAATCATTGAGAAAGTATTCAAATAACAATTTACAAGTCATTTAAGTATAAAGCCCTAATTTGGTCATCTTATGTCCTAAATCATGTTCAAACTTTCACACCGCTCTACCACAAGGTACAAGTACTCATTTTATAGATCCTAAACCCAAAATGGTACCTCTACATCATGTTAGACTCCAATTTAGAACCTCAATCCAAGATTTCAACATGACCTAAGCTAAAACAAGTCATTAACCTAGTTTTACCCGGTTTGACCTAGTTTTCAAGTTTAACCTAGTTTAACCCAATAAAACCCTTAAAACTCTTGGTGAATCATTACTAAACCTCAAACACAATTCCTAAATCTGTCTAAACATAAATACTAAGACCCTAACTCATCAAATCCTAATCACAAAACCATAGCAAACCCGGCATGACTAAAACTAGTTCATACTTGTAATTTCAGAATATGACCAGCCAATAAAACATAGAATCTGGACAAATTAATAAGACCTGAGTATTAAGTAAAAGAACTAGGTTTTATCCCTATGTCTTGTGGTCATTTTGCAAATTGAATCACCCCGATTCGACATCATATGAAATAGTTATAGCCGAAATGCCAAAGGTACGCAGATTCGGCATACTTGTAGTAAACAACTATTATCTCAAGATTTTGTGTAGTAACCCTTGAATATGTAAAACTAAAAGTTGTAGAGGACTCAAATATCTAACAATTCTCACAAATTTGAGCTTAAACGGAGTCACGGTTTGTAAATGACAAACAATTTACCGGGACTATTGCTGGCTGTCCAGAAACAGCCATGTATAGGCATAACCTTGTTAAACCAAGCACCCTAACACCTCAAGAACCTCTATGATCAAGCTACTACTGATCCTAGCACCTTAACACACACCTCCCTCATGCTTAGCACCTCCCTACATCATCCTAAGCAAGCAAGAAGGTAGCTTACAAGCACCTTACCACCACATGCTTCCTAAACTTCACCATGTGCTTACACCTTCAAAGCTACATCCCTAGCTTGTAATACTCATCAACTAGCTAAGCCTTATTATCCTCCTAGCTTATTCTTGTCATGTACTCCATCACTTGACACCTATCCTTGCAAAACATAGCCATGAAGCCTTTCTTTTCCTATAAATAGCCATAACTAACACATAACTCTTCATTCCATTCTCAACTTCTCTAAAGCACTAAAAACTCTCTCAATCCAAGCACTAGCAGTAGCCTAAGGATGATATGATGTTCTAAGAAGGTTTACAAGAAAATAAACCAAGAGTACAAGACCTAGAAGCCATTAACAAGTTGTAGTGATCATCAAGGCCTCAAAACTAGCACATACTCCCCTTTTCATCTTGTTCTTGCTCTATTTGTATTCAAGTAAGTTCTAAACACCCATGTTTGATCTTAGATATGTTATAGAACACCTAGAGATGTTGTTATAATGATTACATGCCTTATGATACCTTAAAACATTCATGAAACTATGATTGAACCTAGAAAACCCTAAATTTTTACTACTTATGATCAATTTGATTTCAAAGTTTTAAACTTATTATGTTATTGTTATAAGATGTTAATAAGTCTTATAAGACATATAAGAACACAAATGAAACTTTACTTTAGCTTTTGATTCATAAAACAAGTCTATTTTAGTGTTAAAACATGTTATGAAACTATTTTCAAGATAAAGGACTAAATGTGTAATTTTTGAAACTATAAACTATAAGGACCTATTTTGCCATGATCATAAACTTAAATTTAAGTTTCTAATTTTCCATGTTTAAAAGTACAAGGTTTATATTACATATATGTATCCATAAAAGACAAAACTTGTATAAGTTATAACTACAAGGGTATATTTTGCCATTTTTATAAAACTTAAAGGTATAAATGAGATATTTTGAAAAATATATAATAATCCTATAAGGTTTGATATTTTATAAACTAAATACAAATAATCCTTTTTATACATTGATTAAAACATATATAAACTCTAAATACATTATAAATATAAACATAACTTATTATCGAATAACTTTTAAAGAAACCTCAAAACCTATTTTCCTTAACACACGGACGTATCCTACTACTAGGGAATTTCATATTAAGATGTTCCATCTCGATATTACGTTCTGACTGAGTGGTTGGGTTTACGAGTTAAAGTGCCCTCGCTCCTCAAACGTTTATAGAATGGCTTCTGACATATGATGACCCGAATAGTGATACAACGATATTCATAAACTAATGAATCAAAGAAATAAACCTTTTAAACTATATTAAACAAAGTTTTGAAACATAACACAACTTAACTAAATACTTGACATACGATACCTCAGGTTGCGTGGTAAAAGCCGTCTACCTGAGTCCCTCTTGATATCAAGCAGATATCCCTAACCTAAGGTGAGTTCATAGCCTCACTTTTAAATGCTTTACAAACCCGTGAGGGTGTTACAGATTGGTATCAGAGCCATAGTTATAGAGAGCAAGGTTTTTACCTTAACTATAACTAATTTTTGAAAAAGTCCTCCGTGCCACTACTTTCCCCAAACGCTACATGAAGAGTAATAACCTAAGTATATATGTATTAAATATTTATGTACTTATGATTATTTTTCTATCGAAACTATTACAGAACTATGTTTCCCAATCCTATAATCCCGAAGGAAGAAGTGAATTCGAATCCTAACTCACCAGATTTCTCTCGTGATTCGGATTTTGATTCTGAATCTGAGCCTGATTTGGATTCTGACTATTTCCCCAATCCTAACGATGTCTCTGATTCTGATTTATCGGAACAATGGAATCAATACTTTATAGCTTCATTAGCTATTCAACCTAATCCCGAAGATCCCTATATGCAAGTCTATAATGAAAATCACGTTATCCCACCTCAAGCTCCAACCACACCACCTCCAGATTTCTATACTCCAGATGAACCTTTTCCACCTAATAAGAAAACTTGTTTTCCATCACCTACACCACCATATGTATTCGAAACAGGAGAAAGTTCACACAAATCACCATTAGAATGGCTCCCAAGAAGTCATCAACATCTACCCCTCCATCTATGAGTCAAGATGCCATCCGGCAACTAGTTGTTGACAGTGTTGCTGCAGCACTAGAAACTCAAGCTGCAAACTTAGCCAATGCTAATAATGCAAATCCTGCTCCTAGAGAAGTTTCTGTAGCAAGAAAAAGTAGCTACAAGGAGTTCATGAGCTGTCAACCCTTTAATTTTAAGGGCACGGAAGGAGTCGTTGGATTAATCCGCTGGTTTGAACGAAGCGAATCAGTATTTTCTCGTAGCAACTGTACTGAAGACTGTAAGGTCAAGTTTGCTACTGGTACTCTTACTGATGAAGCCTTATCTTGGTGGAACTCATTTGCCCAACCTATGGGAATTGAGGAAGCTTATAAGATTACTTGGGCTGAATTCAAGAAACTCCTAATCAATAAATATTGTCCCCGAACTGAAATCCAGGAGATGGAAGAGGAATTCTACCATCTTACTATAAAGGGAACCGATATCAAAACTTACATAAGAAGATTTCAGGAATTGGCACTTCTATGTCCCAACATGGTGCCAGATACTGAGAGAACAATGGAAGTTTTTATCGGAGGGTTGCCTTCGAGTATCAAAGGAAATGTTACTGCCTCTAAACCTCAATATTTGGAGGAAGTCATTACCATTACTCAAAAGCTGATGGATCAAGTAACCAGGACCAACCCTGTGCAAGGATCCAATGATCATAAAAGAAAGTTCGACGACAGAAGAACTTTCAACAATAATCGTAACCGTAACATCAATAACCAGAACCGTACCACCAACCCTTATCAGAACCAAAGGACAGAAACGTTTAGATCTTATGCTGCTACTCCAGCTGAGACTAATAGGTATTCCGGAAGTCTACCACTGTGTAGAAAGTGTTCTCTTCACCATACCGGTCTCTGCAGTGTTAAATGCCGAACTTGTAACAAGACGGGCCACTTAACCAAGAACTGTAGAAACAAGGGACCAGCCACCGGAAGTAATCAGCTACCAGTGACAGTTACTTGTCATGCCTGTGGAGAGAAAGGGCATTATGCAAATCAATGCCGAAAGAACAACAATGGTGCCCAAGGAAGATCCGATATGTTAAGGGACAAAAACGCTCCACAAGACCCTAACATAGTTACGGGTATGTTCCTTCTTAATCAACATCTGGCTAGAGTATTATTTGATTCTGGAGCTGATAAAAGCTTCGTATCTACATCTCTTGCTTCTAAACTAAATATTATCCCCATTACCTTAAGTACCTATTATGACGGCCGATGGAAACTTAGTTAGTACTAATACTATTCTCCAAAACTGTACCTTAACCTTGTCAAAACAACCTTTCAAAATTGATCTCATGCCAATTCAACTCGGCAGCTTTGATGTTGTTATTGGTATGGATTGGTTATCCAAAACTCATGCCAAAATCCTATGTAACGAGAAAGTCGTTCATATTCCAATAAATGATGAAACTCTAATTATCCGAGGAGATCGAAGTAAAACCCGACTAAATCTTGTATCTTGTATAAAAACTAAGAGATATATATCTCGAGGTTGCCAAGTATTCGTAATTCAAGTAACAGCGAACAAGCCTGACGAGAAGCGACTTGAAGATATACCTATAGTCAGAGAGTTGTCAGAAGTTTTTCCCAAAGATCTACCTGGCCTTCCTCCTACTCGCCAAGTAGAATTTCAAATCGATTTGATTCCGGGTGCTGCACCTATAGCTCGATCACCTTATAGATTAGCTCTTTTAGAAATGCAGGAACTATCTACTCAACTTCAAGAATTAACCGATCGTGGTTTTATTCGTCCTAGTACATCACCTTGGTGAGCTCCTGTCTTATTTGTCAAGAAAAAAGACGAAACTTTTAGAATGTGTATCGACTACCGAGGTTTGAATAAACTCACTATAAAGAATCGTTACCCGTTACCCATAATTGATGACTTATTCGACCAACTTCAAGGTTCGATATTTACTCAAAAATCGACCTACGCTCAGGTTATCATCAACTGAGAGTTAGGGAGGAAGATATTCCAAAAACCGCATTCAAAACTCGTTATGGACACTATGAATTTCAAGTAATTCCATTTGGGTTAACTAATGCACCAGCTGTATTCATGGATCTCATGAACCGTGTGTGTAAACCTTACTTGGATAAGTTTGTAATTGTGTTCATCGATGATATTCTCATCTATTCTCGCAATGAAGAAGATCACGCAAACCATCTGAGAATAATTCTTGAATTACTCAAGAAAGAGAAGTTGTATGCTAAATTCTCAAAGTATGACTTCTGGATCAATGTTGTGCCATTTCTTGGACATTTAATTGATAATCAAGGGATCCATGTTGATCCTGCAAAAATTGAAGCAGTCAAAAATTGGGCATCTCCTACTACACCTACAGAGATACGCCAGTTTTTAGGACTTGCTGGTTATTATCGAAGGTTCATCGAAGGTTTTTCAAAAATTGCAAAGCCTTTGACTGAACTAACCCAGAAGAACAAAAAGTATATCTGGGGAAAAGATCAAGAAAAGCTTTTCAGTTGTTAAAACAAAAGTTGTGTGAAGCCCCAATTCTAGCATTACCTGAAGAAAACGACGATTTTGTCGTTTACTGTGATGCATCTCATCAAGGTCTTGGAGCTGTTTTGATGCAAAGAAAAAAAGCCATTGCTTATGCATCTCTACAACTTAAGACTCATGAGAAAAATTATACCACACATGATCTCGAACTAGGGGCAGTCGTGTTCACTCTTAGAATATGGAGACACTATTTGTATGGTACAAAGTGTATAGTGTTCACCGATCATAAGAGCCTACAACATATTCTTGATCAAAAATATCTAAATATGCGACAACGACGTTGGTTAGAACTACTCGCTGATTATGATTGTGAAATTCGTTATCATCCTGGAAAGGCTAATGTCGTAGCAGATGCCTTAAGCCGAAAAGAACGAATTAACCCACTTCAAGTCAGATCGCTAGTTATGACTCTCCATCCAAATCTACCTAGACAAATCTTTAAAGCTCAAAACGAAGCACTCAAAGAAGAAAACCTTAAGTTTGAGAACTTAAGAGGAATGGACAAAACTTTTGAAATACGTCCTGATGGAACTCGTTGCATCAAGAATAGAAGTTGGTTACCATATTATGGTAATTTGAGGAGCTTGATTATGCACGAATCCCATAAATCAAAGTACTCCATTCATCCAGGTTCTGATAAAATGTATCAGGATCTAAAGAAACTCTACTGGTGGCCTAACATGAAGGCAAACATTGCTGAATATGTGGGCACATGTTTAACATGTTCCAGAGTTAAAGCTGAATGTCAGAAGCCATCTGGTTTACTGATACAACCCGAAATTCCTATGTGGAAATGGGAAAGAATAACTATGGATTTTGTTACAAAACTTCCTAGAACATCTAATGGACATGACGCAATCTGGGTCATTGTTGATCGTCTTACAAATTCTGCTCATTTCATTCCCATTCGAGAGATTGATAGTATGAAAACTCTTATGAGGTTATACATAAAAGAAATCATCTCCCGACATGGAGTGCCAATATCTATCATATCAGATCGTGATCCTCACTTCACATCTAGATTCTGGAAATCAATACAAAGTGCTTTGGGTACTCAGTTAGACATTAGTATAGCCAATCATCCTCAAACCGATGGTCAAAGTGAAAGAACTATTCAGACACTTGAAGACATGCTCCGAGCTTGTGTTATTGACTTCAGAAAAGGGTGGGAAAGACATCTACCATTGATAGAATTCTCCTATAATAACAGTTATCACGCCAGTATCAAAGCGGCTCCATTCGAAGCACTTTATGGTCGAAAGTGCAGATCTCCGGTCTGCTGGGCTGAAGTTGGAGATGTTCAACTTACAGGACCAGAAATAATCCATGAAACCACCGAGAAGATCTATCAAATTCAACAACGCTTACAAATCGCTAGAGATCGACAAAGAAGTTATGCCAACATAAGACGAAAACCTTTATAATTCCAAGTTGGAGATCGTGTTATGTTGAAAGTATCACCTCGAAAAGGTGTCATTCGTTTTGGAAAACGAGGAAAGCTTAATCCACGATACATTGGACCATTTAAAATCCTTGAACAGATTGGCCCAGTAGCATATAGAATTGAGCTCCCTGAAGAGCTCAGTACTGTACACAATACTTTCCACGTTTCTAATCTCAAGAAATGTCTATCAAACGAATCTCTTATCATTCCAATGAAAGAACTTCAGCTTGACGATAAGCTCAATTTCATAGAAGAACCTGTGGAAATCATGGACCGAGAGGTCAAACAACTTAAATAAAGTCGTATCCCTATTGTCAAAGTACGATGGAACTCAAAAAGAGGCCCAAAATATACCTGGGAACGCGAAGATCAGATTCGTGCTAAATACCCACACCTATTTTCAAACACTACTCCTATATCAAACTAAATCTCGGGACGAGATTTCCTTAAGGGGGAGAGACTGTAACAACTCATAAATTTCCTCTATGTAATATACACTCATGATATATATGAGAACTACTTTTATGGGTTAAATTTTTGCTTCACTATATCTCAACTATGTAAAGTAACTTACATAGAAATCTAGACGTGTTTACGCAACCACTATTGCCAATTATATACATGATTACATCATGTAAACCCCTAAGTATGTCAAGTATATATATATCAAAGATCATTTTGCTAAATATTCAATCAATACAACATCTTATATCCTACAATTTACCAAAACAAGCATTATACCTTTACGGTTGATTCAAAAACCCTAATTACAAAATGAAACAAGTTTTGAAGTATGCAAGGCTTATGTAAAAGCTACTTTAACTAAAGTTTAGTGTGATACACTCATTGAATCATTGAGCAAGTATTCAAATAACAATTTACAAGTCATTTAAGTATAAAGCCCTAATTTGGTCATCTTATGTCCTAAATCATGTTCAAACTTTCACACCGCTCTACCACAAGGTACAAGTACTAATTTTATAGATCCTAAACCCAAAACGGTACCTCTACGTCATGTTAGACTCCAATCTAGAACCTCGATCCAAGATTTCAACATGACCTAAGCTAAAACAAGTCATTAACCTAGTTTTACCTGGTTTGACCTAGTTTTCAAGTTTAACCTAGTTTAACCCAATAAAACCCTTAAAACTCTTGGTGAATCATTACTAAACCTCAAACACAATCTCTAAATCTGTCTAAACATAAATACTAAGACCCTAACTCATCAAATCCTAATCACAAAACCATAGCAAACCCGGCATGACTAAAACTAGTTCATACTTGTAATTTCAGAATATGACCAGCCAATTAAACATAGAATCTGGACAAATTAATAAGACCTGAGTATTAAGTAAAAGAACTAGGTTTTAGCCCTATGTCTTGTGGTCATTTTTCAAATTGAATCACCCCGATTCGACATCATATGAATTAGTTATAGCCGAAATGCTAAAGGTACGCAGATTTGGCATACTTGTAGTAAACAGCTATTATCTCAAGATTTTGTGTAGTAACCCTTGAATATGTAAAACTAAAAGTTGTAGAGGACTCAAATATCTAACAATTCTCACAAATTTGAGCTTAAACGAAGTCACGGTTTGTAAATGACAAACAATTTACCGGGACTATTGCTGGCTGTCCAGAAACAGCCATGTATAGGCATAACCTTGTTAAACCAAGCACCCTAACACCTCAAGAACCTCTATGATCAAGCTACTACTGATCCTAGCACCTTAACACACACCTCCCTCATTCTTAGCACCTCCCTACATGATCCTAAGCAAGCAAGAAGGTAGCTTACAAGCACCTTGCCACCACATGCTTCCTAAACTTCACCATGTGCTTACACCTTGCAAAGCTACATCCCTAGCTTGTAATACTCATCAACTAGCTTAGCCTTATCATCCTCCTAGCTTATCCTTGTCATGTACTCTAGCACTTGACATCTATCCTTGCAAAACTTAGCCATGAAGCCTTTCTTTGCCTATAAATAGCCATAACTAACACATAACTCTTCATTCCATTCTCAACTTCTCTAAAGAAATAAAAAATCTCTCAATCCAAGCACTAGCAGTAGACTAAGTATGATATGATTTTCTAAGAAGGTTTACAATAAAATAAACCAAGAGTACAAGACCTAGAAGCCATTAACAAGTTGTAGTGATCATCAAGGCCTCAAAACTAGCACATACTCCCCTTTTCATCTTGTTCTTGCTCTATTTGTATTCAAGTAAGTTCTAAACACCCATGTTTGATATTAGATATGTTATAGAACACCTAGAGATGTTGTTATAATGATTACATGCCTTATGATACCTTAAAACATTCATGAAACTATGATTGAACCTAGAAAACCCTAAATTTTTACTACTTATGATCAATTTGATTTCAAAGTTTTAAACTTATTATGTTATTGTTATAAGATGTTCATAAGTCTTATAAGACATATAAGAACACAAATGAAACTTCACTTTAGCTTTTGATTCATAAAACAAGTCTATTTTAGTGTTAAAACATGTTATGAAACTATTTTCAAGATAAAGGACTAAATGTGTAATTTTTGAAACTATAAACTATAAGGACCTATTTTGCCATGATCATAAACTTAAATTTAAGTTTCTAATTTGCCATGTTTAAAAGTACAAGGTTTATATTACATATATGTATCCATAAAAGACAAAACTTGTATAAGTTATAACTACAAGGGTATATTTTGCCATTTTTTTAAAAACTTAAAGGTATAAATGAGATATTTTGAAAAATATATAATAATCCTATAAGGTTTGATATTTTATAAACTAAATACAAATAATCCTTTTTATACATTGATTAAAACATATATAAACTCTAAATACATTATAAATATAAACATAACTTATTATCGAATAACTTTTAAAGAAACCTCAAAACCTATTTTCCTTAACACACAGACGTATCCTACTACTAGGGGATTTCATATTAAGATGTTCCATCTCGATATTACGTTCTGACTGAGTGGTTGGGTTTACGAGTTAAAGTGCCCTCGCTCCTCAAACGTTTATAGAATGGCTTCTGACATATGATGACCCGAATAGTGATACAACGATATTCATAAACTAATGAATCAAAGAAATAAACCTTTTAAACTATATTAAACAAGGTTTTGAAACATAACACAAGTTAACTAAATACTTGACATACGATACCTCAGGTTGCGTGGTAAAAGCCGTCTACCTGAGTCCCTCTTGATATCAAACAGATATCCCTAACCTAAGATGAGTTCATAGCCTCACTTTTAAATGCTTTACAAACCCGTGAAGGGGATATATGCTCTAAACATGAATACAAGTATTTTGGTATGCTATCCTGATAAATTATTGCACGAGTACCTTGATCTGCCACTATAACATACATTTCATGAACCATAATCACCGTAACATGAACGCGAATATTGTGAATAGATCTATTTGGAGTGTGACGACTCCCGTTAGTTTGCCTGTACTTTTGGCACCAATAGCACTATATTTGAGAACAAAGAGGGTAACCTTGGCAAGTTACGCCTTACTTCTAGTCATTGATTGGTCTGCAGTACCATCACTGGACTTGGAAATATTAACGTGGGGTGTCATGAGCTCAGATGCAATAATTATGATTTTAACGGGTGTAACAACATATCCCATTGATGATTAAACTTGTATTCAAACTATTATAACTCAAACCTATGAATTTCACTCAACCTTTGTGTTGACTTTGAGCATATTTATCCCAGGTAACTGAAAATCACACGGACTATGGCACGGAGAGGCAAAGGACATGAGGACGTCCAAACTTGTTATCATTCACTTTTATGTTTTCAAAATGTTCTTCGGGACCTCTGTCTGTAAATACTCTGATGAATAAATGAATGATAACTCTCTTTTAAAAACGTCTCTTTTGAGTCGTTTTCTATTATTGTGTACTGTGTATCATGAAGTAATACCCCAAAATAGCTTCCGCTGCTATATGTAAAAATGAGGGTGTTACATATCCTACATGTTATATCTTAATCATTCAATCAGATTCAGAAAATCCATCTCAGGTAGGAACCAGAAACTCTGCAGCATCGTCAGGACAAGGTCATTAAGACAAAGATTTCCATTGTGTCAATATCTTTGAAGGAACCGTTCTAAGCGGGAAGCCACTTGGAACGGAGGAGTCCATCCGGACTTTTGATCCTTTTCCTTCCATAATTTGGTTATGTTCTTTCAGTTAGGTCACGCTCCATGTTCTCTTAAGCCATGTCAAGTTCATGCCCTTCCAGCTTATATGACGTTTCAACTTTCATGTTCTTTCTGCCTATGCGTCCTTTTAGCTTTTGTAATTTCACCAGCTTAATTTTACCTTTAATTCGAGGATGAATTTTTATATTAGAGAGGGAGAATTGTAAAATCGCAGCATTATCACATCCTTAATTCGAGGATGGATTATTTTTTTTAGAGGGGAAGAATTGTAAAACCCGTATTCAAGATACAAGAAAATTAATTGTACGCAGTCACGAATTTAATTAACGTTAACAAAATTATTGTATTCAGAGGACGAATTATATATATTCAAGTAATTACAGTTGGTATTATTTATTCAGTAGATAATTAATACAAGTCAAGTTTCAAAAACGAGTATTTAAACACGTACACGCATGTTATATAATTAAACGCGAAACGAAAATATAAAAGGTATGCATATATTATGTTGGGTCGCAGCTTATTAAATAAAAGAAGGAAGGAGAGTGTGGGCTATAGATCCCGACCCATTTCACAAAAAAAACAAACGGGGTTACTCCCATTCCATTTAGAGAAAACAGTTAAATAGAATTTAGGGTTTTGGGTTGGTGTTGAACGTCGGCAGAAAATCAAAAAAGGGGGGTGACGGTTTGCTTTTGCTTATTTGATTCGTGTGTATTTGTTGTGTACCCAGATCACAAAGGTAATCCATTTTTCTCCTTATCTTTCAATTAGTCACGATATTCCATGTGTTAATTAAAAGAAGAATAATGTTAATTAAAAGGTAATAATGTTTTTAGAAAGAATCAGTGTCGGATTTGGTATGTGTGGTTGTTTTGACACAGCCGAGACCACAGCAGGGCCTCGGTGGTGGTGTTTTGTAACCGGCCGCAACCCCATTACCATCAGGAGTGTTTGTTTTTGAATTAGTGGAAAACGGGGGGCAAACATGGGGGTGTTGGTTATGGCAGTGGGAACAGCGGGTTGTTTGTTTGTTTCAGTGGCAACCGAGACATATTAAATGTCTCGGTGGGTCTTAAGTTTAGCAATAGGGGCTGCGTTGTGGCTAAACAGCGGGGTAACCGGCCTTGCCGGTGGGAGTTAACCTAAAACAGTCGGAACAATCGTGGCAGCAGTGGCAA
This sequence comes from Glebionis coronaria, assembly GCA_025667525.1. Lineage (NCBI taxonomy): Eukaryota > Viridiplantae > Streptophyta > Magnoliopsida > Asterales > Asteraceae > Glebionis > Glebionis coronaria. The sequence continues at coordinate 549,309,472 of CM046874.1, forward strand.
CCGGCACTAGGCCGGTGGTTGCTGTTGGGTTGACGACAGCAAAGGGCCACAACCTTAAGGCTGTGGTGGGTTTTGGTTTAGCTTGACCTGAGACAAGGTGTCTCGGGATGTTTTTAACTTGGGCTTTGGGTATACGTTTGGAAAGATTAAAACAAGGGTTTATTCTAATTAATATTAAATCATTTTTACAAACTAAGTTCATAAAGTTAACAAATATACGTGTTTTAGTAATTTAATTGGTAAATTAAATTATAGACGATTTAACTGGTTTTATTAGCTAAAACGTATATTTTTATTTAATATGATTTAATCGTCCATGAAACTATTTTGGAAACTTCTTATTTTAAGAAACTTTCTATTTCATGAAACTTTCCATTTTTAGCAGGTTACTGATAACAGTATTATAATACTAGAATACAGTATAATACACTAATCAGAATACAGCATAATATATAGTATTCAGAAGTACAAGATATACACCAATAAATAAATATTTAAAGACAGTCAGAGTTATCAGACTTTATTCAGAACAATACAACAATACAGGAACTAATAAATCAAACTAAGAACAGTAAGAATCAGTAAAAGTACACAGTAATCAGATAACTTATTCACGTCCCTTATGTATGTAGTATCCGTGAAGTCGGAGTAGATCCTTCAACTTTCATTCTCGTTTCATTACTAGACACGAGGTACGGATTTCCCGTCCTTCAGTAAGGACTTCCTTCCCTATGCATGATTAGGATTTCCCGTCTGTAGCCAAATGTTTTACCCAGTATATCTTATAGACTCTATTGTAGTTATATTAATAACTATGTTAAATTTGCCTGAGCTTTGTATACATGCATGACCAGTTATTACTAGTTATGGAGGTACCGTAACCATGACACTTGAGGCACCGGTGTCAGGACTCCTTTGCAGGGGAGTGATTTCTCGCACCGTCCCTTTTATTTCAGCTTGGCCATTTTATCAGTATTATCAGCAGAGCGTATGGATGCATCCTAGGTTATCAGTTTATAGCTTATCAGGTGAATGTGGTGTGTGCTCTACATCCTTCACATTAGAGTTGATCCCTCCACCCACCTTATCAGTTAAAGGTCACCCCACTATAGCATGACGAGGTCACCCCTCTATGTATTCATACAGACGTTGTTACAGCACATGACCTATATAAGCTCTTGGCATTTAAAATACAGTAAATGCATGTTTTCAGATTTAACAGATAATAATTCAGCTTTACTATAAATCAGACTTTTCAGAACATACACCATTTGCTGCTGCTCCTTACTTATCAGTTTTATAGCTTCAGTATTTGTTATCTTTTTCATTCTAGTACATTCTTATCATGTTTTATATCCGTTCACTAGGCGTTATGCTCAGCCGTAGTTCCTTTCATGTTCTAACGACAGGTACACCGGGACGCTCTTAGGAGCTTGAGAGTATGTGCATTTGGATGGAATCTATCCAGACTTCTTACTTCATGCACTTCATACTTTATTTTGCTTGTTTGGACATTGTTTAGTCCTTCCTTCCAGTACTTAATTTTATATGTTTAAGCTTATGTTTGGACTACTGATGTTTGATTCCGGTATTTCCTTTATGGTGAATTAATGTTTCTAAGACATTTGCCTTGCATGCTTTGATGACACGTCATAAATACATGTAACGGTCCACTTATCCAAGTGGGGTGTTACAAGGGTTTTGGCAAGAAGAAAAAGTGAAGCTATGGTATTGATTCAAGGTTGACATGTTTATGAACATGTTATGTAATGTTGAACTATTTCCCCTCCTTTGAACTTTTTTATGTTTCTTGTATTTAGGATTTGATGTGTTTTAACAAATACTTTGTGTTTGGATTACTAGATATTTTAATCCTAATTTGTTTATGTGATCGATGCTTCAATTCACATAACTTTGTGCACTTATGTGTTTGTTAGCTTCCTAGATTTTAGTTAATAGTTCACTTTGGCTTGATAATTTTGATAAACCGAACCCGCGGTCATTATTTAATATTATTTTACGAATAATTTTGAAATTTTTGATGAGTTTGAATGATATGACGGTTGGTGGTTTGATTTGAAACCGACGTTGGAAGTCTTATTTTTACCTTTTCACTAATAGCGAGGATTATTAGTGATCACGATATCGACGGATGCCTGAGATTTTATGTTTTATTAATTGTTGTTTCGATGTTTATATTTTTGACGTTTTTATATTAATTGTGTATTAAGTGGTACCGGGATCATATAATTATCATATTTTGAGTGCGTTTTAACTTTTGAAAAGTATTTTTACGAAACCCGAGCCTCGTAAATATTTTCAAAATTGACAATTTACATTTTCTACCTTTTAAACTATTTAGTTGCATTTTGGACAAAAACTATCACAAATTGGCAAAACTAGCCCTTGTACCACCATATATAATATAACACCCCCACAAATGCTATGCGCAGCGGAACTACAACATTTGGGTGCTACGTAGTTATCATCACACATAAGCTATATTAAACGACTCAAAGACACGTAAAAGTTTAATAATAAATTTAACATTATTAAAAACATACAAGTCTACAGTTTTCCAAACCCCAAGATAATACAAAACAGAGTTTGCGTTAGGTCCCCACTGAATCTCAACCCAAAAGTACATTTTTGCTCACATGACAGAATAATAAAAGAGTTTTAAATTAAATAAGGGTGGAAAAACAAGTAGACCGCCAAGCCACAACAACTTCCATCCTCGCATGCTCCGCTGCTATCAATCTTGGTTACCTGAAACACATGCTTAAAACCGTCAACACAAAGGTTGAGCGAATCTATAGGTTTATCAAATCATAAGTTGAACATAAGTACTAAAAACCAATCATGATCATTCAATAGCATTGTCGCGCAAACAATCTATTATTCAATGATATGACAATTGTGTTTAAGCTCATGACACTAATCCGTTAACTCAATCGCCCGCGTAATAATTACCGGCGTGATTCAGATGAAACCAGTTCCCCTACTAAAGGCATTAGTTGCAATTATACCTTATCTCTTATCACAAATTATCCGTCCGCAGGGGGTATCAACGTACTAGCCCTCGTCTCGGATAGGGTAGTCAACCCGATAGTACTATCACTTTGTATAAGCGGCTATTTCCCCCTTCGCAAGGGCAAGACAATAGTTAATAGTTCATGAAATTAGGGCCTTTTTCAACTAGGTACTCAACACAATTTCAAGGCAACATTCGGGTCCAACAATCATTCATGACTTATGTTCATTTTCATTTAAATAGCATGTATCCCCCTCGCGGGTAAAAACATTTGAAATAAGTAAAGAGCGAGGATATAGACTCACCTTGCGTAGTAGTAGTGGTTCTAGCGAAGACGTAACGAGAAATGTCACCGACGACATGGATGCCCGGGAAAATCAAACACTTGACCTAAAAATCAAGGTACGTAAACCAAATCAATACTCCGCGTACATTATTGTACTAAATACACGCAAATGCAAACACACTCAATGCTTATGAAAACTCACGCCAAAGTCAATCAAGTAGTTGTTACTAGACTTATACCATTTATCAATGTTATTAAAGTTACTATCCATTTTACGGTTTCGCCGATACTTACCAAAAGTATGGGCTGTTTTACTAGACTTAACCCTTGTTATAAAAATTAAGAAAATTCTCAAAAATACCTTAAGACCTGTAGAAAACCCATTTTTAATCCCATTAAAAGTTTTCGCTGTTACGACCCGTTACTCAACACATTACTAAACCTACATTTTTCGGACTGAAATTGCACTTTGACCAAGTCGGACTCATTTGACCAATTTAAAATATACCATTGACCTCTACGACACCTAAGTCTAATAATAGACTCAAATACACAGGTTTGAGACCAAAAATTAACCTTTGACCATTTACCAAACTAAACCTATGGTCCCCGGGATTTGACCCAAAACCAAACACAAATTCGGATTGTGTTGGTTCTCATCTCCCGGTACACGTATTTTCAAAGTAACATAACTTTTGACTCGTTTGGAGTCGTAAGCTCTACCTTATACCAAAACGAAGCTAAGACAAAGCTCTAAAACTACATCCTAACCACAAGACCTGTTTACAAAATAATTTTTATGAAAACACTTCGAACATTCTGCCTAAAATCAACTATCCCAAAATCAATCCTACACTCGTTTCCAACCCATTTTATAGGCACTAGACCTCAACCTAAACACTCCTAACCATACCCAATCATAATAATCAGTCCTAAACTACCTAATTATCAAACCCATCTCAAAACCTAAACACAAATTCAAGCATGCAATATGTTTAAACCATTCAAACACACCCAAAACATCAATCTAGGCACAAACCCATGACACATTTCATCAAACACCTTGAACACACCCAACACCCCCCACATTTCGTGGCTTTTAGGGGCTGTGGAAGACCAATAACATAAAACCTATCTTATTTTATGGATTAATTAGCATTATAAACACATGAATTAAACAATAAACGGGTTTAATTAGATTAAAACATGTTTTTGAAAAATCATAAATTTTTGAAAGATTTCATGGATGCATGTGTGTTTTTGTTAGTGGGATTTACTTACAAGGTGAATTGGAAGGTTGGTCTTTGATTAGATTCTTCAAAAACCCATGAAAAACAATGGTGGTGGTGGTTGTGTGGTGGTGGCCGTCGGCCATGGGAGAGAAAAGGGGAAACCCTAATTTTTTTGAGAGTGAAATGAAAGTGTGTGTTCACTTGCCCCCTTTTTGTAAAATTTGAGGGGCCTTTGGTGCAATTTGGCTAATCTTTTGGCCTCACTTGTAAACGACGCCAATAATATGCGGGAAATGACTTACTAGTTGATTTTGAAAAATTGTGGGTGTCGGGATTTGCAAAAATTACTTTCCATAAACGCACACAAAATGAATATTCATATGGTTCCGACTCGACTTAACACGTAATAAAAATAAAATCTCGAAAAACTCAAATATCGATCAATCGATAATAAAATGTAAGTTTGGGCATCCGTCGGGTATCGTAGTCGTTATCGGTTCTTCTTAAATCGTCAATCGTTAAGATTACGACTTTAAACATTGGTTTCAACTTAAACCGTCAAACATATAGCAAACGAAATTTCTTAAAAATTTCAAAAATAAGCGTAAAATAGGATTAAATAAATAACGTTGGGCTCAGGATATCACATCCTCAAGTGAGTCACAACTTAAGAGAGATGCTCATACTGAACAGCTCTTGAGACAATAACTTAGCATCTTACAGCACATTCACGGGTCTTACATCCTCCCCTCCTTAAAGGAGCGACGTCCCGGTGCTCTCCGGTTCTTATACTCGCATTTCGTACTACTAGAAAGATGAGTGTACTTCTTCCTAAAGGAGTCTTCACGTTCCGTTGTGGACTTCGGTTCATGTCTCGGGTTCCATCACACCTTCACAATTAGTATTATACCATGCTTCAATCTCTTAACACCCCGATCCATGGTCTCCACTTCAATTTCCCAATTTCTTCCTATGCTCCTCGCGGTTAACAAGTGATTCTTAATTTACACCATCTCTTCCGTAGCCTCTCGAATCATTTCGAGCCCATTCAACTGACTTTTTCCTGCTTCATTCTATCCAACTGGTGATCTACCCTTTTCATCCCATAATTCTTCAAATTCGACACATGAAGAGTATTGTCATTTCCACGGAGTTCATCCAGCAGTTCCAACTAGTAGGCAACTGGTCCAACATACCTTTGGACCCACCTTTCTTATTCTCCAAAACGAATCACGCCCTTCCACGATCTCAACTTCCACCAAAATCAAACACATGCGCTCGGAACACGTCTTCCAACTTTCGAATCGTCCTTTCACTTGTCCATCATCTCATAAAGACAATTACTTCACAAAATAAAATCGCACGGGTCACACATAACCCCATCGAAAACGCTCAGAATATTAGATACAAAGTAATTAATACTAGTCATACAAAGTCACCTTAATCCCAATATTATGTACATACAAACCTATTTCGTCAAAGACGAATTCATCGATACGGTAATCATTCGACGTATACATAACTCTCTCGAAGACATCACAATCCAATCAAACACCAAAGCCATTATGAAACACATACAATCACATTACGACATGTTTGTAAGATAGCCAAACCATGCCAAATCAATTAGTTCAATCAAGTTAACTCATGCTTGCTAATCAGCCAAGCCATGATAAAATAAAGATATTTAAGATGATTCCCGGATGAGTCCAGTCAAAAGGAAAATTGCAAGTTAAAGAAGGTTTACGAGCTTGCCAGCTATGGATGCATATCCAAAAAGAAATAAAATACATACATATGTCATCGCAGGGCACTCACCCATCGATTCATACACAAAAGATATTACAAGAACACCATCTCACTTTCGTCCTAACCGCGGTCAAAACCTCAACAAGCATCACCGTTCATAGTTAAATATAAAAAGAAATATATTACATGGCACGTGTTCTCCATGATCAGACTTCATTGGACAATGTCGTCTCAAGTTCTCACAACTTACGATCACTCGACCAGATCGCTTACCACATAAATACATGAAAGGCAAGGGTTCACCATAAAAACATTGACTATGTTTATCCATCGTGTAACCATCGATAATCAAGGATGGTTGAGTCAAGCAAAGAGGATTTCTCACTTGAATAAACGAAGACGGCAATGGAATTGTCTTCCAGCTACCGATGCACAGTTGGTAAACTTCAACAGTTTATCGCGTGTCATAAAACATATCAAAAGAACGAGAAAATAAAATAAATAAGGTACGATACGTTTGATGTAGGAGAAGTCTTCGTCATTCCCCTAAGAGTCACTTGAACTCTGATTTCCTCTACTTTGGCAGTCTTCTATTCTTGTTTAAAATTTCTTCTCAATGTCGGTACGAGTCCCTTTGGTATTTCATCAACACCCTCGTGATTCTGATGAAATTTGCATGTCATACACAACACATGAAAACATTTTCCAAAATTACTCGGCCACAGTGACTTACTAAGTCAACGCCAAACAAAAAGAAAAGATTTCAAAGAACACAAGAAAATTCAAAAATTTTCTTTAAGAATCAAAGAAATTACGACTACTTGCAAAAATGATCCACCATTTTAAAAAGAAACGTTCTCATCCAAACGTTTATCAAAACACTACAAGTTTCAAGATGACCAATTTGTTTGACACGATAGTGCCCTTCCTAAACTATGCATAATTAGCTAGATCATGCATACTTAAGGATCAAGCAACGACAACCAACAAAACAGGACTCTTCCCGAATTATGCCTAGTTAGCTAAGCTGTGCATAATTGAGGATCGAGTGACGACACAACATTATTATTACATACCAATATGAATACGAAAGTTTTCGACCTAATCTTCAAAATAATTAAACCATTTGAAATGAAATTTGAAATGGAAAAATATTGTTACTATCGTTTTAAGAAACACATCAACCATTTTTTTTTGTCCACTTTGAAAACATACCTTTGCTTTGCCTTTTTATGAGAAATAAATAAATAGTTAAATAAAGAAATCGACACCCTTTGCATTTGGTTCACCAAAACATTTCACACACATACATATTTTCAAAATAGATTACTCACAAAATAACGGTAAGGTGGTTCATGATTAAAGATCATTGCAAGCACAACAAGTAATAAAATCAAAAATCAATGAGATCGAACGAGGTAAACGAGTAATATAATTTCCAACTATAATTAACTATATTAGAAATGAAAATACTTCAAACATATGACAAAAGTCTTGGGATAACAACTGCGATCTACGAATACATGGAGTAAAAATTGAATATCAACACAAGCGTCAAAAATAAAACAACGCTCATAATTCCCATCGTCTCGAGTTGCACACACATTCCACCAAGGGTATACGGGGAGAGAAGAATAATCACTTGGTTAAATAGAAACAATTTCACCAGGAACATCGAGTTATTTCACCTCTACAATTTGGTAAAGCGGCTTCGCCTCCTCACTTTTGTTCAATATAAATAAATAGCCAAATTAATGAAGATTTATAGCATCATTCCAGTAAATACAGAATTTTAGGTTCCATTAATCGAAAGAAGAAAAGTTACGGCGTCCATGAGCAGGACAAAAATACACCGGGTGACATACCCTCATCATCAAGTACTAGCGAAGTACCAACCCAAAAATAAATATAATAATAATGGTTTCATATTATGGAAAATATTAAAATGAACAGTCACATGACGACTCAAGTTTAGATACAGACTCATAAAATCAAAAAAGGGATGTCGGACGATCGAACCATTGTGACTCAAAACATTATATATACATCTTAAGAAAATAATACAAATAGGCGTGTGTTGTATAATCCAGTTGCGTATAGTAATTAGTGTTACCTTGTACATTGTAAAACCGAACATTTACACATTTTTAATTTGTGTTACACCATCAAAGAATTTATACCTTTCATTTTCCAATCTTTACAAAGTTTTTATTTCTGGAAAAATTTCAATTGCAAGAAAATTTCTAACATTAGTTGATTCGGTGACTCGGTTATTATAATCGGTAAAATCATTAGGTTTGAAAATTTCCATACCTGTGTCAAAATCTCGTTAACGTTCATATCTTAGGTACCAAAAACGTACATAGTAAGAATTTTCAAAATTTTACGTTATTACGACATATCTTATTAAGTATATACAAATATCCAAAATAACTCAATCTAGTCCAATTAACTCTTAAAAATCAACCTTTGACTTTTTATTATACATAAGTCTTCCTTAAAACTGGTTTGTTAAATCACATTCGCGCACTTCGACTCAAATGATAAAGAGGTTTCACGTAGTTTTATCTCAGATAATTTACTGATTTTAGTCGACACTTGAATCTCGATGATAATAATAAAATAATAAATAATTAAGATGCTTATTTCAATAATTCAAAGATATATAAAATTCAACTTTTAATCATTAGCCCATTATCAATTGATTTTAAAAGTAACACATCTCGCAGCGGAATAAAACAAAAGATTTTTCAAACGATTTTAAACAAGCATCATCGAATTATGCATAGTGATTCTTTATAACGACAATTAAATAAACAAATGATTTCCACTGACGTTCCATCAATGTTTAAAAATTTATTTCAAGCGTTAGAATTTCTCACTTATAGTGTATATTCCGATTTTATCCCAGTTTATTTACTACAACAAGTGACGAGTTCTAGTTTATACCAATGCATATAACATGACCTTATGTTTAAAATAAAACCAGTTTTACAAAGTTTTTAGCTCCAAAATACGTGACCAATTATTCTACTCATGTTTTATATTACAAGATACGCCAAAAGTTTGCTAAATTGACTCAAAAATTAATTCATACTAAATCCAAAGTTACATATACTCAATAGTCATATCGTAAATTTTATTATAAACTCCTTTTTAAAATTATATTAAACAAATTCTTAACAAATCCATCACAAGCTTCTAGTATTAAATTATTAATATATGAAAACAAGGGTTTTACGAGTAGTATAAATCACTTATTATGATATACCAACCAAGGTTGAAGGAAAAACAATTTCACTTTATCACTTTACTCTCTATAAGAGTTTTACTTTTTACAAGACACATCATAAGTCATTTTTGTCCAAAAGTTTCATTCACCATTTATTTAATATGTAAAACACTTTATCTTTAAGTCATTCGATCAACAAAGTTTAATGCTTTATTTAACTCACACAAATGTCGGACCTCGTCATGTATAATATCGAATTCAAAATAATGAAACAACAAAACAAAGTGAAATAAACGGAACGAGAATACGTATGTCAACTAAATGTTGTTATCGGTCTCGAATGAGTCTCGAAATCGTACTCCACAAAATTAACACAAAAACTAACCAAATTCCAAGTTATCGCGATTGATTACAACGCTAGTCTATTTTAAAACATATCTTTAAAATTCAAGTAGAATATTAAACACCGATTAAATGGCAACACGCCTCAACCACGTTTTATAAAATACACATGTGATTCGTCGCTACGATGTACGCATCGTTGATTATACTTCGTCTATATTATAGTTACGCCAACTAACATATCAAACCCATAAGGAATAAAGGAAATAAAGTAATACGTAAGTAAATTACGTTTCAAAAGAAAATGTCCAAAATGACACATCATGGTGCGATAACGACAATCGAGATCAATCTAGTCAATATACAATATGTTACGAAGCGTTATTTACGTATCTAGAGTATCAAACGAGGTTCATATTCGGTTATCCGAACAATAAATTAATTATCAAGATTGATAATTAGCGGTAAGGCCGAATTCTCAACAAAACCGCATTTTAATGTACGATGATTACCCAAGGACCATTGCTTCGCGTGCAATGCCTTTAAATACCATAGTATATACATACTTATACATACAACCATTCCTACATACACGTAGGATTACAACGCGGTGTTGCCATGTAATGTAATGTAGCCCGTTATGCCAATTACATGCAACATATACGATAATCTTTACAGGAATTTGCAAATTACGATGATAAGTACTCAACGTACAAAACAATAAATCTCAATATATATATATCAAAGTATTTACTTACTAAATACTAGGGAATTCATATCAATTTTGAGGGATACATCTAAAATATAAAGCAATGCTAAAGAAATCTTACCGGAGCCATGCAGGATAGTTGTGTGCTTGGACAATTTCTTACGACACCAAAAGTTATAGTTTAGGATTTTTCAAAATGACCTAGTTCTCTATAACTCATGGCTCTGATTACCAATCTATAACACCCCCACAAATGCTATGCGCAGCGGAACTACAACATTTGGGTGATACGTAGTTATCATCACACATAAGCTATATTAAACGACTCAAAGATACGTAAAAGTTTAATAATAAATTTAACATTATTAAAAACATACAAGTCTACAGTTTTCCAAACCCCAAGATAATACAAAACAGAGTTTACGTTAGGTCCCCACTGAATCTCAACCCAAAAGTACATTTTTGCTCACATGACAGAATAATAAAAGAGTTTTAAATTAAATAAGGGTGGAAAAACAAGTAGACCGCCAAGCCACAACAAATTCCATCCTCGCATGCTCCGCTGCTATCAATCTTGGTTACCTGAAACACATGCTTAAAACCGTCAACACAAAGGTTGAGCGAATCTATAGGTTTATCAAATCATAAGTTGAACATAAGTACTAAAAACCAATCATGATCATTCAATAGCATTGTCGCGCAAACAATCTATTATTCAAGGATATGACAATTGTGTTTAAGCTCATGACACTAATCCGTTAACTCAATCACCCGCGTAATAATTACCGGCGTGATTCAGATGAAACCAGTGCCCCTACTAAAGGCATTAGTTTCAATTATACCTTATCTCTTATCACAAATTATCCGTCCGCAGGGGGTATCAACGTACTAGCCCTCGTCTTGGATAGGGTAGTCAACCCCATAGTACTATCACTTTGTATAAGCGGCTATTTCCCCCTTCGCAAGGGCAAGACAATAGTTAATAGTTCATGAAATTAGGGCCTTTTGCAACTAGGTACTCAACACAATTTCAAGGCAACATTCGGGTCCAACAATCATTCATGACTTATGTTCATTTTCATTTAAATAGCATGTATCCCCCTCGCGGGTAAAAACATTTGAAATAAGTAAAGAGCGAGGCTATAGACTCACCTTGCGTAGTAGTAGTGGTTCTAGCGAAGACGTAACGAGAAATGTCACCGATGACGTGGATGCCCGGGAAAATCAAACACTTGACCTAAAAATCAAGGTACGTAAACCAAATCAATACTCCGCGTACATTATTGTAATAAACACATGCAAATGAAAACACACTCAATGCTTATGAAAACTCACGCCAAAGTCAATCAAGTAGTTGTTACTAGACTTATACCATTTATCAATGTTATTAAAGTTACTATCCATTTTACGGTTTCGCCGATACTTACCAAAAGTATGGGCTGTTCTACTAGACTTAACCCTTGTTATAAAAATTAAGAAAATTATCAAAAATACCTTAAGACCTGTAGAAAACCCATTTTTAATCCCATTAAAAGTTTTCGCCTTTACGACCCGTTACTCAACACATTACTAAACCTACATTTTTCGGACTGAAATTGCACTTTGACCAAGTCGGACTCATTTGACCCATTTAAAATATACCATTGACCTCTACGACACCTAAGTCTAATAATAGACTCAAATACACAGGTTTGAGACCAAAAATCAACCTTTGACCATTTACCAAACTAAACCTATGGTCCCCGGTATTTGACCCAAAACCAAACACAAATTCGGATTGTGTTGGTTCTCATCTCCCGATACACGTATTTTCAAAGTAACATAACTTTTGACTCGTTTGGAGTCGTAAGCTCTACCTTATACCGAAACGAAGCTAAGACAAAGCTCTAAAACTACATCCTAACCACAAGCCTGTTTACAAAATAATTTTTATGAAAACACTTCGAACATTCTGCCTAAAATCAACTATCCCAAAATCAATCCTACACTCGTTTCCAACCCATTTTATCGGCACTAGACCTCAACCTAAACACTCCTAACCATACCCAATCATAATAATCAGTCCTAAACTACCTAATTATCAAACCCATCTCAAAACCTAAACACAAATTCAAGCATGTAATATGTTTAAACCATTCAAACACACCCAAAACATCAATCTAGGCACAAACCCATGACACATTTCATCAAACACCTTGAACACACCCAACACCCCCCACATTTCGTGGCTTTTAGGGGCTGTGGAAGACCAATAACATAAAACCCATCTTATTTTATGGATTAATTAGCATTATAAACACATGAATTAAACAATAAACGGGTTTAATTAGATTAAAACATGTTTTTGAAAAATCATAAATTTTTGAAAGATTTCATGGATGCATGTGTGTTTTTGTTAGTGGGATTTACTTACAAGGTGAATTGGAAGGTTGGTCTTTGATTAGATTCTTCAAAAACCCATGAAAAACAATGGTGGTGGTGGTTGTGTGGTGGTGGCCGTCGGCCATGGGAGAGAAAAGGGGAAACCCTAATTTTTTTGAGAGTGAAATGAAAGTGTGTGTTCACTTGCCCCCTTTTTGTAAAATTTGAGGGGCCTTTGGTGCAATTTGGCTAATCTTTTGGCCTCACTTGTAAACGACGCCAATAATATGTGGGAAATGACTTACTAGTTGATTTTAAAAAATTGTGGGTGTCGGGATTTGCAAAAATTACTTTCCAAAGGTTATAACGCACACAAAATGAATATTCATATGGTTCCGACTCGACTTAACACGTAATAAAATAAAATCTCGAAAAACTCAAATATCGATCAATCGATAATAAAATGTAAGTTTGGGCATCCGTCGGTATCGTAGTCGTTATCGGTTCTTCTTAAATCGTCAATCGTTAAGATTACGACTTTAAACATTGGTTTCAACTTAAACCGTCAAACATATAGCAAACGAAATTTCTTAAAAATTTCAAAAATAAGCGTAAAATAGGATTAAATAAATAACGTTGGGCTCAGGATATCACATCCTCAAGTGAGTCACAACTTAAGAGAGATGCTCATACTGAACAGCTCTTGAGACAATAACTTAGCATCTTACAGCACATTCACGGGTCTTACATATAAGCTTAATTCTCACCAACTTTTCACACACATAAACTAGCTACATCAAAAACATCACCCCCTCCCTCTCCTCTTTTTCTACCATCACCCCTACACCACCAAAACACCAAGATTTCTTCAATTTTACTTTGATCCACGCTAAAATAAAAGAAGACCCATCCCTAAAATTCAATTATGATTTTATTGGTATAGTTTTTATACACATGCAACAAGTTTTTGATTTTAGTTATGATCAAGGGTTGGCGTGAGTATGCATGTGTTTATATGGTTATGATCTAGCTTAGATCATGTTGTTTTTGTGAAGAATCTTATTTTTAATTTTTGGGTTTTTGATTTTGATATTGATACAAGTGTTAGAAATAGGTTATGATGTTATTAGGGGTATAGGTTGATGATAAAAGTGGTTTTTGATCAAAAAGATGATTTTGTGTACAATTTTAGAAGTTTTTTAGATTAGTAGGAATAAGGTAATTTTTGGGTATCTTACTGTTTGAAAATGGTTAAACTAATAGCATATGGTTGTAGAGAATTTTGTTAGCTTCGATTTGATATAAAGTAGAGCTTCTAGTTTCAAACGAGCGAGAAGTTATGATGATTTGATTATTCGTGTACCGGGAGACGAGTATCGACACAATCCGAAGTTGTTGTCGATATTTGGATCGAATCTCGGGAACTATAGAATGAGTTGTAAAAATGGTCAAGATATGATGTTAGGTCCTAAACCTAGAGTTTTTGAGTCTATTGTCAAACTCAAGTGTCGGTTTTGTAAACGGGATTGCTTAGAATGGTCAAAATGGTTGTATGAGTCGGTGACGTAGAATTGTCCGGTTTTTTAGTTCAAAGATGTGTCGGGCAGGGAACTTTAAAAGTAATAGCTTTTGATGAGATTTTAAGAGGGCTTTCTATAGATAGTAAGTGAGGTCTCTGAGTAGTACCATGAATATTTGACGTATTTAAGTGGGTAAATGAGCTCGTATATTTGGTATGTACCGACAGATTTTTATCGAAAGAATAGACTAATAGAGTAAACATATAAAAGGAAGTAATAGTATCACTTGTATTGTTTTCTTTCGAGTTTGTCGTAATATTATGATTTTGAGTTTGATGTTATTATGTATGGGTTATATTCGAGTCTATTATTAATGAACGCGCCTTATTTGATAGGTTGCGGTTTTTGTACTTATCGGGCATCAACAATCGTCGAAGGTCGTCTTGCTACTACTATTACTGAAGGTGAGTCTATAGCCTCGCCTTGAACTTGTTTTGAATGATTTTAAAACCCGCGAGGGGGATACATGCTATTTGAAAATAAAATGAACACAAGTCATGATTTATTGTTTGGACCTGAATGTTTCCTATTGTTGCCTTGAATTGTATAAGTACCTAAGTTGCAAAAGTCCCTAAATTAATGAGCCGTTAACTATGTTCTGACTTGATGTTGTGAGTTGGGAATAGCCGCTTATTCAAATAATATTACTATTGGGCTGACGACCCTATCTGAGACCAGTCTTTACGCTGAGTAACCTCTAGGAAGGATAATTTACGAGAATAAGAATGTGGTATACTTGCAACTGATACCCTAGTATAGGGTAATGGAATTCATATAGTCATGTCGGCTTTAGGCGTGGGTGACTAAGTTTAGGGGTCGGTGTCATGAGCTTAATATAATTCTATAGCTATTGCTATAAGCCATAATGCCTGAATAACAGATTTTATGATCAACAATTCTATTGAATGACTATGATTGATTTTTCTTTTGTGTTCAAATGATGATTTGGAAAACCTATAGACTCGCTTAACCGTTGTGTTGATGATTTTAAGCCTATATTTCTGGTGATTGAGGTTGATTGCTGGCGGAGCTTGCTGGAGAAGGATTGCGGGTTACTTTTGTGGTGATTGGTCTAAAGCTGATTTCTTTCGCTTTTGTCATAAAATTTATAATGCAGGGTCATGTATTTTGGTAAAATTGTTTGTTGACTGGTTGAGATATTTGGGGGACCTAAATGTTACTCTGATATTTCTAAAATTGTTTTACTTGGGATCGAAGGTTTTAGACAATGGTTAAATTATATCCTTTTATATTTCAAATGTATCATTTTGAGATCGTTTAAAGTGTATTGTGTAATGAAGTTTGAGTTTAGCACTCAAATGTGTATTTCCGCTGCGCAATGTAATTTGGGGGTGTTAAAGATTGGTAACCAGAGCTTTTAGTTATAGCGAATTAGGTCGATTTTGAAAAATGTCCTAAACTATAAATTTGGTATCGAAAATATTTTACAAAAGCACGCAAATTCTCCGCAAGGCTCCAGTAAGATTATTTGTTTTGTATTGTTTTATAGATAGATGTATCCCTTAAAACTGAAATGATTTTTAGAGTATTTATTAGGTAAATACTATGATGATGTGTTGATGTTGTTGAAAGTACGTTGAGTACTTGTTATCGTAATTTTCATTATGTAATGCATATGTATATAATTTTAAATAATGACCTTATATACTGCCGAGGGTCTAGGACAGTAGACTAGATGTTGAACGATTTTACAACTGATTTTTTTGCGACTTGTATCGGGTATGAGGAAGTTTGATTAGTTGATGTATGACAGATATGTGGTTGAAAACTGGTGTGATTAGAAAGTTGATGTGAAAGAAAAGTTGTTTTAATGGTTGTAATTGGTATGTGGAGATTTAAGTTTGTTAGGACTTGGAAGATAGATGAGATTGCTAGTCTTAGTTCGATTGTGATGAATTTGAGTGCTTGAATTAAAAGGTTTTAAAGAGAAGTAGGAATGTTATGAAAGGATGGGTGAGTGGGAGCCTCATGTGAGATCAATTCTGAGTAGAGCTTGGAAGTTTAGGAAAGTTTAGGAATAGACTAGTGTGATGAAGCTGACAACAATGATAAGGAGGATGAGGAGCTGGTGTCTAAGGAACTAATCGTGTAATGGATTTCTTTGTATCTTATTTTCTTTTTATGATCGAACTTATTTAAACCTTGTGTCGTAGCATGGTGATGGAACTTATTATCTTTTAAGTTTGTTCGGTAGATGATTGTAGTGACAGACACTGCCACTATCTTGTTGAATCCTCAACACAATCTAAATTACCCTCATGATCTATGTTGTGCCTTATTAACTCTTTTGAGTTTTGGTTGATGAACCATTGTAGTTTGTGTTGTTCGTGCATGTAGTATCCATGAGATGTCTTGATAAAGAAATCCTTCTTTTATCTTGATATGTATACTTATCATGTTTATTTCTTCTATGATGATGGAAGAAGGAGTAGGGGAATCATATTTCTATCATTAGTGGTGATTCACATGACTAAGTTTCTTGAAATATGTCGATAAAGCTAACAACTACTACTGTGAACTCTATAATCGAACGAGATATTGCTAGAGCACTTGAAGCTGATCGTGCTGCAAGGAATCAAGATGTTGGAGTTAGTTGTGCTGGAGATAATGGTGCTAAAGTTGATGCTTCCAAGAATAATGATGATGTTGCTGACAATAATGATGATGCTGCTGATCCAGATGGTAGTGTTGTTGCTGTTTTGCAAGTTCAAGAGAATGTACTTATGTTAGTTTTTAGAAGTGCGGTTCAACTCAGCTTTGTGGTACTGGTGGTGCATTAGAATTGCATAGGTGGATTGATAAGAAAGAGAGTACTTTTGAGATTATTAGGTGTTCAGAAACTAATAACGTGAAATTTGCTGCTGCTACATTTCAGGATGGTACATTAAGATGGTGGAATAACCAAGTGACTATTGTAGGATTAGTTGTGGCTAAGGTAGGACATGGACCATGACTAAAGGACTACTGACTGTTAAGTTTTGTCCCAAGAAAGAATTAGGACAGTTGGAATACGAATTAAGACACTTAGAGTTAAGAAACGATGATATTGCTGCTTATAAAGGAAATCTCCTGAGTTGTGATTGTTATGTCCTGATACTTTTGTGAATAACCGTAAGGCAATGAAGCGGTACATTAAAGGATTGTCTAGTAACATCAATGGTGAGACTATTTCTTCAAAACCTAAATCTTTTGATGAAGCTGTTCAGATGGCGCATGATTTAATGGATGTGAAAGTGCAAGATAGGAAAGATAGCATTGTTGAAAATAATAAGAGAAAGTGGGAAATCTGTTCAGTCCAACCAGAATCAAGGTTAGAATCGTGGGGATTACAGTAATAACAATAACCAGAGACAGAACCAAAATAAGCATTTAAACCATGGAAGGAATGACGAGATTCGTGCTGCCACTTTGTCTGGAGGTAACAAGATAAATCTTAAGGGGGTTTTGTTGTACTTTATACTAGGTAGGTAATTTTCCACATTTGCAACTAGAGTTGGGACAATCTAGTCATAAAGCTGCTAAGTGTAGGACAAGAGGATTAGTTACTGGAATTAGTACCTCTAGAATTATGATATGATTTAGACGTGGTGAGAAAGGACACAAGCAAGGGAATTGTCCAAGGAAAGGAAATTGACAAGATAGGAATGCTGCCGCTCCAGCTTACGTTTGAATGATGCTGATAAACTTAAGGTCTGAATGTTGTAAATGGTATATTATTATTTGATGTCCTTTATGTTAGTATGTTGTTTGATTTCAGATCAGATAGAAAATGTAGAAATGTAAAGATTCAGTTGTTTTATCAATGAAGAATTAGTAAGATTGACAATTAACTATGATGTGGAGTTAACCGATGGAAAGGTTTCTAGTGTTAGTTCTATACTAAGAGTGTGTTCCTTGAATTCAGGAAAATAGATGTTTAGTATCGACTTGATGCTCAAAGATTTGGAATCTTTGGATGTATATTATTGGTATGAATTGGTTAGTTGTGCGTAGTGCTGATGCTTGATATTGAACCAATCTTCACCATAAATTGATAGCTATTGGTTTAGATTTTGCTGAGAAGCTGAGTGTTGACTATGAAAGGTGATGAGTGAACTATCCATTTGGGAAGTGTGTCTTGTTTAAAAATGAGGAAGTATGTGGAAGAGGGATATGATGTATTCCTAGCTCAGGTAACTAGTGATAGTGTAGTTGGGACATGTGTTAATGATTCGAGAGTATTCTGAAATTTTACTGAAGTATTTCCGAGTTGCTGCCATCTTGTGAAGAGGAATTCGTTTTGATTGAGTATTGTAAGCGATAGGTGTAGTGCTTCTGTGTTTCGTTGTGTAACGCTTCTGCGTTTCGTTGAATAGTATTCGTATACCTTATCATTTGGCATCGTCAGAGCAGAATGAGTTATCCGGTCAACTGTGAGGATAGATGGATGTAACACCCCACTTGGATAAGTGGACCGTTACGTGTATTTATGGCGTGTCATCAAAGCATAAGGTAAATGTACTAAAACATTAAATGACCTTAACGGAAATACCGGAATCAAACATCGGTAATCCAACCTAAGCTCAAAACATGAAAGATAAAATACTGAAAGAAAGGCCTAAACAATGTCCAATTAAGCAGAATAATGTAAGTGCATAAAATAAGAAGTCTGGATAGCTTCCATCCCAAATGCACGTGCTCTCAGAATCTTAAGAGCGTCCTAGGGTACCTGCCGTTAGAACATGAAAGGGAACTACGGCTGAGCATAACGCTCAGTGAACGGATATAAAGCATGATAAGGAACTACTGAAATGAAAAAGATGGTAAAATACTGGAGCTGTAAGACTGATAAGTAAAGTTGCAGCGGAAATCTGTGTATAATCTGTAAAGTCTGATTTGTAAATAATAAAGTTGAACTGTTATCTGATAAATCTGAAAACATGCATTTACTGTATTTTAATTTGCCAGAGCTTATATAGGTCACATGCTGTAACAACCGTGCATGAATAACTGGAGGGGTGACCTCATCATGCTGTAGAGGGGTGACCTCTAAATAACTGTGCTGGGTGGAGGGATCAGCTCCAATGTGAAGGATGTAGAGCACACACCACATTCACCCTGATAACATGAAACACTTATAAGCCTAGGATGCATCCATACGCCCCACTAAAAATACTGATAAAATGGCCAAGCTGAGCTGAGTGGGACGATGCAGGATATCACTCTCCTGCATGTGAGTCACGACACCGGTGCCTCTAGTGCCGTGGTTACGGTACCTCCGTAACTAGTACATAAACTGGTCGTGCTTGTATATAAAGCTCAGGCAATTTATTTAGTTATTAACATGATTACTGATAAACTTAAACATATACTGGGAAAACATTTGGCTGAAGACGGGGAATCCTAATCATGCATAGAAAGGAAATCCTTACTGAAAGGACGGAAAATCCGTACCTCGTGTCCAGTAATGAATAAGAACGAAAGCTGCAGGATCGACTCTGACTTCACGGATACTACATAGATAAAGGACGTGGATGAGTTGTCCGATTAATGTATACTTCTATTGGTAATTATTGCTCTTAACTCGTTTTACATGTTCTGTTCTTGTTTTACTGTTTCGTGTATACTCTTGTAACTCCGACTGTTTCATGTATTTCTGATTAATGTACTTCATGTATTTCATGTGTTATTATACTTGTTGTATCTTAATGAGTAACTTTCTAAAAATAGTAGGTTTCCATAAATATTAAGTTTCCAAAAATACTAAGTTAAAATATATTAGATACTATAACCCAAATTAATATCTATTGATCTCATTCTTGTCATGTACAAAACTAACACAATAATTAAATATTATTGTCCTTGCCGTTGTTCAAAACCCTGCTAAAACCATGTAAACCATTTTCGCTAGATACAAGGGTTGTATTCTATCAACCATGTATTTATGTATATTGTTACACAAAATATTATGTACATGAACTTTGCAAATAACTTTATTACGTTAAAGAAGCTGGTGTAGAAAGAAAACATGTTAAAACATTTTTATAGGCTATAAACCACTTTTATTTCCAACAGTTTTGTGTATAAACAATTCTTTGATTACGTTAAGACTCTTATCCGATCAACGATATATGTATTTTGAGCCGCAAATAATTTTAAATTCCACATGACTAGGCTACGATGAGAGGCTAGCATGCGAATGTGATTTAGATCTTACCTCCTAATCGAACGAAAACAGTTCGCGATGGAAAATGATTACGCGCAGTAGCATTTGATCAAACGGAAACGTAAAATTATGAGCGACACAATGAAAGCCAGAAACGAGACTGACATGCACACCGAAGATGCCAACCATGAACGGAGATTTTAATCCCATGCAATACTCCAACTGAACCCATGCGAACCTCGTACTGATATGTCGATTTAGATTAACATTCTAACTTCTAGTTTTCATTTGAAACCAGCCATGGTTTCTTCATTTTTTTTCTAAAGAAATGATATTGAGTATTTTTTGAGAAAAAGTGTTCACATCTATAAAAATGAATGTGAGCAAACTTGTATACCTAAATGAACGAGATTTGAGGGAAAGTGACGCTCGGAATTTAGGCATGATTTCTTCACATTTATTAACTTGACTAATAAAACCCATTGACTAAATAAATAAATACTAATAATGGAGAATGAATTCTTTAATTAGTTACTAATACCAATTTTGGGGATATGATGCTACGTCAACAATTCCTTCATAAAGTCAATTATTATAAAGCACCATTTTGTATCAGATTATTTATGTACATCTTATTATTTTTTTTAACTTGTTCAAATGAGATGTGTGTAAGTGTTTTGGTTAGTTTTCTTAATGGACCGGACCTTGGGCCATAAGTGTACTTGTAAGACTTAAACCTACTTCAAGGCTCGTTTATCTATTTCACGTCATAACTTGTGTTCTCGTATATTCGTATATTCATGACTATTTACTTTCGTTTATATCTTGTCATGTCGCATTTAATATACGTATCTACTTGTCGTGAATTAGTTTATTATTATTCTTTTTAATTAATCTATAATTTTATGTAATTAATAGTTTCATGGATTTTTATGCGGGTTTTACAATTCTTCCCCTCTAAAAAGAATAATTCGTCCCTGAATTAAGGATACACTATAATGGGTTTTACAATTCTTCCCTCTCTAAAAAGGAAATTCGTCCCTGAATTAAAGGTAATAAGCTGATGAAGTTATAAAAGCTGGAATAGACACACAGGCTGAATGAATATGAAAGCTGGAAGGACATATAAGCTGAAAGATAATTCGTACTCGAGGTAAGGCATAATGCTGCTGAGATAGTATAGCATGACCTGACTATGGAACATAACATGACTGAAAGAACTTAACTGGTTTATTGAAGGAAACGGATGAGAGGTCCGGATGGACTCCTCCGTTTTGAATAGCCTCCCACTCAAAATGATTCCTTCAAAAATCTGAACATAATAATAAAAAAATCTTGGTCCTGATGACCCTGTCCTGATGAATGCTGAATAGTTTCTGGTTCCATACTTAAGGTGAATCTTCTGAATTTGATAGACTGAATAAACTATAGCATGTATGATATATGAAACGGTACGTGTAAATATTCTAAAAATATAACATTTATAACTCCGAGCAAGCTGTTGAAAATATATAGGGACGAACTACGTGAACAATTAAACGTGCTACGTGAGCAATTGTGAACGTGGTTCACAATTATATGAGGAACGTTGTGCATGAAGTATACTGTGAATGTGATACTTAAAACATAATGTGAACGTGATCTAGGACGTATCATCATCGTATACTGACTGAGGAAAGAATGCCAACGATACGACCTGAGATGTGAAACGTTTGCCTGGGTATGGAAAAGTTGAGCTAAATTTGAGTCTGGTTTCTTAAGCTTTCTGTAACTATCTTTAATAATAAGCCGTGAACTGCATATCGCGAGATGAAACACGAACCTGAATATGAACAATGTCATGAATGCAGATCGTGAATTTAAATCATGAGATATCATAAACATAAACTGAAACAGTATCATACTGTGAATAAGGCGTAAATGTGAGAGTGAAAATAAATGTGAACATAAAGTGAACGTAAACGTACACGTGATCGTGAGCATGAATTTTGTATGATATAATGCTCGATGGAATACCCTGAATTCGTACAATTTACTGCTAAATTTTTTTGCAGGTTCGCTACTGCGTAATCCTTTCGGATGAAAGAAACGCGCAGGCTGATTACATGGTTGACAATGACTTAGATAGTATCATACTTTTTCTGAGTCTGTGGTAACTGATGACAATTTCATGGAACTTCGCCTCGTTTCTGCTCAAAATTTATAAGGATTGTAGTAACTCACCAACATGACGGCGTTCTATCTTGAACCCACGGTATACCGGGCATCTAGATATGAACATAGCTGCATCAATGTGTGATACTGCTTCTACCAAAATTCTGCCTGGGATTTTGGGACCTTCTGGTGGAAATCTGGTTGAACAGCCATGGAAGAATTTCTGGTGAAAACTGTCAACAATTTCTGCTGTAGCAGTCAATTTGGTTTTAGAAAATTTGTGTACTTTAGTCATAAACTTCGGTCTTGACCATCTGGTGATAGTCTTCACCTTTGCAGGATTTCTGAAATTTCTTTCTGTTGAAATAGGGTGGTTCATAAATGCCACCTTGTTCATATGGAACTCACATCTGGGAAGCTGCGTATATAATTTTCTCCTATCGGAGAATTTGCATGGCCGTGAGAAGATAATTCTCGCGTTTTTCTCTAGGATTTAGTAGATCAGAATGTGATTAATAAATATACTAACAATTTTGTCTGAGAGTCATGAAATATTTTTATTCATAACTTTCATAATATAGCTGGAGCATTAGGGAGCTCAGAAGTATAAAATCACAATTTTTAGAGAGACTGTAATATGTGCAACAGCAGTCTGGAAACATCATGTTCTTTCTCTCATCACTGATGGTAGCATGATCGGAAATTGTTCTGGAAAATGTTTAAGATATTGTAGCAGATCAGATAAACCTGCTATTTATGGAATGAACATTGATTAAGAGTGGTGATCTTGTAAAAATTTTCAGTGGTCGATACATGATCTCATGATACCGGCCTTCTTCCTGATAGACATAAACGGTGCACTTCCTGGTGGTGCGCTAGGGCGAATAAGGCCTCGTTCCGGTAACTTTTGCAGCAAATGATGTAACTCTTTAACTTAGCTGAAGCCTTGCAATAAAGAGTTTTGAAAACAGGTTCCGTTCTTGAGACTAACTCGATGTTAAATTCTGTCTTGTGGTCAGGAATGAATTTCTGGAAAACCTTTCGGAATTACATCTGGAAACTTTGGGATAATCTGTTGATCATGAATTTAAGGAATTTCAGAGTTCGTATCATAAATGGTGACTAGAAGTCTTCGGAGCTAAAAGATAATAATTCACGTGCTTGTAAAGCTGGAACAATTTGTACTGATTTTTCTGGCAGGAGTAAAATTAATATGTTCAGGAGTTGGTAAGACGGATCTCGTCTTCAACTGGAAGGAAAAACCTTATAAATATGGTGATACTGTAGAGTCTTTTCTGGATGGGAGGTAGGTAATACATGATCTAAGATAAAGCTTACATAGGAATACGCGAAGTAAACGTGGCAACTTTCACTGATTGTGTTCATCTGTAACATCACAGAATGACCACTGTGTGTCTAACCTAAAAATATTCCGGTGGCGGTAACTGAATTGTAATGGTCTGATTTATGCGTGGCATAACAAGACGGGTATACCCCTTTCTAAAGAGTACCCTGAATTACTGAGGGCCTGGTTTAGAAACATACTGAAGTTATGTGTTCTGACTCGTATTTTGAGAAAAGATTCGTATGACGTGTACCATGACTGGTTTTCTGATATGTATCTTCTGAAATGATACCTGAGACCTATGTCTTGATTGATGTCTTGACATGTGTCTTAGTGGATGAATCTGGACAAGGCTGAAAAATTTTGGTAACTAATAAGATTGGCGAACCGGTTAGACTACTGCCCTCTGTATTTCTGGTCACGCCCGTTCCGGAGTTCCAATGTTTACTGATTGATTATTTATAAGCACGGTGGTTGTCATTACCACCTTGTCTGTCAGTTTCCCGATGGTCGTTATTATGACCGGGGTTCATGTAACTATTTCTGCTGAGTGGTCGGCTAGTTACCGGTCTCCACTCTTCTGACTGAGAGATTAGATAAGTTAAGTGTGTCATCTAGCTGAGAAAGTAAAAGCAATGGAATGGAATGGTAGTGTCTGATGGTTGAAATTTATTCTTGTCAGAATTTTCGAACTTATGGTTTTTGTCCTTGTTCTTCAGAGTCTTCATAGTATAAACAGCATCCGCATCTCGAGAACTCTCCAAAGTATCAGCAGCATCAGCATTCATGAGGTCTCCAAAGTGTTAACAACATCAGTATCTGGTAAAATCTTTAACACGCGAGCAGCATCAGCATCTGGTAGTATATCAACAAGTGGAGATGCCTGAGATGATTAAGGATTGATTAACGGTACACATGGAGCAAGGTACATGAAGTACACCTGAAATACTGTACGTGAAGTACATGATGAATACTGTTAATGTAGTACCGTTGAAGGTTTGTTGATATGATCGATACTGGTGTCAACCATCTGACTGGTCAACGAAAGATAATTTGATTTAACTGGTTAGCAAACTGAATTGAAACAGTTAATATGATAGGCTGATAATTTCTGCGTAGTCTTAATGCTGGTTGTATAGAGGCTGAAAAGTATGATTAAACGGAGTTTCGTCAATCTTTAGTATAAAGACATGATTGATGAAGACCAGAACATGATTTATCATGAAAAAGGATTTTACTGTAATCCTTCTGTATCTTGGCATGAAAACATTATCACTCTGCTGAAACATAATCCTTGTAAGGAGACATGAAACTGAATCAGCGTGAAGACGACATCAACTTGAGATTGTCAAAACTAGATTGTTACAAAGAACATAAGAGTATGATCAGCTGAGTTTTAACAGCAACTGGCGTGGATGGCTATAGTTCAATCCACATAATTCCAAGAACAAAACATGTGACTAAGTATGGGCTATTCTGGTTCGATCCATACTGGTCAAAATTTATGAAATGTCCTGATATGACAAAGGTGAACAACTGTAGATCGGTTCACAAAACATCATTTGACCGAAAAGCAGGAAATTTGACTTGAGAAATGGTGAACGTTTATGGCTGGTTCACCAAGACGAAAATTCGCTAAAAAGCACATGCGACTAAATATGGCTAGTTATGTACCAACCTTTTACTTAGTCAAAACTTTAAAAAAACTGACTGATAAATGAAGAAAACTGACTGAATAATCCATGAGAAACATGAAAGATAACAACGCCAAAATCTGGGAAGTTCCTGGTGACTACCCACTAGTCACAGGTCAAGTTTTAGAGCCTACAGGTCGAACCAGGCTCTGATACCATAATTGTAACACCCCACTTGGATAAGTGGACCGTTACGTGTATTTATGGCGTGTCATCAAAGCATAAGGTAAATGTACTAAAACATTAAATGACCTTAACAGAAATACCGGAATCAAACATCGGTAATCCAACCTAAGCTCAAAACATGAAAGATAAAATACTTAAAGAAAGGACTAAACAATGTCCAATTAAGCAGAATAATGTAAGTGCATAAAATAAGAAGTCTGGATAGCTTCCATCCCAAATGCACGTGCTCTCAGAATCTTAAGAGCGTCCTGGGGTACCTGCCGTTAGAACATGAAAGGGAACTACGGCTGAGCATAACGCTCAGTGAACGGATATAAAGCATGATAAGGAACTACTGAAATGAAAAAGATGGTAAAATACTGGAGCTGTAAGACTGATAAGTAAAGTTGCAGCGGAAATCTGTGTATAATCTGTAAAGTCTGATTTGTAAATAATAAAGTTGAACTGTTATCTGATAAATCTGAAAACATGCATTTACTGTATTTTAATTTGCCAGAGCTTATATAGGTCACGTGCTGTAACAACCGTGCATGAATAACTGGAGGGGTGACCTCATCATGCTGTAGAGGGGTGACCTCTAAATAACTGTGCTGGGTGGAGGGATCAGCTCCAATGTGAAGGATGTAGAGCACACACCACATTCACCCTGATAACATGAAACACTTATAAGCCTAGGATGCATCCATACGCCCCACTAAAAATACTGATAAAATGGCCAAGCTGAGCTGAGTGGGACGATGCAGGATATCACTCTCCTGCATGTGAGTCACGACACCGGTGCCTCTAGTGCCGTGGTTACGGTACCTCCGTAACTAGTACATAAACTGGTCGTGCTTGTATATAAAGCTCAGGCAATTTATTTAGTTATTAACATGATTACTGATAAACTTAAACATATATTGGGAAAACATTTGGCTGAAGACGGGGAATCCTAATCATGCATAGAAAGGAAATCCTTACTGAAAGGACGGAAAATCCGTACCTCGTGTCCAGTAATGAATAAGAACGAAAGCTGCAGGATCGACTCTGACTTCACGGATACTACATAGATAAAGGACGTGGATGAGTTGTCCGATTAATGTATACTTCTATTGGTAATTATTGCTTTTAACTCGTTTTACATGTTCTGTTCTTGTTTTACTGTTTCGTGTATACTCTTGTAACTCCGACTGTTTCATGTATTTCTGATTAATGTACTTCATGTATTTCATGTGTTATTATACTTGTTGTATCTTAATGAGTAACTTTCTAAAAATAGTAGGTTTCCATAAATATTAAGTTTCCAAAAATACTAAGTTAAAATATATTAGATACTATAACCCAAATTAATATCTATTGATCTCATTCTTGTCATGTACGAAACTAACACAATAATTAAATATTATTGTCCTTGCCGTTGTTCAAAACCCTGCTAAAACCATGTAAACCATTTTCGCTAGATACAAGGGTTGTATTATATCAACCATGTATTTATGTATATTGTTACACAAAATATTATGTACATGAACTTTGCAAATAACTTTATTACGTTAAAGAAGCTGGTGTAGAAAGCAAACATGTTAAAACATTTTTATAGGCTATAAACCACATTTATTTCCAACAGTTTTGTATATAAACAATTCTTTGATTACGTTAAGACTCTTATCCGATCAACGATATATGTATTTTGAGCCGCAAATAATTTTAAATTCCACATTACTAGGCTACGATGAGAGGCTAGCATGCGAATGTGATTTAGATCTTACCTCCTAATCGAACGAAAACAGTTCGCGATGGAAAATGATTACGCGCAGTAGCATTTGATCAAACGGAAACGTAAAACTATGAGCGACACAATGAAAGCCGGAAACGAGACTGACATGCACACCGAAGATGCCAACCATGAACGGAGATTTTAATCCCATGCAATACTCCAACTGAACCCATGCGAACCTCGTACTGATATGTCGATTTAGATTAACATTCTAACTTCTAGTTTTCATTTGAAACCAGCCATGGTTTCTTCATTTTTTTTCTAAAGAAATGATATTGAGTATTTATTGAGAAAAAGTGTTCACATCTATAAAAATGAATGTGAGCAAACTTGTATACCTAAATGAACGAGATTTGAGGGAAAGTGACGCTCGGAATTAAGGCATGATTTCTTCACATTTATTAACTTGACTAATAAAACCCATTGACTAAATAAATAAATACTAATAATGGAGAATGAATTCTTTAATTAGTTACTAATACCAATTTTGGGGATATGATGCTACGTCAACAATTCCTTCATAAAGTCAATTATTATAAAGCACCATTTTGTATCAGATTATTTATGTACATCTTATTATTTATTTTTTTTAACTTGTTCAAATGAGATGTGTGTAAGTGTTTTGGTTAGTTTTCTTAATGGACCGGACCTTGGGCCATAAGTGTACTTGTAAGACTTAAACCTACTTCAAGGCTCATTTATCTATTTCACGTCATAACTTGTGTTCTCGTATATTCGTATATTCATGACTCTTTACTTTCGTTTATATCTTGTCATGTCGCATTTAATATACGTATCTACTTGTCGTGAATTAGTTTATTATTATTCTTTTTAATTAATCTATAATTTTATGTAATTAATAGTTTCATGGATTTTTATGCGGGTTTTACATGGATAAGGGATGTATTAGATTAAGTTTCGTTACAGTGATGATCGTATGTGTTGTTTGTCAAGAAGGATGGATCGTTTCGTAGGTGTATCGACTATTGTGAGCTTAGCAAATTAACTGCCAAGAATCGGTATCCACTGCTGAGGATTGACGGTATTTGACCAAAATTCTAAGGATCCAGTGTGTACTCAAAGATCGCTTTGAGGTCTGGTTATCATCAACTGAGAGTTAGGGAAGATGATATTCCTATAGTTTTTTTTCGTACTTCATGTGGGTACTTTAAGTTTCAAGTGATGTTTTTGGAATTGACGAACGCGTCTGCCGTATTCATGAATTTGGTGAATCATGTGTGTAAGTTTTACTAGGATGACTTAGTCATTGTATCTATTGACGATATTCTATTTTATTCCAAGAGGGAAGGAGGAACATAAGTAGCATATGAGGATAATTTTGGAATGATTGGAAAAAGAGAACTTGTATGTAAAGTTCCCTATATGTGAATGTTGCTTGAAATATTTGCGTCTTCTAAGACAGTTGATTGACAACAAAGGTATTCGTGAAGATCTTGCCGAGATTGAAACGATTAAGGATTGGTCGGTACCCACGACGCCGACGGAAATCTGTTAATTCCTTGGTCCAAGCTGGGAATAATCGGATGTTTATCGAAAGGTTTTCACTGATTGCTGAACCATTGATTAAGCTGATTAAGAAGAATTAGATGTGTGAGTCTCACTTATACATCTAAATTTTTAAGTTTCGAGATCTGATCCTTATCAGATGAGGAAGCTATATTCTGAACACTAAAGAATAAGTTGTGTTCTGCACTGATGTTGTCATTATTGGAAGGACCTGAAGTATTTATAGTTTGTAGTTTGCTATGATGCGTCTCATAAGGGTTATTTAGTTGTGGTGTTTACTTTGAGATTGTAGGAAATATTACTTGTATGGAATCAAGTGTATACTAATTAAGGATCATAAGAGTTTGCTTCATAATTAATTTCTTTGGATGATAAAGGAAATGAGTAGAGGATTACCAGTTGTATATTCGAATATTTGAGTATGTTGGTGGTTATGAATGTGAGTGATTATGACTACGAGATTCGCTACCATCAATGTGGTAGCTAATGCACTTATCAAGAAGAAAAAGGGAAAAATATTTTAAGGTTTGAGTTTTGGTGATGACAAGAAGTGTGGATTAGATAGAAGGGATATTAAAATTTTAAGTTAGTGGTCTGATTTGAGAAAGATGTCAAGGTAAGTGGTTTCAACATTTTGTCAAACTTATGGAAGGATTTTATTAAAAAGTCAAGTGAGACATGGTATAGTGAGCACTCCTAACATACCTGAGTTGAGGGAGTGAGACTTAGTGAGGAAGGAATCTCACAAGTCAAGTAATCGATACGTTCTGGTTTGGGTAAAGGTGAAAGTTGAGTTAAGTATTACGTGTTATATAGGGACTGATGGACAGAGTGAAAGGACGATTCGAACATTGGACGATATACTTGTTCGTGTGTGATTGACTTAGGAATTGTTAGAATTCTTATACGACGATGGTTGTCATGCTAGTAATGAGGCTGTAATGTTTGAAGGTCCATAAAGAACTTCAATTTGTGAAGGTTAAAGATCGTGAGTTATGGACGTAAGTTAGGTTATCAGTGCATTGCAGAAATGTAGGTGGAATTGAATGACTGAACTAGAACTGATGTTGGCAAATACTGATGAGAGTTTGAAATTGGGAAACGTGTTTATGCCTAAGGTGTCGTTATGAAGGGTGAAATTTGTTTTGGGTACAACAAGAAAAGAATTCAACTGGAAGATAAGTTGCTTTTCATAGAGAAAACTGTGAAGAGTTCTTATGAGATTGAAGCATAGTAAGAATTTTATTGAGAGGATACAAGAATTCTAGGAGTGGATCTGAATTCGCAAAGGAAGCATGAGGATTTCTTTAAGGAAAAGAGTTCTCTTTTGTTCTAGAAGTATAGAATGTGAGTATAAGAGGGGCCGAACGCCGAGGACGTCGCTCTCTTTTAGGAGGGTAGGATGTGATAACCCGAACCCGCGGTCATTATTTAATATTATTTTACGAATAATTTTGAAATTTTTGATGAGTTTCAATGATATGACGGTTGGTGGTTTGATTTGAAACCGACGTTGGAAGTCTTATTTTTTCTTTTTCACTAATAGCGAGGATTATTAGTGATCACGACATCGACGGATGCCTGAGATTTTATGTTTTATTAATTGTTGTTTCGATGTATATATTTTTGATGTTTTTATTTTAATTGCGTATTAAGTCGTACCGGGATCATATTATTATCAAATTTTGAGTGCGTTTTAACTTTTGAAAAGTATTTTTACGAAACCCGAGCCTCGTAAATATTTTCAAAATTGACAATTTACATTTTCTACCTTTTAAACTATTTAATTTCATTTTGGACCAAAACTATCACAAATTGGCAAAACTAGCCCTTGTACCATCATATATAAGCTTAATTCTAACCAACTTTTCACACACATAAACTAGCTACATCAAAAACCTCACCCCCTCCCTCTCCTCTTTTTCTACCGTCACCCCTTACCACCAAAACACCAAGATTTCTTCAATTTTACTTTGATCCAAGCTAAAATAAAAGAAGACCCATCCCTAAAATTAAATTGTGAGTCTATTGGTATAGTTTTTATACGCATGCAACAAGTTTTTGATTTTAGTTATGATCAAGGGTTGGTGTGAGTATGCATGTGTTTATATGGTTATGATCTAGCTTAGATCATGTTGTTTTTGTGAAGAAACTTATTTTTAATTTTTGGGTTTTTGATTTTGAGATTGATAAAAGTGTTAGAAATAAGTTATGATGTTATTAGAGGTATAGGTTGATGATAAAAGTGGTTGATTTTGATCAAAAAGATGCTTTTGTGTAAGATTTTAGAAGTTGTTTTAGATCAGTAGGAAAATGGTAATTTTTTGGTATCTTACTTTTTGAAAATGGTTAAACTAATGACGTAGGGTTGTAGAGAATTGCGTTAGCTTCGATTTGATATAAAGTAGAGCTTCTAGCCCCAAATGAGCGAAAAGTTATGATGATTTGATTATTCGTGTATCGGGAGACGAGTATCGACACAATCCGAAGTTGTTGTCGATATTTGGATCGAATCTCGGGGACTATAGAATGAGTTGTAAAAATGGTCAAGCTCTGATGTTAGGTTATAAATCTAGGGTTGTGAGTCTATTTTCAAGCTCAAGTGTCGGTTTTGTAAACGGGATTGTTTAGAATGGTCAAAATGGTTGCATGAGTTGGTGACGTAAAACTGTCAGGATTTTGTAGTTCAAAGATGTGTCGGGCAGGGAACTTTAAAAGTAAAATCTTTTGATGGGCTTTTAACAGGACTTTCTATAGATAGTAAGTGAGGTCTCTGAGTAGTACCATGAATATTTGACGTATTTAAGTGGGTTAAATGAGCTCGTACATTTGGTATGTACCGGCAGATTTTTATCGAAAGGTTAGAATAATAGAGTAAACATATAAAAGGAAGTAATAGTATCACTTGTATTGTTTTCTTTCGGGTTTGTCGTAATATTATGATTTTTAGTTTGATGTTATTATGTATGGGTTATATTGGAGTCTATTATTAATGAACGCGCCTTATTTGATAGGTTGAGGTTTTTGTGTTTATCGGGCATCAACAATCGTCGAAGGTCGTCTTGCTACTACTATTACTCAAGCTGAGTCTATAGCCTCGCTTTGTACTTGTTTTTAATGATTTTAAAACACGCGAGGGGGATACATGCTATTTGAAAATAAAATGAACACAAGTCATGATTGATTGTATGGACCCGAATGTTGCCTATTGTTGCCTTGAATTGTATAAGTACCTAAGTTGCAAAAGTACCTAAATTCATGAGCCGTTAACTATGTTCTGACTTGATGTTGTGAGTTGGGAATAGCCGCTTATTCAAATAATAGTACTATTGGGCTGATGACCCTATCTGAGACTAGGGCTTTACGCTGAGTAACCTCTGGGAAGGATAATTTACGAGAATGAGAATGTGGTATACTTGCAACTAATTCCATAGTAGGGGCAATGGAATTCATATAGTCATGCCGGCTTTAGGCGTGGGTGACTAAGTTTAGGGGTCGGTTTGATGAGCTTAATACCATTCAATAGCTGTTGCTATAAGTCAGAATGCCTGAATAATTGATTGTATGATCAAAAATTCTATTGAATGATTATGATTGATTTTTCTCTTGTGTTCAAATGATGATTTGGAAAACCTATAGACTCGCTCAACCGTTATGTTGATGATTTTAAGCATGTATTTCAGGTGATTGAAGTTGATTGTTGGCGGAGCTTGCTGGAGAAGGATTGCGGGTTGCTTTTGTGGTGATTGGTCTAAAGGTGATTTCTTTCCCTTTTGTCATAAAATTTATAATGTAGGGTCATGTATTTTGGTAAAATTGTTTGTTGACTGGTTGAGATATTTGGGGGACCTAAATGTTACTCTGATATTTCTAAAATAGTTTTACTTGGGATCGAAGGTTTTAGACAATGGTTAACTTATATCCTTTTATATTTTAATGTATCATTTTAAGATTGTTTAAAGTGTATTGTGTAATGAAGTTTGAGTTTAGCACCCAAATGTGTATTCCCGCTGCGCAATGTAATTTGGGGGTGTTAAAATAATCCTTTGTGTAAAATCCGGGCTAGTAAATGTTTCTGGGAGTGCCTCTATTTAAACCATCTCTCCACCGTTCCTTAAATGCACGCGGTTCCTTAGTGATAACAAACCGCGCCCCTATTTAAGGAACCACAGGATCTGATTTCGACAAAATCTCTTCTTTACGTTGTTTTCTCTAAATCATTGTAAACATTGATGAAACTTTTGCTAAAAACCTACACTTTCCTAAACTAGCCTACCTAATTTCATTGTTCACCAAAATTATATTTAACCCATTACTAGTTTAGATCATCTCTTCTCCTTCTTAAAGCTCTCTTTGTTGATCTTCTTCTTCATCCCCTAAGCTTCTTTCTAAACCTTGACACACAACCATGGTGTCCACTAGATCATCAAACTCTTCCAAAATATCTTATCCAAAATAAACCTAAAGATCAAGATTAAGTTACCCAAACTTGGTTCTTTATCTTTTCATACACCCAAGAATGAGATTTCTCCAATTCTCATTTCTTCATCACCTTCACCACCTCTTTCTCCATGCAAGACTAACTCAACTCATGGTACCAACCACTCACATGGTTCTACCTCCTCTTCATTCCAATCTAGGATGAATGAGTTGTCCTCACCCTTCACTCCTAGTTCTCACTTGGATGTGAATCCTCAACCTCTTCAAAGAATTCCCTTTGTGAATGACATTGTTGAGCCTTTTATTACCTCACCTTTCGCTCCACCAAATTCAACCATATCACCATTGGACATCATGCTTCCTCCTCCTCCTCCCTTAAACACTCCACTTTTGGGTGTTCCTCTTGCAAACCGTTTGGGTGATCCACACTTCTTTGAATTTTTCATGTACAATGGCACTAATTGTCCTTGGTGCTTAAACAATTACTACCTCATTGATGTACTAATGTTGGAAATGATTGGGGCTCACATTAATTTTCAAAGCTTTTTGTTGAATTTATTTGCCAATCCTCCTCCTTCTAAGAGATGAATGATAATTTTCTAAAAATAAATACTTTTAAAAGAAAATCAAGGCAAGGAAGACTACCATATCAAAAACTAGTTTAGCTAACTTTGTATTAGTTAGTTTTTATTTCTTTTCTTGTATTTCCTTTTCCTTCATGTGTTATTCATGAGGATGTTTTATGGATTAAGTATTTGTCTGTTTCAACCTATGTGCTCACACTAATCAACTTAAATGTATTTAAAATTGAACCTTAATCTATCACAACCTTTAAAACTTGACTAAAATTAGATCAAAATGTTATCTAAATATATTGTCACCCTTTGTCAAGACACTCTTTGTGAGTGTGTTGCCCTTTTGTGCAACCAAAGTATATTCTAGTGCTAAAAGAGGTAAAAATACAAGATTTGCAAAATTTTGAAAGAGTCTTATTTTTTCTCAAAACTTTGTAAAATCTTATTTTTAAGTCCACTGTATGCGCCTCCTTAATTGTCGCGCGGCTCCTTATATATAAGAAACCGCGGGTTCTTTTAAAACCGCGGACAGCAAGCCACTTTTTGGCTTGTTTTTGGTCTTTCTTCTTTGACCTATTTCTTTTTTAAGATTCTTTGTTTGCTAATTTTTGCTAAACATTCCTTGAAACCTTATGTTTTCATTTCAAATCTTTCCCTTGTCAATTTTCTTTAAATTCGTTTCTTTGGGAGTTCTTCTTCTCATCCCTCACAATGTCTAATTCTTCCAATTCTTACCTTGACATCTCTTTGTCACGATCTTCTAAACCTAAAGCTTCTTCTTCTAAACTTACCAAGAAACCGAAAATCTCGGTTCGAACCGTTTGGATCAAGAAGAACAAGGATCATCATGATTTCTATTATCCCAAACCTTGCAAGAATTCTTCTTTCTCTTCGATTAAATATTAGAATGAGAGTTAATCTATAAATCCAATTACCAGAGAAAAGGAAATTCTTCCACCACCACCTAAACCTTTCAACACTCCTCAACTAAATGACCTCTCTTCTTTCTCAAATCTCAGTAGGCATTATGAAAACATTTCTTATCCATTATCTCCCTCTCCACTGATTTCTCATCTTGATGGTCCTCTCCCATCTAATGACTTTGTTTTGCATCATGGAAGCTCGTGTGCTTGTTGTCAATTTCAACAAATTGAGCTTGCTCATGTGTATGACAAGCTAAATTTTCTTGAATTCCTTCTCACTCTACCTCCTCTCAAAGTATTTGTTCTCGTGAACAAATCTTCGAATGATGCCTCTTTGTCTTAATTTTCCAATTAAAGCACACTTTGTGTTTTAGTTGTTTAAGTCAATAAAAACCTGAGCAATCTTGGAGGATTATCACTACTAGGTTAGTTTATGCTTATGTTGTTTATTTTCGTTATTTTTCTAAAATATTCATACTGGGTGTATGAATATTTATCTTGTATGTTCTTTCATATTTGTGTAATATGAATGTTATGTGTGTTATTTTCTTTCCCGCTAATTCTTTATCACACATATGTTATGCGTTGATCATGGATAAAATTTACAATTGTTTTTGGGTGATTCCAACAATTCTAAGTTTATAACCCTTTGACATATTATCATTTTAATTGGTATGGATGTTTCTTCTCTACCTCTATTCCACCAATTGAACTTTGATTTTATCAAACACCCTTCTTGGACATACTTAGCAAATACTTACTTCTAATTTGAGACTTCTTCTCTTCCTCCCTCTCAAGTTATTTTGTAGTTAGTGACCATGTATACATTGGTGTTTCTTCTCTATCTACTAACCTTTGTGTAGCATGTCACTTTAGCTCATTCACTTGGTGCCCCAAGCAAAGGGGAGTAAGCACCAAGGGGGAGCTACTAGCAAAGTCGATTCTTATCTTCTTCAAAACTTGTTCTAACCTTTTTGCTTCGACAAAGGGGGAAAAATGATAGTGATAAACTCGTTAATAATTCGAATAATTTTGTATTTTACATAAATGAGTTTATAGTTTGTCGTAATCAAAAAAGGGAAGATTGTTAATTCAAATTAATGCCTAAAAATGTTATTAGTGTTAACTAATCTTTCATAGTTTTGATCACAAAAAATTATAAAGACGTTTATCGTCAAATACAATCGTAAAACAAATTATCTAACAAACACTATCATCAAGGTAATAATCATTTAAGTATTGCACTAACATATCTTAATCACGATTAGTGATCATAAAAGTGATTAGTCCTATACTTACATTTTGTCATATGTGACAAAAGATTTTCTGATAAAATTTCTTTTTAAGAAAATGTTTTATTAAAATTGAAAATGTAAATTTGAATATGGAATATTCCAAATGCCATAAGAATATCCTTTGAAGGTAAACACTTACCTTAGATATTTCTACCCCACTAAAAGACAAAAGGGAGAGGAGTCTACTCCCACGGTTCCTCAAATAGCTATGCGGTTCTTTATCGCTAAGGAACAGCATACACAATTAAGGAACCGCGGTCAGAGATCCGTTGGCCTTTGTCTCCTATAAATAGTGGATCAAATCTGCATTTTCCAAGAACCTTTGTGGACATTCTTTCTCCCATCTGTCTCTTTTCTAAATCCTAATCATTTGTAAATGATCACTTAAAGTGTTAAGTATGTTTACTTATGATTATCCTCCTTGATCTCCTTCTTTATCTTGTCCAAAGAGAAGATCACTAGCACACTTGTGATGTGATTAAAGATGAAGCCTTGATGAAGATCATTCTCTCCCAAAGATCTAGTCATGTTCATCATTTGTTTTATTTGTGTCTTGTGTAGATCCAAGGTATTTGTGAATACTTGGACTAGTTGTGTTCATCCAAGGTATTTGTGAATACTTGGATTAGTTGTGTTAATCCAATGTATTTGTGAATACTTGGATTAGTCTTGTGTAAATCGATTGTATGTGTGTATATTTGTCTTGTGTAGATCCAAGTTACATGTGTATACTTGGATATGTGTTTATTGAGTTATAAAGTGTTGTGTGTTAGTTCTTACTAAACTACAAAGTGATTTGTGTATTTGTCTTGTGAGTTCTCACTTAGCTTCAAAGTGAAGAGTTATGAAGACTGGTTCTAGCTATGGATTAGAACTCGACATCTAGCCTTGTGTTGAAAAATAAAATGGGCGACGAAGATTGGTTCTAGCTTTAGATTAGAACTCGACATATAGCCTTGTGTCAGAAAATGGTGAAGTAGGCGACGTGTTTAGATTGTTCCTTGCTAAGATTAGGTCTCGACATTTAGCTTAGTGTCGGAAAATAATGTAAGCAACGTTGTAAGGTTTTCTCCGCCAAGAAGGAAGCTTGTGGATATAGTGGAAATCTCGAGTAAGGTGTACTCGAGGAGTGGAGTAGGAACGAGGATATAGCTTCGTTGCCGAACCACTATAAATCTTGGTGTCTTCCTATTAGGTTGTTTATTTCCTTACTCTTTACTTACTTTTAGTATTACTTTACATACAACTACTACTTGTCATTGTTAATGCATTAGAATTGAACCTAATCATTATGCAACTAGCTTTCAAGTAAAAGGTAGTTTTAGGACAAACCTAATTGAAAGGAATTTTAATTAGGACATAAACCGAAGAGAAACTATTCAACCCTCCCCCCCCCCTTTAGTTTCTACAAGGTTATCTAAGATAACACATGTGATTCTTACTAAAAGAAGACACATCACACTTGAAGAGTAATTATTATTTCAAGTCCAACAAGAAATAAAGTGAGCAACTTATTGTTCCCACTGAAATTAACAAACAT
Source organism: Glebionis coronaria (assembly GCA_025667525.1). NCBI lineage: Eukaryota > Viridiplantae > Streptophyta > Magnoliopsida > Asterales > Asteraceae > Glebionis > Glebionis coronaria. The sequence continues at coordinate 549,347,595 of CM046874.1, forward strand.
TTCATGTATGTCATTTCGTATAAAATGTATTAATCCCACTTGTTTTGACAACAATTGAAGTGTTTCACTACTAGTGAAGTTTAGTGATATTTAATCTTTCCATGTATTAAATATCCACACATTATTGGTAGTGTGAGTCACATTAACTAGTAACAATTACTTAGATATTCAAAGAAGTGTGTTAAGTTCTATATATGTATAACAATGATGGACTTTCCATATATACATATATTATTTATTAACTTGAAAAATTGGCACCAAATGGACTTTTCCCACTAAAGGACAAAAGGGAGCAGAGTCGAGAGCCCGTGGATCATTATAGGTACATGCGGATCATTATTAATAATGAGTCGCATGGGTATTTAATAGTGGATTATTTCTAGCTTTTTAATCAACCCCTTTTGCATATTCTCTCTTAGTTTTTCACACACCTTAGATCCTTGATTAGTTGGTAGATTAATCTTGTTTTAATATGTGATTCTATTCTCAATTCCTCTCATCCAATCAAGTGCAAAGAGAAGAACACTTTCATCACTATGAAGTGTTAAGGTCATAACAAGATGAGATCTCTTCTGCTATAGATCTAGTCATTATTATATTTTTACTATAATGTGAATCATGAAGATCCAAGTTGTGTGTATACTTGGACTTGATGTATATGTAAGTGATGGGTGTAACACCCCCAAATGTTCATACTTTAGTTCATCAGAAGATCGTTGGTGTTACGGGAAAGCACATTACTCAAATCATAGACAACGCTTAAAAATCGCGTCGTTTAATAATAAATCATTTTTAATTCATAAATATCAAATTTACATAGGTCCTAAGGTCATAATATGTCATACAAATTTACAAAACATTTGAATGGAAACTATTATTTGAATTCGGGCCATAAATTCTTGTCGTCTTCCCGAGAATTACCTTCAAGTACCTGAGATAAAACATGTTAAAAAGTCAGCGAAACGCCGAGTGAATTCATAGAGTTTAATGAAAACCATTAATATATCATCGGTATATAATCATTATCGAAAAACATTTTATACAATTCTTTGTCGTAGGCCATAAGATAGGACAAAGATATTTTTATACACATCTTAGTCGTAAATCATAAGATAGGCTTTTGCCATAAAAACCATTATAGGGACCATTGTCTTAAAAATATCATACAATACGTTTTATAACGTTGTATAGAATTTAATAAAAAATCGTTATATGAAAATGGTTATTTAAAACTAAAACACGAACATAATATTAGTAATAAGACCCTGCATTGCTAGTCAGGCAATATATTATAGTTCAATTCGTACATCAGTATTTTCATCATTGGATTATTATAAGCCGCATGACATTGCTACCTTACTATAACAAACAACGGGTAGCTAACCCGTAATTTCGTTGCCCATCTAAAACAGTGTGTCGTCACAATATTCACGCTTATATAAATCTTCTCATACATAAATTCGCTTACCAATCGATGTCGCATGACGGGGATCAACCGTCAAGGCGCGAACTGGGGTGATCTTCCCCAAATAGTACTATTATATGCATAAGCGTCTATCAAATCCCGGTAGTTCACAATTCATGATAATGGGACTTTTAGTGACATAACCTAACTAATAATAATCCATTTCATTTCATACATCGGGTCATATAATCATTCATCGGGTCATATAATCATTCGGGTCCATATCAATAAGCAAAAAATCGGGACAACTGGTGTCCTATTTTATTAAAACTAACATGTTATCTCCCTCGCGGGTTTATAAAGCATTTCATAAAATATTTAAAAGAGTGCGAGGCTATGAACTCACGTTGATTGGGAAAGGCGGGTTATCAGCGATTTGGATGTACGGTACGTGCTTCAATCACGGAAACCTAGACAAATAATACTCGATCTTAGACTCTTGTCCAATAACTCTATTAAAATAATGGCTATGTATATATGATGATATAAGTATGATGATGATCAAGTGAGATTTTATCTCTTCATAAAACATTATAGTTGTTATGTGTTAGTCAATTTTTTGACTAGTTACACTAGTTTTAACTTGTTTACATATTAAGGCCCAATAAGCCCATTAAAAGCCCAATACATTATATTAGTCCATTTATACTTTTAATACCAGGCCTATAATCATATGTTGGGCCCAAGTGGGTTAAGCCCATGAGTAAGTCCATTAGTGTTTAGCCAAACTAGTTGGGCTAATGGTCCAATAAGGCTACTTTGGCCCGTTAATGTCCATAAGTTATAAAGCTCGGGTTTTATCGGTTTTTAGTTGTCAAATGTACTTACATATCAGTATATGAGTTATAAAAATGTTACATTAGATGGGTCCGACCGTCTAATTTTTATTTGGCAAAAACGTTAATCTTTCAATTTTAGCCGAAAAGACGTAAAACTTATATATATAGTTTTATAACTTTAGAAAACATTTGGGTCTTTAATTTTATAAAAATGCCATGTTTATTTATCATAGTATATAACTCATTTTATACTACTTATTATTAGTTAGTGAGTTTTACATATTTATTTTATAATAATATTACTTGAGTGCTCATTTTATATTATATACTTTTATTCACAAATCTGATTATCAAAGTCACTTTCACCATTTTTGCCATATCTTGAGTTCTACAAGGAGATAGAAGCTCCAGTTTTGGTAGCACAAACTACATAATATGTGCTACAAATAACTCCCGTTTAGCTACTGCTCAATCATCCTCTAAGTATCCCTAATAATTCGTCCAAAACAGACTATACAGATTTGAACCTTAATAGTATTTTGATCATATCTTGCTCATTTTATTGATTAAATTGAGTGGCCAACTCACCACATATGTAAAATCATATATCTAACTGTATATTCAATAATCCAAGTCATTTAACCAAGTGTTCATATTGATACTTACTATTTTATACAGCCCATAAATTTAATCAAGATTTTAACATCTTTATATGTAGATTTTAGTCTTTTTAACCAAATCTATTAACACAAAATCCCCACATAATACTTTGATCATCATTCATCATCATATACATATACATTTTGAAAGAAAATAAAAGATTACATATTCAAAACAATAGGATGATAGAAAGAAATTGATCTCTATACCAATCTATATGATGGAAAGGATGAGATATTGGATGAACAAGGCTTGATCTTGCCACAAAATCTTCAACCTTTCAAGACAACTTCTTGGATCCTTCAAATGGATGAACACCTCCATGAAATCAGCCCTTAGACTCCATGTAAACTTCTTTGTAGATGTTAGGATCACCTCAAATCAACAAGACTTCAAAAGGTTTTCATCTTGTGCAAGTTAAACACAAGATTCATGGTTGAATTTTGATCAAATGGTGGTTTTTTTGTGGTGATGTATGGACGGAAAAAGGGGAGGGTAGAGAGAGTTTGTGTGTGTTTGCATGTAACAAAATGAGTTAGATGGTAAATGGTAGCTAGTTTTAAGAGTTAGTGGTTTTGGGTGAAAACTAAGGACAAGTGTCCTTAGTTATCTTGTAACTTTGACACATCATAGATGTGTTGGTGAAGCTTGGCCGCCACATGTATGGGGGTGGGTAAGTGTAAACTTGTCTCATCCCTATTAGTTTACGTGTACTCCTCGATTCTAGTTTCCTCGATTTGCGTGCCCTCGGGTCGTTTTAAGAAAAACGTTTTTATAAATTATGAATCAACGGCACAAAACGAATCTAATAAAAATTGTCTCATCAAAATTGGAGTTTAAAAACATGAATACGTAAACCTAGGGTTTCCGGTTTAGTCGTAAAGGAAGCTAAATTATTCACGTAAGCTCTAAATTATTCTCGTAAATTTGTGAGTTTATGAACCAACACAAATTAAAATTCCAAAATAATATTCAAGGATAAACTTATTTCCTGAAATGTCGGACTGTCACCAAAAACGGTGTATGTAAACGTAAGCACGTAACGTAGAGTTCTCCGGTTTAGACGTAGTCGATGCTACTTTAAGATGTAAACCCAAATTTCTTCCCAAAAATGAGTGAGTTCATAATATAACATTAAATTAATGATTTTAAATAATACTTGAGAATAAAATATCGACCATAAATTGACGGATTGTCACAGCAGTTACCCCTAAAGAGGATCTTTGTCCTCAAAGATCGATTTATCTTACTACTCACTTCTTATAGAGTTAGAGACACGTGGGTATTTCCTCCAAATTCGGTCTTTTCTCAAAAGTGTAATTCATTACAATACGCGAGTTTCATCAAACATAACAATGGGAATACGATCAGGCTTAAGTTGACTTAATTTCTCTATCCATGATGTTCACGGGTTTTTGATGAATGCAACCTTTCGCCGATTCACACTTCATTAAGAAATAATCAGATTTTCACTTGATGAACATTTTATCAAGTTCGATATACGAAACATAATTCATGCAACCCTTGAAGTCCTAGGGTAGATCCAGCTTATATGCCTTTCAAACCAACTTTTTTACATTATATAAATGGTCCAATACAACGGGGACTTATTTCCCATGATCTTTCAGATCATCAATTCACTTTTCCATGGTAAAAAATTTTGGCATAACTTCGCTACCCATCCTGCACTTCAAGATCTACATTTCATATTCACATAACCTCCTGCCCACTACTGGCAGTCAATAATCAGATCCTAGTTTCAACAATCATTTCAGGTCTCGCGGGTCGGGTATTTTGTAAGGTTAGTTTTGTCATAATATGCAACCTTAAACCCAAAAGACATGTCCAACTCACAATGGGTGTATGTCGGGTATCTTCATCCCAACTCCCACCTACAGGTGCTCTTAGACTTAGATCCTCACAAGATTCGATCAGATCCTAATACGATAATTATCAATGATAATCTCTCCAAAGGAAAACAAATATCTTATTCATTACCAAAGGTCAATTATTCAAACATAAAACAAGACTTCTAGTGTTTGTATCATTACTTTACCCTGTCCCTTCGATTGGGGTGGTAAAAAGTACTCTCATCAAGATTCGTTCCCAATAACTTCTGAGCAAACCTCTAGAAATTCGATGTGAATCGAGGATCTTAATAGAGATGATCGATACAGGCACACCATGCTTACACAACTCCTTTAAATACAAAATAGTCAATTTCTTCATCGAGTATCTATCATTAGCGAGAATGATATTACCATATTTGGTCAGTCTGTCGACGATGACCCAAATCGAATCAAATTCAGATGATGACCTTAGAAGATTTATTGTAAGAATCCATGGTGATTCTATCCTATTTTCAAACAGGAATAATAAGCTATAGAAGCAATCCTTATGGATTTTGGCATTCAGCCTCAGCCTTCGCAAAAGTTAGACATGTGCCAACGTATGTTGCGATGTCTGCTTTCATATTTGTTCATTAGTACAACTTCTTCAGATAAGATACATTTAATCAGAAATGGCATGAATATAATAATTAAACTTATGAGATTCCAATATAACTAAATCTCAAAATCCTCCATATTCAGGCCACCACAAACGACCTTTTAAACATTTAACGCCATCGACTCTCATTTCTAATGGTTCACATTAGCCGCGAACCCCCTTTTATTATCTATATTATCCTTCTTACAAGCATCAGTTATTTCTAAATTGCTCGAGCAAATTATTCTGCACGGTCATTACTAAGGAGCACATCCTAATTGGTTCTTTATTCTTTCTACATAATGCATCAGCAATTACATTCATCTTCCCTGATGAAATAATTATCATAACCACAATACACTCAGAAATTCTTTCTTCATATTTTCTAAGTTTTAGTTTCGTCTCAACTATTATCTTTATTAGTTTTGCTCAATCCGACGTTTAAAGCATCGATAAATATTACTGGTAATTAAATAATAAATATTTCATTTTATGAAACGTAAACGTAAAAAGTTTTAAAATTCTCGGTTCGTGAATTTATAGAAAAATGTTCAAAATATATTTGAATTTAGTTATCACGATTTTTGTTGATTTATTGGAAAATAATTAATAAGATCCGTATTTGTTCGAAAAAATCTTTGTTTATACGTTGGTCAAAATTTTCTTAGTTGAAAAGCTTTGTCGTTCCAAATTCCAAATCATGGTTTAAATGGTTTTCTCAATCCCTCTTAAGTTGTCTTGAGGTATACACAAACATTTACTCCTAAGGGAGTTTAGTTAAATGATCTGGGTATAAGGGAATAATTCCTTAAAAATCCTTTGATGAATATTTGTCAAAACGTTTTTGCACTTTCCTTTTTGGTATAACCCAAAGCCTTAATGGCTTTTAATCTTTGAAGAGTCAATATAGATTCCATTATCTATTAATCACACGGTCAAATAATGTAAAGGATTAAGCCTTAAATTACATGTTAAATATTCAAGGTACATGTTTTCATTGCTCGGACAACTCCGGGCAGTCTATAAATGATTACTAACTCCTTTTTATTCTTAGAAACAAACAAATGGTCCTTAATGATCACAAGCATGAATTTATCAAATTACAGCCTACACACGTGATTCACCAAATTTACGAATGCTACATGTGCATTGGTCAATCCAAACGACATAACATGAAACTCATAATCTTCATTACGAGTTCTGGATGTAGTGATTGGAATAGATAATCTTTTTCGCGGACACGAAGTTGATGATAACCATGTCATGGATCAAATTTCTGAATATACGCTAGAACCTTGTAAATGATCGAACAAATCTTTCATCTTGGGTAATGGATATGAATTTTGATCGTCAATTTACCTATTTCACGGTAATCAACAAATATAAGATATAGTAACACCATAGCTCTTCATGATGACGAGCTTGGTAGAATAAAAGCTTTCTCCGACAACTCTCTCCGTTGCACGGTAACTCTTTCGATTCATATGGTGCTGAAGTAGGGTACACATGCCACAGGTGCAGCACCGGTGTAATAACTCGAACTTTAAAATCAACATTTAGACCGAGTTTTAATACTATTTCTAATATTTGAACCAATATTTATTAATCGACTTTTATTTTTCAGGATTATTTTTGCGAATAATATTGAGTTCTAGGCTAACCGGCAAGGTTAAGGCTTTAACGTATTGAGTACGTGTCAATTTATTAATTATCAGCAAAATTTATATCCGTCATCGACCGTAAATATCCTCGCTATGACATAGAAATATTTTCTATTGTCGGCATTTTAATTTTCATTTAACGCCTTTAGTCGTTGTTCGATTATATGTCACGTTAACGTTTATTAAATTATAAACCCTCATTTATTTATAGAAATATTAAGTGGACATTGTTTGGGGGCGTTTTAGGACCCGAAAAGCATATAAAGTGGATTTGGGCCACAAAAGCCCAACATACACTTATAATGGCTATTGAGCCATTATTGGACTTGAGATTCATAATAAGTTTGATATTGATTTTGAAATGGACTTAACTCACATGAATATGTAATGGGCCACTAATGAGCTTTAATGGGTTTAATTGTCAAAATGGGAAAATATATGGTAAATTGTTATCAAAAGTCTTATGAAAAGTTTTATAAAACTTCTATAATGTCCGAACTTACATAAGTGAACTATTTACATTTGTGTTTGACTTACGTATGATTTATTACTCGTCTCGAGCCTAAGACGCGTCTCATCATATTAGGTCTCGTTCGGTTATATGTCGTCCGTTGGGCATCTCGTTCTCGATCAATGAACAATTGATATCTCGTAAAGTCGTGTATCGACCATTGGACGTTTGTTCCTTGATCTACGTGTAATCGCTATTCAGGTGAGTTCATAGCCTCGCTTTTACTGTTTTGTATGTGTTTATAAACCCGCGAGGGGGAATACATGCTCTTGGTATAAAAATATGACGTTTATATATATGGTTTTGAGAGAATACATGTTTATGAATAAACATGTGGTTTGCTATATGCTTTGAACGAATACATGTTGTTGTAAATGAATGTAAGATGGCTGATTATATGCTTTTGAAAGATGAACACAAGCGTTGAGTGTATTGATTGTGAACCACTATTTGCTAAGTGTTGTATTGCCATAATTTGGAAAGTCCCTATAAACTCATGAACCGTTAACTACCTATGATGGGTAGGCGCTGGTACAGACGGATGGATCCATCGAGGATGGCCCTCACCTAGGCAGGTCGCACCTGTGGGTTGGAGGCTCAGCCAGGTGTGTTGTATTAGAAGTAAGGGGGTATTCGGCAAAATACCTGACTAGGGCATTATTATACTTAAGGCTTCGGTGTCATGGATTAGTAGAATAGCGTGGACTTTGGGTATCGCATGTGTTGCACTATCGACAGTGGATGAGAATCTTGTGTTCAAAAGCTTTATGGTTTATTTAAAATCCCATTATTGTTTATTTAAAAACCTATGAATTCACTCAACCGTTGTGTTGACATGTTAGCATGTATTCTCAGGTGTGTAGGTTTAAGAGCAGTTGGAGCATGGAGTCGCCCAGAATAAAGTAAAGACAAAACAAACAATTTCAATTCGATACATTTGACAAATCTTTATTATTTCTTAAGGTTTGTATAAATTGGTGGGACCTCTTTTTAGTTAACTCTGATTTATTAAAATTATCGAATGGTTTATTTTATAAAACATCTCTTTTGAGGTCGTTTTCTATGACTGTGTGTGATGTGCTATGAAGTAACACCCAATGTTGAAATTCCGCTGCCCTTTGAAATTGGGGTTGTTACAGATTGGTATCGGAGCATTAGTTATAGAGAACTAGGTCATTTTTAAAACCTAGACTATAACTGCTCTTTCGTAAAATTGTTTGATTGCCTTACAAAGTATTCGCGCACTCATGGCTCCTAGAAACCAATGCTTGATTGTGATAATGTGATCCTATGTGTATGTAGAAATGGTTGTATGTATATGAATGTATATACTATGGTTTTAAGGGCATTACGCGTGAAGCAATGGTCCTTGAGTGATTATCGTACATTTATAATGCGATTTTGAGTAGAATTTGGCCTCACCGCCAATCACCGGTCTCGATAATAAATTTATCTGAATACGACCAGAGAACTCGTTTGATACATTGGGTATGTATATATTGTTTCGTAATCTATCGCATATCGACTAATTTAAGATCTATTGTTGTCATCGCATCGTGATGTGCCATATTAGGACATCTCCTTTTGAAACGTAATTGATTTTGTGTTATTCATATTTCCGTTACTCCTTACGATCGTGAAGAATCATTTTTCCGAGGAGACATCTTCTACGTAATATAACGTTTAATTTATTGTGTATGATTGAGTTTTATTGACGAAAAGGAGGATGCCAATGTTGGACCTAAAATATATATATATACCCAAATCAACTATATACAATTTGGGTACAACAAAGATATGCTTATAGTAGTCATTAGTTGAGCAACTTAAAACTTTGTATTTAAATGGAATGGGACATTTAAATATAGAGATTTTAAATCACCGAACTATGTGCCGTTTAAAGTTCTCTTATTTAAATGGATTGGGACATTTGAATAAGAAAGTTTTAAACTACTGGACCTTAGATTATCGATGGTTTATTTATTCAAATGGTATGGGACGTTTGAATACACATATCATGGAGTAAGTTTGACACCATGTACTTTTCTTGGCATTTGATTTGGTTATAATATCATGTTTTGTGACGGTATTACCTGAGTAGGATGATTTATAATCATCTTGTTGAAATAAATTGGGACGCCTTTTTATTTGAACAAGAAAGTTATAAGTTCCCGAACCATAAATTTATAATTCTTGTTTACATGGATTGGGACGCCTTTGGATGTAAACAACAAATTATAAATGAGTGGGCTCAAGTGTACCCGACTTGGTTTGTGATTATCTTGTATACGGACGTATTTCTTCGACTCGTGTTTCGTTGGTATGTATCGTTCATTACCTTCATCATTATGGTATTATTGATTATCGTCTATGTCCGAGTAATTCGTCAGTCTTCTCTCGAGTTATGATTTGTCTTTATGAACCATTTCTAATATGTTCCGGCTATCGCGAGCTTTATATGCTAATTGTTAAGAACCATTACCCGTTCCAAGAATAGACGATTTGTCTAATCGAAACAGGACTTAAGTGTGTACTTGTGGAATGACTGAGGATTAGGTTATCACCGAAAACTCATCGTGAATGAAATGATTTTACACTTTTGCTTATCGGGGGTTCGTCGATGAATTTTTCTTGATGAGCACCCTGTAATATCTGTTCGGTATGGATCCGTTTGTGAGCACCCTATATTATCTTTTGGATATGGATCTGTTCTGAGCACCGTTTAATATCATTTGGGTATGGATCCATGTGTGAGCTCCCTTCGATAATAAAAATATTTCTGGAAATGCATCCATGGCTATCAGGCCCGTGAGCATCCTTTAACTTGCAAAGTTTCCTTTGACTGGACTTCTCTGAATATCTTGTCAAATATTCTTATTAATCATGGCTTGGCTATTTAGCAAGAATGAGTTAACTTGATTGAACTTATTAATTTGGCATGGACTATTTTGCAAGTATGCCGTAATGTTATATGTGCCTAGTGAAGGCTTTTGTTTTTTATTTATTTGGATCGTAATTCTTTCGATAGAGTAATGTATACTCCGAACGATTTCTGTATCGATGAATTTGCTTTTGACGAAATAGGTTTGCATGTTCGAGATCATGAAACTGAATGATTTTGTGCGAGTAGATAATTATCTCGTCGTGAATATTTTGTAACGTTTTCGATGGAATTATGTGTGATCCATAAGATTTTCTTTTATGGGGTAATTGTTTTTTTTTATGAAACCCGTGGACGATATGTGTTTCAATTTGATCGATGTGATCACCGATAGTTTTGAATTGATTCTCGCATTGAAGATTTTTCAAATGTGCCTACTCCTTTCTACTCGTCACTTGTCATGTGTACTTTTTCGAACTTATATAGACCGCCGCATGTTTGATAAGCTAGTAGTAATGTACTTTAAAGAAATTCCAATAACTAACGACTTGTTTATTTTTTTTGCTTCCAATGGCTTCTCCTTCGAGTTATGATTTCATTTTTCCTTATAAGGATTAAAGCTACAATCAAACCGTTCATTTGTGCCTGTTATGTGTACTCGTTGCTTTGACTTTTGTTCTTTCAACCTTCGTTATGAACCTCGGCAATGACTTGTCTATTTCTCACCTCTTCGCCATTAAACTGAAGACTATTGAGACGAATTAAGCGCCGGGACGTCGCTTCCTAAAGGGTTAGATGATGTAATAACCCGAACTTTAAAATCAACATTTAGACCGAGTTTTAATACTATTTCTAATATTCGAACCAATATTTATTAATCGACTTTTATTTGTCATGATTATTTTTGCGAATGATATTGAGTTCTAGGCTAACCGGCAAGGTTAAGGCTTTAACGTATTGAGTACGTGTCATTTATTAATTATCAGCAAAATGTATATCCGTCATCGACCGTAAATATCCTCGCTATGACATAGAAATATTTTCTATTGTCGCATTTTAATTTTCATTTAACGCCTTTAGTCGTCATTCGTTTATATGTCACGTTAACGTTTATTAAATTATAAACCCTCATTTATTTATAGAAATATTAAGTGGACATTGTTTGGGGGCGTTTTAGGACCTGAAAAGCATATAAAGTGGATTTGGGCCACAAAAGCCCAACATACACTTATAATGGCTCTTGAGCCATTATTGGACTTGAGATTCATAATAAGTTTGATATTGATTTTGAAATGGACTTAACTCACATGAATATGTAATGGGACACTGATGAGATTTAATGTGTTTAATTGTCAAAATGGGAAAATATATGGTAAATTGTTATCAAAAGTCTTATGAAAAGTTTTATAAAACTTATACAATGTCCGAACTTACTTAAGTGAACTATTTACATTTGTGTTTGACTTACTTATGATTTATTACTCGTCTCGAGCCTAAGACACGTCTCATCATATTAGGTCTCGTTTGGTTATATGTCGTCCGTTGGGCATCTCGTTCTCGATCAATGAACGATTGATATCTCGTGAAGTCGTGTATCGACTATTGGACGTTTGTTCCTTGATCTACGTGTAATCGCTATTCAGGTGAGTTCATAGCCTCGCTTTTATTGTTTTATATGTGTTTATAAACCCGCGAGGGGGAATACATGCTTTGGAATAAAAATATGATGTTTATATATATGGTTTTGAGAGAATACATGTTTATGAATAAACATGTGGTTTGCTATATGCTTTGAACGAATACATGTTGTTGTAAATGAATTTAAGATGGTTGATTATATGCTTTTGAAAGATGAACACAAGCATTGATTGTATTGATTGTAAACCGCTATTTTCTAAGTGTTGTATTGCCAAAATTTGGAAAGTCCCTATAAACCCATGAACCGTTAACTACCTACGATGGGTAGGCGCTGGTACAGACGGATGGATCCATCGGGGATGGCCCCCACTTGGGCAGGTCGCACCTGTGGGTTGGAGGCTCAGCCAGGTGTGTTGTATTAGAAGTAAGGGGGTATTCGGCAAAATACCTGACTAGGGCATTATTATACTTAAGGCTTCGGTGTCATGGATTAGTAGAATAGCGTGTACTTTGGGTATCGCATGTGTTGCACTATCGACAGTGGATGAGATTCTTGTGTTCAAAAGCTTTATGGTTTATTTAAAATCCCACTATTGTTTATTTAAAAACCTATGAATTCACTCAAGCGTTGTGTTGACATGTTAGCATGTATTCTCAGGTGTGTAGGTTTAAGAGCAGTTGGAGCATGGAGTCGCGCAGGATAAAGTAAAGGCAAAACAAACAATTTCCATTCGATACATTTGACAAATCTTTATTATTTCTTAAGGTTTGTATAAATTGGTGGGACCTCCTTTTAGATAACTCTGATTTATTAAAATTATCGAATGGTTTATTTTATAAAACATCTCTTTTGAGGTCGTTTTCTATGACTGTGTGTGATGTGCTATGAAGTAATACCCAATGTTGAAATTTCGCTGCCTTGTGAAATTGGGGTTGTTACAACCAAGAATATAATCAATACCAAATTCAACTTGCCTTATTGGCGGAAATCTAGGTAATTCATCAGGGAATACCTCAGAAAGTTTCAGATAGCAGGTACATCTTTTAATAAATTTACTTTAAGTTCTTTCTAGATTACAAGATCTATGACTAGTTCATAGCCATTCATGGTATAATTTCAAGCCTAAATGAAGGATATGGTCACCCATCAGGAATTATTTAGATCACTTTTGATAATCAACATCTTATCTTTTAGGGGAATTTCACTCGAGTTCCCATCAATTTAGACAATCATATCATGTCATAATCAGCCAATCCATTCTAATGGCACTACCAACTTTTCAGTTTCATAACCGTTGATAAAATGTGAACTTCTCAAAAGACTAATAATAACTCATAATCCTTCACAAATTCAAGGATATCTGGAGACATAACTAACATTAAAAGAGTAAGGTCAACGCATAATTTACGCGAGAGAATTTCAAATCAGACAAAGATAAAAACATTAACGAACATGGATATATCCCATGTTTTCATGATTTGAGTATGCATTCGAAAGATCCTTGGATCGTTACCCAGGTCATTCAAATAAAATCTAATCAAAAGAAATGATAGGAACGTCAATGCACCCAGTCGGGTGTCAACACTCGATAATTAGATACTGTTTCCAAATAATCTCACCACGAGAGAATTGGACAAGGAGGGGAGGTCAATTGTCAAATAAGATAATTTCCACAGATGATTAAATCTAATTCGGAGGAATAAATGGTACGGGCACATATGTAGGTGTTCCTAACAATATGTCCCTATTTTGCACTTCTTGCAGATCTCGTAAAAATTCAATCTTTCACAATTACAAAAATGTAATGTTTATTAACAATTTTTATGGTGACTACTAATCAGACTTGCATGGTCCCTTCCAAATTGTACGTAGGTGCGCAACTATATACAGTTTTAGGATTAACGATGCAATACTCAGTTCGTCAAAACTTTTTCATCGTGTTTAAAATATATATATTCATGCTTATCTCAAAAATGAATTTACAGAGATGTTCTTTGTTATGGAAACAATTAAGTTTTCCAAGGTATTTCATAAACAACTTTATTTCGATAACGATTACTTATAAATCTCACTTTGAATAATCCATATGGTGATGAAAATTAAAAAATTATTCTCAAGGAACACTGTTTTAACTTATAAAAACAATGAGTGATCTGCAAAAGAGTGGTGAAAAGTTGTTTACCAAGAATTAACTACGATATGATAGAAAATAAGCTTAGCCAAATATGCATGAGGTTCATGACCTCAATGGTACTCAGGGATATAAAGAGAAGAATCTATAACACATCTCTATCCGAAATGAGTACTTGCTCAAAGGTTGCATCACTAATGAGAACATTAGGATGAAGCAATAAAAGATAGATAACATCGATACATGTAGAATTTAGCAATCAAAGATAGTCCTTTCATTAATCACAAACAAGTCAAAAATTGTACCGTAACACATTACGTGTCGTTATGTCATACAATTCCAAGGACTCATCCTACCACTGATGTCTCAGTTAAGTTAGGGATTTTAAAAGATACTACAATGGATACTAAATCTACATGTGTCATTAGGTGTTCCACCTGTCCCGGAAGATCCATCGGTCCCTATTCAGAAGAAGATTTCTTCAATTTATTTCTTGGACACTGGGCATCCTCGTCATTGGACAATGGCCTAGGAACAACCCTTAACACAAACCAACAATAATTTAAAACCTTATAATTCAATCACAGGACTTAACGACTTCCTCTTAACAATCTCGTATTCTATACGAGTTAAATTTTACTTTAATCAAGTTTCAATCAACTTATACTCAATTCGACATCCTACCTCATTCTCCAATTCTTTCAACCTTATTCTTAGACCTTGAAAGGGCAATAAAAGCTCGATATGAACAACACTTAATTTCCAATCCTATAGCTCTTACATCAATAGTTATCAAATGAGTCACTAGTATGAAATGACTCAAACATTCAATTAGACTTCTCGGAAAGGTACTAGTGGCATGAGGCTTTTGGTTAATGGCTCCAATGACAGCCTCAAGTGCAACATTCACCTTTTCGATTTCAAATTTAAGAAGTGGGTAACACCGAATCAGATGACACCTCTCTAGATGGTAAAGTTTTATCAAACTCCACTCTATAAGGAAAGATCATCACGAAATCGATATCAGATTTAATCTCGCCAATTCTTCTTCAAGATCACAAGCAACTAGTATCAACATTTCTACAAATATCAACCATTTTGTTGGGATTATAAATATCCACAACTTGGCTTAGATCTGGAATAGCTAGAATTCCTACGGGAATAGCTTCGATTGATTTGCTAGGGAATTTAGGGTTTCTTGTGACAATCTACGTCGTATAAATATCTCGTATAAGTATTAAAATAATCATCAAACAATCATGTAATCAAATTAAAACATATATCGATAATCCAAGTTATATATATATTAAAATAACACTTCTCAGTCTGGCCTTGTCGGTAACTCGAGAATTCTTCGGTACCGTTATAGTCAAAAGTTTTTTAAACATTTTTTCAAAATATTTAATTATAAATATTTATAGTTAAAAGGTTTTTGAAATTTTTTATTCAAAACCTCGGTTTTAAAAATCTTTCATTCTCTATAACGAGAGCTCTGGTAGCAAACTGTAACACCCCCAAATGTTCATACTTTAGTTCAGCGGAAGAGTCGTTGGTATTACGGGATAGCACATTACTCAAATCATAGACGACGCTTAAAAATCACGTCGTTTAATAATAAAGCATTTTCCATTCAAGAATATCAAATTTACATAGGTCCTCAGGTCATAATATGTCATACAAATTTACAAAACATTTGAATGGAAATTTGTATTTGAATGCGGGCCATAAATTCTTGTCGTCTTCCCGAGAATTACCTTCAAGTACCTGAGATAAAAATGTTAAAAAGTCAGCGAAACGCCGAGTGAATTCATAGAGTTTAATAAAAACCATTAATATATCATCGGTATATAATCATTATCGAAAAACATTTTTACACAATTCTTTGTCGTAGGCCATAAAATAGGCCAAAGATATTTTTATACACATCTTAGTCGTAAATCATAAGATAGGCTTTTGCTTTCAAAACCATTATATGAACCATTGTCGTAAAAATATCATACAATACGTTTTATAACGTTGTATAGAATTTAATAAAAATGGTTATTTAAAACCAAAACACGAACATAATATCAGTAATAAGACCCCGTATTGCTATTCAGGCAACATATTATAATTCAATTCGTACATCAGTATTTTCATCATTGGATTATTATAAGCCGCATGACATTGCTACCTTACTATAACAAACAACGGGTAGCTAACCCGTAATTCCTTTGCCCATCTAAAATAGCGTGTCGTCACAATATTCACGCTTATATAAATCTTCTCATACATAAATTCGCTTACCAATCGATGTGGCACGACGGGATCAACCGTCAAGGCGCTAACTGGGGTGATCTTCCCCAAATAGTACTATTATATGCATAAGCGTCTACCAAATCATGTTAGTTCACAATTCATGCTAATGGGACTTTTAGTGACATAACCTAACTAATAATAATCCATTTCATTTCATACATCGGGTCATATAATCATTCATCGGGTCATATAATCATCCGGGTCCATATCAATAAGTATGAAATCGGGACAACTGGTGTCCTATTTTATTAAAACTAACATGTTATCTCCCTCGCTGGTTTATAAAACATTTCATGAATCATTTAAAAGAGTGTGAGGCTATGAACTCACGTTGATTGGGAAAGGCTGGTTATCGGCGATTTGGATGTACGGTACGTGCTTCAATCACAAAAACCTAGACAAATAATACTCGGTCTTAGACTCTTCTCCAATGAATTTATAAAAATAATGGTTATGTATATATGATGATATAAGTATGATGATGATTAAGTGGGATTTTATCTCTTCATACAACATTATATTTGTTATGTGTTAGTCAATTTTTTGACTAGTTACACTAGTTTTAACTTGTTTACATATTAAGGCCCAATAAGCCCATTAAAAGCCCAATAAATTATTTTAGTCCATTTATACTTTTAGTACCAGGCATATACTCATATGTTGGGCCCAAGTGGGTTAAGCCCATGAGTAAGTCCATTAGTGTTTAGCCAAACTAGTTGGGCTAATGGTCCAATAAGGCTACTTTGGCCCGTTAATGTCCAAAAGTTATAAAGCTCGGGTTTTATCGGTTTTTAGTTGTCAAATGTAATTACATATCACTATATGTGTTATAAAAATGTTACATTAGACAGTTCCGACCGTCTAATTTTTATTTGGCGAAAACGTTAATCTTTCGGTTTTAGCCGAAAAGACGTAAAACTTATATATATATAGTTTTATAACTTTAAAAAACATTTGAGTCTCTACTTTAAAAAAATGTCATGTTTATTTATCATAGTATATAACTCATTTTCTACTACTTATTATTAGTTAATGGGTTTTACATATTTATTTTATAATAATATTACTTGAGTGCTCATTTTATATTATATACTTTTATTCACAAATCTGATTACCAAAGTCACTTTCACCATTTTTGCCATATCTTGAGTTCTACAAGGAGATAGAAGCTCCAATTTGAGGAGCACAAACTACATAATATGTTCTACAAATAACTCCATTTTAGCTACTTTTTAATCATCCTCTAAGTATCCCTAATAATTCGTCCAAAACAGACTATACAGATTTGAACCTTAATAGTATTTTGATCATATCTTGCTCATTTTATTGATTCCATTGAGTGGACAACTCACCACATTTTTAAAGTCATATATCTAACTGTATATTCCATAATCCAAGCCATTTAACAAAGTTTTCATATTGATACTTACTATTTTATACAGTCCATAAATTTAATCAAGATTTTAACATCTTTATATGTAGATTTTAGTCTTTTTAACCAAATCTATTAACACAAAATCGCCACATAATACTTTGATCATCATTTATCATCATATACATATACATTTAGAAAGAAAATACAAGATTACGTATTCAAAACAATAGGGTGATAGAAAGAAATTGATCTCTATACCAATCTATATGATGGAAAGGATGAGATATTGGATGAACAAGGCTTGATCTTGCCACCAAATCTTCAACCTTTCAAGACAACATCTTGGGTCCTTCAAATGGATGAGAACCTCCATGAAATCATCCCTTGGACTCCATGTAAACTTCTTTGTAGATTTTAGGATTACCTCAAATCAACAAGACTTTAAAAGGTTTTCATCTTGTGCAAGTTAAACACAAGATTCATGGTTGAATTTTGATCAAATGGTGGTGTTTTGTGGTGATGTATGGACGGAAAAAAGGGGAGGGTAGAGAGAGTTTGTGTGTGTTTGCATGTAACAAAATGAGTTAGATGGTAAATGGTAGCTAGTTTTAAGAGTTAGTGGTTTTGGGTGAAAACTAAGGACAAGTGTCCTTAGTTATCTTGTAACTTTGACACATCATAAATGTGTTGGTGAAGCTTGGCCGCCACATGTATGGGGGTGGGAAAGTGTAAACTTGTCTCATCCCCATTAATTTACGGGTACTCCTCGATTCTAGTTTCCTCGATTTGCGTGCCCTCGGGTCGTTTTACGAAAAACGTGTTTATAAATTATGAATCAACGCCACAAAACGAATCTGATAAAAATTGTCTCATCAAAAACAGAGTTCAAAAACGTAAATATGTAAACCTAGGGTTTTCGGTTTAGTCGTAAAGGAAGCTAAATTATTCACATAAGATCTAATTTCTTCTCGTAAATTTGTGAGTTTATGAACCAACACAAATTAAAATTCCAAACTAATATTCAAGGATAAATTTATTTCCTGAAATGTCGGACTGTCACCAAAAACGGTGTATGTAAACGTTAGCACGTAACGTAGAGTTCTCCGGTTTAGACGTAGTAGATGCTACTTTAAGATGTAAACCCAAATTTCTTCCCAAAAATGAGTGAGTTCATAATATAACATTAAATTAAGGATTTTAAATAATACTTGAGAATAAAATATCGACCATAAATTGACGGATGGTCACAACTGGTATCCTTAGATTAATTGTTAGGAGTATTGATCCAAGTTATGTATATACTTGGATATAGTGTTAGAGTCCTAGATCTTAGTGGTGTGTATCTAGATCTAGATGGTTTATGTGTTTAGGCCATAAAACACAAGGTTTGTTATGTTGGGCCATAACACATAGCCATTGGTGTAGATTGGTTCTACTTAGTATTCGAACTCGACATCTAGCCTTGTGTCAGTAAATGGGAAGTAGGCGACGTGTGTAGATCGGGTCTACCTAAGATTAGGACTCGACATCTAGCTTAGTGTCGGTAATGGTGTAAGCAACGTGTATGGTTTTCTCCGCCTTGAAATGAGCTTGTCGACTAGTGAAGTAACTCTCTAGTTAGGTACTCGAGGAGTGGAGTAGGGAGAAGAGGAGCTTTGTGACCGAACCACTATAAATCTTTAACACCCCCAAAATACATTCCGCAGCGGAAATACACACCTGGGTGCTAAAGTTAAACATCATAACATAAGACACCTTGAACGAACTCAAAATGATACATTTGAATTATAAAAGGAAATAATTTATCCATTGTCTAAAACCGTCGATCCCAACTAAAACAAAAGTTTAACAATCAGAGCAGCGTTTCGGTCCCCCAAAGATCTCAACCAATCAACATACATTTTTACCAAAATACATGACCAAACCTAATTAGTTTTATGACAAAAGGGAAAGAAATCAGTTTTAGACTCAACTACGACAAAAGCAACCCGCATTCCTTATCCAGCAAGCTCCGCCATCAATCAACTTCAATCACCTGAAATACATGCTTAAAATCATCAACACAACGGTTGAGAAAGTCTATATGTTTATCAAATCATCATTTGAACACAAGGGAAAAATCAATCATAATCATTTAATAGAATTGTTGTACATACAATCTATTATCTAGGTATTCCGTCCTATAGCAACAGCTATAGAATTATATTAAGCTCATGACACCGACCCCTTAACTTAGTCACCCACGCCAAATGCCAACATGACTAGATGAATTCCATTGCCCCTACTCCACTAACTCTCATTCTCGTAAATTGTCCTTCCCACAGGTGACTCTGCGTAAAGCCCAGGTCTCGGATAGGGTCGTCAACCCAACAGTACTATCATTTGAACAAGCGTCTATTCTCAACTAGCAACATCGAGCAAGAAGATAGTTAACGGTTCATGAAATTAGGGACTTCGGCAACTAGGTACTTATACAATTCAAGGCAATAACAGGCAACATTCAGGTCCAAACAATCATTCATGACTTGTGTTCATTTTATTTCAAATAGCATGTATCCCCCTCGCGGGTGTAAAACATTTAGCTAGCATTAAAAGCGAGGCTATAGACTCACCTTGAGTAACAGAAATAGCAAGACGATCTTCGACGATAGATGATGCCCGTTAAACATGAAAACCGCAACCTACCAAATAAGGTACGTTCATTAATAAAAAGACTCAAATATAATCCACACTTAATAGCTCAAAATTTAAAATTACAAAACCATGACAAACCGAAAGGAACAACAATGCAAGTGATACTACTATATCCTTCTACATGTTTACTTTATTAAACTACATTTTCGATAAAAATATGCCGGCACATACCAAATGCACAAGCTTATTTACCCTACCTAAACACCTTCAATCTTTATGAAACTTGTTGTATAACTCACTCACATCATATAGAAAACCCTCAAAAAATTTCATCAAAAGATTTGACCTCTAAGACCTTCTGCCCGACACATCTTTAAAATTACAAAAACCAGACAGTTTTACGCCCTCGATTCATAAAACCATTTTGACCTCTCTATACAATTCCGTTTACAAAACCGACACTTGAGTTTGAAAAATAGACTCACAAACCTAGGGTTAAAATTTATCAACAGACCTTGACCATTTTTATAGTAACTCATTTTATAGTCCCCGAGATTCGATGCAAATATCGACAACAGCTTCAGATTGTGTCGATACTCGTCTCCCAGTACACGAATAATCAAACTAGCATAACTTCTTCCTCGTTTTGAGTTAGAAGCTCTAATTTATATCAAAACGAAGCTTATGAAATTCTCTACAACATGCTCCTATCATATCAACCTCAACTTAGACTTAAGATTTCTAAATCTGCCTTCAAACCTACTGCCCAAAAATACATGTTTAAAAATCATACCAAATCAAAATTTTGACCCATTTTACTCAATCTCATATCCCTAATAGCATCACAGCCAATTTATCTAACCCTTAACACACTTGCATGATCATTCTTCAAATGAATCATTAAAAAATTCAAACGTGCAATCATTTTTAATCAAATATATTACTACTAACAACATGTATACTCCATAAAAATAGATCAAAACATCATGGATCATATGAAAAAAATGAAAGTTGGTGCATGTGTATAAAAATTATACCAAAAGAATCACAATCAAATATCCAAGATGGGATATTGATTAGTTTTTCATGAATCAAAGTAAAATTTGAAAGATCATGGTGTTTTTGTGTTGAGGGGTAGACGGCAAGGGTTAAGAACAAGGGTAGGTGAGAGAGATTTTTTTTAAAACTTATTTTCTATGTGTTTTTCTAAGTGGAAAAACAATTTATAGTAGGGTTGGAGGGGTAGTTTTTGCCAATTGTGTAATCTTTTGGACTAAAGTGCAATTAAATAGTTTAAAGGGTAGAAAATGACTATTAGTCAATTTTGAAAATATTTACGAGACTCGGGTTTCGTAAAAATACTTTTTCAAAAGTTAAAACGCACACAAATATGATTTTAATATAGTCCCGGTGAGACTTAATAAGCAATTAAAATAAAAACGCCAAAATATAAACATCGAAACAACAAATAATAAAACGTAAAATTTCGGGCATCCTTCGCAATCGCTAGTAATCCTCACAACTAGTAAAAAGATAAAAATAAGACTTCCAACATCGGTTTTGGATTAAACCACCAAACGTCATATCTTTCAAGCTCATCAAAAATTTCAAAAATATTTGTAATATAGGATTAAATAATGACCTTGGGTTCGGGTTATCACATCCTACCCTCCTAAAAGAGAGCGACGCCCCGACGCTCGGCTCCTCTTATACTCACATTCCATACCTCTCGAATAAAAGATAACTCTTTTCCTTAAAGAAATCCTCATGCTTCCTTCGCGAATTCAGTTGCACCCCTAAAATTCTTGTATCTTCACAAATAGAAATCTTACTATGCTTCAACCTCTTAATAACTCCTCATAGCTTCCACTATGAAATGCAACTTATCTTCAAGTTGAATTCCCTCCTTTTTTTCTCAAAACGAATTTCACCCTTCATAACGACACCTTAAGTATAACCACGTCTCCAATTTCAAACTCCATCGATTCCCTTCAATTACCAACATATCTCTTCTGACAACTCCTTACATCTAACAAATGATTCTTAACCTTTATAATGTTATCAGTAGTCACCAACATCATTTCTAGTTCAGTCATTTAATTCTCCCTTCATTACTTCAATACACAGAAAACCTAACTTACGTTCATAAAGAACTTCAAACAGTACAGCCTTATTACCAGCATGATAACCATTGTTGTATAAGAATTCCAACAATTTCCTAAGTCAATCACATGCGCACAAGTATATCGTCCAATGTTCGAATCGTCATTTAACTATGTCCATTAGTCTCTACATAACACGCAGTTCTCAAGTCAACTTTCTCCTTTTTCCAAACCAGAATGTATCGATTACTTGACTTGTGAGATTCCTTCATCACTAAGTCTCGTACTCCTAACGTACCTTTCTCAGATGGACATAACGGCAATCAAATCCGATTATACAAAATACTTCATCTCAATCGATCTTAAAACAAAATCCTTTCCATTAGTTCGACAAAATGTTGAAATCACTTCCTTGACATTCTTCTCTATCAAACCATTAGCTTTAAGCTTTCAATATCCTTTCTGTCAAGTCCACATTTCTTGTCATCACCAAAGCTCAAACCTTAGAGGTTTTTCCCTTTTTCTTCCTGATAAGTGCATTAGCTACCACATTCGCCTTTCCCGGATGGTAGCGAATCTCGTAGTCGTAATCACTCACAGTCGTAATCACTCACAGTCATAACCACAAACATACTCAAGTACTCAAAATTTATAATTGGTGATCCTCTACTCGTCTCCTTTTTCTTCCCAAGAAATTGAATATGAGACAACTCTTATGATCCTTGATTACTACACACTTGATTCCATACAAGAAGTGTCTCCACAATCTCAAAGCAATTACCACAACTCCATAGTCCTTATGAAATGCATCACAACTATATATAAAATCTTTATATCTTTCCAACAATGACAACATCGATGCAGAACACATCCTATCCTTCAGTGTTCAGAATATAGCTTCCTCATCTATTAAGGATCAAATCTCGAAACTTATAATTTTAGATGTATAAGTGGGACTCACACATCCAATTGTTCTTAGTCAGCTTAATCAATGATTTAACAATCAGTGAAAACCTTTCGATAAACCTCCGATAATACTCAGCTTAGACCAAGGAATTAACAGATTTCCGTCGGTGTCGTTGGTACCGACCAATCCTTAATCTCTTCAATCTTGGCAAATTTTCACGAATACCTTTGTTGTCAATCACATGCCCCAGAAAATGCACTGATTTCAACCAACATTCACACATAGAGAACTTTACATACAACTTCTCTTTCTCCAACCATTCCAAAATTATCCTCAAATGCTTCTTATGCTCCTCCTTTCTACTTGGAATAATATATCATAAATAAGTACAATGACTAACGCATCGAAATACGACTTTCACACACGATTCACCAAGTCCGTGAATACGGCAGACGCATTCGTCAATTCCAAAAAGACATCACTTGAAACTTAAAATACCCACATCTAGTACGGAAAGCAGTTAAAGGAATAGCTTTTTCCCTAACTCTCAGTTGACGATAACCAGACCTCAAAGCAATCTTCGATTACACACTGGATCCTTACAATTGATCAAATAACGTCACTCATCGGCAGTGGATACCGATTATTGGCAGTTAATTTGCTAAGCTCACGATAGTCGATAAACATCCGAAACAATCCATCCTTCTTGAAGAATAACACAGGCGATCACCATGGCGACGAATCTAAGTCTAATACATCCCTTATCCATCAATTCTCGCAATTGATCGGATAATTCCTTCCATTCTAACGGTGCCAAACGATAAGGCGTACAAATACTACTCAACAAAACGCAGAAGCACTACATAACGAAACGCAAGAGCACTACACCTGTTGCTTCCAACACTCAATCAACGTGAACTCCTCTTCACAAGACAGCAGTAAACTCAGCAAAACTTCAGGTAAAAATTCTGAATACTCTCAAATCATTAGCACATCTCCCAACCTCTTCTCAACTACACCATTACTAGTTACCTGAGCTAGAAATACACCACATCTCTCTTCCACATACTTCCTCATCTCCAAAGAAGACACACTTCTCAAATAGAAAGTTCACCCATCACCTTTCACAGTCAACACTAAGATTCTCAATAATATTTAACCAATAGTTATCAATTTATAGTGAGGATTGGTTCAATTTCTAACATCAGCACCACACACAACTAACCAGTTCATACCAATAATCTTCATCTAAAGATCCCAACTCTATGAGCATCAAGTCGATATTAAACACCTAATTCCCTAAATTCAAGGAACACTCTCTTAGTATAGAACTAATACTAACAACATTTTCATTGGTTAATTCCACATCATAGTTAGTTGTCAATCTTACCAGTTCTCCCTTAATAAAGTGACTGAATCTTTACATTCCTAAAGCTTCTATCTGATCTAAAATCAAACAACACACTAACATAAAGATCATCAAATAACAACGTACCATTTACAACGTTCAGACCTTAAGGTTTGTCAGCATCACCCAAAATGTAAACTGGATCGGCAGCATTCCTATCTTGTCGTTTCCCTCTCCTTGGACAATTCCCTTGCTTGTGTCCTCTCTCACCACAACGAAGACATGTCACAACTCCAGGGGTACTAATTCTAGTAACTAATCCCCTTGTCCTACACTTAGCAGCTTTATGACCAGTTTGTCCACACTTACGACAAGTAGAAGGACAATTACCCACATGGTATAAAGTACAGCAAACACACTTGGGATTTATCTTGTTACCTCTAGACACATTGGCAACACGAATTCCCTCATTGCTTCCATAGTTTAAATATTGGTTTCGGTTCTGTCTTTGGTTATAGTTATTACGGTAGTCCTCACAATTCTGACCTTGATTCTGGTTGGACTGAGCAGATTCCCACTTTCTCTTATTACTTTCAATAATGATATCTTTCTTATCTTGCACTTTCACATCCATTAAAGCATACGCCATCTGAATAGCTTCATTGAAAGATTTAGGTCTTGAAGAAGTAGTCTCATCCTTGATATTACTAGAGAATCCTTTAATGTACTGCTTCATTTTCTTGCGGTCATTCGGAAAAGCATAAGGACATAACAAATACAACTCATAAAACCTCTTAGTATAAGCAGTAATATTATCATTTCTTAACACTAAGTGCCTCAATTCATCTTCCAACTGTCCTAGTTCCCCCTTGGGACAAAACTTAGCAGTCAATAATCCTTTAGTTATGGTCCATATCCTACCATTAGCCACAACCAATCCTATAGTAGCCACTTGGCTATTCCACTAACTTAGTGCATCATCTTGAAATGTCGCAGCAACAAATTTCACCTTATTAGCTTCGGAACACCCACTAATATTAAAATTACTCTCTATCTTCTCAATCCATCTACGCAATTCTAAAGTACCACCAGTACCACAAAACTGAGTAGGAACACCTTTCATGAAACTAGCATACGTATATTCTCTTGAAACTTGCGGAACAGCAACAATACTCCCAACTAGACCAGCAACATCATCCTCATTCCCAGCACCATTAACTCCAGCACCATTACGTTCAGCACCCTTAACTCCAGCATTCTGATTCCTTGCAGCACGATCAGCTTCAAGTGCTCTAGCAATAGCTCGCTCGATCATAATGTTTACAGTACCAGTTGTTAGCTTTGGCGGCATATTTCAAGACACTTAGTCACGTGGCGATCCACTAATGACAGAAATATGCTTCTCCTACTCCTTCTCTTATCATCACAAAAGAAAGAAACATGATAAGTATACATATCAAGATAAAAGAAGGATTTCTTTATCAGGATATATCATGGATACTACATGCACAAACAACACAAACTACAATGATTCATCAACCAAATCTCAAATGAGCTAATAAAGACACATCATAGATCATGAGCGTAATTCAGATTACGTTGAGGATTCAACAAGACAGTGGAAATGTATATCACTACAATCATTTACCAAACAAACTTAAAAGATAATAAGTTTCATCACAATGCTACGACACATAGTCTAAATAAGTTCGATCACAGTAAGAAAAATAGAATACAAAGAAATCTATCACGCGATTAGTTTCTTAGACATCAGCTACTCATCCTCCTTAATATTATTGTTAGCTTCATCACACTCGTCTATCTCCCCTTCGTACCTCAAAGTCAAATCATGACATGATGGCAGCTCATTCCCAAAGTTTAAATACTCACCCCTACACGGCGGATTAATCATAAAATAAGTCTCAGTACGGCTTTCATCATTCCTAAACTTCCAACTTTGACTCAGAATTTATCTCACATGAGACTCCCATTCACTCATCCTCTCAAACCTTGCGTACTTTTCTTTAATTCTTTTCAATTCAAGCACTCAAATTCATCACCATCGACCAAAGGCTAGTAATCTCGTCCATCTTCCGAGCCCTAACAAACTCCACTCTCCACATACCAGATAAAACCTTTGAAACAACTTTTCATTCTCCTCAAACCTCATAATCACACGAGTTTCAACCGCGTATCTCTCATACATCAACCGATCAAAACTTCTTCATACCAGATACAAGTCGCAAGAAATCAGTTGTAAAATCATTCATCATCTGGTCTACTGTCCTAGACCCCTCAGCGGTATATAAGGCCATTACTCAAAATTTTATATATATATATATGCATTGCATAAAGAAAATTACGATAACAAGTACTCGACGTACTTTCAACAACATTAATACATCATCATAGTATTTACTTAATAAATACTTGGGAAATCATTTCAGTTTTGAGGGATACATCTAAATATAAAACAATGCAAAACAATAATCTTACCGGAGCCTTGCGAAGAATTTGCGTGCTTTCGTAAAATATTTTTGACTCCAATGTAACACTCTCATTTTTCGTATCGGTACAACGGAAGGGTCTTTCAGAGTGTTACGGGATAGCACAATAACTCCAATCATAGACAACACATAAAAATGGTTGTACAAGGTTTAACAAACATTCATTCGATAAAAAGATTTAAAAGTGTACAACAGGTCCCAAATTATACAGGTCATTAAGTTTACAAAACACAGATCGAATGAACATTTTTAATATTAAGTGTGGGCCATCAGAGTCGATCTCCATCCGGATTACCTTCAAGCACCTGAGATAGAAAACATGCAAAAATCATATCAGCGAATGCCGAGTGAATTCATAGAGTTTAATGAAAACCGTTATATAAAAACAATCATTTACAATCATTTAAAATCAGAACACAAGTATAATATCGGAAGTAAGTCCACATATTGCTAGTCAGGCAATATATATCAAGCGTACATCTTAAACCGTCCATGAGACCGTAGTCTCTATATTACCATGATAGGTAATATATTCATCGTAATAGCGTCGTTATCGTTTATTATATATGTCTTATATTGTATTAGGATACATGGTATCTGAATTAGGATTATTATTAGCCGCATGACATTGTTACCTTACTGTGAAAACAGCGGGCCGCGAACCCGACAAACAATTTGCCCATCTAAGTTAGCGTGTCGTCACAAAAATCACGCTATGGAATCTTCTCATACATAAATTCGCTTACCAATCAATGTGGTACGACGGGGATCAACCGTCAAGGCGCGAACTGGGGTGATCGTCCCCAAATAGTACTATCAAATGCATAAGCGTCTACCAAAACCCGGTAGTTCACAATTCATGCTAATGGGACTTTAAGTGACATAACCTAACTACTAATAATTCGTTTAGTCTCGAATATAGGGTCATAGCATCATTCGGGTCCATATCATTTAGCATACAATCGGGACTACTTGTGTTCTATTTTTATAAAAATCTAGCATGTTATCTCCCTCGCGGGTTTACAAATCATTTTATAAAATATTTAAAAGAGTGCGAGGCTATGAACTCACGTTGTTAATGAAAGGCGGATTATCGGCTACGGGCGTGCTTCGGTCACGGAAACCTATATAAATAATAATCGGTCTTAGACTCGGTCCAATGACTTTTATCAAAATAACAATATACATATATATGATTATTGTACATATGATGATGATCAAGTGGGTTTATAAATCCTCATTTACTCATTTTAGTGTTTACGTTTTAGTATCGTCTTACTAGTTCACTAGTTTTACCGATTTTACCTATTTTAAGTCCATTAATTCTTTTATAAGTTCTTTTACTTGTTTTTACCCATTTTATACCTATATGATCAGTATATATACTTTTCATGTTGGGCCCAAATGGGTTAAGCCCAAATAATTCTTTTTACAAGTATTTATCTTATTAAGTCCAATTATTAGTCTAATACGTTTAGTTAGCTCGTAAATGTCCGTAATTCTTATAGTTCGGGTTTTATCGGTTTTTACTTGTATTAGTTACTTATACATCAGTATATAACTTTTATAAACTTTACATTAGACGGGTTTGGTCGTCTAGGTTTTATTTGATGAAAAACGTTAATTTTACGGCGATAGCCGAAAAAGTCGTAAAAATCAAGTTTATAGTTTTTATTACTTATAAATATTATTTTTACCACCATTTATCTAATTTACCCATTCAATTAACCTTTTATACATTTATATAATTAAGTTCTATAAGTTAGTGGGTTTATACTTTACATTTTATAAATTATAAAGTGAGTGCTTATATAATAATAATAAACATTATTTCCAAAATCTGATTTTTAACTTCACATTCACCATTTTTATCATATCTAGAGTTCTACAATGACTTAGAAGCTCATTTTTGGATGACAACTTCTTCATAATATGTGCTAAATATAACTTAGTTATAGCTACTGCCCATTTTGAGTCTAAGTTGTCTTAACAATCCCTACAAAACTGCTTATTCAGATTGTACCACCTAACTTGTTTTTATCATATCTCACTCATTATTTTGATTCCATTGCATGGCCAACTCTCACATGTGTATAACATCATCTACTTTACTGTAAATAGATCAAACCATGCATTTTTATCAGTTCTTCATTTAGTTATCTACTGTTTTTATACAGCCAACTAATTAGACATGATTTTAGCTTCATTTCTTATGGTTATCATCATTTTTAAGCATGTTTATCAACACTTGATCCCCACACAACATTTTTATCATCATATATACATCATATACATATACAAAATGAAAGAAAATACATTTGTTCTTTACAAAATAATAAGAGAAAAATGTAGAGGATGATCTTCTTTACCAATCCAAGTGGATTTCTTGTTTTAGAAAGGCAAGAACTTGATGAATACAACAAGTATCTCCAAGACCATCAAATATCAAGATCATATGTTGGAAAATCAGCCCTAGGACACAAGCAAATCACCTCCAAAGTTGGTTATATGGCCACCAAATGATCAAGGCTTCAAGGAAACACCTTAATAGGACTAGTAAACATGTGGTTTGTAGCTAGAAGAGATCAAAGATGGTGTTTGTTGTTTGAATTGGGACGACACAAGGGTGGAAGTAGAGAGAGTTTTTGGGGTGGATTGCATGGATGAAATGGTTAAATGAAAACCATTTGTTGGTTTTGTTAAGTTGGTGGAAGGCTTAGCTTAAAGTGTAAGCATAAGCTTACACTTGTGCAAGCTTAGCTAGAATGTGTGCCACCTAAGTGTGGTGTGTCACATATGCCGTCCCATATAAGCTAGTGGGATGGGTCAAAGTGTTTTGTCCCATCTCACTAGTTTACGGGTATTTCTCGATTCTAGTTTTCTCGATTTGCGTGCCCTCGGGTCGTTTTACGAAAAACGTTTTTATAAATTATGAATCACCGTCACAAAACGAATCCAATAAAAATTGTCTCATCAAAAACGGAGTTCAAAAACGTAAATACGTAATCCTAAGGTTTCTGGTTTAGTCGTAAAAGACGCCAAATTATGCACGTAAGCCCAAATTTAAATCCGTAAATTGTGAGTTCGTCAACCAACACAAAAATAAGTTTCAAAATATTATACGAGAAAATATTTAACTACCTGAAAATGTTAGATTTGTCACAGCTTTTCCTCCTAAAAGGGATCAACGTCCTCGTGATCCATTTCATTTGGATGTCCGTTTCTTATTGAAATCGAAGAGGTGCGGATATTTCTTCCACATTTCATCCTCTCGTTCCCAAGTATACTCCGGTCCATGCTTTGAATTCCATCGGATCTTGACAATAGGTATCCGACTTTGTTTCAATTGCTTTACCTCACGGTCCATAACTTCTACGGGCTCTTCGATAAAATGCAACTTCCCATCTATTCGAACCTTACCTAACGGAATTTTCTCATCACTCACTGCTAGACATTTCTTCAGATTAGATACATGGAATGTGTTGTGAACACCATGAAGTTCTAGGGGTAACTCTAGTTTGTAAGCCACCGGACCTACTCTAGATAAAATCTTAAAGGGTCCAATATAACGGGGATTCAATTTTCCTCGTTTTCCAAATCTTATAACGCCTTTCCATGGCGATACTTTCAACATTACTCGGTCACCCACTTCAAACTCCATTGGCTTCCGCCGCACATCCGCGTAACTTTTCTGTCTACTTCGGGCAGTCAACAACCTCTTCTTAATCTGAACTATCATCTCCGTAGTCTCCCGGATCAATTCCGGTCCCGTGAGCTGGGTATCCCCAACTTCACTCCAACATACAGGAGATCTACACTTCCTACCATACAAAGCTTCAAACGGTGCAGCCTTAATACTAGAATGGTAACTATTGTTATACGAAAACTCTGCTAACGACAAATGTTTATCCCAATTCTTACCAAAGTCTAACACACAAGCTCTCAACATATCTTCCAGTGTTTGTATCGTCCTTTCACTCTGCCCATCAGTATGGGGGTGATAAGCAGTGCTCATGTCGAGATTCGTTCCCAAAGATCTTTGGAGAGATTTCCAAAAATTCGATGCGAATCTAGGATCTCGATCTGAAATGATCGATACAGGCACTCCATGCTTGCATACAACATTATCAAGGTATATTCGAGTCAGCTTCTCCAGTGAGAATTGCTCCTTAACCGGAATGAAGTGTGCTGATTTGGTCAGTCTATCGACAATAACCCAAATCGAATTGTTTCCAGATGATGTTCTAGGAAGCTTGGTGATAAAGTCCATTGTAATTCGCTCCCACTTCCATTCAGGAATCTTTGGTTGTTGAAGTAGTCCTGATGGTTTTTGATGTTCGGCTTTAACTCTAGCACAAGTCAAGCATTGAAGAACATACATAGCTATGTCAGCTTTCATATTCGGCCACCAGTACAACTTCTTCAATTCATGGTACATCTTATCAGATCCTGGATGAATGGAATACTTAGATTTATGGGATTCTAACATAATCAAATCTCTTAAGCCTCCAAACTTAGGTATCCACATACGACCTCTTAAACATTTCACTTCATCAGCTCTAACTTCTAAAGGATCTCCTTCTCCTCGGAACCCTTCATTAACAAAATTCTCCTTCTTACAAGCTTCTATTTGCGCATTTCTAATTTGCTCAGGCAAATTATTGTGTACGGTCAAGACTAGAGAACGCACCCTGATAGGCTCTCTATCTTTCCTACTCAACGCATCAGCAACAACATTGGCTTTTCCTGGGTGATATTTTATATCACAATCATAATCACTTAACAACTCTATCCATCTTCGTTGCCTCATGTTCAATTCCTTCTGGTCGAGAATATACTGTAGGCTTTTGTGATCGGTGAATACCGTACACTTGGTGCCATACAGATAATGTCTCCACAACCTAAGAGCAAAGACCACAGCTCCTAACTCAAGATCATGAGTAGTATAATTCTCCTCATTCTTCCTTAATTGCCTAGAAGCATAAGCTATCACTTTCTCTCTCTGCATCAAAACAGCTCCATAACCTCTAAGAGATGCATCACAATACACTACAAAATCTTCACTCCCTTCGGGTAATGATAAGATTGGCGCACTACATAATTTTTGCTTCAATATCTGAAATGCTCCATCTTCATCACTTCCCCAAACGAAAGGTTTATTCTTCTGAGTAAGCTTAGACAAGGGTTTAGCTATCAAAGAAAATTCTTTAATGAATCGCCTATAATAGCCAGCCAATCCTAAGAACTGTCGCACTTCCGTTGGCGTTGTCGGTGCAGACCAATTCTTAATAGCTTCAACCTTTGCAGGATCAACATGAATTCCATCTTTATTAATCACATGACCAAGAAATTGCACAGAATCTAACCAGAAATCACACTTCGAAAACTTAGCATACAACTTTTCATCCTCCAACAACTTCAAAACAATCCTCAAATGTTCTCTATGTTCATCTTCATTCTTAGAATAGATTAGAATATCGTCAATAAACACAATCACAAATTTATCCAAGTAGGGCTTGCACACTCGATTCATTAAATCCATGAAAATCGCAGGTGCGTTAGTTAACCCAAATGGCATTACTTGAAATTCATAGTGTCCATAACGAGTTCTAAATGCAGTTATAGGAATATCTTCTTCACGGACGCGAAGTTGGTGATATCCTGACCGCAAATCTATCTTAGAATACACACTAGATCCTTGCAGTTGATCAAACAAATCATCAATCCTAGGTAAAGGATATCGATTTTTAATTGTCAACTTATTCAGTTCCCTATAATCAATGCACATACGAAAAGATCCATCCTTCTTCTTAACGAACAAGACTGGAGCTCCCCAAGGCGACGAGCTTGGTCGAATAAAACCTTTATCAGACAACTCCTTAAGTTGCTCAGATAACTCCTTTAATTCAGAAGAGGCTAATCGGTAAGGCGCACGTGCCACCGGTGCAGCACCAGGAATTAAATCGATTCGAAACTCTACTTGCCTTATCGGTGGAAGTCCGGGTAAATCTTTAGGAAATACCTCAGGAAATTCACAAATAATAGGTACATCTTCCAATCGTTTCTCCCTAGACTCATTCCCGGTCACTTGAGCTAAGAATAACTCACAACCGTTCCTGATGTACTTTTGGACTTTAATACATGAAACGATTTTCAAACGGGATTCACCTCGACTACCATCAATTACTAACGTTCTATTCCTAAGAGGAATCTTAACCTTCTTCTCTCCACATAAAATAGTAGCATTATTCAACGACAACCAATACATACCAATAATAATATCAAAACTACCTAATTCTATCAACATCAAATCAATCGGAAAGGAATGGTTCAAGAGATTTAGAGAGCATCCTTCTAATAGCTTATTAGTTTTCACTAATTTACCATCAGCCAATTCCACCTCGTAACTGGTACTTATCTTAACAGGTTCAATATCAATAAGGGCACTAAATTTAGTGGATACAAAGCTCCTATCGGCACCCGAATCGAATAAAGCAACAGCATAATGATTGTTGAGTAAAAACGTACCGGTAACGACATTCGGATCCTCTTTCTTCACCTCAATTGTTCCAAGTTGGTAGATACCACCCTGGGGGTTTCTTCCAGGTACAATCGCTTTCAACTTGGGGCATTCCGATTTCCTATGACCTTCTTCATTACAGTTGAAGCAAATGGTTCCCTTCTTACACCTTTCAACCTTGTGTCCAAGCTTTCCGCAATTTCGGCATTTCCAGCAGTCGCCAGGATGCCTCTTGTTGCCACACTTAGGACATCTATCATCGTTGCGCGGTGCATTGTTGGTAAGAGCATTTGCATTCCCTTTTCTCTTGTTCTGACGGCGATTGAAATTCTTCCTATTATCACCTCTATCTACACGCTCACCGTCTCCCTTTCTTTTCTCACCAACACGGGCTTCATCTTCCTTATCTTGAATTATCTGTCCAATGAGTTGGTAAGCCATTCGAATAGCATCATCAATGGTCAGTGGTTTCGATGATGTTACGTCCGCTCGGATATTCCTGGTTAACCCTTTCACATATTGCTCAATTGGGATCTCTTCGGGTTCAACCAATCGAGGACATAGCAAGGCCAACTCATGGAATCGATTCGTGTAACTATCAATGTCCACACCTTTCATTCTCAAATTAATCAACTCTTGTTCTAACCTAATAATCACACTACGAGGACAAAACTCCAAAGTCATCCACTTCTTAATTTCAGCCCAAGGAGTAGCATTAGCAGCATCAAGACCTATGAAAGCAATTCTCCCGTTCCACCAAGTCAACGCACGACCTTTAAGAGTAGCCATAGCAAAAGTCACCTTATCTTCCTCTTTACACTTACTAATCCTAAACACCGATTCAATCTTCTCAATCCACTGGCTTAATCCTACAGCACCTTCAGTTCCATTAAAAGGTAGAGGTTCACACTTCATGAGCGTCACATAAGTACAGCCACCAATTTCAGGTGCATTCGTTCCAAGTCCTCCTATATTTCCTCCAGCATTAGCATTCACATTATTAGCATTCACATTCACATTAGTACCGCCAATTCCACTACCGCCAGCTCCACTACCGCCAGCTCCACTACCGCCAGCTCCACTACCGCCAGCTCCACTACCGCCAGCTTCATTTCTAGCATTTGCCATGAATTCAGTCATAGATGCGGTAACTTGATCCGTAATAATCCTACGTACATCATCCTCAGTCACAGCCTTCTTGGGCGGCATAGTTCTATAATTCCACAATTTCAAAGCATTAAGCATTCATCCAACAAAGGATTCATATAATACGGATCGAATTCATAATCAAGATACAAATAAGGCACAATATGGAATTCAAGACAAGATACATATTTCATTCGATCTGAAACAAAAGTATTGTCTTAGTACATCCATATCAAAGTTCTAACACTATAAACACTCAAAATTCGTGCCAAGTCTACAACTAACAAGTCGGTTCAGTCAAAGCTACAAGCACAAAAGATATAAAGGTCACTACTAAATACAGACTGGTCTACTGAGAACCGCCAGATGGTCCATCATCCATCGTCTTCTGGATCTTCGCCGGACGATCACTAGACACATCTTCAGCTGGGCGCTTACGGATTACTCCTCTTTCAACCATGTCGGCATAAAATCTACTGTTCCAACCCACAGATATATTCAACTCCTTTTCAGCTTTCTCACGCATCGCACGAGCCACACTCAACTGAATCTCCAAAGAATTCATCTTTCTCTTCATATCAACATACTCACCACTTTCTAATACCGATAACCTCCTAAAAGCCTCATTCAAACCACGTTCTACATCACTCAAATCCAAACTAAGCAATTCTCGCTCTTTCTCGCCAAGCTTAGTCTTCGACTCCAAATAAGCAACCTGAGTCTGAACAACACCTAATCCAACCTCTGTCACACAACTCTTAACACGGGAAGCATCTAGATCACGTCTCAAGGCCCATGGTGCAAGACCATCAATATGAGTAGCCTCTCGAGTACTAGACGACTCTCCTATCTCACGTCTACGAGTATCAATACCATCAGTACCGTCAGGTGCATCGTCATCCTCATCCTCCTCTGATTCAGAATCAGATTCAGACGATTCAGACATTTCATCCCTAGGTAACTCATCCTCAGAATCAGACAAACAAACTGGTGGGGGCAAAGGCTCGCCCTCTGGAACATCATACGGATAAATAAGCTCAGCTTCCTCATCGTCATCAACCTCAACATCTATACCTACATCCTCCTCGACATCCTCGTCGTCAATCTCATCATCTAACTCATCTAACCCAATCTCATCCTCATTCTCAATATCAGCATTCTCAATCTCCACATTCTCATTACCCACATTCTCAATATCCACATTCTCATTACCCACATTCTCAATATTCACATTCTCATTACCCACATTCTCAATATCCACATTCTCTACTAAGTCAACCTGAGGGGCAATCTGATCTCCTAGTCCTAACTCGGGCTCGGGATCCTCAAATGGTTCCTCCTCGTCATCAATATCAAAATCTACTAAGTCTAAATAAGGATCATCTTCTATATTAGGTTCGGGAATAACATGGTTTTCTACAGGAATATTAGGGTCAGCCATGACAATCTGCATTTACATATATATCTCGTATTAGGATAACATACTAGTTAAACAATTACATAATGAAATCACGATATATACGTATATATAAATTATATTATATATATAAAAATATATATCTTCTCAATAGGGCTTGTTGGTAACGTCGGAGATCTCTGGCACCGTTATAGTCAAAAGATTTTTCAAATATTTTCTCAAATGTTCATTGTCAAAAGATTTTGAAAAGTTTTGTTCAAAACCTTGGTTTTTAAAATCTTTTGTTCTCTACAACGAGAGCTCTGGTACCAAACTGTAACACTCTCATTTTTCGTATCGGTACAGCGGAAGGGTCTTTCAGAGTGTTACGGGATAGCACAATAACTCCAATCATAGACAACACATAAAAATGGTTGTACAAGGTTTAACAAACATTCATTCGATAAAAAGATTTAAAAGTGTACAACAGGTCCCAAATTATATAGGTCATTAAGTTTACAAAACACAGATCGAATGAACATTTTTAATATTAAGTGTGTGCCATCAGAGTCGATCTCCATCCGGATTACCTTCAAGCACCTGAGATAGAAAACATGCAAAAATCATATCAGCGAATGCCGAGTGAATTCATAGAGTTTAATGAAAACCGTTATATAAAAACAATCATTTATAATCATTTAAAATCAGAACACAAGTATAATATCGGAAGTAAGTCCACATATTGCTAGTCAGGCAATATATATCAAGCGTACATCTTAAACCGTCCATGAGACCGTAGTCTCTATATTACCATGATAGGTAATACATTCATCGTAATAGCGTCGTTATCGTTTATTATATATGTCTTATATTGTATTAGGATACATGGTATCTGAATTAGGATTATTATTAGCCGCATGACATTGTTACCTTACTGTGAAAACAGCGGGCCGCGAACCCGACAAACAATTTGCCCATCTAAGTTAGCGTGTCGTCACAAAAATCACGCTATGGAATCTTCTCATACATAAATTCGCTTACCAATCAATGTGGTACGACGGGGATCAACCGTCAAGGCGCGAACTGGGGTGATCGTCCCCAAATAGTACTATCAAATGCATAAGCGTCTACCAAAACCCGGTAGTTCACAATTCATGCTAATGGGACTTTAAGTGACATAACCTAACTACTAATAATCCGTTTAGTCTCGAATATAGGGTCATAGCATCATTCGGGTCCATATCATTTAGCATACAATCGGGACTACTTGTGTTCTATTTTTATAAAAATCTAGCATGTTATCTCCCTCGCGGGTTTACAAATCATTTTATAAAACATTTAAAAGAGTGCGAGGCTATGAACTCACGTTGTTAATGAAAGGCGGATTATCGGCTACGGGCGTGCTTCGGTCACGGAAACCTATATAAATAATAATCGGTCTTAGACTCGGTCCAATGACTTTTATCAAAATAACAATATACATATATATGATTATTGTACATATGATGATGATCAAGTGGGTTTATAAATCCTCATTTACTCATTTTAGTATTTACGTTTTAGTATCGTCTTACTAGTTCACTAGTTTTACCGATTTTACCTATTTTAAGTCCATTAATTCTTTTATAAGTTCTTTTACTTGTTTTTACCTATTTTATACCTATATGATCAGTATATATACTTTTCATGTTGGGCCCAAATGGGTTAAGCCCAAATAATTCTTTTTACAAGTATTTATCTTATTAAGTCCAATTATTAGTCTAATACGTTTAGTTAGCTCGTAAATGTCCGTAATTCTTATAGTTCGGGTTTTATCGGTTTTTACTTGTATTAGTTACTTATACATCAGTATATAACTTTTATAAACTTTACATTAGACGGGTTTGGTCGTCTAAGTTTTATTTGATGAAAAACGTTAATTTTACGGCGATAGCCGAAAAAGTCGTAAAAATCAAGTTTATAGTTTTTATTACTTATAAATATTATTTTTACCACCATTTATCTAATTTACCCATTCAATTAACCTTTTATACATTTATATAATTAAGTTCTATAAGTTAGTGGGTTTATACTTTACATTTTATAAATTATAAAGTGAGTGCTTATATAATAATAATAAACATTATTTTCAAAATCTGATTTTTAACTTCACATTCACCATTTTTATCATATCTAGAGTTCTACAATGACTTAGAAGCTCATTTTTGGATGACAACTTCTTCATAATATGTGCTAAATATAACTTAGTTATAGCTACTGCCCATTTTGAGTCTAAGTTGTCTTAACAGTCCCTACAAAACTGCTTATTCAGATTGTACCACCTAACTTGTTTTTATCATATCTCACTCATTATTTTGATTCCATTGCATGGCCAACTCTCACATGTGTATAACATCATCTACTTTACTGTAAATAGATCAAACCATGCTTTTTTATCAGTTCTTCATTTAGTTATCTACTGTTTTTATACAGCCAACTAATTAGACATAATTTTAGCTTCATTTCTTATGGTTATCATCATTTTTAAGCATGTTTATCAACACTTGATCACCACACAACATTTTTATCATCATATATACATCATATACATATACAAAATGAAAGAAAATACATTTGTTCTTTACAAAATAATAAGAGAAAAATGTAGAGGATGATCTTCTTTACCAATCCAAGTGGATTTCTTGTTTTAGGAAGGCAAGAACTTGATGAATACAACAAGTATCTCCAAGACCATCAAATATCAAGATCATATGTTGGAAAATCAGCCCTAGGACACAAGCAAATCACCTCCAAAGTTGGTTATATGGCCACCAAATGATCAAGGCTTCAAGGAAACACCTTAATAGGACTAGTAAACATGTGGTTTGTAGCTAGAAGAGATCAAAGATGGTGTTTGTTGTTTGAATTGGGACGGCACAAGGGTGGAAGTAGAGAGAGTTTTTGGGGTGGATTGCATGGATGAAATGGTTAAATGAAAACCATTTGTTGGTTTTGTTAAGTTGGTGGAAGGCTTAGCTTAAAGTGTAAGCATAAGCTTACACTTGTGCAAGCTTAGCTAGAATGTGTGCCACCTAAGTGTGGTGTGTCACATATGCCGTCCCATATAAGCTAGTGGGATAGGGCAAAGTGTTTTGTCCCATCTCACTAGTTTACGGGTATTTCTCGATTCTAGTTTTCTCGATTTGCGTGCCCTCGGGTCGTTTTACGAAAAACGTTTTTATAAATTATGAATCACCGTCACAAAACGAATCCAATAAAAATTGTCTCATCAAAAACGGAGTTCAAAAACGTAAATACGTAATCCTAAGGTTTCCGGTTTAGTCGTAAAAGACGCCAAATTATGCACGTAAGCCTAAATTTAAATCCGTAAATTGTGAGTTCGTCAACCAACACAAAAATAAGTTTCAAAATATTATACGAGAAAATATTTAACTACCTGAAAATGTTAGATTTGTCACATCCAAAGTTATAGTTTAGGACATTTTTCAAAATCGACCTAGTTCTCTATAACTTAAAGCTCTGATTACCAATCTTTAACATCCCCAAAATACATTGCGCAGCGAAAATACACATCTGTGTGCTAAACTAAAACATCATAACATAGAACGACCTCAAAATGAGACATTCGAATTATAAAAGGAAATAATTTAACCATTATCTAAAACCGTCAATCCCAACTAAAACAAGAGTTTAACAATCAGAGCAGCGTTTTGGTCCCCCAAAGATCTCAACCAATCAACATACATTTTTACCAAAATACATGACCAAACCTAATTAGTTTTATGACAAAGGGGAAAGACATCAGTTTTAGACTCAACTACCACAAAAGAAACCTGCAATCCTTCTCCAGCAAGCTTCGTCATCAATCAACTTTAATCACCTGAAATACATGCTTAAAATC
The DNA here is from genome assembly GCA_025667525.1 of Glebionis coronaria. Taxonomy (NCBI): domain Eukaryota; kingdom Viridiplantae; phylum Streptophyta; class Magnoliopsida; order Asterales; family Asteraceae; genus Glebionis; species Glebionis coronaria. Next base: position 549,387,943 of record CM046874.1, read on the forward strand.
ACCAACACAATGGTTGAGAAAGTCCATAGGTTTATCAAATCATCATTTAAACACAAGGGAAAAATCAATCATAATCATTTAATAGAACTGTTGTACATACATCTATTATCCAGGTATTCCGTCTTATAGCAACAGCTATAGAATTGTATTAAGCTCATGACACCGACCCCTTAACTTAGTCACCCAAGCCATATGCCAGAATGACTAGATGAATTCTACTGCCCCTACTTGGGTATCAGTTGCTAACTTTATACCACTGACTCTCATTTCGTAAATTATCCTTCCCAGAGGTTACTCAACATAAAGCCCAGGTCTCGGATAGAGTGGTCAACCCAATAGTACTATCATTTGAACAAGAGGATATTCCCAACTCGCAACATCGAGCTAGAAGATAGTTAACGGTTCATGAAATTAGGGACTTCAGCAACTAGGTACTTATACAATTCAAGGAAACAACAGGTAACAACAAGAAACATTCGGGTCCAAACAATCATTCATGACTTGTGTTCATTTTATTTCATATAGAATGTATCCCCCTCGCGGGTGTAAAAACATTTAGCTAGCATTAAAAGCGAGGCTATAGACTCACCTTGAGTAATAGAAGTAGCAAGAAGATCTTCGAGATAGATGATGCCCGTTAAACACGAAAACTGCAACCTACCAAATAAGGTACGTTCATTAATAAATAGACTCAAGTTGTAACACCCCATTTGTTAAGATGGAAGGCTACAGTAAATTATGGCGTGTCATCAAAGCATGCAAGGTAAATGTCTAAACATTCATGACCATAAATAGAAATACCGGAATCAAACATCGGTAGTCTAGTAACTCACACACAAGCAATATTAAGTACTGTAAATGAAAGGACTAAACAACTTCCAAATGAAGTAAAGTATGAAAAGTAGGAATAAATTCATAAGGTAAAAGAGGCAGGATAGCTTCCAATCTGAATGCACATACTTTGGAGTTCCTACTTGCGACCTTGGGTACCTGCCGTTTGGGGACATGGAAATGGAAAACAGCTGAGCATAATGCTCAGTGCACGAATATATAGGATAACGTAAAGACATAAAGAAATGAAAACATATAAAGCATATAAAGCATGAATTGCAGCGGAAATGAATAAGTCTTGGGAAAACCTAGTTGTATGTCATGTTAACTGGTTTTAGTTCTGAAAACATAGCTTATGTTACTTATGAAAATCTGTATTAGTTTAATAGACCAAAAGCCAATATAGGTCATGAGGTCAACAACGTGCATGAATACTTGGAGGGGTGACCTCGTCATGCAAATTAGAGGGGATGCCTCTAATTAATTGGTATTGAGTAGGAGGGATCAACTCCTTGTGAAGGATGCAAGGCACACACCACATTCACCCTTGAAATCCTAATTGAAACTGAACCTAGGATGCACCCATACGTCCCACACGATAATAATAATATAATAATAGACAAATAACTGAAAGGGATGCCATGAGCTATCACTCCGCCGTGGTGAAGTCATAACACTAGTGCCTCTAGTGTTATGGTAATGGTACCTCCATAACTAGGTGAAACTGGTCATGCATGTATATGGCTAAGGTAACTAATAAAACATAAGCATTTAATCTGTAACTATTAAGGAAAACAGTTAGCTGCATACGGGAAATCCTAATAAAGGAAGAAGTTTTCCTTACTGAAGGACGGGAAATCCGTACCTTATGTCCAGTAGAAGCTAACGAAAACGCCGAAGAAACTACTCCGCCTTGACGGATAATACTACATAAGAATGGGAACGTGTATGAGTTGTCTGAATTACATGTGTTTTAGTGGTTCTATGTGTGATTAGCTTGTTATAGTTATTCCGTCATGTTTTAGTGTGTTACTGTGTTATCTGTAGCTATACTGATGTTCTGTTGTATATTATTCATGTACTAGTGTATTATAATACTTGTATTATAATACTAAGTAACTTTTTAAAAATAGCAGGTTTCCATAAATAGTAAGTTTCTAAAAATAGAAAGTTTCCAAAAATAGTAAGTTTCCGTAATTAAAAATAAGCTGGAATATTAATAATAAGTTAAGTTTAATTAGTATAATACAAGTCATGGTTATAGCTTATTAATTAACTGGTTAATTAATTAAACTAGACGTTATAAGAATTTAATTAAAAATACATGTTTTAATTAAATTTAGCTAAGTAAAATACTTTAGGTTATACATGAAATATTAATTTTAATATTTAACCTAAGTCATGAATTTAATTAAATTAAAGTCTAGTAATTTACTTAATTAAACATATTTTTGATTTTAATATTTTCCCGAACCCGAACCCGTGTTTTAAAAATTAACCCGAGCCCGAAACCCGAGTCACATATAAGCCAAAACATATAGCCAAGCCAAACACCCTTGACAGTGGCTTACCCGGCCTAGCAGGTTGCCACTGTCCGAGTGGTTTTAACACTACCGAGCCACGGCTAGCCGCTGCCCGGTTCACAGGCGGTTCACAGGCGGTTCACATCGGTTGTGACTGGTTCCCCCTGCTTGTTGCTCGGTTCCCACTGTTAGCCACAAAACCCCATCGAGACCCTATAGGTCTCGTTTGGCGCTCGGTTCAACACAAAACCCCACCCCGACACGCGATCGGGGTACCCTTGTTGTGTTCGACCCATAAGAAACCCACACCTAGACCATGAGGTCTCGGTTGGGCAAATCAAACACCACCGAGAGCCCCCTAGCTCTCGGTTTGGTGCTCGGCCGAAACAAAACAAACACAAACACCCCCTTTAATTCATGTTTTACTTAATCTACATGTTTTACATCTTGTTTTTATGATTAATTACAATAAACATGAATTCATAAAGAATTTAAAAAGAAAAGGAAGTGATTGATTATATCGAACACGTGTAGGAAAAGTGATTGATTATTTAGTTTTAAATGTCTTTTTTTTAGTATAATCGTTTTTCTCTCGAGTCGTGTCGAATTGATTTCCAATTTTATCGTTAAAACTTAATTGTTTTTGGTTAATAAAATGTTGATTGGTATCTATTTCTATTTGGAAAAAAACACGTAAAAATGATAAAAATAATACTATGAATACGTAAATACTTACTAATCTAAAACAAATTGCAAATGCCGCAATTAAACCCACGAAATATAAAAATCTAAAAATACAAATTTATTCTACTAATATAAAATACAAATAACAAAATTTAAAACTAAATCTATTTTTTTTATAAAAGCAAAAATACAATTTTTAAAACTAATAATGAAATTTAAAATGAAATCTAAAATGACTTATAAAACGTAAACTAATTTTATTCAAATTCAATATCAAATGTCCCAAGAAGAATTACCAAGACCCAACATAAACAGTAGCTACTATGGTTTAAAAAAACAATAAAAAGGACTAAAACCACAACTGACTAACATCGTCAACCGATTAAAGTGATTTGACTGTAACTGTAACAAAGATACAAAATGAAGGGCTAAAACTAAACTTATGCTAAACTTAGATTAAAAATAAACGCTTACTAACTGATATCTATTTCTAGTTCAAATTTGATATCATAGCTTTCACTCCTACTCAATTTTCTAATAAAGAATCTTTATCCTACTTTTAATCTTTTTTAATACCACTATCCCAACTCAGTTTTAATCTTTTTAATTCTACTATCTATTCCACTAATTGATACTATATAGTTTTTTTTTAGAAATGTTCTACAGCTTGGTATACTTCAAATCCTACTAAATGGAGCTTGTTCTATAGCTTTTTATTAGTGATTTAATAAGCCCTATTGAGAGTTACTTATAAATAACTAAAGCTTATAGTGCAAGCTTTATAAAACACCCAAATACTTGATATAAACGCTACTGTGCAAAGAGAAATCTGCCTACTAGCCTAGCCTATAAGTACCATAAAATGAACCACATTATTTATGTGCTATTTATCCCTTTCGACCCTTACTGCTAACAAGTTGACTTGACACTTGTTTTTAAACTATGTTTTAGTTATCTAAAGTCACTAAACAAAAACATATAAAATTCCACGAATCACAGCTATGAGAATTACACTAAATCGGCTTATACCAAAAACTCATTAACAGGTAGTATGCAAAAGCTAAGAAGGAAAATTACATGAATCTAAACTTGAACTGAAAACAGTTATTAAACACAATGCAAGTAGGCAAGTCAAGCAGGTAGTAATATAAAGTTACACTACAAACATTAGACAAGTAGATTACACTAATTATGCAGAAAGTTAAAGAGGAAACTATCCAGCACCCAAAGCCAGCCGCTGTCGTCGAGAGCTATCTACTGAACCGCAGCGAACTAATCTCGAACTGAACCACTACTCGAACTGCCTTTTCCCTAAGCTAAATTGACTCCAGGCCAGTCCGCTGACGTAGAAAGCTAACTGTTATTGTTGAACTGAATCGAGCTAAAACTACAAGCTATCGAAATGCGACTACAATCCGTTCGAACCAAACCACTTATCAAGAACTCACAAACAGCAGCGACTTAAAATTAATGGAAACGAAATCGATATCGAAACTAAAAAACTGAAACATCGAAAGGACAAAACATGTATGTAACGAATTCAACATCTACAGCAATCAGATAATGACAGAAACAAATAGAAATTTATTCAACATTACTGAGACCACTAACCAACTACTATCGGAATCATAATTCAAAAACTATATCAAAATCTCTAATCAATGATATTCTCGAATTAAAATTCTTAACAATACTTTCAACAAATCTCTTAACCGACTACTTGCATTAATCAAAAGCTGTCGTGAACAGTAACCACTAACCAAAAATTAGCGTGAACAGTAAACTTCATCAAACAACTATAAAGCATGAACAGTTAATCACTACGCTGGGACAGAAAGCGAACAAAATCTTGTTGAACTTTAATCGAAACTAACCGAAACTGATTTCTAAGCTGCTGAATGATAAGCTAATACGATTAATGTAAACTATTCGAGTGAACAGTAATATCCCTAAGCTAAAATCTGATACGAATAGAAAGTAGCAGAAATCGAAACAACCGAAAGTTAAAATCTACAACCGAATCAAGAATCGAATTTAACTTGCTACTACTATCTTCGAATCAACAAAAATAACCATCAACTACAATCTCAAATCGCAAACATCAATAACCAAAGTAACCGAATAACCAGTTACGAATCAAATCATCATACCTGTTATAACCGAAATCAGTAGCTATCACTAAATTATAAAACCAAGCATAAATCAAATGAAACACAAATCCATAAAGAAACCGAGGAACACAAGTTCATTAACAATAACCAAATTCAAAGTTTTAAACAATAAGAAGTTGTGAATTTTAATTAAATTTGAAAATTAAACTAATCTACTATTACTCCTAAAAGCAACGAAAGAAAAAGAGAAAACTGATATATGAAAAAGGTTAAAAATAAGATGCGTATATTGTAAGCTACATTTTTTTCTCCCAGATCCGATCTATATATTTGTTTTTGTCTTCAAAATCGGGCTTTCTTTCTTTTCCATTTGGGCCAGCAGACTTTTAATAACAAGCCCATCAGATTCGGGTTGTGGTGATAAAAAGGGCCAGCAGCTTATAAATGGGCTAGTGACATATTATTGAGTCGGTCCGACCCATATAAATGGTCTCGGGTCGGCTCAATAAAATATGAAGGCACCATTGGACTCGATTTTCCGTGCTCTTTCCATTTCTCGTGTCTGTTTTGGCTCTTTGGCTTCGATTCTTGTGATTTCTTTGATATCTGTACCTGCACACGCACAAACAACAAAACAAGCATATATGTGGCAATATTGATGATTATTTATCCGTTTTTAGCACATTTTACGAGGAAATATGATGTGTAATTAGAGTCACATCACACCCCCTACTAAAGCATTGTCGTGCCCTCACGCAATGCTAGAATAAAGTATAAAGTAACTCCGTTTCTCATTTATTGAAAGCATTTATTCATTTTATTAATATTATATGTGTAAATGACATAATGTATCGCTTTCATTATTCAAAAATAACTTTTAGGATCACAAAATTTGAATAGGTTCATCGTCCTCGACTTTTCACTCTTTCCATGCCAAACTCAAAAACAAGATCATTGTTGACAATAAGTTCTCATGTTAAGACCACTTATATAAGATATTTGTGTAGAACTCCTTCTCCATTATTCCTAAATTGTATCTCTAGATTTTAAGGATTGTCATTCACCCGTAGGCTCATTTGACTTATTTAATAGTTATTAGTCCAAAAATGAAGGCAAAACGGTGTAAACCCAACACTTAGAACCTAACCTCATCCTCAAAAACCGTTGTCACTAAAGAAAGCCCACATCAAGGATAATTTAACATGATTTAGGGAATAAATTCCCGGATTCGAAATTTGGCTAATAGTACTACTTATTATTTATTCCTCCAAAGTCATTTTAACTTAATATGGAGTTAGCAAATTTACATCATATACCCTTAGGCTCTTTAAGATGTAAAAGTGCTCCTTATCTATGATCCACACCCTAAGGCTCCTTGAACCATAAACAAGGGAATTGACATTCATCATCACTCCACACCCTAAGGCTCCTTGAATTAATGATGAAGCAATTTTTATTAAACACTTACCATGCCATACACCCTAAGGCTCTAATGACAAGGTTCGTGCTACATGTCCCACACCCAAAGGCTCCTTGAGATCATGTTTTAATCTTATTCTTCTTTATTTATGATATATATAGTAGGACAAATTCCGTAATCCCATGGTCTGAATACCTCCAACTTAGTGGTTATGAGCCACCTTAGTCGGAAGTCCATGACGCTGGCACCCTCAATGTGTTCTCGCTTTAATTACAAGGGAAATAAAAGAATCGGTTAAGAGCTAAAATATCGAACCTAAACCGCAAAATCTTCATTTATTAAGCCATTAAATATACAAGCGGGGAGAAAAAGCCACAAAAACTCATATAAGGAAGAATTAACCTTTAAACTTATTATCAACTCTATCATCTCTCGTTCTCCACAATTTAAAATCTCAAAAAATGAGACTCGTGGATGCTTAGCCTAATAAACCAATTAAGGTCTACATTGTTAAGGAATGAGCTAAGGTAAACCGGTCGAGTCAAAAACTATTCTTATTTTCACCAACGGAAAGCTTACATTCGTGTCAAAAACACTTATTAAAATAAAAAATAAAAAATTAAAATTTATGCAGTTTTAAGCACATTTTTGAAAAACGGAGTACGTGAAGACAACGAACAAAAGGAAAAGCACATCGATAGATACCCCCTCATACTAAAACCAAACATTGTCCTCAATGTTTCAAGTCGAAGGGTATAATACCCCCCTACTAGAGACGAAGAGTCGAATGCAAAATTCTAGGATGAAAAGGGTATGAGGCAAATAATTAAAAGCCGTTTATTAATTATGCCAATAAAAATAAGCGTTAGCAAAGGATATAATCATCGGACATCAGATGTCTCAAATGAAGTATCGAAACTCGAGTGATACGTGACGAAAATGAACACGAGAGTCTTCGATATATGAGAAACCTAAAATCACATCACAAACGAAACACGAGAAACAAACGAAAAAGCACAAGCCCTTCACATTAGAAATTAGAAAGAAGATAGAATGATAAGCATGGGAATCTCCCCTACGAGGCACCTCGGTTTTGGTAACCGAGTCATGAGCTCGACTCGATCCCCGAATTAAATTGTCCTTAGGGAAACGATCATGGAGAGAAAAAGATTTACCCGTAAAAGAAAAACTCTCCATGATAAAGTGAAATAACCTCCCAAATAAGGAAAACCCCATAAAATTCCACCTGGGTCAAATACATGGTTTCCATCTCTAAAAGAAATAGACCCCAAGGTGGAAATAGCAAACAAGTATAAGAAAGATAGGTTTCCTATAAGCAAAAATCTATCACAATGAAGGGTATAGTAAGAAGGTAATGATCCCAATTTTTCAAAAAATTTTCTTTTAATTTCATCATTAAGATACTGAGATTGCTCAAAAATGTGTATACCCGGATCAAATACCGTTCCCTTTATGGGAAAATAGCAAGACAACTCAGTGTTAACCATACAAGAATCACCCTCAAATGTGAAATCAACAAGAGACGTTGGGGGTGAAAAAGTGGGTGTCAAAACACTAATAGTCGGAACCCTCGGGTCTTTATTCTCTTTGGCATCATGAATGGGTGGGTCGGGAGGGATAGAAGGTATAGTGTCATCGTGTAATAAATCCTCTAGAAAAAGTATATCTCCCTCCACATCAAAATACCCGGATATGTACTCCACGGGTGTATCAATATCAAGAAACTCATCGATCTCAGGAATGTGAAAATCATCATCACTAAGGAGTGAAGTATCCGAAAAATCATTAATATCATTATCATGATTCTTAAAAGTCAGGTTTTACAAAATAGGAGAGTTATCCTCATCCGAGCCTGATAAAGAATTAAAAGTATAGTCGGAATCATAAGATAACACATCCATATCCAGATAACTACTATGAGGAGTAGTATCATTGGAAGAGTAGGTGAAGGAGTCATAAAAGGAATGGGGTCAAATGTAGGCTCAAGTACAATCTCGGAAATTTCCTCACAAGATGAGGAAAGGGGAGAGCTAAATGTATATGTGGGTGTCAACACCGGAGGGGGAGTAAGACTCATGATAATCTCCGGGCCTTGTCTCTCCTTTATTGGCGGAGAGATGGAAGGATCCACAGTGGGAACATCACTACTAGTAGTGGTGTTAGCCTCAACATGAGCTCTCAAAGCTTCTAAAAGTTGATATGTAAGACTTTGGTTTTGTTCATGAAGATCATTTATCATCCTCTTTTGTTCCTCAAATATTTTGACAGTTTCGTCCATTTGTGAAGGTTGAATTTGAAAATCCCCTTGATTATTACTTTGAAAATTGTTATGATTTTGAAAATCTTCTTGAATTTGAAAGCTTTGATTTTGAAAATCCCCATAACACCCTTCATTAATTTGTGGCGGGTCAGGAGTCAACTCAACCGAGAGTTGCTCAATAACTACTTCTTCCTCAAAATCAGGAAGAAAAGAGTCACTAGTCACATGAGAAAGGGGACTAGAAGAATCATCAAAAATAGGGTCATCTGAATCAACACATGGCTCATCACTAACTCTCGGAGTATATGAGAAAAGAGGGCCACTCCTAATGATAATAGATGTGGTACCGGATACTTCGGCTTTGCTCCATACTTGAGACTTGTTCTCAGTAATCATTAAAGCCTCACTAGTACTCCGAGAGTAAAGATTTCCGCTTGCAGCCGTGTTAAGGAAGAGAATCTTGATCGTATTGGGTCAACCCGTGATAAAATGAATCAATCAAATGCAAGGCGGAAAATCCATGATGAGGACATCTACGCACTAAATCTTTAAATCTTTCCCAAGCCTCGGTAAACGTTTCAGTATTAGACTCTTCAAAATTAGTTATTTCCAACCGAATTTTTCTCGTTTTAGCATAAGGGTAAAACAGATTTAAGAATTTTGACTCAAGATTAGCCCATGTGAAAATAGATCGTGGTGGTTCCTTTTCTAGCCAAAGCCGGACTGCTCCATCGAGGGAGAAAGGAAAAAGGTGTAAATAGATAATGTCATGTGTCACATTGGTGTATTTGACGGTATTGGCGTATGAACGAAAATGACGGATATGAGTGTAAGGATCGTCGTCCTCAAATCCGTAAAAAGGACGACCGGATATCAACTTAATCAAATCAGGATTAAGCTCAAAAGAATCACCCTCGATATCCGGTATCACGATCGCATTGTCGAGACATCCGTCAGTAGGTACTTGCAACAACTCATAAATCGATCGATTATCCATAGCCATTTCAAAAGCACAATACTCGGGATCGGCTTGACTCGTCACGATATTAATTTTTTTAAAAGAGAATGTAATATGTACTTAAAAACGAAGAAGAAACCAAGATAGAAAATATATATATACGTAGATTTTTTTTGGTGTAATACTTTAGGAAAAATATTACTTTTTTTTATTTTTATTTTTTTTTGTTGCAAATCTTACGAAAGAAATGCTTTTGTGTTTTTTTTAGAAAATATTATAATATATAGTTAAAGAAAAATAAAATCTAAAAGAAAAAATATTTATTTATTTATTTATTTAATTTATTTATTATTTTTTTAAAAGGTATATATAGTAATAAAGAAAAGAATATAAAATAAGAAAATATTTTTTGTTTTTATTGATTTTATATATATATATTTTTTAACAAGAAAAATAACGTTCAAAATCCAAATCGCCTCACGAAAAATCGTCAATCGTAACGAGCACGAACCGGCAGCGGCGCCATTTTAATGTCTTTTTTTAGTATAATCGTTTTTCTCTCGAGTCGTGTCGAATTGATTTCCAATTTTATCGTTAAAACTTAATTGTTTTTGGTTAATAAAATGTTGATTGGTATCTATTTTTATTTGGAAAAAAACACGTAAAAATGATAAAAATAATACTATGAATACGTAAATACTTACTAATCTAAAACAAATTGCAAATGCCGCAATTAAACACACGAAATATTAAAATCTAAAAATACAAATTTATTCTACTAATATAAAATACAAATAACAAAATTTAAAACTAAATCTATTTTTTTTATAAAAGCAAAAATACAATTTTTAAAACTAATAATGAAATTTAAAATGAAAACTAAAATGACTTATAAAACGTAAACTAATTTTATTCAAATTCAATATCAAATGTCCCAAGAAGAATTACCAAGACCCAACATAAACAGTAGCTACTATGGTTTAAAAAAACAATAAAAAGGACTAAAACCACGACTGACTAACATCGTCAACCGACTAAAGTGATTGGATTGTAACTGTAACAAAGATACAGAATGAAGGGCTAAAATTGAACTTATGCTAAGCTTAGATTAAAAATAAACGCTTACTAACTGATATCTATTTCTAGTTCAAATTTGATATCATAGCTTTCACTCCTACTCAATTTTCTAATAAAGAATCTTTATCCTACTTTTAATCTTTTTTAATACCACTATCCCAACTCAGTTTTAATCTTTTTAATTCTACTATCTATTCCACTAATTGATACTATATAGTTTTTTTTAGAAATGTTCTACAGCTTGGTATACTTCAAATCCTACTAAATGGAGCTTGTTCTATAGCTTTTTATTAGTGATTTAATAAGCCCTATTGAGAGTTACTTATAAATAACTAAATCTTATAGTGCAAGCTTTATAAAACACCCAAATACTTGATATAAACGCTACTGTGCAAAGAGAAATCTGCCTACTAGCCTAGCCTATAAGTACCATAAAATGAACCACATTATTTCTGTGCTATTTATCCCTTTCAACCCTTACTGCTAACAAGTTGACTTGACACTTGTTTTTAAACTATGTTTTAGTTATCTAAAGTCACTAAACAAAAACATATAAAAGTCCACGAATCACAGGTATGAGAATTACACTAAATCGGCTTATACCAAAAACTCATTAACAGGTAGTATGCAAAAGCTAAGAAGGAAAATTACATGAATCTAAACTTGAACTGAAAACAGTTATTAAACACAATGCAAGTAGGCAATTCAAGCAGGTAGTAATCAAAAGTTACACTACAAACATTAGACAAGTAGATTACACTAATTATGCAGAAAGTTAAAGAGGAAACTATCCTGCACCCGAAGCCAGCCGCTGTCGTCGAGAGCTATCTACTGAACCGCAGCGAACTAATCTCGAACTGAACCACTACTCGAACTGCCTTTTCCCTAAGCTAAACTGACTCCAGGCCAGTCCGCTGACGTAGAAAGCTAACTGCTATTGCTGAACTGAATCGAGCTAAAACTACAAGCTATCGAAATGCGACTACAATCCGTTCGAACCAAACCACTTACCAAGAACTCACGAACAGCAGCGACTTAAAATTAACGGAAATGAAATCGATATCGAAACTAAAAAACTGAAACATCGAAAGGACAGAACATGTATGTAACGAATTCAACATCTACAGCAATCAGATAATGACAGAAACAAATAGAAATTTATTCAACAATACCGAGACCACTAACCAACTGCTATCGGAATTATAATTCAAAAACTATATCGAAATCTCTAATCAATGATATTCTCGAATTAAAAATCTTAACAATACTTTCAACAAATCTCTTAACCGATTACTTGCATTAATCAAAAGCTGTCGTGAATAGTAACCACTAACCAAAAATTAGCGTGAACAGTAAACTTCATCAAACAACTATAAAGCATGAACAGTTAATCACTACGCTGGGACAGAAAGCGAACAAAAGCTTGTTGAACTTTAATCGAAACTAACCGAAACTGATTTCTAAGCTGCTGAATGATAAGCTAATACGATTATTGTAAAATATTCGAATGAACAGTAATATCCCTAAGCTAAAATCTGATACGAATAGAAAGTAGCAGAAATCAAAACAACCAAAAGTTAAAATCTACAACCGAATCAAGAATCAAATTTAACTTGCTACTACTATCTTCGAATCAACAAATAACCATTAACTACAATCTCAAATCGCAAACATCAATAACCATAGTAACCGAATAACCAGTTACGAATCAAATCATCATACCTGCTATAACCGAAATCAGTAGCTATCACTAAATTATAAAACCAAGCATAAATCAAATGAAACACATATCCATAAAGAAACCGAGGAACACAAGTTCATTAACAATAACCAAATTCAAAGTTTTAAACAATAAGAAGTTGTGAATTTTAATTAAATTTGAAAATTAAACTAATCTACTATTACTCCTAAAACCAACGAAAGAAAAAGAGAAAACTGATATATGAAAAAGGTTAAAAATAAGATGCGTATATTGTAAGCTACATTTTTTTTCTCCCAGATCCGATCTATATATTTGTTTTTGTCTTCAAAATCGGGCTTTCTTTCTTTTCCATTTGGGCCAGCAGACTTTTAATAACAAGCCCATCAGATTCGGGCTGTGGTGATAAAAAGGGCCAGCAGCTTATAAATGGGCTAGTGACATATTATTGAGTCGGTCCGACCCATATAAATGGTGTCGGGTCGGCTCAATAAAATATGAAGGCACCATTAGACTCGATTTTCCGTGCTCTTTCCATTTCTCGTGTCCGTTTTGGCTCTTTGGCTTCGATTCTTGTGATTTCTTTGATATCTGTACCTGCACACGCCCAAACAACAAAACAAGCATATATGTGGCAATATTGATGATTATTTATCCGTTTTTAGCACATTTTACGAGGAAATATGATGTGTAATTAGAGTCACATCAAAAATCAACAATGAAAAATCGTTCGGTTTGTTCCTTGTGGTTTGAGGTGGCCGGCGGCAAGTGGAGACAAGGGAGGCAAGGGAACTTTTTCTGTAAACCTAAAATATGTTTATGTTTTTCCTAGAGTTTTGTTATTATAGGTTTTAAGTTGGGTCATGGGCCAAAGCCCATCCCTTCCTTCCTCTTGTCTAGCCGCGGCACATAGGGAGCCCACGGAGAAACCCGTAGTTTTCCCGAGTTCAATTATTTACGTGTACGTTCATGTTTAATTATCGTGTTTTTTATACGTCGTGTACTTAACACATTTATAATATATACGTAACTACATGTTATTAAATATCATGACACGTGAATTATATTATAAATGGAAAGTTTTAATTTTACCGTATTTTGGATGTTCACTGTTCATGGTATTTTAATGCGGGTTTTACAACTCTTCCTCTCTAAAAGAATAATTTGTCCTTGAATTGGAGAAACATAAACTGAAAGAAAACATACCCGAACTAGAACTGGAAATGAGGGTAAGAAGTCCGTATAGACTCCTCCGTCTCCCAAGTGGCTTCCCGCTCAGGATGATCCCTCCAGAGGATTTTGATAAAAGGGATCATCTTCCTCTGCATGAAACGATCTTGTCGTTCAAGAACTCTCTCGAGTTCTTCGACATATGAAAGATCCTCTCGAATCTGATCAAGTGGATATTAGACAACATGAACTGGATTATAGTTGTATCCTCTGAGTACGGACACATGGAACACGTTGTGAACGTGTGATAGCTGAGGCGGTAACGCTAAACGATATGACACTTCACCAACACGTTCTATGATATCGAACGCTCTGATGAAACGAGGACTGAGCTTGCTTCTGATTCCAAAATGTTTAACTCCTCGTGCAGGTGATACCTTGAGGAAAACGTGATCACCTACGTCGAAAGAAACATCTCTACGACATTTATCAGCATGGCTCTTCTGACGAGCACGAGCTTCCTGAATCTTCGCCTTAGCGATGGCGACCTTCTCATTAGTCACCTCAATCATCTCTGGACCCTCAAGCAGTCGTTCGCCCACTTGATCCCAGCAGATTGGGGCGCGACACTTCCTACCATACAACATCTCAAAAGGCGTACACTTGATGCTAGCGTGCCAGTTGTTGTTGTATGCAAACTCCACTAGAAAGATATAATCATCCAGCTTCCTGAGCACTCTAGAGCACACGCCCGCAGCATGTCCTCCAATGTCTGAATGGTACATCCCGACTGTCCGTCGGTCTAAGGATGAAAGGCAGTGCTGAGCTTAAGTGTGGTTCCCCAAGCAATCTGCAGACTCTGCCAGAAACGCGATGTAAAACAGGGATCTCTGTCAGAGATGATTTCTGATGGAGTGCCATTAAGTCTTATGATCTCCTTCGGAAAAGTATCTCCTAATTTGCTGACCGGATGCTCCTTGCGGATCGGCAAAAAATGAGCAGATTTAGTCAACCTATCAACAATAACCCAGATAGCGTCGTTCTTCCTTTGAGTCACAGGAAGACCAGTAACAAAATCCATGGAGATTTTGTCCCACTTCCATGCTGGAGTATCTAATGCTTGTAGTAAATCACTAGCTCGCTGGTGTTCGATCTTAACCTGCTGGCAGATCATACATTTAGAAACGAAGGTGGCAACATCCTGCTTCATACCACTCCACCAAAAGTGTGGTTTGATGTCGTGGTACATCTTGGTAGAACCAGGATGTATGGTAAATGGAGAGCTGTGAGCTTCAGTCAGCACAGCTTCCCTGAGTGTAGAGTCATCAGGAACCACTAGTCTAGTGCCCTGCCATAAGATACCGTCGTTGTCAACACGGAATTCCGTCTGCTGATCAAGGTTATGAATGATAGCCCAAATCTCACCATCGTCCTTCTGAGCTTCCTTGATCCTAGAATGTAATTCTGGTTCCACTCTAAGATTATCCCAGTAACCGTGTTGTCCTCGTACATAAAACTCAATATCAGTCATCTCTAGGTCACGGATGATCTCTTTTGCAATCCAGATGCCAGCAATCATACCTGACCTTCTGCTTAGAGCATCTGCCACCATATTCGCCTTACCAGGATGGTACTGAATGTTGGTGTCGTAGTCCTTCAATAGCTCTAACCATCTCCTCTGTCTCATGTTCATTTCCTTCTGGGTGAAGATGTATTTGAGACTCTTGTGGTCGGTGAATATGTCACATGATTCACCATACAAATAATGTCTCCAGATCTTCAGCGTGAAAACAACTTCTGCAAGCTCCAAATCATGAGTAGGATAGTTTTCTTCATAAGGTTTCAGTTGTCGTGATGCGTATGCAATAACCTTCCTATGTTGCATGAGAACACAACCTAGACCCTTTCCTGAAGCATCACAATAAATCTGAAATCCACCTGAACCAGATGGGAGAGTAAGAATAGGTGCAGTCACTAACTTCTGCTTAAGATCTTCAAAGCTCTTCTCTCGCTCTTCCGTCCAGACAAATTTCTATCATTTCCTCATCAACTTGGTCAAAGGTACGGCTAACCGTGAAAAGTTCTTTACAAACCTACGGTAGTAGCCAGCTAAACCCAGAAAACTTCTAACTTCAGTTGCAGATGTAGGTCTCGGCCATTTGGTGATAGCTTCGACCTTTGTAGGATCCATGGTGATCCCTTATGCAGATACTATATGGCACAGAAATGCCACCTTGCTTAATCAGAACTCATACTTGGAGAACTTGGCATACAGCTGCTTCTGACGAAGAATCTGCAAGACTATACGAAGGTGTTCCTCATGTTCCTCCTTGGATTTGGATAAAATCAGGATGTCATCAATGAACATGATAACAAACTTGTCCAGAAACTCATGGAAGACTCAATTCATCAAGTCCATGAAGACAGCTGGAGCATTAGTGAGTCCGAATGGAATTACTAAGAACTCGTAGTGCCCATAACGTGTACGGAAAGCAGTCTTAGAGATATCCTGCTCTTTAACCCGTAACTGATGGTAGGCGGACCTCGGATCGATCTTGGAGAAATACTTGGCGCCCTGAAGTTGATCGAAAAGGTCATCAATTCGCGGCAAATGATAACAATTCCTGATCGTGATCTTGTTCAGCTCACGATAGTCTATACACAAACGCATGCTGTCGTCTTTCTTCTTCATGAACAGTACCGATGCACACTATGCCGATGCACTGGGACGGATGAATCCTCGCTCCATAAGTTCATGTAGCTGATCTTTTAGTTCTTTAAGCTCTATAGGAGCCATACGATAAGGAGCCTTGGAAATTGGCTCTGCACCTGGAATGAGCTCAATTTCAAACTCGACTTCACGAACAGGTGGTATGCCCGGAAGTTCATCAAGAAAAATGTCAGGAATTTCTGACACAATAGGCTGATCTTGGATCGATGGAGACTTGGTAGTAATGTCATGAATATTGGCTATGAAGCCCTGACAGCCGTGTGATAGTAGTGCACGCGCCTCCATGGATGAAATAATTTATACTGACCTCCCTGGAAGAAAACCATGGTGTATGTACTCTGGGGATTTAACATCATCGAAGATAACCCGATAAGTGTGGCAGTCAATCGTGGCCTAGTGTTTAGATAATCAGTCCATGCCCAAAATCAAGTCAAAATCGCACATGTCCAAAGGAAGTGCGTCAACTCTGCGGATCTTATCGTCAAATTCTAGGGGAAGATCTCTGTACACCTGATTGATTCGTACAGAGTCCCTAAGTGGCGTAGAAATGCATAAGGTATTATCTAATGGCATTGGGGAAATCCTAACACGTACAGCAAAAGTAGTAGATATGATTGAATGAGTCGCTTCAGTGTCAAATAGAACACATGCTGCCAAACCATTCATAAAGAGGTTTCCAGTTATGGTACCTGAACTCTTATTCACCTGGTCTCTAGTAGTAGTGAACACGTGACCAGAAGTAGGAGGTGGCTTGGAGTCGGCATGTCCAAAGGTGCCTTCTATCTCACCCTGGTGACAGTCCTTCTGCTGATGGCCTTGTTGGCCACACTTGAAACAACCACCAGTACCCCGGCGACAAATACCAGAATGTATGCGCGAACAAGTAGGACAGATAGGATGCGTGAATCCTCCAGCATGCATCCTAGTTATCTGAGAGCCTGTTTTAGGATCACATGCATGGGACAAGATTCGTAGAACATAAACATGATTACATAGAAGGTTTAATAATTACCAGATTAGGTAGAACGGTTAGGCTGTGAACCTCTACGTTCCTGATCACTGTCGTTACCATTGTTGTTCCTGAGTTAAAATTGTTGGAGTGTCAAAATACCATAAAATAGGATAGTTTAACATGAAAGAAGGTTAATGTAGGGACCTGCTGTTGTTCGAGTTATAAGCGTTGTTACGGTAATTATCATTACCGCCATGCCTCTCAAAACCAGAACGGTCGTTGGTCTGACCGTTTCCCTTAGATGCTTGCTGCTGAGCGGCCGCAGGCTTACGGTCGTCAGTCTTCTGCCTGGAATATAAAGTTGAACAGAGGATGATATGAAAATGAAAATACTGATGGAAATGAATGGTTTACCATTGGTGATTGAAGATACCTCTTCACTACTCTGTCATCACCAAACTCCTCTTGTTCCTGAAGCATCTCAAGCTTACTGGCTGCATCGGCCACCTATGCTACTGTAGTAAACGTAGAACAAACCAAACTGTTGGCAACCGAAGTGTGAAGAGCCCAGCAAAACTTCTCAGCTTGCTCCTCAGAAGTACGAGCTGATGTTCCCAAGAAACCAGCCAAACGGAGAAACCTCTGCATGAATTTGTTGCTATTCTCCCCAGCAACCTGTCAAATATTATGATAATCCCGCTTAAGCTTCTCCTGTTCAGCATGTGGAAAGTACTGGTTAAGGAAGAGCTCCTTAAACTGGTCCCATGTCAGCAGTGCAACCCAATTATCACCACCATTGGCCTGCTTGACAGACTTCCACCACTGCAGCACATCACCTTCAAACTTATAGCAAGCCAGTCTTGCCTTGAAAACGCCGTCACAACCTATCACATCGAATATCTTCTCGATGTGAGAAATCTAAGCTTCAGCCTCGTTGGAGCTGTCAGTCTGCTTAAACGAACCGGGTCACTGTTTGTTGAATCGCTCCAACCAAGTCATGAGAGTAACAGGTGGTGGTGGTGGTGGAGGATTGTTGTTGTTGTTGTAGTAGTAGTTTTCGAGATGAGGGCCATACTGAATGCCCTGAGCTTGAATTTCAACATGAACTTCTTCCTTGATTTCATTGTGAAGTTGGGGAAGGATGGCTTGCAGAGCTGTATTGACAGTTGCAGCCAACTCTTGAGCATTGCGTGTGTTCAGCATGTAACATTTTAAAAACAAGGTGCAACATAAATCATAAGTCTGAAATGAGATAAACAAGAAAATGCATGAACAATGTATAAATCAATGAAGCAGTTTATAATGCATGAAACAATTTTAAAATGCATAACGTAATTTATAAAAACTTTTATATGCGTGAGGGTAAACGCCTATGGTTAGTTCACCCAAAATAAAATACATAGAGAGGGGATGCATATGGGTCGGTCCCAAAGTTAAAAGTTTCGATAAAAGTACATGCGACTAAATAGGGCCAGTCCTATACCAACCATTACTTAGTCATAAACCTGGGACAATGATATGAATGCATGAAATAAAATTAAAATGCATGAATGCATGAAAACCAACTATCAGTTTTAGGAAGACTTTGGTGACTACCCATAAGTCACAGGTCATGTTTTATAGAACTACAGGTCGAAACCTTGGCTCTGATACCATAATTGTAACACCCCATTTGTTAAGATGGAATGCTACAGTAAATTATGGCGTGTCATCAAAGCATGCAAGGTAAATGTCTAAGCATTCATGACCATAAATAGAAATACCAGAATCAAACATCGGTAGTCTAGTAACTCACACACAAGCAATATTAAGTACTGTAAATGAAAGGAGTAAACAAGTCCAAATAAAGTAAAGTATGAAAAGTAGGAATAAATGCATAAGGTAAAAGAGGCCGGATAGCTTCCAATCCGAATGCACATACTTTGGAGTTCCTACTTGCGACCTTGGGTACCTGCCGTTTGGGGACATGGAAATGGAAAACGGCTGAGCATAACGCTCAGTGCACGGATATATAGCATAACGTAAAGACATAAAGGAATGAAAACATATAAATCATATAAAGCATGAATTGCAGCGGAAATGAATAAGTCCTGGGAAAACCTAGTTGTATGTTATGTTTACTGGTTTTAGGTCTGAAAACATAGCTTATGTTACTTATGAACATTTGTATTAGTTTAATGTACCAAAAGCCAATATAGGTCATGAGGTCAACAACGTGCATGAATACTTGGAGGGGTGACCTCGTCATGCAAATTATAGGGGATGCCTCTAATTAATTGGTAATGGGTAGGAGGGATCAACTCCTTGTGAAGGATGCAAGGCACACACCACATTCACCATGAAATCCTGACTGAAACTGAACCTAGGATGAACCCATACGCCCCACATGATAATAATAATAATATAATAATGGCCAAATAACTGAAAGGGATGCCACGAGCTATCACTCCACCGTGGTGAAGTCATAACACTAGTGCCTCTAGTGTTATGGTTATGGTACCTCAATAACTAGGTGAACCTGGTTGTTGATACAAAAGTTGGGTGATCCTTGCTAGACCCGAGTTAGGCTTAATTCGGGTTGGCTGGACTCCGGCTCCTACACCAAGTGAATTATCTGGTTGGGATCATGCGCACTAAACAACATGTGTCAGGCTTACCGTGGTAATGTTTCCCACGATTAGACTCCGGCGTGAGAGTAAGTAATCGGTTAGGGTTATAGGAATCGGATGAGAGTTGAAAGTGTGTAGAATGTAATACCTTTGTGGAACCCTTGGGGGTTCCTTATATAGGCAGTGAAACCCTAATGGGTTGTCACTGATGCTTCGGCCCCAAGGAAAGGATAATCACCAGATTTAGATTGATTGTTATCCTCTAATTATGGTGAGTGAATATCCTCTCCTTTGAGATAAATCCTACTCATAGTAGGAGTATGATTTTGTCTAACCCTACACCAGGCACGCCGGGCCGTGGGCCGCACACGTGTGTGCGGTTACTGTTCATCTAAGCCCATAAGTCCAAATAACATTATTCCCACCCATTCGTGATGGGCCGGATACGGGTTGTACCCGTGGGCCGGGTTCATGACCCGGCTGGGGACTATACGTCATCATGTCCCCCAGTCTAGTTGTTACAGCCGTAGGCGTAACCTCTAGACTATCAAGATGCTCCCCGGACGTACCAAGAAAGATCTTTAGGAAATGAGAAATTGTCAAAATTTAGTTTCGGCCGCACGTGGCAACCTTACATGGATTGAACTCCAATGATACCCCAGCCGCACGTGACGACCGAGACAAATTAAATGCAGCATTGAATATAGTCTTACGTATGACCGCATTTCCCGACACAAGAATGAATGCATTAAATGGTAGTCAACTAGTCAGTCGCACACCTGCAAAAGTGCACCATTAATGCCCACCATTGAGCCACGTAAAACTGCCAAGAAGTGACCCATGGGTCCCTTCTGACGTTTTCAGAAGTGTCAAAAATCCCATCCGTTGGATGGGCGTAGTGGTTTACATGTGGCAAACATCTACGTTACCTCGGAAATCGAGGCAACCCTATATAAGAGTTGGTGTGTGCTACTGTTACACACACAGTTCATATCATATCCGCCATTGTTATTCCCAAGCTTCTTCCTTCCATCTTTTGCCTCTTATTCCACGGATTTCCATCACCGCAGGTTAGATCATCACGCCTTTCAAACCCTTTTTATAAAACATGGTAAAGGACAATCCCATTATTACGGATGTCTTGGACGTGATGCCTGCGGAGAAATACATAGACTTTTTGTCTAAGTATTATATCCCCGAAAGCGTACACCCAACCTATCCAGGTGAAGGTGAAGCGATTACGGATGCACCGAGGGGAAAGATAGGTGTGTACACGCGCCTATTCGATTCGGCTAACTACCGCATCCCCTTATCCCAGTTCTTGTTAGATCTGCTTCTATATTATGACTTCCACATAACCCAGCTGCACTGCATAGGGGCGTGTAAAATCAATTAATTTGAGATTACCTGCCATACATGCGGAGTAACCCCGACCGTAAATCTATTTAGGGTTTTTTACTCCCCCCAACTAGTGAATGGGTGGCTGTCGTTCGAAAAACGATCCGGGAACGCCCCCATGACATACAGGAAGCCCTTAGACTCCCTTAAGAGCTGGTACGATCATTACTTTTTTTCGTCGATGAGAAAGTATTCCCTACCCTGTTCGTCCTCAAAACCAGAGTACCCAAATATTTTCCGCCTAAATCCAAAGACTATAGTAGTAAGGACTTAAAAATCCTAGATACCCACCGCACAGAATTTCATAGGGGTTTGCCGGAGCACTTTTTGTGCTTAGTAGGGATAAGCCGCTACTACTATGGGAGGGAGGATATGTATCCGTGCTTTCTGACTGAACGTAGGCAGGGTAGGTCCACTTATATTTGTAGATGTAATAAATGCCACATTTGCATGTTGTGAACTTACTAATCCGTATAATTGCATATGTTCGCAGAGATGAACCTACATGGACTATTGCGCCAGGCGATCCAATGAAAGTGCCTAAAGGATTCCGTCCGCTGAAAGAGAATGAACTCCCTCTTCTTGATGCAAACGCAGACCGAACCATCCCGCTGGAAGAAACCACCGAGCAGAGATCAGATGAGGGAGAGCCCGTGATCGAGAAGTCCCCGCTTGACTTCCATAACGAAGATGGTGGAGAGTTGCTGCTAGAGGGCGTCGTGCCGCACCAGGAGGAAGAAGAAGAAGAGGATTTCACCAATCCTGCTGACAACCGTACTGGTGAGGATGAAGAAACTACCCAAGCCTCTGGGTCCCCCAAGCCCACATCCAGAAAGAGAAAGACCACCAAGAGGGTGGCAAAGACACTAGGGGACGGGGCAGGGGTATCTAATGCTCCCCCAAAGAAACTAAGGAAAGACCATCTGCAGTACCAGGAAGGAAGCAGCACTGCTATGGCCCAGGTCGACCCCTCACTGCACGTGTATGAACAAGTTTGGATGGCCACCCCCGTGAATGTCGTAGCACCTACCGTCACGGAACCCATGAATGGTACTACGTAAGTACCTCCTCTTTCTTTCTCTCTCTTTTTTTTCAAGGATATAGATTCATAAACAAAATTAATGTGTGTTAATAACAGGGCAGATCCGTCGACCGTAGCCCAAGAAGAGGAGGTGGAAAGGGAACCTTCACCCACAACATCAACAAGACCTCCATCCCCTCCTGTGACACATGCCGAGGAGCCACATCCTTAGGGATCGGACACCAGCCTGCGCCTAGCATGGAATTTATCTAGTTTAACAAGGTTGGAGGCGGAGTCCGAGTGCACAGAATTCATTGAACACATCACTCCCCCGGCTCTGGCGTAAGACTTGGACGAATTAGATCATGAGACACTGCTGGAGCAGTTTGATGTGTCATCCGCACACCAAGTGACAGTTGGTACGGCCCTACGACACCGTCTGATCAAGGCCTTGGCTAATATGAAGCGTGCTGATAAAAAGATAGCTCGCCGTGAAGCACTAGTTGAGAAGCACAAAAAAACTATCATATCCTTGCAGTCGGCGTTGGTCGTAGCAGAGTCCACCGTTAAGGAGCAGGCCCATCACACCAACACTCGTGAAAAACGTATTGCTGAGCTGGAGGCCCTTTTAGCCGCATCCAACGAGAAGGTATGCTCTCAATATTAATTTTTATTTGTATACACACAAGAAAAACCACATTATCCCTGTAATAAATCTAAGTTCCATATGTAGGTGTCCGCAGCCGAAGCCTCCACCAAAGCCGTAACCGTACAAGCATTCAACATTGCTCAAGAGCGCGACGTGTTGAAGGATGAGCTAACCCAAGCGCGGATTACTTTGGATGAGCAAGCTGCGGCAGCTGAGGGAGATCTAAGCAAGATGGCCTCGGATTGTGCTGAAAGGATGTGTCCTCCTTTGCTCACAGCCATAGCTGGGCGCAGATGGATAGTTTGCCAGGGAATGCGGCTTGCCGTGAGCAAGGTGACGGAAGCTCCCTACCTGCTACGGGCATTTGCTAACGTTGTCTCGGATGGTATTGACCGTGGTAGGCACGAGGGACTGGTCAAAGCTGCAGAGCTGATAGGTAAGGAAGAAGATATTACCCAGCACGCCTACCACAACCCTTTAGCCGCGGACAAGATGACTACGTCGATGGATGCTCTTGCTGAAATCCAACATCCTCTCTTAGACGAGCTAGAAGCGCTAAAGGATGCTCCTAATGAGGTAATAATGTCCAAGCTTACTGCCGACCCCATCCAACTGACCTTGCCCACCTACGATTCTGTGTCGAAGGCGATGAAAGGTGAAAAGCTGCTTGCCGAGGCGTTGGATGCGAATATGATCAAGGCACAATATGGGAAGAATGCTCGCGGGGAGGCCCTTCGCACCTTGATTGAAGAAGGAAAGAAGGAAATAGAGGAGTTCCTACCTCCGTTGTAATTTACATTGTAAACATTTGTATCTTTATTCGTCCGTGTATGTATACGGCTAAAACTGATGTTTGAAATAACTTGTCATATGTATGCAAGCAAGTCCGTGATGACCACGGCTATTTTGTTGTTATGAATTTGAAACTTGTGTATTTTTTTGTTAGATATCATATACCTATACTGCATGACATGTCACATTCTACTCAAAAAATACAATCAAGTCTATATTTTACTAGACGTGCGGCGTGCGTCTTTACCATGCAAAGCACTACGTGAGTGCGACATATGGAAACTTATCACAACGTCTTGTGAGTAAGGAGTAAAGTAAGGATACATGATTCGCGTCACTGGGGTTGCATTCCTCTTATGCGACAAGTTGAATTATTAGGTTCACTTAATCCTCTTACCCCGCCTGGAGGCGCATTGTACATGTACGATATTGAATCAATGCATATGAATAAGATATAGCACATTGTAATAACATCCAAATCCATACGACGATAATAGAATCTAAAGAATAAAAACAATTTGCACAAAAACGAGTCGTGGAGCTAGCTAGGCACCACGGCATTTTATTAGAACGTTTACGTTTTTTGTTTTAACAAGAGTGGGAAATCCTAGAAACAAAAAAGGATCCTAAAAAGCATAAAAAACAAAACAAAGAGAACACATGGATCTTCATTGAAGCCAGATATAGCGAAGTGTCCATGCGGAAGCCGTAGCTTTCAAAGATAGCACCTTTTAAGATTGCAGATATTCCATGTGTGTTCCAGGTCGCGGCCATCCATGTCACGTAACTTGTATGCACCCCGTCCTAAGGCTTCTGTGACCTCATACGATCCTTCCCACTTGGGGCCTAGCTTTCATGTATTCTCCGCTCGACTTGCCTCGTTAGCACGATAGACATAATCTCTCGGTCGAAAAAAAACACCTTTAACCTTAGCGTCATAATAAGCCTTCATCCGTGCCTTGGATTTGGCCGCATTGATAGCCGCTATCTCCCTTTTTTCCTCCAACAAATCCAGATTGATCCGGAGTTGTTCGTCGTTTGTGAAGACATTAACCTCCGCTGTGCGGATGGTAGGCATTCCTATCTCTGCTGGTATAACAGCTTCAGTGCCGTAGGCCAATGCGAATGGGGTGTCCCCGTTGGTTGTTTTGATCATAGTCTTATGTGCCCATAGAACATGTGGCAGTCCGTCCACCCATTTGGCACTTCGTTCCTCCAGGCGTGCCTTGATGCCTTCACCCAAGCTTCTATTTGCTCGTTCCACAAGACCATTTTTCTGCGAGTGCTTAACAGATGCGAAGCGCCGTTTGATATTTAATGATGCGCACCAGCCCTTGAATGGATTATCCGCGAACTGCTTCCCGTTGTCCGAGATGATTTCTCCTGGTAAGCCAAAACGGCACACGATGTTCTCCCAAACAAACTTTTTAACTTGTTTGCCTGTGATGGATTTGACTGCCTTAGCCTCTATCCAGCGTGTAAAGTAATCCATTGTGACAATCAAGAACTTAACTACCCCCGCAGCTACGGGAAAAGGTCCTGCGATATCAATCCCCTACTTATAGAATGGCCATGGGGATGTAATGGGTGTAAGTTCTTGCTGCGGATGTCGTGGTACTGGCCTGTGCACTTAGCAATCACTGCACTTGCGAATCATGTCGCGTGCATCCCTATGCATGGTAGGCCAATAATATCCTGTACGTAGAGCTCGGGCTACTACGGATCGGGGGCCCACGTGCATGCCACATAACCCCTCATGTATCTCACTGATCACATAGGTAGCCTGGCGTGGCCCAACACACCGTAACCACGGCTGTAAGAAAGAGAGCTTGTAAAGGACACCTTCTTGAAGCTCGAAGTGATGCGACTCCCTTCTGATGCGCCGTGCCGCCTTTTCCTCGTCTGGAAGGGTTTCATTAGTCAAATAGTTGATGATCGGGGTCATCCATGTAGGTCCATCTTCCTCAACTATAGTTGTGACTTCCCCTTCTGTTATAGACTTTTCCTTGAGTATTTCCACCAAGACTTGCTTGGATAAGTGGGTGAAGCTTGTAGACGCGATCTTGCTAAGAGCGTCCGCCTTCTTCTTTTTGCCTCTTGGTACCTGCTTGATAGAAAACTTACTGAAAGCCGCGATGAGTGACTTGACTTTCTCTAAATATCAAACCATGTTATCCTCCTTGGCTATGTACCCCCCCAGAATGTGGTTCGCGACAAGCCGTGAGTCCACATAGGCCTCAAGGTTGCGGACTCCCATTCTAGAGGCGATTTTTAAACCCGCAATCAACGCTTCATATTACGCCTCATTGTTGGTGGCTGTGAACTCAAAGCGCAGGGCGTACGTAAACTCCATTCCTTCCGGATTCGTAAGAATGAGACCTGCTCCTGATCCATCCGTGCACAAAGATCCGTCCGTAAATAATACCCATGGTTCTGATGGAGTTTCCTCTCGTTGTACGATTGGTCCCTCCTCATCCGGCTTTTCTACCAAGAAATCTGCCAAGATTTGGCCTTTAACAGCCGTCCTTGGTCTATAAGATATGTTATGTTCTCCCAATAGAATGCTCCACTTCTGTAGCCTACCAGCCACATCTGGTCTAGAGATGACTTGCTTTATTGGTTGATCGGTAATAACTACAATTGGGTGCGCCTGAAAGTACCAGCGCAACCGTTTCGTAGCAAACACTAATGCCAAAACCAATTTTTCCATGGAAGAATAATTTAACTCTGGCCCTTGTAATGTTCTACTTATAAAGTAGACTGGAGTTTGGACTGTGTCCCTATCCGTCATGAGTACCGCACTTATTGCTTCATGTGTGGCTAATAGGTATATGATGAGCTCCTCCTTGGGCCGGGGAGCTACGAGCATGTGGAGAGATGCAAGGTGTTGCTTGAGTTGACCAAAGGCTTCCTCAGCTTCCTTTGTCTACCGGAAGTCTCCCTTCTTAATGCACTTCTTGAGTGTTTTGAATAGGGGGAGTGACTTCTCCGCGGACTTTGATAAGAACCTGTTCAGCCCGGCCAATTTCCCATTTAAGGATTGCACCTCTTTCCGTGTCTGAGGGGATGGTAACTGTATCACTGCGTCTGTCTTTTCCGGACAAGGCTTGATGCCATTTGGATCAATCATATATCCAAGTAACATTCCTTCCGTTGCCCCAAACGTACATTTCTTTGTATTTAGTTTCATGTTAATCCTCCTCAATGTGTCAAACGTCTCTTGGACGTCTCGGAGGAGTACATCCTCTGTATGACTTTTGATGACTAAATCATCAACATAGACCTCCAGGTTGCAACCTATCTGTGAGTCGTAGGCTTTGTCAACAAGCCGCTGATATGTTGCCCCGGCATTCTTTAGTCCGAATGGCACTTTTGTATAACAGTATACGCCTTGACTAGTATGGAACGCCGTCTTCTCTGCGTCCTCTTCCGCCATCTGGATCTGGTGGTATCCTTTATATGCATCTAAGAAGCACTTAAAAGGATATCCACATAGGGATTCCACCTTCTAATCAATCTCCGGTAACGGATAGCAGTCCTACGGACAGGCTTTGTTCAGATCTGTGAAGTCCACGCACATGCGCCAGCTTCCGTCATGCATTTTGACCATGACTG
This sequence comes from Glebionis coronaria, assembly GCA_025667525.1. Lineage (NCBI taxonomy): Eukaryota > Viridiplantae > Streptophyta > Magnoliopsida > Asterales > Asteraceae > Glebionis > Glebionis coronaria. The sequence continues at coordinate 549,415,464 of CM046874.1, forward strand.
GGTTGGATAACCACTCGTGGTAGTATACCTCGTGCATGATACCTGCATCCACCAATTTCCGTACTTCATCCAATATTACTTGGCTGCGTTCGGGTGCCTGACCGCGCTTCTTTTGCTTAACGGGAGGGTATCCTTGGCGGATCTGGAGCTTATGTTCTGCTAACGCACGCGGTACGCCCGTCATATGCTTGGGCTCCCATGAGAATACATCTAAGTTTGCTTTCAAGAAAGAGCACATGGCCCTCTTGCCGCTATCCGAGAGTGTTTCCCCTATGGATACCTCTTGTTCCGGGTAATCAAGATGGATTGCCACCTTCCAATTGGGAGGTGGTGATCCGTCCTTGGGGGGAACAGGTAGGACCGGCGTTGTCACGGCATGACACTCAGATGCTGGTATGATTGTGTTATTGATAGTGACAATTCCTTCTTCCACAGGGAATTTGATCATCCCATGTGTCGTGGAGGGTACCGCTCGTATGGCCAGGATACCTAGTCTGCCTATGATTCCATTGTATGGAGAGTGTGACTGTATCACCATAAAGTTCATCCACGCCGTGGTGGAGTGCCCTTCATTCCCAATGGTTACAAGCAGACGCAGCTGTCCTATTGGCCAGATGGTGTCTCCACTAAAACCAATGAGCGGCGCCGTGGCCGGTACTAACTGGCTTCTTATTTCTGGTCGTAATTGTACGAAACAGTGTTCGTATAGTACTTCTGTTGATGACCTTGTTGGGTCGAATTATTAAGTTGATAAGTCAAAACACAACAAAATAAGAAGACAAGGGCTAAAAAGTACAAGTTGCAAAAGAACAAGCCGTTGGAGTCTTTTTATTACTTTAGCTTTCTTTGTAAGCTATGTTTTCTAGTATATAAAGAAAACATAGGACGTAGGTTTTATATTATATATCATTATTCACAATGTAAACCTAAAGTGTGTGTCGCACTAGACGTGGGATTCAATGTATACACGTCTAGTGGATGTTTGTTATTAATATAATGAACATCCCAATTGTTTTAATTCATGTGTTCTTTTGTGCCTAAACACCTTGTTCATGATCATTGTTCTTTTCCGCTATGTTATCATATGAACGATGATCAACCTAGATATATGGTTCATAACCATTGAGCCCAACGATTAATGGGACTCATCAATTGGTATCAGAGCCTAAGGCTCTTGATATCTAGGTCCGACGAGGTGTTCGTGTATGGTGAAGAAGAAAAATTCGTATTGAATTTTTCTGGACGTTTTTGTGTGCGCAGCAGTATTCAGAAGGTCATAACTTTTGATTGAACCGTTGGATCGTCACGAAATTTTAGATGTGTGTTCTACATACATAGATCTAAACATCCACCGGAGGGATTGTCGAGTTTTATCCCCAGGCAAAAGTTATTAAGCGTCGAAGTCGGCTGATGGCAGATTTTCAGTTTTTCTGCTTTCACATGAAATCATGAACTAGGGTTCTTCAAACCCTAGATCTATTTAAAAGCAGGAAGAATTGATGTTCGTGGCTGTTAAAACGTGTGAAGATACACGATCTTAGGTTATTCATAAACCCTAATTAGGGTTTTGGTGCTTAAAGTTTTAAAACCCTAGATCGAGGCTTATATTGTAGCAGCAACAGTGGATTGCAAAAAGATCAGCATGCATACTTCCAAGAGTTGGTTTACTATAAAACGTGGTACATGCAGAATATGGATAATTTACTATACGCATGGAATGATTCGTTATTACTGATTATCTACATGCTTGTCCAAGGTAATTCACGTAGGACTTAAATCATCCGATTCTGATTGGAGTAATTACTTTGTGTTCACACGATGCAATGACTCTCATTGGTGGAAAATTGTGTGTTCATATGGTTGAATTCCAAATAAGGGATCTCGCATTCACACGGCCAAGCAAGTACTATATATGGATTCTGTTCACACGATCAAGGAGCTTTGCGTTCACATGGTCAGCCAAAACAAGATTATTTACTTTCCATATTGCGTAATTCTTAATGAAGTGTTCACATGATGAATATCTTCTAATTGGTGGAAAGATTTTTGATGCGTTCACATGGCCAAGATTTTTGTTACGATTGAAAGTTTCTCATTGGTCAAAGGATTTGTGTTCACATGGTAAAGATCTTTCTATTGGTGGAAAGATTGAGTTCATATGGTATCTGTGTTCACACGAGATATATATTATTTGTGTTCAAAACGAGAAGTCAAAGTGCAATAAAGAAGTTAATGGGCCGCGGGTTGGGCTGGTGATATTACACTAATTATAGTGTTCCTGTTTAAGTCTTCATAGCTACTGGTAAAGATCGTAGCTACAGATGATGTCATCAGTTAAGCCAAGCCGCTGACAAGGTTTAATATAGACGCTGACAGGTTTAAAGATGAACGCTGACAGGATTTTAGGTTGGCGCTGACATTTGTTATTTGGGCGCTGACAGGAAGGGTTTCGACGCTGACAGAATAAGTCAACACTGATGGAGTTGACAGTGTCGTCCGATATATGTGTTTCAACGCTGATAAGTATTGTCAGATATCGGACAATACATCTGACCAAGATATTGGACAGAAGAGATATTGGACAACACAAAGTTTGCTGCTGTTTGAGAAAACTGGTACGTTTTAAGCACACAAAAAGGAGGAAAATACACACAAAGGTACATGGAATCTCCGTTATAATTTAGAATATCAAGTTGATATTTATGGCTCGGATATTTTTAATGGATTAATGATTTTAAAGCGAGTTAGCAATTATTTGTGGGATTTGATGGATATTTTAAACTATGTAAGAGTTATCCATAACTGGCTTTTACATATGGTATGAAGATGTGATTCCATTAAAATCGTCATGAAGAAGTGTTAGCTTAAGGGGAAGAATTCTTATGGGAAGTTTGATGATTGAAGAAGATTTTCGCGAATTTGTGTTCTATCATATCTTAAAGTCATGGACTTCCAGCCACTGACTTTAAAGGTAACTTGTTCGTGCTTACATAGTTGGTGACGAAGACTTGTCATAAACACTTGAAGGAGTTACATTATCGTGCTCAGTGTCTCACAAAGGATGAGAATATTGACAAGGGATTGAGGTCTACTTATATTCTTTCTCTATCTGGTATAAGTTCTTCATCACATGGATAAACAAGACATGGAACATAGGTTTGTGGTATTCTACTTCTGCATCAAGACTACTTTATTTATTTTTCTTCAGGATCATTACATAGAGCTACTTTTGGAGAATCTTCAAGATTGCATACTTTCACATATTCCCTATTGATGTGTCAAAAAGGGGAAGAATATATGCTATACTTAAGGGGAAGCTTCTTGGAGATCATGTACTACATACAAAGGATTCACGCTTAAGAGGAGTGTTTTGACATCATCAACTAGGGGAAGATTGTTGGGTCGAATTATTAAGTTGATAAGTCAAAACACAACAAAATAAGAAGACAAGGGCTAAAAAGTACAAGTTGCAAAAGAACAAGCCGTTGGAGTCTTTTTATTACTTTAGCTTTCTTTGTAAGCTATGTTTTCTAGTATATAAAGAAAACATAGGACGTAGGTTTTATATTATATATCATTATTCACAATGTAAACCTAAAGTGTGTGTCGCACTAGACGTGGGATTCAATGTATACACGTCTAGTGGATGTTTGTTATTAATATAATGAACATCCCAATTGTTTTAATTCATGTGTTCTTTTGTGCCTAAACACCTTGTTCATGATCATTGTTCTTTTCCGCTATGTTATCATATGAACGATGATCAACCTAGATATATGGTTCATAACCATTGAGCCCAACGATTAATGGGACTCATCAGACCTCCGTCCACATACATACGCCGGACATTGTGTGTTCCAATGCTTATCTCAATAGTGAGAGGCGAATCAATCAATCACTTGCCTTGATGGGAGGGAATGAGATTTCTCTGCCGCGTGAAAATTTTTGACTAATTTTCTGCCTTGTGTGGCGCTGCCTGGATTGGATCATGTATATAGTTGAAGGTTTGTCCTTTTGGGGATCCTTCTTGTCATACTTCTTGTTGTCTTTTCCATCCTTCCAATCCTTGACCAAATGCTTGAGTTTGCCTGACTTGATCAGTGACTTAGTGTGCTTCTTGAGCTGGATACATTCTCCGTGCCATGGCCCTTGTCGTTGTGGAATTCGCAGAAGCGATTTCCTAGACGGCGGTCCAGCGGAGTCGTCATTGGAGGAGGTCTCGGGAAATTGGCCCCTTCCGTCAGCAAGATCTCCCGGTAGGACATCTTTAGAGGGGTAAATTTGTCCTCCGGCCGTCCTCCTTTATTTTGGCTCTTGTAGTCTGAGCCCCGCCCACTACTCTGGTTGTTTTGACCGCCCGACTGTCTCCTGGACTGGTCATTCGATCGGTAGTTGTTTCCTTTTGAAGGATAGGCCGCGGCTACCGTGGTTTCTCCCTCTATGAAGTTTCTGACCCTTTCCATAAGGTCGTCATACCTCTCCGGATGTTCGTCATTGAGAAGTCTGATTAATTCCCTGTCTGTTATGGCGTGCATATAATCGGAGATTTTCAGAAGTTCCGGCATTGTCTTTGTGCGTGTGCACTCGTCATTGAAGCGTTTAGTAAAGGCCTCCGTAGACTCCCCCGGCCGTTGCTTGACAGTTGCCAATGACACCGGATCCCTATTATACTTCTTTCGCTGAGTATAATTATTCTTGAACGCAGTACGTAGTTTAGTGAAGCTATCAATGCTTCGCGGAGGAAGTCCCTCAAACCAATCACGAGCATTGCCGATCAAGGTTGAATTGAACATTTGGCACCATATAGGCATGGGCCATCGTTCAATTTTTTCCTTCGTGTCAAATATCTTTAGGTGATCATCCGGATCACCAGTCCCATCATAAGTCTTGACACACGCCGGCATGTGACGCTTTGTATCCTCAGAGTAATTCCGTATGCGGAGAGTAAAAGGATCTTCCCTGGGATCTGCCCATGGACGGGTGAGACTAGGGTCACACCATAGGCGGGAAAGATCTTCCGCTTCCGCATCTCGATAATAGGGGCCGCCAAAGTACTCCTCATTGTCTGGTGGTGGTGGAGGAGTACGCCTAGGTCGGCGACGCTTGGGTGGATGGTCATCTGAGTCCTCTCCTGATGGACCGGGAGAAGGGGGCGGTGCCCCATCCTTTTGGTGAGGACCGCTCTTATGAGAAGAGCTAGGACACTTCTTCCCGGTATTCATCCTATCCCACACGTTTGTGTGGCGATTAGTTATGGGTAGCTCCGGATCTGGTCGTTCGGGCGAACCGTCGGACCTCTCTCCCTCCTCGCGGGATTGTATTAGTTCTTGCATGAGATGATCCCCTATGCGTTCGAACACATTCCTGGGTTGGGGAGTTTCCTCAAAGAGGTTCCGCTCTTGAGGTCGTATTCTTTGCTTCCTTTGAGTTTGAGAAGAGGTGCCTGGTCCGGCGTGACCAAAGTTGAGCCTAGATTGGAGGTCCCTCCCTAGGTTCAACCTTGATGCAATTCCTGGGACGATCCTCTCGAAGTTCTGCGTGAGAACTCAAGTGAGATCTTCCTCACTGAGCGGTTCGACCTCTACCTCTTCCTCAGTCGATGGTCTGCGCGGCTCCTTGTTAGGGGGGTTGGGCGCACTCCCTGGATCAGGGTTATCCAAGGTTGAAGTAGGTGGTGGGGTGACAGAGAACGTGCTTGTCATACCCATGGACTGAAGACCACTTCGGTTGTTTGGTCCACCAGCTTGGTTGCTAGGGGATCGATTGGGAATGAGTATCCCTTCCCCTGGGACTTCCGATTCCCAGAATTTGTGTTCCTGGGGTTACCTTGCGGATGCCCCTTCGTCATTGAGAAATCAAGATGAGATTTTGCTCTAGCTTAGTGTAATGGTCCCACGGATGCGTCCAACTTGTTGATACAAAAGTTGGGTGATCCTTGCTAGACCCGAATTAGGCTTAATTCGGGTTGGCTGGACTCCGGCTCCTGCACCAAGTGAATTATCTGGTTGGGATCCTGCGCACTAAACAACACGCGTCAGGCTTACCGTGGGAATGTTTCCCACGATTAGACTCTGACGTGAGAGTAAGTAATCGGTTAGGGTTATAGGAATCGGATGGAGTTGAAACTGTGTAGAATGTAATCCCTTTGTGGAACCCTTGGGGGTTCCTTATATAGGTAGTGAAACCCTAATGGGTTGTCACTGATGCTTCGGCCCCAAGGAAAGGATAATCACCAGATTTAGATTGATTGTTATCCTCTAATTATGGTGAGTGAATATCCTCTCATTTGAGATAAATCCTACTCATAGTAGGAGTATGATTATGTCTAACCCTGCACCGGGCACGCCGGGCCGTGGGCCGCACACGTGTGTGCGGTTACTGTTCATCCAATCCCATAAGCTCAAATAACATTATTCCAACCCATTCATGATGGGCCGGATACGGGTTGTACCCGTGGGCCGGGTTCATGACCCGGTTGGGGACTATACGTCATCACTGGTCATGCATGTATATGGCTAAGGTAACTAATAAAACATAAGCATTTAATCTGTAACTACTGGGGAAAACAGTTGGTTGCACACGGGAAATCCTAATAAAGGAAGAAGTTGTCCTTACTGAAGGACGGGAAATCCGTACCTTATGTCCAGTAGAAGCTAACGAAAACGCTGAAGAAACTACAACACCTTGACGGATAATACTACATTAGAATGGGAACGTGTATTAGTTTTCTGAATTACATGTGTTTTACTGGTTCTGTGTGTGATTAGCTGTTATAGTTATTCTGTCATGTTTTAGTGTGTTACTATGTTATCTGTAGTTATACTAATGTTCTGTTGTATATTATTCATGTACTAGTGTATTATAATACTTGTATTGTAATACTAAGTAACTTTATGAAAATAGCAGGTTTCCATAAATAGTAAGTTTATAAAAATAGAAAGTTTCCAAAAATAGTAAGTTTCCATAATTAGAGATAAGCTGGATTATCAATAATAAGTTAAGTCTAATTAGTATAATACAAGTCATGGTTATAGCTTATTAATTAAATAACTGGTTAATTAATTAAACTATACGTTATAAGAATTTAATTAAAAATACATGTTTTAATTAAGTTTAGCTAAGTAAAATACTTTAGGTTATACATGAAATATTAATTTTAATATTTAACCTAAGTCATGAATTTAATTAAATTAAAGTCTAGTAATTAATTTAATTAAACATATTTCTGATTTTAATATTTTTCCCGAACCCGAACCCGTGTTTTAAAAATTAACCCAAGCCCGAAACCCGAGTCACATATAAGCCAAAACATATAGCCGATCCAAACACCCTTGACAGTGGCTAACCCGGCCTAGCCGGTTGCCACTGTCCAAGTGGTTTTACCACTGCCGAGCCACGGCTAGCCACCGCCCGGTTCACAGTCGGTTCACACCTGTTGTGACCGGTTCCCCCTGCTTGTTGCTCGGTTCCCACTGTTAGCCACAAAGCCCCACCGAGACCCTATAGGTCTCGGTTGGCACTTGGTTCAACACAAAACCCTACCCTGATACGCGGTCGGGGTCCCATTGTTGCGTTCGACCCACAAGAACCCCACACCGAGACCATGAGGTCTCGGTTGGGCAAATCAAACACCTCCGAGAGCCCCCTAGCTCTTGGTTTGGTGCTCGGCCGAAACAAAACAAACACAAACACCCCCTTTAATTCATGTTTTAATTAATCTACATGTTTTACATCTTGTTTTATGATTAATTAAAATAAACATGAATTCATAAAGAATTTAAAAAGAAAAGGAAGTGATTGATTATACCGAACACGTGTAGGAAAAGGTTATGAGATCACGATCACATACACACAAAATCAACAATGAAAAATCGTACGGTTTGTTCCTTGTGGTTTGAGGTGGCCGGCGGAAAGAGGAGACAAGGGAGGCAAGGGAACTTTTTCTGTAAACCTAAAATATGTTTATGTTTTTCCTGGAGTTTTGTTATGATGGGTTTTAAGTTGGGTCATGGGCCAAAGCCCATCCCTTCCTTCCTTCCTCTTGTCTAGCCGTGGCACATAGGGAGCCCACGGGGAAACCCATAGTTTTACCGAGTTCAATTATTTACATGTACCTTCATGTTTAATTATCGTGATTTTTATACGTCGTGTACTTAACACATCGATAATATATACGTAACTACATGTTATTAAATATCGTGACACGTGAATCATATTATAAATGGAAAGTTTTAATTTTATTGTATTTTGGATGTTCACTATTCATGTGTACTGTTCATGGTATTTTAATATGGGTTTTACACAAGTATAATCCATTCTTAATAACTCAAAAATCAAAATTAAAAAACCATGACAAACCCAAAGGAACAACAATGCAAGTGATACTACTATATCCTTCTACATGTTTACTTTATTAAACTACACTTTCGATAAAAATCTACCGGAACATACCAAATGTACAAGCTTATTTACCCTAGCTAAACACCTTCAATCTTTATGAAACTTGTTGCATAACTCATTCACATCATATAGAAAACCCTCAAAAAATTTCATCAAAAGATTTGACCTCTAAGACCTTCTGCCCGACACATCTTTAAATTTACAAAAAACGGACAGTTTTACGCCCTCGATTCATAAAACCATTTTGACCTCTCTAAACAATTCCGTTTACAAAACCGACACTTGAGTTTGAAAATAGACTCACAAACCTAGGGTTACAACTTATCAACAGCCCTTGACCATTTTTATAACTCATTTTATAGTCCCCTGTATTCGATCCAAATATCGACAACAACTTCGGATTGTGTCGATACTCGTCTCCCGTTACACGAATAATCAAAATTGCATAACTTCTTCCTCGTTTTGAGTTATCAGCTCTAATTTATATCAAAACGAAGCTTATGAAATTCTCTGCAACATAATCCAATCATATCAACCTCAAATTAAAATTAAGATTTCCAAAATTGCCTTCAAACCTACTGCCCAAAAATACATGTTTAAAAATCATACCAAATCAAATTTTTGACCCATTTTACTCAATCTCATACCCCTAATATCTAACACCCCCAATTTACATTGCGCAGCGGAAATACACAATTGAGTGCTAGACACAAGCATCATCACACAAGTTATATTGAACGACTCAAAATAGAGACGTTTGCACATAAAATATAAATAAGATTTCACACATTGTCTAAAACATAATTTCAACCCATAATGTACTAAAACATCACCAGAGTAAAGAGTTTAGTCCCCACGGATCTCGACCAGCAAACCAACAAGTTTCAGTACATTACACAACATTTAACAAATTGTTCAACAGTAAAAAGGATGGAAATTATTTTAGACCAACAAACTTCAAAAGCCAACCCACAACATCCACAGCAAAGCTTCGCCATCAATCACCTTCGATTACCTGAAACACATGCTAAAACGAGTCAACAATAATGTTGAGCGAGTCCATAGGTTTATCAAATCACATTTGAACACAAGAAGAAAATCAATCATAATCATTAATAGAATTGTCGCACACACAATCTATTTCAAGACAACACATTCTATTTAAGCTCATGACACTGACACCTTTACCAATTAGTCACCCACGCCAAATGCCAGCATGACTAGATAAAAACCATTTCCCCTCTAGAGTATCAGTTCTAGATATACCCAAATCTCATTCTCGTAAATTATCCTTCCCAGAGGTTACTCAACGTAAAGCCCTGGTCTTAGATAGGGTGGTCAACCCAATAGTACTATAATTCGAATAAGCGGCTATTTCCAACTCACAACATCAAGTCAGAACATAGTTAACGGTTCATGAATTTATGGTCTTTATCAACAAGGTACTCAATATAATATAAACAACATATGCAACATTCGGGTCCAACAATTACTCATGACTTGTGTTCATTTATTATTAAATAGCATGTATCCCCCTCGCGGGTATTAAAACGTTTAGTAGCTAGCATGAAAAGCGAGGCTACAGACTCACCTTAGTACAAGAGACCTAGCGAGATGATCGTCGATGATAGAGGATGCCTTTCAAACACGAGAACAACTACCTATCAAATAAGGCGCGTTCATTAATAATGACTCGAGAAATAAATCATAGATAATAATATCAAACTCAAACTCATAAAATGACAACAAACTCGAGAGAAAACGATACAAATAATACTATCACACTCTTCTACACATCTACTTTACCATGTTATACTCTCGACAAAATCCGCCGGCACATACCATATGTACTAGCTCATTTACCCCATTTAGACTCGTCAAACGTTTATAAAACGACTCGAGGCACTAACTTACTATCTATAGAAAGTCCTCTAACAAGTTTATCAAATGAATTTACTATTAAAGTTCCTTACCCGACTCATCTTTAAACTACAAAAACCGGACAGTTTTACGTTATCGACTCATACAACCGTTTTAACTTCTATAAACGACTCCATTTACAAAACTGACACTTAGGTTTGAAATTAGACTCACCCTCTAGGGTTTACACTTCTTCATCAGTATGTGACTCATTTCAAAACTCAATCCATAATCCCCGAGATTCGATCCAAATATCGACAACAACTATATGTCGTGCCGATACTCATCTCGCGGTACACGAATAATCAAAACATCGTAACTTCGCGCTCGTTTGGAGCTAGAAGCTCTACTTTATATCAAATCGAAGATAATCTAATTCTCTACAACCCTATGCAATTAGTTAAGCCTAAATAAAACCATATGGTACCCAAAAATACAGTTTTTCCCACTGATCTAAAACACCCTTCTAAAACATGCATGAAATCATGTTTTTAGCTAAAACCAACCATAGTTATGATCATCCCATAATCCTATTACTAACATATATCAACCATAACACTTGTACCATCATCAAAATCAAAAACCCAAAATCAAAATCAAGTTTTTAACAAAACTTTAGCATGAAAACTCTTTGATCATCACAAAAACTACATGCATGAGCATGGTTTTGACCTACCAACTTGAAAAAAATGAAACATCATGCATGTACCCAAAATTGGTATCAAATTGATCTCCTTACAATTCTAAGGATGGGTCTTGTGCTAGTTTAGCTTAGATCATAGTAGAAATTTGATGAAAATTGTTTTTGTGAGCTAGGGGGTGACGACAAGAATAAAAAGAAAGAGAGAGGAAAAGATTTTTGGTGGTTACTTGTTTCTATGTGTTTGTTAGGTGAAAAATGGAGTTTATATATGGTGGAGGAGGGACCATTTTGGTCAATTTGCATTAGTTGTGGTCTAAAATGTAAATAGTTAGCTAAAAAGCGGGAAATGACTATTAGTCAATTTTGAAAATATTCACGGGGCTAAGGTTTCATAAAAATACTTTTCAAAATTTAAAACGTACCTCAAATATAATAATATCGACTCCCGACTCGACTTAACATGTCATTTAAAAGAAAACATCAAAAATGACAAACATCGAACAACCGACAATAAAACGTAAAATATTAGGCATCCATCGACATCACGCTTGCTAATACTCCTTATACTTATTAAATATAAAATATAAGCCTTCTAACATCGGTTTAAACTTAAACCTCCAAAAATAAATATCATTCAAACTCATCAAAAATTTCAAAATATTCGTAAAATAAGATGAAGCAATGACCTCGGTTTCAGGTTATCACATAACATCACTCTAATATCATCATAGCCAATTTATCTAACCCTTAACACACTTGCATGATTATTCTTCAAATGATCCATTCAAAAATTCAAACATGCAATCATTTTAATTCAAATCTAATACTACTAACAACATGTATACTCCATAAAAATAGATCAAAACATCCAAAATGTATAAATATTATACCAAAAGAATCACAATCAAATATCCAAGATGGGATATTGATTAGTTTTTCATGAATCAAAGTAAAATATAAAAGATCATGGTGTTTTTGTGTTGAGGGGTGGACGACAAGGGTTAAGAACAAGGGTAGTTGAGAGAGACTTTTGTTAAAACTTATTTTATATGTGTTTTTCTAAGTGGAAAAATAATTTATAGTAGGGTTGGAGGGGTAGTTTTTGTGGATTTGCTTTTAAGTAATCCGGTGGTCTAGGTGGGTGATGGAAGGTGGAAGCCATGGATGAAGTTTAGAGAAAGAGAGGTTGTGTGTGAAAGTTAAGAATGTATTAAAATGAAAAGAAACACAAATGAAACACAAGCAACACCCCTCCTTGGAATCCTTGGAGGGGTATATATAGTCACACACGATACTTAAACTATACAGCATTTCCTAGTCTAGTCTATGCGTGTGACTATAATAACTAATGGGAATTCTTAAATGTCATCACATAAAGTGAATTTCCAACAATCTTCCCCCATGGGACGACGTGTAGAATTCCTTACAATATTTTTCCTAACAAGTACATAATGATTAAGAACAAAAGCTTCCATGAACCGTCCAATGCTGATGATGTCTTCTGAGGCCTTTGACTTCAAGTCTTCACTTCAAAATGACTCATCTTTTAAGTAACTTTTAGTAGAAATACTGTAACGGCACGAGCTAAGTAATCCATATACTTTTGGTTAAGGAGAAGCTTCTGAATTAACTTCCCCCTAATTCATGCCACATAAACTTGATGTAGAAGCTTTTAAATAGCTTCCCCCTAAACCGACAATCCTCATAAGCAGTTTCAAAGTTTTAAATAAAACTTAGAATGATTAAGCGCACAACGGAATTTGAAAGCAAACCCCATCATTTAAAATGATAATGTTGCTATGAGGGATTGAAATTTTGGGGCACACCAAGTAGATCAACAACGACTCTTCTCACGCTTGAATAATTCTTCTGAATTTTTATTCCCCTTGAGAGTTCAAGTTATGCATACTAGAAAGAATCAAGACATTTCTTCCCCCACATAGTTGAAGAAAATAAACCAATCCCAAGTATGAAGCTCAAATACTAAAGTAGACACTTTATCCCATTCATAAAGTTGACATCATAACAGCAGAGTTAATTAAGTCCCGAAAATGCACATATCTTCTTCCGGAGATGCACCAGAGTCAATTAAGTCCCGGAAGTGCATATCTCTCCATATAGGATAATGATGATGAATAATTGCAACAACAAAACAATTAAACATTGAATCAGTAGTGTACCGTTTAGAGATTGATAACGCCACGAGTTAAAACACTGATTTTCTCTGCGGTTATGACAAATGTCTTCCCGGAATGTCTTCAAATCAAAAGAAGGTATGAAGTTCATCAGGTGTACTCGTTGTGCGTTTAATGTGTCTTCTTCTTCCCCCTTGATGGTTTCGAAACTCGGAACCAGCAATAAATCGTACGCACATCTACCTGAAATCTCGTGAGAATAATAAATAAGATGAATTATATATTTTGTGAGAATCAGCTGCTGATCGAAAATCTCTGCTCATAAACTCTCCATGGCCATCTTTACCAACCCCCTTGTAGGCAATTTGAAGTGACCACTGATAGAATGAACCAGATACATCAAACATGAAACTGAATAAGAATCCTTCGATCTTGTGACATAAGCTTGCACTATTGTTGAATGAGGAACGGTGGAGAAATCTCTAACTACCCAATGCATCACTGAAGAAGTCTATAAGCACAACACCTCTTGAAATTATCCACGTCGACTAAGTCGCGTGACACTGAGTACAACAATGTAACCCCTTTAAGTGATAGTTATCTGGGTCATCAACCAACCACCCCGAACCCGAAAACTAGATAAACAAGTCTTCATTCTAAGATTAAGCACGAGCAAGTTATCTTTCAAAGATAAAATAAATACACGCCTTCGAAAAATCCGTCTTCAACTTCACATAATTAATACCCGATCCCAAAAAAATCTGTAGTCACTAAAAATATACCCATTTTTCTTTGGTCTCGTCAAGTAAATTTTGCCACTTGGTCTCGTCATTTTTTTTCCCATTGTATACAATTGCATCATGTGAATACAACTCATCCATATACGTAACATTAGGTAAATATGGACAAAGCATCCCACGTGCATGTTTCTTATATAATTGGTGAAAAGAAATTGCATCATGTGAGCATCCTTTAACTTTTTTGAAAAATTAATACACATTTTGAAACCTAATCATACGATATACAAAATATGTATGGCCAATCAAACTTGCTAAGGAAGCCCATGTGAGAATTGTGACTCGGCCCATCTTGGAGAGACTTTCCAAATTCGGTATGTATACTACTTACCCTAATAGTGCACACAACCCTAATCACTTTCTTATTTTATCCCAGCCGCTTTTCTTTTCTCCCAATCTTTTGTCTCAAAACCTCTGCCCCCTAAATATTCATCATTTCATCTGATCCCAATCTTAAAACTAATCTCAAATATTATATCCATCAACAAAAATCATCATTTCAAGAATAAATCAGATCCCATCATCTCACTTTGACACATTCGAATAATTGACATCCTGATAAACAAATAAAATCGAACCATAAACCCCTTCATCTATACGAATCATCATGAACCCTATTGAGTGGTCTTCAAGGTCTCTATATCGAGGTCTCGGGTAGGTTGATGTTTTGGTTTATCTTAACAAAAGACAAATTGATGATAACACAATTTTTATTAATCAATTTGATATTTGAATATTAAAAATGGTTAACACCAGATATTAGATCTATGTTGCATGTCGGTTTTTTATTAAGGAATCGAAACAGAATAAGGATTATAACAAATTTGTTATTGATCTTTATTTAATTTCGAATATAAAACTTGGTTTTAAAACCAAACACGGATTTATGATGATTTATTTTTGTTGTGGTCGATCTATATAGATCTTGCCTAGCATATTGAGCGACGATAAAATAATTCTGAGATCTTTCTTATATTTTAGTTATGTTTTGGTTCGAGTCTAGATGAGATGGGATGTAGGAGACGATGGGCATAGGATTAGTTTTGTGGTTTTGAGGAGATAAAAGGCTGGATGGATAAGTGTTTGTCCTGGTTTTGTTAAACTAGTCAAAGTGTAAACATTGAGTCATCGCAATGTGGTATTTTTAAAACCCATCGCAACATTTAACATTGCATCGCAATGTTTTTATATATCCATCGCAATGTTTTCTCTTCACCCCATCGGAATGCATCCGTCGGAATGCATCCGTCAGAATGCATCTGTCGGAATGCATCCGTCAGAATGCATCTGTCGGAATGCATCCGTCAGAATGCATCCATCGGAATGCATCCGTCGGAATGCATCGAATGTGATCTATCGGAATATTCGATCGCAATGTAGAAACCATTGGTTTTTGTGATCGCAATATTCCGATCGGAATGTGAATCTGAAATCTTATCCATAGGACCTTTTCCGTTTTTTCTGGATCAAGTTTTTCTGGATTAGTTTTTATCTTCTCATCTTCAAAAAATAAAAAAATTACCAGAAAAATCACATGGCCATAAAACAAATTTAAAGGTTATTTTTAGGCCATTTCATATCCGAACACATAAAATATTTGGCACAAAAGCCAAAAATGAGTACATTCTGATAAGTAATGAAAAGGAAGTAACAAATGGGACCAGATAAACAGAAACCAGGAAACCAATGTGAAACGGGACAGATAAACAAAAACAAGGCGTGACAAAAACTTTATGAATGTATGGACAACAGACCAAAAACAACCGTGACATATAGTTTAGACAAATGAGACCAAAAAGATTTTAGACCACCAAATCGAAACCAAAAACACGGTCCAAGGATTGAACCGAGGCTCTAATACCAATTGTGGATTTGCTTTTAAGTAATCCGGTGGTCTAGGTGGGTGGTGGAAGGTGGAAGCCATGGATGAAGTTTAGAGAAAGAGAGGTTGTGTGTGAAAGTTAAGAAAATGTATTAAAATGAAAAGAAACACAAATGAAACACAAGCAACACCCCTCCTTGGAAGCCTTGGAGGGGTATATATAGTCACACACGATACTTAAACTATACAGCGTTTCCTAGTCTAGTCTATGCGTGTGTGACTATGATAACTAATGGGAATTCTTAAATGTCGTCACATAAAGTGAATTTCCAACAGTTTTTGCCAATTGGGTAATCTTTTGGACCAAAATGCAATTAAATAGTTTAAAGGGTAGAAATGACTATTAGTCAATTTTGAAAATATTTACGAGACTCGGGTTTTGTAAAAATACTTCTTTAAAAGTTAAAACGCACACAAATATGATATTAATATAGTTCCAGTACGAATTAATACTCAATTAAAACAAAAACGCCAAAATATAAACATCAAAACAACAAATAATAAAACATGAAATTTCGAGCATCCGTCGATATCGTAGTCACTAGTAATCCTCACAACTAGTAAAAAGATAACAATAACACTTCCAAAATCGGTTTTAGATTAAACCACCAAACGTCATATCTTTCAAGCCCATCAAAAATTTCAAAAATATTCGTAACATAGGATTAAATAATGATCTCGGGTTCGGGTTGTCACAAAATCAGTGTTAGTATTCTTCTTTACATGTATGTCTTTACTTTTATAGTTTCATAATATACTTGTTGTGTGTTGTTGTGTGCATCTCATAATCTAAACATCCAAGTTGCGAAAAAGTTAAGGCTTAGTACGTGTGTGCTTCATTTTTAGATTATGATCAGTGTGTATCACATAGTCTAAACATGTTAGTTGGGGAAAAGTTATGGCTTTGTATGTGTGCCTTAATGTTTAGACTATTACAAGATACACTCTAATCTTGATGTGTCTGTGTTTTTACTTACTACGTTGTTTATAGTCTTCATCTCAAACAACCACATGTCATATTAAGTCAAGCTTAATAGGGATTTTGATACAAAAGATTGTTAAGGTTTAAAAGGTAACAATGTTTTTCATCCACTGTTGGTGGTTCTTTAATTGAACCCGCAAATCTTTATTGATAAAGAATCGCGGTCATGTTTATTGAACCACAACCAATGGATTAAATGGACTAGTCTTTAAATCTTAATGAGAAACGTATTCACCCCCATCTACCGTTTCTACACACCCCTTTAGCAGACTGTACAACCAGGTCTATAGCCAACCTTTCGTCAAGTGATCTGCTAAGTTTTGTTGAGACCTCACAAACTCTATAGAAATCACCCCATTTATGATCAACTCATGAAATCATGCTATGTCTGGCACCTAAGTGTCTAGACTTACCATTATACATTTGCCAATGTAGTTCCACTATCACAACGGATAGATATGGGTGCCATAGGTTTGACCCATAATAGAATCTCAAGAAGCAAGTTTTTCAATCATTCGAGCAGTGGAGTAGGGCGAAGAGGAGCTTTGTGACCGAATCACTATAAATCTGTGTCGGTATTCTCCTTTACATTTATGTCTTTACTTTCATAGTTTCATAATATACTTTGTTGTATGTTGTTGTGTGCATCTCATAATCAAAACATCCAAGTTGCGAAAAAGTTAAGGCTTAGTACATGTGTGCTTCATTTTTAGATTATGATCAAGTGTGCATCACATAGTCTAAACATCTTAGTTGGGGAAAAGCTATGGATTTACACGTGTTTCTTAATGTTTATACTATTGATCGATGTACATTTGTCTTGATGTGTTTGTGTGTTTACTTACTGGTTGTGTATAGTCTTTATCTCAAACAAACACATATCATATTAAGTCAAGATTAATAGGGAATTTGATACAATAGATTGTTAGGGTTTAAAAGGTAACAATGTTTTTCATCCACTCTTGGCGGTTCTTTAATTGAACCCGGGAATTTCTATTGATAAATAACCGCGGTCATGTTTATTGAACCACGGCCAGTGGATTAAACGGACTAGTTTTTAAATCTTAATGAGAAATGTATACACCCCCTCTACCGTTTCTACACATCCCTTTAGCAGACTTTACAACCAAGTCTATGGCCAATCCCTTCGTCATGTGATCTGCTATGTTTTGTTGAGACCTCACAAACTCTATAGAAATCACCCCATTTATGATCAACTCACGAAATCATGCTATGTCTGACAACTAAGTGTTTGGACTTACCATTGTACATTTGGCTATAAGCCTTAGCCAATGTAGTTTCACTATCACAACAGATAGATATGGGTGTCATAAGTTTGACCCACAATGGAATCTCAAGAAGCAAGTTTCTCAATCATTCGAGGAGTAGAGTAGGGCGAAGAGGAGCTTTGTGACCGAACCACTATAAATATGTGTCGGTATTCTCCTTTACATTTATGTCTTTACTTTCATAGTTTCATAATATACTTGTTGTATGTTGTTGTGTGCATCTCATAATGTAAGCATCCAAGTTGCAAAAACGTTAAGGCTTAGTACGTGTGTGTTCCATTTTTAGATTATGATCAAGTGTGCATCACATAGTATAAACATCTTAGTTGGGGAAAATCAATAGCTTCGTATGGGTGTCTTAATGTTTAGACAATTGCTCGATGTACTCTTATCTTGATGCGTTTGTGTGTTTACTTACTGGTTGTTTATAGTCTTGATATCAAACAAACACATCTCATATTAAGTCAAGCTTAATAGGTAATTTGATACAAAATATTATTAAGGTTTAAAAGGTAACAATGTTTTTCATCAACTATTGGCGATTCTTTCAAAAAATCCGCGAATCTTTATTGATAAAGAATCGCGTTCATGTTTTTTGAACCACGGCCAGTGGATTAAACGGACTAGTTTTTTAATCTTAATGAGAAACTTATACACCCCCTCTACCGTTTCTACACATCCCTTTAGCAGACTTTACAACCAAGTCTATAGCCAATCCCTTCGTCATGTGATCTGCTAAGTTTTGTTGAGACCTCACAAACTCGATAGAAATCACCCCATTTATGATCAACTCACGAAATCATGTTATGCTTAACACCTAAGTGTCTAGACTTACCATTGTACATTTGGCTATAAGCCTTAACCAATGTAGTTTCACTATAACAATGGATAGATATGGTGCCATAGGTTTGACCCACAATGGAATCTCAAGAAGCAAGCTTCTCAATCATTCAAGGTACGGAGTAGGGCGAAGAGGAGCTTTGTGACCGAACCAGTATAAATATGTGTCGGTATTATCCTTTACATTTATGTCTTTACTTTCGTAGTTTCATAATATACTTGTTGTATATTGTTGTGTGCATCTCATAATCTAAACATCCAAGTTGCGAAAAAGTTAAGGCTTAGTACGGGTGTGCTTCATTTTTAGATTATGATCAAGTGTGCATCACATAGTCTAAACATCTTTGTTGGGGAAAAGCTATGGCTTTGTAGGTGTGTCTTAATGTTTAGACTATTGCTCAATGTACTCTTGTCTTCATGTGTTTGTGTGTTTATTTATTGGTTGTTTATAGTCTTGATCTCAAACAAACACATCTCATATTAAGTCAAGTTTAATAGGGACTTTGATACAAAAGATTGTTAAGGTTTAAAAGGTAACAATGTTTTCATCCAATATTGGCGGTTCTTTAATTGAACCCGTGAATCTTTATTGATAAAGAACCGTGGTCATGTTTATTGAACCACGTCTAGTGGATTAAACGGACTAGTTTTTAAATCTTAATGAGAAACGTATTCACCCCTCTCTACCGTTTCTACACATCCATTTAGAAAACTTTTCAAGCAAGTCTGTAACCAATCCCTTCTTCAAGTGATCTGCTAAGTTTTGTTGAGACCTCACAAACTCTATAGAAATCACCCCATTTATGATCAACTCACGAAATCATGTCGTGTCTGACACCTAATTGTCTAAACTTACCATTGTACCTTGGCAATAAGCCTTAGCCAATGTAAATTCACTATCACAACGGATAGATATGGGTGCTTTGACCCATAATGGAATCTTAAGAAGCAAGTTTCTTAGTCATTCGAGGAGTGGAGTAGGGCGAAGAGGAGCTTTGTGACTGAACCACTATAAATATGTGTCGGTATTCTCCTTTACATTTATGTCTTTACTTTCATAGTTTCATAATATACTTGTCGTATGTTGTTGTGTGCATCTCAAAATCTAAACATCCAAGTTTCGAAAAAGTTAAGGCTTAGTACGTGTGTTCATTTTTATATTATGATCAAGTGTGCATCACATAGTCTAAAGATCTTATTTGGGGAAAAGTTATGGCTTTGTACGTGTGTCTTAATGTTTAGACTATTGCTCGATGTACTCTTGTCTTGATGTGTTTGTGTGTTTACTTACTGGTTGTTTATAGTCTTGATCTCAAACAAACACCTCTCATATTAAGTCAAGCTTAATAGGGAATTTGATACAAAAGATTGTTAAGGGTTAAAAGGTAACAATGTTTTCATTCACTGTAGGCGGTTTTTTAATTGAATTCGTGAATCTTTATTGATAAAGAACCGCAGTCATGTTTATTGAACCACGACCAGTGGATTAAACGGACTATTTTTTAAATCTTAATGAGAAACGTGTTCATCCCTTTATCAGAATTTATAACCAATTATATAGCCAATCCATTCATCAAGTGATCTGCTAAGTTTTGTTGAGACCTCACAAACTCTATAGCAATCACCTCATTTATGATCAACTCACGAAATCATGCTATGTCTGACACCTAAGTATCTAGACTTACCATTGTACATTTGGCTATAAGCCTTAGCCAACGTAGTTTCACTATCACAACGTATAGATATGGGTGTCGTAGGTTTGACCCACATTGGAATCTCAATAAGAAAGTTTCTCAATCATTCAGCTTCTTTGCCAGCAGATGCTAGAGCTACAAAATCATATTTCATTATTGAACCAGTAATGCAAGTTTACTTCTTGTATGCCCAAGAAATTTCACCACCACCAAACAAGAATACTTAGCCACTAGTGGATAAATGTTTCTTAGTATTGATGATCCAGATTGCATTAGTGTAACCTTCCAACCCTGAAGGACATCCAGTATATGACAAATATTGTTCCTTTCAAATACTTCAGTACCTTCTGAATTGCTTGCCAGTATTGAGTACTAGGATTACTAGTGTACCTACTCAATTTAATCATATCAAAAGCAATATCAGGCCTTGTATAAGTCATGGCATACATTAGGAAATCGATCACCCTAGAATACTCGAGCTGGGAGACAGCTTGACCATTATTAGGCATCAGCTTTTCACTTGTATCCATAGGATTATTTACTGGATCACAGTCAAAGTGATTGAATTTCTTCAGTACATTCTCATTATAATGAGAATAAGAAATTCCTATACCATCACTTTCAAGTTTGATCCTTATACCAAGGAGAACATCAGCCTCCCCCATGTCCTTCATGGAGAACCTTGATGACAAAAATTCATTTGTCAGGTCAACTTGAACTTGGTCAGTACCAAAGATTAACATGTCATCAACATATAGGCAAATGATGACTCCTTTACAAGATTCATCAAGTTTTCTATATACATAATTTTCAGCTTGGTTAAGCAAATAACCATTAGACAAAATCACTTCATCAAACTTTTGGTGTCATGGGTTAGGTGCATGCTTTATACCATATAAGGAATTAATAAGTTTACACACCTTGTGCTCATTACTAGGCATGATGAAGCCATGAGGCTGGTTCATATAAACCTCCTCTTCCAAATCACCATTTAAGAATGTTTTCTTCACATCCATCTGATGAATAATCAAATTGTGAGTTGATGCCAAGGCAATCAACATTATTATGGTACTGATACGTGCCACTAGAGCATAAGTATCAAAGTAGTCTATCCTTGACTTTATTCTAAAGCCTTAAATGAGTAGCCTTGCCTTGAACTTTTCAATAGTTCCATCTACCTTCATTTTTCTTCTGAAAATCCATTTGCAACCAAGTGGATTACAACTTGGAGGTAGATCAACCAACACCCAAGTGTTGTTTCCCATGATGGAATTCGTCACATCATTTATTTCTTCTTTCCAAAAAGGAACATCCTCGGACTTCATGCTTCATCAAATGTTTTGGGATCATCCTTGTTAGCCTTAAAATGTGTGCGATTAACGGAATTACATTAGTTTCATAGTCGGGGCTTGCAGGGACTAATATTGTCATATGTAATATTCCAAGTCACGCGCTATATAAACCCCTCCATACTTCCATGGAGGGGTGAGGCTTACCATTTTCTTGTCTTTCCTTTATCTCACTAGAATAAACACACTTTTCTAGTAACTCTTGTTTCTCTCTCTACCATGGCTAAACACCACTTATATCCTCCCCGACCTCCGGATCATAAACCCGTGTTCATAGTGAATCCAAGTTAACAATTGGTATCAGAGCTAACCGGGGGTGTTTCGTGTTTTTGATTCGTGATTTTGTTCGTGTTTATGCTTGATTCGTTCACGGTTTGAATTCCTTTTCATTCTATAAATCTGTCAAAAATTTTGTGTCTTTTGTCCTATCTGTTTTTTCATATATCTGTTATCCGTTGAATCTTATCCATTGAATCTGATAAAGTCACCAAATTTTTTGTCAAATACATTTCTGGTTTCATCATTTTGTGTCCATTTTCTTTGTATACACGTTTATTAGCTTTGTCCCTACGTTCTTCACAAAATCTGATCTTTTGGGGAATAGGACAAAAACAAATGGTCCAAACCTATTTTTTGGGTATCTACAAAGAAATGGTAAAAACCCCATTCCGATGGTGAGTTACGATGAGGTGACACTGGCTTCGTCCTGATGGCTACTTTGGATAAGATCGCATTGATTGTGATGGATAACTTGCGATAGCCATTTTGATGGCTCACTGCGATGGTCTGTTGCGATGGACCATTCTGATGGCCCATTGCGATGGAACCATTGTGATGGGTACCATCGCGATGGGGCACATCATGTTGAGATGGCTTCCATCATGTTGCGATGGGGTGTTGACTAGACTGCGATGGCCTTATTTATTTTGACTTGCGATGGGTTTTTGGAAACTAACATTGCGATGACAATTTTTAAGTAAAGAATGTTGTTTAACAAAAAATACGAAGACCATGTTGTTTAAAATTTTACCGAGGCCAAAACTGACAAACACCAGCCTTATCACTCCCATAAACACCAAATCTCTATCTTAACCCATCGTCACCTCAACCCAATCATCTAGACTCGAAAACATACACAATCATGATCTCAGATTCGTTTCGTTTCTCATATGCATGCCTCGATCTATAAAGATCAAGAGCTCGAAACATGAAATCATCATCACTCTTTGCTGGGTGTATTGTTTCATTTTCTAAATTCAAAAAAATAATATTAACAAGACTGTTCTATTCAATCTTTGTTTCGATATTAATGAAAACGAATTAAATCATCATAAAAACCCTTTACAATAAAACCTACCCGAGACCCCCAAGTTGGAGGCCTTGCAGCACCTTCTTCTTTGGGGTATTCATCAGGTAAGGACATGTTTAGGTGATTTGGATGATTATTGAGATTGATTCAAATTGGGAGATTGATGATGAGATAGATTTTCGAAATGAGATGGGACGGAGATAACAAGTCGGTTTGAGATTAGCTTGATTTTTCTTGGTGGATTTAGATGAGATAGTAGGCGGTGATAACAAAGAAACAATGCAGGCTACGTATGTTGTTAATGAGTAGGGGTTTGTGAGGATTAGTTTATTTATATCCACCACTAGTTTAGGGTAAACTTTGATGGGCTGGTATAAGGAACTACATTGATTGGCCGCAAGTTTTAATGGATGGTTGTTGAAAAGTTCATTTTGGGCCAATTAACACATATCATATAAAGTCCGATTCATATATAGAATGTGTGAATGTGGATCATGTAGTTTTATTATATTACGTTTATGAAATGGTTGGGTTGATTATCTAGTGCGGTTGGATATTGGATATATTGAAATGGATCAGATCAATATTATTTGGGTATATGACGGATTTGGGCTTAAAATTCTAAGTTAACTAAACGGCGTTGACGACTCCTAATAAATGTGAAAACACTTATCCTTTTACCACTTAATTACAATAATAACCAGGCCAAAACGTATATTTTATGTCGTAAATGTCGGAATTATGCGTGGTTTGTGTTTTTGTTGTGATTTAGGACGAAAATGTGAAAAGGGGAGAAAACACAGGCTTTTATCGAAGAAAAAGACAAAAGACGAAGTCGAAAGATCAAGAGTGCTAAAAGAACAGAAGTCCAAGGCAAATTCTGAAGATTTATCGAATAAAAAGTCTAAAGACGGAAGTTTAATAAAAGCCGAAGAACTCAAGTCTAAATTAATGAAGAAATTACAACACGAGTTTATTAATCCCGAGACGAAGTCGAAAAAGTCGAAGAATTAAGAAGACGAAAAGACGTGAAGAAGAAGAATAAACCAACACATGCTTAGTCTTTCCTAATCACCTATAAATAGACTCCTAATGTGTCATTAGGAGTAGTTAGCTAATTTGACACATTAGTCTTTCCACTTTATTTTTCATGTAATTTTAATTACTTGTCCATTTACATTCCTTGTCTTGCACCTTAATTCCTTTAATTCCAAGTAAGTTTAATCTATACTTTTGTTGTTTAATCCTTTCTTTAATCAAGTTTTTTATTAATCTCTCATTCTACCCTTCTTGTTTTGCCCTCAATCTTTGTGCTTATCATCTTATTGTCATGCTTATTTGATTTATGGTTATGTTTTTATGTGTTTGGATGTGTTAGCTTATTGATTTGATAGCTTATTGTGTGTTTGATTTGATTTAAGTTAAGTTTTTATTAGTTTGTTTTATTAAAAGTTGATTTTTAATTTTTAATTTTATTAGTGTTTTTCAAGTTATTGATTTGTGGTTGAATTAGTTTTTCTTAAAAGTGTTTTAGATTAAGTTTTGGTAGATTGCTTATTTGATTTTAGCTTATTCGTGGCTTATTTCCTTGAATTTTGATGTTACTGTTTTCCTGTATATGTTCTTCATCTATTTCAGAAAAGGGTTTAGTTTTCCGAAAATACTCCTTTTTCTGAAAAGTCTTTTCTCTGAATTTATCAATTTTTCCGAAATTATTCTTTTTCTGAAATTGCATTATTCCGAAAATCTGATTTCTCTGAAAAGTGTGTTATTCCGAAAATACCACTTTTTCTGAAATGTCCTTTTTTCCGAAGATATTACTTTTTCCGAAATAGCTATTTTTCCGAAATTCCACCTTTTTCTGAAAAGTTCTTTTTTCCGAAGATTTCTCCGAAAAGCTGGTTTTTCCGAAATTCCTAGTTTTTCTGAAAAGGCTATTATTCCGAAAATGTCACTTTTTCTGAAAAGGTTGTTATTCCGAAAAACTTGTTTTTCCGAAAATATCATTTTCCGAAGAAATGAAATTTCTGAATTGCACTGTAGCTTTTCCGAAATAGTCATCGTTCCTGCTTGTTTGTTTAAATTTCTTGTCTTAGTTTTAGTTTTAAGTCTTCATAGTTTCCTAATTTTTATTTTTAGAGAAAAAGTGACAGTTTTTCTCGTTTTGTTTTTAGCCTATTTTAACTACGTTTTGCAATTTTTATTTACTTGTCAAACTTACTTTTCGTCAAGTTTTAATTACCCGTCATTTAATTTCTCGTCATTAATTTTTAAAGTTTTTAATTTTGCACATTTACATTTTAATTAGTTTTAGATTTAAATTACCATCATTTACGTTAAAGTCTTGCATTTTTATTACACTACAACGACAACATTTGTTTTCACAAAAAGACGACTGAGTCGCACATTATTCCCTTTCTCAATTCGAAAAGATCGGACGATAAAAATTTCATACTGGCCAAAAACTACGTATTAAAATTTTCGTTGAAGCATCGCATGATCCAGCAAGTGCAAACTAACCCTTTTCGCGGATTGTCGGATGATGATGCCAACAAGCACCTCGACAAATTCATTACTATCACTCAAAGCATGAAGTTGACCGGTGTTACTATGGATTTCCTTCGCCTACAGCTATTTCCACATACTTTATCACACCACGCCGAAAAATGGTTTGATCGTCTCCCGAAGAATTCCATTCATACTTGGGACGACATGACTCAACGATTTTTGTCGCGCTACTTTCCACTATCCATGGTCACGAGCCTTCGAAATCAAATCAGCGGTTTCATGCAAGAACCCGATGAATCTCTCTTTGATGCTTGGGAAAGATATAATGTTTTGATCGATCGATGTCCAAACCACAACATGCTCCCCGTTACCTTAATTGATACTTTCTACAACGGTTGACTTTTCGTGATCGTGATACGATTAATGCAGCCGCCGGTGGCACATTTATGAAAAGAAGACCTGAGGAGTGTAGAGAGCTTATTGAGAACATGACTACTCATCACAAAAATTGGGATTCCTCCGCTTCTTCACGGAACAACCCGAGAGTCAATGTTTCTTCTACTTCAGCAAACCCCGATATGACCGAATTCACCCGCATGATGGCCGAAATGAACAAAAATATCTTGCTCATAGCTACAAACCAACAACAACAAGTTAAAGTTGTAGCAATTTCTTTTGAGACTTGCGATGGTCCTCACTCATACACTGATTTTCCTTCTACTCAAGGCAATCCGGAAAACGTGTATGCGGCTTATGGTAACTATTCACCGGAAAATTACCAAGCCCGACCTCAAGGGGATCGAAATTTGCTAAGTTACCGGTCGAACAACTATCTTTCATCCGTTTTTTCTCCTCAAAACCACAATCCCAACAATAACTACAATAGAAGCAACCAAATCCCACCTAGAGCTTCTAATCCTTATCACCCACTCGCTCAACAAGCCCCACCCATCAATCACGATGTTGACACCTTAATGAGAACCCAAGGAGAGTAAATCAAGAATCTATAAAGCCAAATTATCAATTTGAAAGGGGATATCACTAAGCAAGGGAATGACATTAGATCTGAGCTTCGAAATGATATACAATCCTCCTTCAGCACTCAAACGAATGATTTGAAGAATATGTTGGCTAGTTACTTATCAACCACTCCACCCTCTACTTCGGGCTCTCTACCTTCCAACACCGTCACCAACCCGAGAGCGAATGTGAGTGCTATTACTACCCGTAGTGGAGCAACCGTAGTCGGACCATCTATCCCTCCCCAGTTACTCCATCTACACCTCCTCCACCACCATCTATCCCTCCTACTCCCACGCCTAGTATTAGTTCTCCATTACCGTCTCCACCTCTTACTGACGTACCCAAGAAGAAGAACCCTTCACCAACCCCACCTTCCACCTATAAACCCAACATCCCATGTCCTTCTCGCTTGGACAAGCCTAACTTGCTAACCAAGGATGACACTCAAGTGTCGAACTATTTGAAGATGATCTCTTAAATGAATTTCAACATTAGCCGTGTTGAAGCACTTGTCCACATGCCGAAATTTGTCAAAGCATTCAAGGAATTGCTTAACAAGAAGGAAAAGCTGGTTGAGCTCGCCAACACACGCTTAAATGAAAACTGTTCTGCAGTTATTCTTAAATAACTTCCGGAAAAACTTGGAGATCCCGGTCGTTTTGTGTTGCCTTGCATTTTTAACAAAACCGAAGAATTTACTGCCCTAGCTGATCTCGGGGCAAGTATAAATCTGATGCCTTTAAGTGTTTGGACAGCACTATCATTACCCGACCTTACACCAACGAAGAAGACTCTTGAGCTTGCAAATCGCACTCTCGCTTACCCCGTTGGTATTGCCGAAGATGTGTTCATTAAAGTTGGCACCTTCACTTTTCCGGTCGACTTTGTTGTTGTTGATTATGAAATGGACCCTCGTATTCCGTTAATACTTGGTCGGCCATTCTTGAGAACCGGAAGAGCTTTAGTTGATGTTGCCGAAGGTGAGTTAATTTTAAGGGTCGGGAATGAACAACAAGTGTTCAAAATGGGGAAGATCACAAACAA
The DNA here is from genome assembly GCA_025667525.1 of Glebionis coronaria. NCBI lineage: Eukaryota > Viridiplantae > Streptophyta > Magnoliopsida > Asterales > Asteraceae > Glebionis > Glebionis coronaria. Next base: position 549,443,279 of record CM046874.1, read on the forward strand.
ATCCTATGGAAGAGAAACAGCGAATATGATTAATGTGCTTGATGACTTTGTCATCTACAACAATCCTCTATTCGATTCTTGCTATGATAATCCACTGTTCTAAGATGATGTGGATGATTCTCTATCCAGTTCTGATCCTCCACCAATTTATGATTCTCCACCGATCTTTGATGCTTATGATGACGATTCTAGTTCCGATGGAGATGATTATGATGATTTTACTTCTGAGTATCCAGACATGCCCACTTATGATGATTTTGATGAGGCTGATACTCTCTCGAGTGATTCTTCTCATAATGAAGATCCTCCGCCTACAACACTTGATCCTACTTTGGATAACTACTCATTTGAGGAAGACTTTGCTACTTTTCTCAACACATACTTCCCAAATGAGAGTGATGCTCCTCCTTTAGATTTTTATGATTATGGTCTTTATCCTACTTTGGATATGAAGAAACCCGCTTCAAAGGAGAAAAAGCCGGCCGACACCGATATTCGCAGCACTTCTGTCTTAACACCTCTATATCCACCTTCTAAGGATGAGATTGCGAGATTTATGATCAGATCTTCTTCAAGATCTGCTGAGCCTGAGTGTTATTTTCCCCTAAAGGAAAAGGTGTTCGACCCCGGTATTGGAATCTTCAAGCCATCTCAGTATCCATCTGATGAAATAAAAGGAAAAATCTTTGGAACTTATGAAGATATGCTTGCACCTCAGCACCCTTGCTACCACCATTCTCCATCTTTGCTTAAGGGAACCTTGCCTACTCTTCTTTGTCTTGCCTTGTTCGCCTTAAGCTTGGGCTTCTTGATGGACGAAAACCATGTCTTTGATCCCGGCGGATTTGTTTCAAGCTTCTTCCTATGCTAATCAAGGTCGAGTCAGGCTCACGACTCGGTTATCAAAAACAAGCGCTTTTTGGGAGGCAACCCAAGTATCTATCCTTTTTCTCTTATTTTTATAATAAGTGTAGGGGGAGACCCTAGTATGTTGTTTGTTGTCTTCTTTCTAATCATGTGCAGGGATTCGAGCTTTCAAAAATCCATTCTTGATGACTTTTGACGACCCGTGATCCCGTGTACCCGTCTTCCCGGTTCTATCCTAAACTCTTTTCGATTCACTATTTTATATTTCTCAATATTAAAATAGGAATCTCTTTAGTTGTCTCTTTCTTAGCAAGATTTAAACAACGTGCACAATGCCCTGAGTGTAGGGGAGTTTACTCCCACATGCTTAAACATTAAGGACAATGTTTATATCAAGTGTAGGGGGGACTTCTATCTAAGTTAAGTGGTCTTTTCCTTGTATTTGTCCTCATTTTAACCGGAAAATCAATTTTTCGACATTTTTCAAAAATTTTGATCTATTTTGGCCTAGTAGTTTTACCTTTGTATAGTTATTTTCTTTCTTTACTAGAATAAATTTTAATAAAGTGGTTTTAGTTTTCAACGTTGTGAATCTTTTGACTCAACCCGAGTTTACTTATCTAAGTTTACTCTAGCTAGTATCCTTAACGTGTTTAAGTCAAGTTTTGCTAGGCTTTTATATAGGGAGCTTTAAAACGCGAAAGTCTTAACTCTCACGGGTTAAGAACAAGAACTTTTCGTAAGTTCCTATAATTGATCCTAGAGAGTTGTTTATCAAGGGAACTTTAAAATGCGTTTTCTAAACTTGAAAAAGTCTAAGAATTTGCAAGATCCTATAGATGACTCGAAAACCCAAAACTTTGATTTAATAGGCTAAGCATCCACGAGTCTCATTCCTTGAGATTTTAAATTATGGAGAACGAGAGATGATAGAGTCAATTATAAGTTTGGTATTCTTTCGTGAATTTATGTGAGTTGATTATAAGCCTATTCTCCCATCGCCTGCTAATAAATTTATGTTAGAAATACGTTTTAACGTATATTAGAAGTATCGGTCACTCCACAATATGATTTATGTTGTAATAGCTCGTAGTTAGTAATTAGTTATTAGTTGCTTATTAACTTAAGTAAGAACCGGTCCATGGGCTTATCATGGACCGGCTCAAGCCCAATGTTAGGCTTGGAGTATAAATACCCCTTTCCACTATGGAAAGGGGTTGGTTGTTGTTCCATTTGCATTTTCATAGTAATAAAATCATACACATTTTCTCTCACTTTCTCTCTCTAGTTTCTCTCACTAGAAAACATCAACCCACTTCATAGATTCATAGGTTATCAATATTCTACATTTGGCATCAGAGCCTTGGTTCTATCCTTGGATCGTGTTTATTTATGCGATTTTGGTGGTTTAATTATTTCTTGTGTCTCGTTTATATTGTTTCTGTCCATTATCACAAAATTTTTTTGGGTCACGTCATTTTATTCAGTCCATTTGTCCAAACAGTAGCACGTTTTTGGGTCTTATCATATTTTTGTGTCACGGTTATCATAATCTTCATGGTCAAAAGTCTTATCTTTCTGGGTTCATCTTTCTGGGTTTATGCAGTTACAAAAGGACAAGTTTGTAGATCCACTATTTTAGGGTCTTTCAAAACCCTTTTCAGATTGGGTTTTCAGATTGGGTTTCCTATTGCATTTTCAGATTGGTTATTCAGATTAACATTCAGATTGGGTTTTCAGATTGCCTTTCCGATTGTACTTTCGGATTGGTCATTCCGATTGGGGAGCTCGTTTGATTCCGATGAGACATACCAAAATATTCCGATGACACGCACTAAAACATTCCGATTGGATTGTTTTTTACATTCCGATTGGCTTGTTTTTGTTAAAGACTTGTGAACAAAAATGTGACTTAAAACCAATTTCAAACCAACCGAGTCAACTCGGTAATTACCGAGTTGACTCAGATCACTCACTGAGTCGACTCTACACTTAATCCAATCCCATCCAACCTTTTATCTCCTCAACTCCACAATCTAACCTATACCCATCGTCTCCTATCCCCATTCCAACCTAAGACTCGGACTACATAACTCATCTAGATTCAAACAGAAACTCAAATTAAGATCTCAGTATCATCTTTCGTGTTTTTAAACATGCATGTTGAGATCTTTGAAGATCTTACCACGAAATCAACAAATCATCATAGATCTGTGTTGGGTTTATCCCAAAATTTATATACGAATCATATGTATGATTTATAACATTGTTTGTTATAATCACATCACTGATTCGTTTAATTTAAACACATGCAATCATTTTAGTTCTGGATTACTTCCCAATAATCCTACTTCTACATCATTTTTACCACCAACAAGGCCCGAGTGGGATAAACTGTTTCAACCGTTGTTTGATGAATTCTTCGATCCCCCGACTGATGAAGTTCCAGCACCTGTAGTAATTGCTCCAATACCTGAAGTGGTTGCTCAAGCTAATGAACCTTTATCTAATGCATCTACAATTCACATTGAACCGGATGCACCTTCACCAAGTGATTCTCAAACTACACCTGAATCATCACCCCTACTTGTGCCTAATGATGTGGAAGAGGATTCTACTGATCACGACTTGGAATATGCTCACTTGCAAGAGCTTCCTTTCTTTGGTGTAGCGATCCCTGAAAACCCTTCAGCCGCGTCTACCTCAGAAGAAGCTCCTTCTATTGTTCACTCCAGACCACCTAGGATTGAAAACCATAGCACTAAATGGACAAAAGATCACCCAATTAGGAATGTTATTGGAGATCTAGATCGACCAGTCTCTACACGCCATCAATTACAAGAGAGTGCACTATATTGTTACTTTGATGCATTTCTCTCTGAAGTTGAACCCAAAAATTGGCAGCAGGCTATGACCCAATCATCTTGGATTGAAGCTATGCAGGAGGAACTAAACGAATTCCAACGACTTGAAGTATGGGAATTGGTTCCTCGCCCTGACAAGGTTAACATCCTTACTTTGTTATGGGTCTATAAGGTTAAACTTGATGAGATGGGTGCGGTATTGAAGAATAAAGCTAGATTGGTCGCTAGAGGATATAAACAAGCCTTGGGTATAGACTTTGAGGAATCTTTTGCTCCTGTGGCTAGATTGGAGGCGATTAGACTATTCCTTGCGTTTGCTGCTCATATGAACATGATCGTCTATCAAATGGATGTGAAGACGGCATTTTTGAACGGTGAACTAAGGGAAGAGGTTTATGTTAGTCAACCGGATGGGTTCGTCAGTACGGAGTCTCCTAATCATGTGTACAAGCTTAAGAAGGCTCTCTATGGGTTGAAACAAGCTCCACGCGCGTGGTATGATCTCCTGTCAACATATCTCATGTCGGAAGGCTTCTCCAAAGGCAAAGTGGACCCCACTCTATTCACTCTCAAGGAAGGCAACGACATGATTCTGGTACAAATTTATGTTGATGATATAATTTTTGCTGCCACTAACATAGAATTGTCAAACCGATTTGAGAAGATAATGTCCACACGCTTTCAGATGTCGATGATGGGAAAAATTTCATTTTTCTTAGGATTACAGATTTCTCAGAATCCCAGAGGCATCTTTATTAATCAATCCAAATATGCTCTAGAATCTCTTAAGAAATATAACTTTGAGAATTGTGACCCCGTAGACACTCCAATGGTGGAGAAATCCAAGTTAGATGAAGATAGGAATGGGACTATTGTCGATCCAAAACTTTACCGTGGGATGATCAGCACCCTAGCAGGCCTGATTTGCAATTTGCTGTATGCATGTGTGCCCGGTATCAGGCTCGGCCTACCGAAAAGCACCTACATGTAGTTAAAAGGATCTTTCGGTATCTAAAAGGAACACTTCATCGTGGTCTATGGTATCCGAAAGATTCCTCGATTGCTTTAATATCATACGCAGATGCCGATCATGCTGGATGTCAAGATACGAGGCGTAGCACTTCTGGATCTGTGCAACTCCTAGGAGATAGATTGATCAGTTGGTCTTCAAAAAGGCAGAAAAGCGCTGCAATATCAAGCACGGAGGCTGAATACATCGCCATGTCCGGTTGTTGTGCTCAAGTCCTTTGGATGAGATCACAATTAACTGACTACGGTTTGGGATTCAACAAAATCCCGATATATTGTGACAACAAGAGCGCCATTGCCCTTTGCTGCAACTATGTTCAACACTCCCGGGCCAAGCACATAGACATTCGCTACCATTTCATTAAGGAGCAGGTGGAGAACGGAGTGATCGAGCTGTATTTTGTCACTACTGAGTACCAGCTGGCGGATATGTTCACCAAAGCCTTAGATCGAGGACGAATCGAGTTTTTGATCGACAAGCTTGGCATGAAATCATTCACTCCAGCGACTCTCAAAGAGTTGGCAGAAGAATCAGCTGAATAGTCGTGGTAAACTATTCAGAGTATCCTTTGTTCGTGATCATGTATATTATCGTATATATATAAACCACAAAAGAAAATAAAAAAATATAAAACCAAGAAAAACCATAAAAAATATAAAACCTAGAAAAACCATAAAAATTATAAAATCAAGAAAAACCAAAAATATTTTTCAAACGGGCATGTCTTTTCGTACGGTAATATTTACGGCCTTAGAAATGTCGATTAATATTGACACGGTGCCATAAATAGAGTCCGTATAAAAGTTGTAATGTTTTAAAACATGCCCATTATGGCTTGTAGTTATTTCTGACTGCAACCCGGTTTTCATATTAAAGTCACGTATTTCCTTGGAAAACGTTGGCTCAGAACGGGAATTAATTTTCTCGGGCGTGATTTACAAGCCAAATCATGCAAAGGGATCAAGTTTACTTTACAACTTGATCTAACACAAATTTGTGTACGTCTCAGTGCATTAATTTGTTAAAATAAGAGAAATCTTATTGACACCACGAATCAAACTTTTTCAAGATATCAATTGGGAAATGTTTTTCATCATCAATATTTGACTCTTTAAACAATGACTACAGCTCCTTAAATAGAAAACGGGTCATCGTTTAAGGGGGAGAAAATATTAAAATCATCTTCGTCATTAAATTGATTTTCAAAAGTGATTGTGAAAATTAAGGGCTACATGGTAATTGAGTGGTTTGGGCTTTAGAAAACGACTTGTGTTCGTTCTAAGTGATAGGCATGGCTTTTAGATATTGGAGAAATGCTAATAGATTGCGTTTGCTAAGTTGTGTGTAAGTTAAACAAGGGATAAGTGAAATGAAAAAGTTAGAAATAAAAAGGAAAAGAATAGATAATTGAGGGACTAAAGGTGATGTTTAATGAAACTAGTCAAAAAAAATTGACCTAAGTCAAAAAACAAAACACCCCGCCCCTCACTATTCCCATTCACTGTTTCTCCCTATCCTTTGCCGCCATTAACATCTTTCCACACAAAAACTCACGAAATCAATCAAACTCGAATCAAATCAGTAATTCTCTTGTTCAAGATCTTCAAAAGGTATCTCATCGGATTAATCTTTCATGCAAAACAAGTTAATTAACTGTTTAAACTGAAAACAATCGAAATCAAATTACTGCTTAATTAGGGTTAATTAATTTGGGGGTTTTGCTTGGGTTATATTCGGAATTGATCTATTTGCCCAGATTTGTCCTTTAGAACACTTGAATCACACGATTGCATGCTTAATTAGAAAATATAAGTGTTGAAAACTTTCCGCGTAAGAAGGACTTTCCGAATAAACGGTTTCATTCCGAATAGAAAGAACTTTCCGCATAGAAGCTGTTTTTCCGCATAGACAAAAGTTTTCCGCATAGGCCAAATCTTTCCGCATAGAGAAATTTTTTCCGAATAAAGACTTTATTCAGCATAGGGCAAATGTTCCGAATAGGGATTTTTTCCGCATAGGGCAAATGTTCCGAATAGGGGATTTTTTCCGCATAAGACCAAATGTTCCGAATAAAGACTTTATTCCGCATAGGGCAAATGTTCCGAATAGGGGATTCTTTCCGCATAGGACCAAATGTTCCGAATAGGGAATTTATTCCGCATAGGGCCAAATGTTCCGAATGAGGAATTTATTCCGCATAGGCTCAATGTTCCGAATAAGATGTTATTCCGCATAGGCAATGTTCCGAATAGAGTATTTTATTCCGAATAGGATCAATGTTCCGAATAGCATCTTTATTCAGAATAGGGATGTTTTTCCGCATAGGCTATATGTTCCGAATAGACTTATGTTCCGCATAGGACTTATATTCAGTATAGACCTATTATTCTGAATTGAGTGATTATTCCGAATAGAGGATGTTTGAATGGTTTCAAAGCTTAAGGGTTTATGTCATATGTACAATGCTTAGGTTTAAAGTCATAATGATATTCATACTTGTTTGTATCAACCTTTGTGTTTTATCTTAAGCAGAGACGATGACTAACCCTACCGTACAACAAATACAACACACCAGAGCCACCGCCATTGCCGAAGCCAAGACTCTAAAGTTTATTCCGAACAACTTTCGTTTGAAGGAGGTATCTCACTCTACCCATAATGGATTTAAGGTAGGTACAGCCATGCTTGATAAATCTCATTTCAAGCATGCGCTAAGGAGAAGTGCTTCAGTGCCCTATGACTACCTTTACGAGTTCTGGGCTACCAAAGAGAGGACGTCCAACAAAATCACTTTTTCCTTAGACAACAAGCAGCAGACGCTTACTGTGTCAGACTTTAGGAAGATTTTTGGATTTCGGCCGACACTCAAAGACTTATCATACTCAGCCAACCCGACTAAGGACCAGATCATGGAGATGTTCACTGCCATTGGATGTCTTGACATACGAACCCCGTCTGAGTTTACTACTGCCAAAGTTGGTCAACCATGGAAAGCTATTTTTGGGATTCTAAGCCGATGTTTAACACCCAAAACAACTGGGTTTGATGCTGTTCGTCCACCAATCATCAAGATGTTTTATGGTATGTTTAAAGGTATGGGTATTGATTATGCATCACTGCTGTGGGAGGAGTTTACTTTTCAACTCTTCACAAACACAAAGGGTAAGGTTAAAAGCTACCAGTACCCTAGGTTTATTAAGTTGATCATACATTACTTTATGGAAAACGATGCATCCATTAACAAGCGTGCAGGTAGTCGTCACCACATGATAGATGATGATGATTTGGTAGACTTAAGGCAGGAGACTCATTCGAATACGGTTATTCCTGGTCCCATTCCCATTCATCTTCTGAACGATGAGATTATTGCATCTGAGGCTTACAAGAACTTGCTAACAGAAATTGAGAATCAACGAGCAAGTATTCTAGCAGGTGAAGACTCATCCACCACGGTTAAGAGCAAAGGTAAAAGGAAGCAAACAGATTTACCTGAACCCAAAACCAAGAAGAAGAAGACGGAGGGTAAGAAAGGAAAGGGTAAGGCTGATGAGATGCGTCTACGTGACGAAGAAAACATCGTTGATCCTACTCTTGATAAAACTGAGAAACAAATGATGAAGATAGCCATTAAAAGGAGTAGGAAAGATACTGGCGGTAGTGGTTCAGGTGCAAGGGTAGATGTTGAGGATGAGTACGTGGAACCAGATGATGTTGATGAGTTTGGGTCACCTGAACATTACTCCACTTCGAAGGAGCCATCAATCCCTGTTTCAGCTGGTATTGACAAAGAGTCTACTCAACCTTTGGTAACTCAACTTCAACCAACTCAACCCTTACCAACCAGACTGGTTTCTACACCATTTCCTCCACCACCAATAAAGCCCATCCTCAGCACCGCAGTCACAACCGAGCCCATTCCATCAACCCAGAGCAGCTCTGCAACGTCTGCAATGGCTGCAATAGTGATGGCCGAGATGTTGGATAAACATGTGGATAATCACAAGAGAGAAATGGATGAACTTCGCCAAGAGCTAAATAGAAGAACTCAAAGTGAAGAAGCATCAAGGAAAGCTCAAGAAGATTTGATTGCTAAATTCGCTGCTGATATGGAATTTACACGTAAAGCTCATGCAGAAGAACTTGCTCGGGTTAAAAAGGCTGAAGTTGATAGGCATCAAGCACGAATTACGAGACTTAAAGCTATTAAGGATGACCTTAAAGAGCAAAAAGCAGCTCTTGAAGCTTCTATTGAGCAGAGAGTGAAAGACTCCATTGAATCTCTAATGCCTAAACTGCGTGATGATTTGAAGACGCTTGCTGCTGACAACTTAATGATCAAATCATCCAATCCTTCAGAAGCCGCATACAAGATTGCTTATGACTTGACGGATTTTGAACTTAAGAAGATCCTCAAAGCTCGAATGAAGGAACTTGGATCGTTTGATAAATCGAGGATTCAACGGGCTCTCTTCAAATCCCTGAATGACGCTATCATGGAGGATGATAGGTTGTTCAAGATGTTTGGAAGTGTGGTACCCTACCACATTCTCCCTGAAGAAGAAAGGGAAGAGAGTGACGAAGAAGAGGGTACAGGTGGAGAAGAAGAAGAAGAAGAAGCAGAAGATAAGAATGAGGATGATGATGAGGATGATGAGGATGAGAATGATGAGGATGATGAGGATGATAATGATAAGGATGATGATAATGATGATGAAGATGATGATCATGATGAGGATGAGGATGATGATGATGAGGATGAGGATGATGATGATAATGATGGTAATGATGGTGGTGATGGTCACCAGGAGAGTGTTAAGGGGAGCAATGCGGATAAAGGTGAACAGCCTGAGAAAGGGGATAAGGGTGCCAGCTCAAAGAAACTTGTTAAGTCTGGCACCAAATCCAAGAAAGATGCAGCACCAAAGGAAAAGTCTACATCCACGGAATCCAGACGATCGAAGTGGCGCCATGATGTGAATGCCACTACATGGTCATCTATTCCTGGTACATTTATCCATGCATCAATACCTGTTACCACTAACCCCGTTAGTTCTATTGTTGTTGCCCCTGTGATTGCAGAATCGGTAACCGAACCTGAAGCTGCACAACATTCACCCGTCCATGACACCGCTGAAATGCCTGAATCAGAACAAGCAGATGTTCACGTCTCCACTCCTCAGCAACAAAACCCACAATCTACTATTCCTGAACCAAGCACAAGGAACTGGGAGGACACGTTGGAGATCGACGAGACTGCTCCACCACAGGCTTGGATCACGGCAGCGGCGCAGTATGATCCGATCACCGACGTCGACAAAGATGTCTTGTATCTTCGTATCCGAAGTCCGATTGACTTATGTGCATTTCTTGCTCATGAGTATAAGACTTCGGTTACTCCATCTTTGGTGAAGAAAGTACTGAAGGATAAAAGACTTCGCGCCAAAACCCGGTTGACCCAAATGGAGTTCGAATATTATGCCGAGGAGATCCTGAAGGCTCTGAATACCGTTCAACGGGCAGGTCTTCATGAATCAGAAAGAGCTCCACCTCCAATGGATCCTACTCAAGATAATCAGATTGCTCTTGACTTCTTCGTCACCAATGATCTGGTGTATCTACTGAAGGGGTCATCAAAGTACGCAACCTCCCTGACCTTGCTGAAAGCTGCCAACTGGGGGACAATACCCTTTATCGAGGAAAAGGTAAACCGACTCTGGGTCCCTAAGATAAATCGTAATTATGATATGTATGCTGTCATAGGTGCATCTCATTGGGACGAACGAGTCCGAAGGGCGTACAGGGGTTGCTGCTTGGTCAATTCTGGAAGCAATGTTAGATCCGACATCCGCATCTCCAGCATCTTAGGAATGAAAACTGAAGCCAAGAATGGCTATTATCATGTGACGGAGATTCGTTTGAAAAGGGAGGATGACAGGGAATACAAAATCCAGCAGGGAGATTTTTCCATCATTCGCCTTGAGGATATCGAAGATATGCTGCTTCTGATGACCAGAGATCAACTCACACATATTCCTCGTGAAGACCTCATTGCTTTGAATACAGCACTTCGTATGTTCACACGAAGCGTTGTGATCAAGACACGAGTTGAAGATCTTCAGTTGGGAGTCGAAAGCTATCAAAGGAAGCTCAACCTAACTCGTCCAGTGAATAAAGTGCTACCTCAACATGTAGAAAGATGTCCCTATACCGGTATTTCAGTCCCGAATTACGGCATCTTCTACTTGAACAGTCGAGGTTTAATGAAGTTTATGAGGGTGGGTGAGCTCCATAAGTACAGTGATGGGACTCTTCTACAAGTCAGAGGAAAGTTGGAGCATCTGAACTCGGGTGGGACGTTGCCAGAAATGACGGAGGATTGGCATCCGGGTTACCGGCAGATGGCGAAGTACGTGATCAAGAAGATCGATCAGAAGCTCCGTGAACGTAGATTGATGAGGAGCTTGGAAAGATTCGTGGGTGGTAGACCATATGGAGTGCACTACAGGACACTGCAATGATCCATCTAATGGGTCGTACATTTTAGGTCACTCTATATTGGTATTATTTGTGAATATGTATATTTGTGAATAATGTGCTTTAATGGCTTGTTGTAGTGTTAAGGTATGATAATTTTTCAAGAATTTCTCACGAGATTCTAAATCTTTCAAAATATATCATACTAAAGCACTACAACTATCCCTTATTAACTTAAGGGGGAGCAATAACTTGTTCTATGGCCAAACATCGATTTCATTTTTACCCAAAGACCGGTTAATCCATTCAATATCCCAAATATTAATGGTTAACATTTTGGATAAGGGGAGAAAATGGGATTAAGGAGACTTAAGCGATACTTGGCTAAAAGATGAAAAAGACTTAACGATAATCCAACTTAATATGTGTTAAGCACGTGTTAAGGGGGAGCGTTTTTGATGAACAAAACACCTAAGGTACAAAACTTTTGATTTCATATCACAAGTACCTTATGTGATTTTCAATGATTTTTCATGGTGGCAATTCCTTCCCAAAACACGCTTAATTCACGACGGATGTGGTGACAAAAGGGTGGTAGGAATAGGTTTAGTCCAATGATTCATCAGACGCGATGGAATCTTCCCAAGGAGAATTCCCTAGATAGAATTAGAAGTCCTAGGAAAGATGGAGAAAGAATGTGAACGTAGCTGAATGCCGACCAAGTACTTAAGCTAGCACTGGAACAATCACAACAAGGTGCTAGTGATGACGTATTGGTAAGCATTGAAGGGGTTGAAGAATGAAAAAGAATTGTAAAGATAAAGGGTGTAAAGAAAGAAGCCCTCCTTACAACTTTAGGCAGAAACCGGGTCAATACATATGCTATTGAGGTCATTTTTGCTAATGATTCTCGGTATTGAAGAAAGACATCATGGACCCAGTGATGCAATGCACAACCCTTCCCAGCTAACTCAAATATCTCTCAAAAGGTATTTGTTTTAATCACACGGAGATCAACACGTTATCTATTGGTTTATTCACTCCGAATAGACTGGTATTGAAAAGGTGGCACTCCTCTCCAGCCATCGCTCACTAAATCAAAACGCACAATCGAGTCTAGAGCCAAGAGATCATCAAAAGTCTCATTAGGACACTTTTCATTTATTCCTTGCTTTCTCACACACTGTGAAAAGTAAGAGATTTTCATGAGTCCTACGCAATATTCCTGTAATATTGCCAGAACATCCGAGTAATACGCAAGTATTACAATGAAGATGGAAATCCTGCTTGAGCCAACATCAAACAAGCTCATGGTAGGTTACACGTGCGGTTCTTTTAGAACCAATCTTGTGAAAAACTGGAAGGTAACAGTGGTTTAATTCTTAATTGAACTTAAACTCGTTCCAGGCCTCTTCGCATTATCATATGATCTTGCCAGAACACTCAGAGTGACTCTTTATTGACCACAGTGACGAGTGGAAATCCTTCTAGTGTCAACATCAAACAGCACTTGGTAGGTAACGTGCAAGATTCTTTATGAATTAAGCTCGTGACAACTGGAAAGCAACGATGGTGAAAATCTTAATTGAAATTCACTTGTTCCAGGTTTCATGAATTGACGGCTTTTAATCACAAGGATAATTTATCCAAGTGATTCACTCTTTATGTTCGCAGTCAGCTTTGGACGGTCGAATAAAGAGAACGGGTTTACCCGCGAAATCCTGTCAGGAAGTTACTTAATTGAAACTATCCGTCACGGGTACGATATCTAATATCGTCCAACGGTCTTCACCGACCGGAGGTAAAATGCTACCGAATTAGAATAAAATGTTCAAAGCCATTTTATTCGTGTCGTTGCTGTGTACCTGTTAAAGACGGTGGCGTTGCTGTGTACATGTTGAAGACGGTGGCGTTGCTGTGTACCAGTGAAGACGGTGGTGTTGCGGTGTACCTGTAAAAGTCGTTCCCACATGCTTATGTCTTTTGCAACAAAGTTCAGCAAAAATTCAAGAAAGTTCAAGATGAAGTCTTCCGCTGTACCAAACTCTGAAGCTTTCGAGAATTCAACAAAAAGACGTAAGTGTGTGGAACATGAAGTCACGAGGAGGCAAAGTTCACAAGAAAGGCAAAGATCGCACGTGAAAGGCCAAAGAACAATGCTCTCAAGTCAAAGCCAAAAAGATCAAATCAACATATTCACAACAAAAGAAAGAAAAGAAGAAAAGACTACGAGCTAAAGAACGAAGACTTAGTATAGTATGCTAGGTTTAGAACTTTGTAACGTGGAGTGACCTCCCTTAGGGGGAGATTGTTAGAAATACGTTTTAACGTATATTAGAAGTATCGGTCACTCCACAATATGATTTATGTTGTAATAGCTCGTAGTTAGTAATTAGTTATTAGTTGCTTATTAACTTAAGTAAGAACCGGTCTATGGGCTTGTCATGGACCGGCCCAAGCCCAATGTTAGGCTTGGAGTATAAATACCCCTTTCCACCATGGAAAGGGGTTGGTTGTTGTTCCATTTGCATTTTCATAGTAATAAAATCATACACATTTTCTCTCACTTTCTCTCTCTAGTTTCTCTCACTAGAAAACATCAACCCACTTCATAGATTCATAGGTTATCAATATTCTACAATTTATCTGCAATAAATAAGGTTGTACGATTTGAAAAGTTACTTAGCTTCTAGCCCAAGATCGTTTAAAAGTTGCTCGGTATTAATTAGAGTTCATAGCCAGGGCATAACTTATTGAAGCGGGATGCGAAGATTGGCGAGTCCTAAAAGGCCCTAACAAGGCATGAGGGCTACATTTTGTTGCTAAATATCCAAAGGTGATGTGGAGAATCATTTATCAAAAATCAATATGAAGGATCGAGACACACGACGAAATACTCCCGTAAAGATCATGGAGAAGTCTATCCAAAAAGGCCCTAACAAGGTATGAGGATAAATAGATCCAAGTCCTAAAAGGAGGCGGATCGTTGTATATCAAAATCCCAAATAAAGATTGGAGAAAAATGAAGAAGTCGTGGTCCAAATATGAAGAATCTCTCAAAAAGTTTAAGTGAAGAAATTCCCATAATGAAGAGATGACCATAATTTCAAGAACGTCTCTCAAGATTTGAAGTATGAAGTCACTCCTAAATATCGGTCCGAGAAAGGTCTCAAATCGTGAAACGAGTTATGCCAAGATATGAACTTTATGAGGTCCCGAGAAGCAGTTCTAAAAGATTTTGTCCTTTAGCTAACCATTGATTAAATCGTCCCACTTTATTTTTAGCCTAAATAACTATCGAAATAAGTCAACAATGCATCCTCGTGATCATTCAAGACAACAATAAAATATAAGAGATACACCTAGGAATAAGGGAGTCTAAGTAAATAATTGGCCCACATGAGTTTGTGTTAGTTTGCTAACTTATAATAACAATGATCTCGTTTTTAAGCTTGGTTTGGGGAACGTGAAAACTTGAGGATGATAATCATTCATGACATTTCCAAAACCCTAAGGTATGTCTTTGATTTCTTTACTTATTTTCTTCCTTTGAATGTTTTAGAATTTTCTATCTTTTTAATAAAGGCCATTGTGGATTGATTATGATAGAAAATGTAAAAACTTGCTTTGTAATTAATACATTGCATGAGGACATTGCAATGGTCAAGTGTAGGGGATTTAATAAGTGTGAAAACACTTATCCTTTTACCACTTAATTACAATAATAACCAGGCCAAAACGTGTATTTTATGTCGTAAATGTCGGAATTATGCGTGGTTTGTGTTTTTGTTGTGATTTAGGACGAAAATGTGAAAAGGGGAGAAAACACGGGCTTTCACGGGCATTTATCGAAGAAAAAGACAAAAGACGAAGTCGAAAGATCAAGAGTGCTAAAAGAACGGAAGTCCAAGGCCAATTCTGAAGATTTATCGAAGAAAAAGTCTAAAGACGGAAGTTTAATAAAAGCCGAAGAACTCAAGTCTAAATTAATGAAGAAATTACAACACGAGTTTATTAATCCCGAGACAAAGTCGAAAAAGTCGAAGAATTAAGAAGACGAAAAGACGTGAAGAAGAAGAATAAACCAACACATGCTTAGTCTTTCCTAATCACCTATAAATAGACTTCTAATGTGTCATTAGGAGTAGCTAGCTAATTTGACACATTAGTCTTTCCACTTTATTTTTCATGTAATTTTAATTACTTGTCCATTTACATTCCTTGTCTTGCACCTTAATTCCTTTAATTCCAAGTAAGTTTAATCTTTACTTTTGTTGTTTAATCCTTTCTTTAATCAAGTTTTTTATTAATCTCTCATTCTACCCTTCTTGTTTTGCTTAATCTTTGTGCTTATCATCTTATTGTCATGCTTATTTGATTTATGGTTATGTTTTTATGTGTTTGGATGTGTTAGCTTATTGATTTGATAGCTTATTGTGTGTTTGATTTGATTTAAGTTAAGTTTTTATTAGTTTGTTTTATTAAAAGTTGATTTTTAATTTTTAATTTTATTAGTGTTTTTCAAGTTTTTGATTTGTGGTTGAATTAGTTTTTCTTAAAAGTGTTTTAGATTAAGTATTGGTATATTGCTTATTTGATTTTAGCTTATTCGTGGCTTATTTCCTTGAATTTCGATGTTACTGTTTTCCTTTATCTGTTCTTCATCTATTTCGGAAAAGGGTTTAGTTTTCCGAAAATACTCCTTTTTCTGAAAAGTCTTTTCTCTGAATTTATCAATTTTTCCGAAATTATTCTTTTTTCCGAAATTGCATTATTCCAAAAATCTGATTTCTCAGAAAAGTGTGTTATTCCGAAAATACCACTTTTTCTGAAATGTCCTTTTTTCCGAAGATATTACTTTTTCCGAAATAGCTATTTTTCCGAAATTCTACTTTTTTCTGAAAAGTTCTTTTTTCCGAAGATTTCTCCGAAAAGTTGGTTTTTCCGAAATTCCTAGTTTTTCTGAAAAGGCTATTATTCCGAAAATGTCACTTTTCTGAAAAGGTTGTTATTCCGAAAAACTTGTTTTTCCAAAAATATCATTTTTCCGAAGAAATGAAATTTCTGAATTGCACTGTAGCTTTTTCCGAAATAGTCATCGTTCCTGCTTGCTTCTTTAAATTTCTTGTCTTAGTTTTAGTTTTAAGTCTTCATAGTTTTCTAATTTTTATTTTTAGAGAAAAAGTGACAGTTTTTCTCGTTGTGTTTTTAGCCTATTTTAACTACGTTTTGCAATTTTTATTTACTTGTCAAACTTACTTTTCGTCAAGTTTTAATTACTCGTCATTTAATTTCTCGTCATTTATTTTTAAAGTTTTTAATTTTGCACATTTACATTTTAATTAGTTTTAGATTTAAATTACCGTCACTTACGTTAAAGTCTTGCATTTTTATTACACTACAACGACAACATTTGTTTTCACCAAAAGACGACTGAGTCGCACATTATTCCCTTTCTCAATTCGAAAAGATCGGACGATAAAAATTTCATACTGGCCAAAAGCTACGTATTAACTCCTCTTTATTTTGTTGTAACATCTCGAGTTTTCGCGATTATTAAGTTAAATGCAATACACGAAGTTGGTGGGCGTTTTATGTTTGTCGTACGTTTATTTGACATACTCACTAGATCACGTGAAGTCTCGCACAATTGCCTTGTTTTAGATCGTGTGTCAAACGGTTATAGAGTCGTGTTTATTTAGTTCGCGTCTAAACTTAAACACCGTGAACCCGAGTCGAGTTATATAACTGTTACAGCATGTACATATATTTGAGTATAAACTTTCATTCATGTTTATTGCAAAACTTGCTTTACAAGAGTCCCAATTTCAGTCATATGTCCAGCTACAAATAAACCCCATAGTTTATTACCCACTAACCACTACAAGACAGCACACATGCCTAGTTTACCCAATTTGGGTATATCACAAGTTACCATTTTCAGCTTGAAGCTAACCCTAGACTAACAATACATGATTAAATACAAATCCAAAGTTTACCCAATGTCCAAACACAAAGTTTATCACAGTCCAAATTACAAACACAAATCCTGTACAAGTCTTTCAAAAACAAGCTCCTGGGTGGAGTGAAGATTAGTGTCCAGCCGACCCACACGCCGCGTCCAACCTGCAAAACCGAAAGAGTCAAGCCTTCCATCTCGTCCGAACCTGCAAACCGAAACTTAGCATCCCATTGTGAGTCTTTTCGTCTCTTCGTTTTTCCTATATGAAGTCTTAGTTGTGCTCGTCTTTTACAAACCTGTGAATAATCAAACCAATGTGTTAGTCTTTGTAACGGTCTTATTTTTAACTAAAAACTGAAAAGGTTGAACCTTAGTGCTAATACTTGAAACATGACTATGACTTTACTTTTCTGTCAACCAAACCGAGACCCCGACTTAGACCAAACCGTGACCCAACCAAGACCACAAACAAGACCAAGCCAAGAACCAAACCGAGACCCAAGTCAAACCAAACCGAGACTCAATTCAAGGCCAAACCGAGAACCAAACCAAGCCAACCAAATTGCTTACTTTCTGCCGAAACTACCAACAATCAATACCATCAAATCCCAAATGTCTTAACCACTTTCATTTTTACAGAAACACCCTAAAAACCCTCAATCATGCCGCGGGTATAAAAACCCCCATTTCAAATCGAAACCCTAGAAATTTAAAAACCTTTTAAACATTAAATTAACACTTTCCACATTCCAAAAACACCACATAATCATGAGTATCAGCCGAATGTAAAAACCCCCAATTTTATATAAACCCTAGATTGATTTTTATAAATTAAAACACTAATTAAACCTAATCTAAACCCGAATCCAATAGTTAATTTAATTAAAAACGAGACATGCAAAAACCCCCAATTGACCGAAACCCTAATTTTTTATAAACCGATTATATGTTGAAATTAGTTTGATTTTATACAAGAAAACATCAATTAATTGCATTTAAACCCGAGATTGATAGAAAACCCCAAATATTTCAAAACCCTAATTCGTTTATTTCAAATCCGAGAGCCATATGGTTCTCAACAAGTTTATACAAATTAATCAAACCCACTGATCTTTTATAAATCGAAAATCAATTAACTTTTGTTAAAAGAAATTAAGGAGAAACAAACTTATCTTTGATTATTGGCTGATGATTAACGTGACCATAAGGATGAACACATCAGAAACCCAATCGGTTTGATGTGGGGATGAAACCCCACATCTCACGCGATCTAAACACCTCAGACCACCCCATATACGATTGTTATATTCAAACTGATAAGATATTAGCCATGGAAGGGATGAACCGATCTAGATTTGAGAGAGAGATGAGATTGGGGCGGTGGGGATATTTTCGAGGGAAGAGAGAGAGTGTGACTCTCTGTTTTTGAGAGTTGTGTGTGTAAACACACGTATATTTACTCCTTTGTTCCTTGTTTATACCGCCCATGGGCCGGGCGGGTCATATGACCCTTGGGCCGGTTTGTGAGTGAAGTTATTGGACCCATTTTGGGCCAAGTGTTTATATTAAGTTAGTTAAAGCCCATAAAACGAATTTTATAAATTTAGGGTATAATTTAACCCGTAAAACCCGACCGTTTATTAACCGACTTTTATTTGTCGTATTTTTCCGTAAACGTATGGTTTCGTCAAGCACAACTAGGGTGTCGTGTCTTTTATTAATATAATTTTTCGTATCATAACTCGATCCTCATATTTAAATAGGTCGCGGCTAGCGTAACCGTACTCTCGAGCTATTTTATCTTCATTCTCTTGCTGAATTACGAGGTGAGTTTATAGCCCCACACTTTACTATTTTCACTGCTTTTCGGGTGAGACATTGCTTGATTTTAACGTGTGAACACAAGTGCATTTACTGATTTATATATTAGTCTAAGTCCCACTAAAAACCCAGTTGCTTTGGCCCTTGAATCGTGAACCGTTAATTACTTTGTGTAAGCGCGAATGTTATGGATAGATCTATCGGGATTGACGTCCCTGTCTGTCTTGTCCAACAAGGGGACAAGCGGGCACAGTTTCATTTGAGTATGAGATAGGATGTCGTGGGTTTAGGCATCTAGTTTGGGCTACATTTATATGATTATACTGCCGGTGTTGTTAACGCTTCGGTGTCACGAGCTTAGACTGTAATAAATACTTTTGGGATGACTTTGTATCTGTTATATTGTCATCACATTTGGGAAAATCTTGTGGTTCATTAAACATTTCCACTTAACTAAACCTATGAACTCACCAACTTTACGTTGACACTTTAGCAATATTTTTCTCAGGTATTAAGAAGGAAGATGCTAAATGAGGTCTCATGCATTGCCGTCATTTCTTTGAAACAACGATCATTTGTACCATTTGAGAAAACTATGTTTTGTAACTGTATTTAGTTTATGCTTCCGCACTTTGTTAAAACTATTTATTTTATTAATTACAAGTGATCTATTTTCCGAACGTCTCATTTAGAGGTCGTTCTTTGTGACTATGTGCGTATGATAATCATGACGTCACCACTCCCTTGTCGCCATTATACTCTGATATTTTGGGAGTGTGACAGTTTGGTATCAGAGCCATAGTTATAGAGAACTAGGTTGCATTTAGTAACTCTAGACTATAACTGCTCTATGTTTAATCGATTATCATACGGATTGTAAGTATTAAGTATATGTAGATACATAAGTAATAAATGGGATACATGTGATTTAACAATTACGAGGTATATTTACATGGGTTACATGTGCAACAACGAAATCTGAATTATGTTATATGGGATACATGTGGATTCAACAATGATTGCTATGTTATGTTAATGTCCCTTTTTACGGACTAATTTTATAAGATATTTGCACACATTTATTTTGTTTATGATTACAGCGATGTCTTCATCCGATGATTCCACGTCTACAGGAGCGTACTACAACCGTAGTTCACAGTCGACTATCAGTTCATCAGTAGGACTACCTAGAGGATCGCCATCAGGATATCCGTGGTACCGGATGGTTTCAAATGACGATACAGAGAGAGAGACTGAGGAGGTTCGTCATTCACCGATCCGTATTCCTGATGCATCAGCTGACGATGTACTTAGCCTAGAAGGCGGAGGAGAGGATGACTTAGACACTGACGTGGTGCAGTCACCAGGTCAGACATCAGTGACTAGAGATGAGACGGTAGAGGAGACAGAGGATGATGAGATGGAGTTAACGGATGGGGAAGGAGAGCCCATGGAGGTCACAGACACTGAGGACCCTCCTACTGCATATGCTGCTACTCCTGAGGTTTCCCTAGCACACATCTCCTCATCTTCATCTGAAGACGAAGGAGAAAGGACTGCTATTCCTGCTCCAGCACCTGGTACTCTACCTTTCTACTATGTGAGACGACGTCTTCGGGGGAGAGCTGCTCGACCACCACTTTCACCTTACCGACCCCTCATACCTTTCACTGCCACTGACAGGCATGCAGCCCGCACACCTGCCAGTCCTGTCCCAGAGACACCACTACTACTACCACCACCAGAGACTGTACCTGCAGTGTACCAGGAGATGCTTACTGATGCTGGTATCTCTACTGGGCCGAGAGCTACGACTCCTCTTCCTAGGAGAGCTACATCGACGGTGGTGATGCTTGGGGCGGCAGATGGATGTGTGACGACACGATTGAACAGGTTGGAGGATGCTGTAGAAGCTTTAGGTGAGGAGTATAATGAAGTGCAGGATAAGTTGGAGGCACTGGCAAAGAAGAGTCCAGTTAGGGATGAGACAGTGTTGACAGTATGTGTGACCCGTCCACGAGGACAGCTTCTTACTGTTCTTGATCAGATGGAATCCATGCCGAACACTCGTCTTGAGGAGATTGGGAGCCTGATGACCCGTTGGGGAGTAGAGCCATTGGTGGAGACAGGCGGACTAGAGGCACCAGTGGAGGACCCTGTTGCAGACTTGGATAAGAGGTTTAGAGCCGCTTGTCATGATACCGATGTTAGACTGAGAGATTCCCAGGCTCGTGAGCTCGTGGTTGAGAGGAGGTTAGCAGAGTTGGAGAGAGAGCTTCATCAGCGCCGTGAGGGCACTAGTTAGATTTATCTTGTACCATCGACCTATCCTTGTATGACCACTAAGCTTTGAAGTTTATCTTAGCTAGTTGGTATTGTATTTTCTTTTATTATGTTATGACAAACTATGATGTACTACCAGACGATTCTATGAATGATATTATGGGTTGCAAAAATTGTGAGATCATTATATATTGTGTATTATACCCTGGAGCATTTCATAATTGTATTGTGTGTGCCATGCATGTTATGTCTGGCAAAAACTCATTATCCTATTACCTTGTTAGATTATGGCGCCAGTTAGAAGATCCGAAACGCAGAATCCACCAGCCGCTACCGGTGGAATTGACACCGTCATGCTAAGCCAAATGATAGCCGAACGAGTGGCCGAGGCACTCGCGACCGCTGAAGCAAATCGTACAGCTAGCACACAGGAGGAGACCAACCAAGGAGCTACTAATGCTATTGCACGGACTTGTACCTACAAGGAATTTCGTGCAGTTACGCAAGTAAGTTTCCGCGGTACTGAAGGAGCAGTAGGATTAACCAGATGGTTTGAGAAGTTAGAATCCCAATTTGGGATTAGCAATGTCGCTGAAGCCGATAAGGTGAAGTTTGCGTCAAGCACGTTAGTGGATGGTGCTCTGACTTGGTGGAACGTCTATGCTCGTGTAGTGACCATTGACGTTGCCCAAGCGACGCCCTGGAGTGAATTTAAAGCTATGTTTGTGAGGAAATACTGCCCACGAAATGAAGTCAAGCAGATGGAAGTTGAGCTGTGGAACCTGAAGGTCAAGGGTACTGCTCTTACTGCTTACAATCAGCGCTTTCAAGAGCTGATCTTGTTATGTCCTGAAATGGTGCCCAACGATGACCGATTGTTGGAGCGATACATTGAAGGACTACCTTTGAGCATCAAAGGGAATGTGACTTCATCCAAGCCAACTGATTTGCATGAGGCAATCGACATGGCTCAGAGTCTGATGTACCAAGTGGTACAGGAGTTGGGAGAAAATACTGGGGATAAAAGAAAGTGGTCTGGCAACCACTACAACAACAATACCAAAAATACCAACAACAGCAACAACCCAAACAACTACAACCAGAAAAAGCGACAAGAAGTAGCAAGAGTGTTTACTGCTGGACAAGGTAATACTGGAAACTACGCTGGAAGACTTCCTTTCTGCGGAAAATGTGGCCGACACCACGAAGGAGCATGTCCCCCTACGTGCTACAATTGTGGGAAGGCGGGACATAAGGCAAAGGAATGTCGAGCACCACCTCGTTCTACTAATCAAAGAGGACCTGGAACGCAAGGTGGCCAAGGAGCAAATGTCACTTGCTTTGGGTGTGGAGAGAAAGGTCACTACAAGAACAAATGTCCAAGCAGTGGGAACCAAGGTCGTAGTAACCAGATTCGAGGGAATCAAAATCACAACCAAGGGAACCAGAAGCAGAATCAAGGGATCCGAGGAGGGAATAACCGAGCCACAACTAGTACTCATGGAGGATTTACGGCACCTAGCAAAGTGTATCATCTCTGTGCTGAAGCTGCAGTGCAAGACAACAATGTTGTGACTGGTACGTTTCTAGTCAATAACAACTATGCTTCAGTACTATTTGATTCTGGTGCGGATAGGAGTTTTGTGTCGTCTATATTTAGTGAACGCCTAAATGTTACCCCTACTGCGTTAGACGTTAAGTATAATGTAGAATCAGCCGATGGGAAGTCAGTAACCACCGACGTTATTCTGAAAGGATGTAGTGTAAGGTTACAAGGTCGTTCGTTTAGTATCGACCTACTCCCTATAGAATTGGGAAGTTTTGACGTCATCATTGGAATGGATTGGATGTCGAAGCATCACGCGGAGATTGTATGTCATGAGAAGTGTGTCCGTGTTCCTTATGGAAACGACGTACTCATCATACAAGGCGAAAGAAGTGGAGTGAAGAATGGATCAAGATTGGAAGTCATCTCATGTATCAGGACCCAAAGATACATTGAGAAGGGATGTCCGGTATTCTTGGTTCAAGTAACACAAAAGGAAGGAGAAGAAGATCACGAGAAGAAGGTGGAAGATGTACCGATCGTTAGAGACTTTCCGGACGTATTCCCAGAGGACTTACCCGGACTACCACCAGCACGGCAAGTGGAGTTTCACATCGAGCTTACACCAGGAGCCGCGCCTGTTGCTAGAGCCCCATACCGTCTAGCACCGGCCGAGATGACAGAGTTAGCTGAACAGATAAAGGAACTTTCTGACAAAGGTTTCATTAGACCAAGTTCCTCACCTTGGGGAGCGCCGGTCTTATTTGTCAAAAAGAAAGATGGATACTTTAGAATGTGTATCGATTACCGAGAATTGAATAAGCTGACGATAAAGAACCGCTACCCATTGCCGAGGATTGACGATCTTTTCGACCAATTGCAAGGATCTAGCATATACTCGAAGATCGATTTAAGGTCAGGATATCATCAACTAAGGGTTAGAGAGGAAGACGTTCATAAGACGGCTTTTAGAACCCGGTACGGACACTACGAGTTCCAAGTTATGCCTTTTGGTTTGACAAACGCGCCTGCGGTATTCATGGATCTCATGAACCGAGTTTGCAAACCATACTTGGACAAGTTTGTGATTGTATTTATCGATGACATTCTCATCTATTCTCGTAATGAAGAAGAGCACAAGGAACATTTGAAGACCATATTAGAGCTGCTAAGGAAGGAGAAGTTATATGCAAAGTTTTCCAAATGTGAGTTTTGGATAAACACAGTGCAATTCCTTGGGCATGTGATCGACAGCAGTGGTATTCACGTTGATCCTGCTAAGATCGAGGCCGTAAAGGATTGGGCGACTCCAACAACACCCACGGAGATCCGCCAATTTTTAGGTCTTGCTGGTTACTATAGGAGATTCATTGAAGGTTTCTCCAAGATAGCTAAACCAATGACGGAATTGACTCAAAAGGATAAGAAGTTTGAGTGGAAGGAGGATCAAGATTTGGCATTCCAGACATTGAAGCAGATGTTGTGTGAAGCACCTATACTAGCCCTACCCGAGGGTAATGAAGACTTTGTGGTGTATTGTGATGCATCCATAAAAGGGTTAGGTGCAGTACTGATGCAAAGGACTAAGGTTATAGCTTACGCATCAAGACAACTAAAAGTGCACGAGAAGAACTACACAACTCATGACCTAGAGTTGGGAGCAGTGGTGTTTGCCTTGAAGATTTGGAGACACTACCTTTATGGTACTAAGTGTGTTGTATTCACTGATCATAAGAGTCTACAACATATTTTGAATCAAAAGGAACTCAACATGAGACAACGACGTTGGCTAGAGTTGCTCAGTGATTACGATTGCGAGATCCGTTATCACCCGGGCAAGGCAAATGTCGTGGCCGACGCTTTGAGTCGAAAGGAGAGAGTTCTTAGGGTGAAGGCTTTAGTGATGACCATTGACTTAGACCTTCCATCCTCAATTCTCAAGGCTCAGAAAGAAGCAGTCGAGGAAGAAATTCTCAAGACTGAAGATGTTGGAGGAATGATAAAGAAGTTGGAAGCACGTTCGGATGGAACGTTATGCCTTGATAATAGGAGTTGGTTACCATGCCATGGTGACCTACGATCCTTGATTATGCATGAGTCGCATAAGTCAAAGTACTCCATACATCCGGGATCTGACAAAATGTATCATGATCTGAAGATGTTGTATTGGTGGCCGAACATGAAGGCGGATATTGCTACATACGTTAGCAAGTGTTTGACTTGTGCCAAAGTCAAAGCCGAACATATGAAACCATCAGGATTATTGGTCCAACCCGAACTGCCAGAATGGAAGTGGGAAAGGATCACTATGGATTTCATTACCAAGCTACCAAAGACCGCAGCCGGATTCGACACGATTTGGGTAATCGTCGACCAACTCACCAAATCGGCTCATTTCCTACCCATCAAGGAGACTGATGGAATGGATAAGTTAGCAAGGACATACTTGGAGGAAGTAGTCACGAAGCATGGTGTGCCTGTGTCTATAATCTCCGACCGAGACAGCCGATTTACTTCGCAGTTTTGGAAGTCACTGCAGAAGGCATTGGGAACGCAGTTGGATATGAGCACTGCGTACCATCCCCAAACTGACGGTCAAAGTGAACGGACCATTCAAACCTTAGAAGATATGCTGAGAGCTTGTGTGATTGACTTTGGAAATAGATGGGATAGACACCTACCTCTGGTGGAATTCTCATACAACAATAGTTATCACACTAGCATTAAGGCAGCGTCGTTCGAAGCACTGTATGGTAGGAAGTGTCGTTCACCCGTGTGTTGGGCAGAAGTCGGTGAAGCACAACTCACTGGACCCGAGATCATACACGAGACTACTAAGAAGATCTTTAAGATTAAGAGCCGTATGCAAGCCGCAAGAGATCGACAGAAGAGTTATGCTGATATGAGACGCAAACCCCTTGAGTTTGAAGTGGGTGATAGAGTCATGTTAAAGGTCTCACCTTGGAAGGGTGTGATTCGCTTTGGAAAGCGTGGAAAGTTAAACCCTCGTTACATTGGACCCTTCGAGATTATAGAGAGGATTGGTCCCGTAGCCTATCGTTTGGAATTACCCCAAGAACTTAGCCGAGTGCATAATGTGTTCCACATTTGCAATCTGAAGAAATGCTTAGCCGACGAGACACTCGTTATCCCTTTGGAAGAAATTCAACTCGACGACAAACTCAACTTTGTAGAAGAACCAGTAGAAGTTATGGACCGTCAAGTCAAACAACTCAAGCAAAGCCGTATACCTATTGTGAAGATCCGTTGGAACGCGCGTAAAGGTCCAGAATACACGTGGGAACGTGAAGATCAATTCAAGAGCAAGTATCCTCATCTTTTCGCTAACCATCCTACTACAACAACGTCTTGATTTCGTGACGAAATCTCTAAAACATGGGAATACTGTGACATCCGTCAAATTTCCGTCTTTATTTATTCATGTAGTACGAGTACTTTAACTGTTTACCGACGAGTTGTCGACATGAATGTGTTAATTATTTTGCTTTGCGGACAAAGCCCTTTTTAGGGAGAGCATATGTAACATCTCGAGTTTTCGCGATTACTAAGTTGAATGCAATACACGAAGTTGGTGGGCGTTTTATGTTTGCCGTACGTTTATTTGACATACTCACTAGATCACGTGAAGTCTCGCGCAATTGCCTTGTTTTAGATCGTGTGTCAAACGGTTATAGAGTCGTGTTTATTCAGTTCGCGTCTAAACTTAAACATCGTGAACCCGAGTCGAGTTATATAACTGTTACAGCATGTACATATATTTGAGTATAAACTTTCATTCATGTTTATTGCAAAACTTGCTTTACAAGAGTCCCAATTTCAGTCATATGTCCAGCTACAAATAAACCCCATAGTTTATTACCCACTAACCACTACAAGACAGCACACATGCCTAGTTTACCCAATTTGGATATATCACAAGTTACCATTTTCAGCTTGAAGCTAACCCTAGACTAACAATACATGATTAAATACAAATCCAAAGTTTACCCAATGTCCAAACACAAAGTTTATCACAGTCCAAATTACAAACACAAATCCTGTACAAGTCTTTCAAAAACAAGCTCCTGGGTGGAGTGAAGATTAGTGTCCAGCCGACCCACACGCCGCGTCCAACCTGCAAAACCGAAAGAGTCAAGCCTTCCATCTCGTCCGAACCTGCAAACTGAAACTTAGCATCCCATTGTGAGTCTTTTCGTCTCTTCGTTTTTCCTATATGAAGTCTTAGTTGTGCTCGTCTTTTACAAACCTGCGAATAATCAAACCAATGTGTTAGTCTTTGTAACGGTCTTATTTTTAACTAAAAACTGAAAAGGTTGAACCTTAGTGCTAATACTTGAAACATGACTATGACTTTACTTTTCTGTCAACCAAACCGAGACCCCGACTTAGACCAAACCGTGACCCAACCAAGACCACAAACAAGACCAAGCCAAGAACCAAACCGAGACCCAAGTCAAACCAAACCGAGACTCAATTCAAGGCCAAACCGAGAACCAAACCAAGCCAACCAAATTGCTTACTTTCTGCCGAAACTACCAACAATCAATACCATCAAATCCCAAATGTCTTAACCACTTTCATTTTTACAGAAACACCCTAAAAACCCTCAATCATGCCGCGGGTATAAAAACCCCCATTTCAAATCGAAACCCTAGAAATTTAAAAACCTTTTAAACATTAAATTAACACTTTCCACATTCCAAAAACACCACATAATCATGCGTATCAGCCGAATGTAAAAACCCCCAATTTTATATAAACCCTAGATTGATTTTTATAAATTAAAACACTAATTAAACCTAATCTAAACCCGAATCCAATAGTTAATTTAATTAAAAATAAGACATGCAAAAACCCCCAATTGACCGAAACCCTAATTTTTTATAAACCGATTATATGTTGAAATTAGTTTGATTTTATACAAGAAAACATCAATTAATTGCATTTAAACCCGAGATTGATAGAAAACCCCAAATATTTCAAAACCCTAATTCGTTTATTTCAAATCCGAGAGCCATATGGTTCTCAACAAGTTTATACAAATTAATCAAACCCACTGATCTTTTATAAATCGAAAATCAATTAACTTCTGTTAAAAGAAATTAAGGAGAAACAAACTTATCTTTGATTATTGGCTGATGATTAACGTGACCATAAGGATGAACACATCAGAAACCCAATCGGTTTGATGTGGGGATGAAACCCCACATCTCACGCGATCTAAACACCTCAGACCACCCCATATACGATTGTTATATTCAAACTGATAAGATATTAGCCATGGAAGGGATGAACCGATCTAGATTTGAGAGAGAGATGAGATTGGGGCGGTGGGGATATTTTCGAGGGAAGAGAGAGAGTGTGACTCTCTGTTTTTGAGAGTTGTGTGTGTAAACACACGTATATTTACTCCTTTGTTCCTTGTTTATACCGCCCATGGGCCGGGCCGGGTCATATGACCCTTGGGCCGGTTTGTGAGTGAAGTTATTTGACCCATTTTGGGCCAAGTGTTTATATTAAGTTAGTTAAAGCCCATAAAACGAATTTTATAAATTTAGGGTATAATTTAACCCGTAAAACCCGACCGTTTATTAACCGACTTTTATTTGTCGTATTTTTCCGTAAACGTATGGTTTCGTCAAGCACAACTAGGGTGTCGTGTCTTTTATTAATATAATTTTTCGTATCGTAACTCAATCCTCATAATTAAATAGGTCGCGGCTAGCGTAACCGTACTCTCGAGCTATTTTATCTTCATTCTCTTGCTGAATTACGAGGTGAGTTTATAGCCCCACACTTTACTATTTTCACTGCTTTTCGGGGTGAGACATTGCTTGATTTTAACGTGTGAACACAAGTGCATTTACTGATTTATATATTAGTCTAAGTCCCACTAAAAACCCAGTTGCTTTGGCCCTTGAATCGTGAACCGTTAATTACTTTGTGTAAGCGCGAATGTTATGGATAGATCTATCGGGATTGACGTCCCTGTCTGTCTTGTCCAACAAGGGGACAAGCGGGCACAGTTTCATTTGAGTCTGAGATAGGATGTCGTGGGTTTAGGCATCTAGTTTGGGCTACATTTATATGATTATACTGCCGGTGTTGTTAACGCTTCGGTGTCACGAGCTTAGACTGTAATAAATACTTTTGGGATGACTTTGTATCTGTTATATTGTCATCACATTTGGGAAAATCTTGTGGTTCATTAAACATTTCCACTTAACTAAACCTATGAACTCACCAACTTTACGTTGACACTTTAGCAATGTTTTTCTCAGGTATTAAGAAGGAAGATGCTAAATGAGGTCTCATGCATTGCCGTCATTTCTTTGAAACAACGATCATATGTACCATTTGAGAAAACTATGTTTTGTAACTGTATTCAGTTTATGCTTCCGCACTTTGTTAAAACTATTTATTTTATTAATTACAAGTGATCTATTTTCCGAACGTCTCATTTAGAGGTCGTTCTTTGTGACTATGTGCGTATGATAATCATGACGTCACCACTCCCTTGTCGCCATTATACTCTGATATTTTGGGAGTGTGACATTTGTCATTGTTGAACTTATAGTTAACTACAAACACAACTAACACAACAAACACAAAGACAAAAACAAACAACACTAAAACGATCCCTTTAAGATTCACTGAAATTGTCAAAACGGCTAGTATTCGGGCGAAGTAATGTCAAGTGATTACAAAGTGGATTTGGTATTTTTTATTTGAAGGTGAAGTGGAATATCACGAAGGCGTCTACTCAATTCATCATCGAGCCTCTTTCACCCAATTCTATCGATTAATGATTCGCTTTAGCATTAATGATTGAGACTTGATTTATCTAGTTTCCACTGTCAAGGGGTGGATGGTCGACGACATGGACAACTGTCACTTAAGAAGTTACGTTGTAGTGCTCAGTGTCACACTCACCTGTAGTTGTGGGTATTTCAAGATGTGTTTTACATCTTATACTTATCTCTTCTTTATGTATAAGGTACTAAGAGACGTTTCTCTGCACCGTTCGTCAATCAACAAAAGTGTTAAGCGTAAGTAACAAATTTGGGAGATTGTACTTCAGTTTCAAGTTTGGAATATCAGGTTTACTTCATCAATGGTCACCACAGATAGCCGAAAGAATACGAGGTTGGTAAGTTTAGCCAGAGAGTACAAGAGTAGAGATGTGATCAGCAAACAATTCTCACGGGCAACTTGAGCTACAAAATGTCAACAAAGATTTATGCTTTAGACACGAACATCTCGCAATTCTGATTGTACTTGTCAAATGATGCTCCCGAGTGTTCTTAACCACCATACTATTGACAAGAACATCTCACGATTTTGACCGTACACGTCAGATGATGCTTCTGAGAGTTCTTAACCACCTTACTTCTGATAAGAACATCTCGCGATTCTGAGCGTACACGTCAGATGATGCTTCTAAGTGTTTGTAACCACCATACTTTTGGCAAGAACATCTCGTGATTTTGACCGTACACGTCAGATGATGCTTCTGAGAGTTCGTCACCATCATGGGGGAAGAACGTGTACTTTGGAGACTTAGTTCCCACTCTGGAGTACTTAGTTCAACTTCCAGGGGGAAGTATTCTACAAGCGTGAGAATATTTGTTGCTGATTTCTTACATGTTCCCCCAAACACATAATCATTAAGATTGTAGAAACTAGAAGGGGGGCTGAATAGTTTCTCTTCGATTGGTGACCAAATTCAAATTACTTTCAATTTGGTTTGTATCAAAACTATCTTTTACTCGAGCTAAGTTGCATAATGATTAGGTTCAATTCAAATGCACTAGCAAAGATAATAGGTAAGTATAATGATAATGAAATAAGTAAAGAGTAAGGAAAGAGAAAACCTAGTGGGAAGACACCAAGATTTATAGTGGTTCGACAACGAGGCTCTATCCTCGTTTCTACTCCACTCCTCGAGTACACCTACTCGAGATTTCCACTATATCCACAAGCTCCCTTCTCGGTGGAGAAAACCTTACATCGTTGCTTACATTATTTTCCGACACTAAGCTAAATGTCGAGACCTAATCTTTAGCTAGGACCAATCTACACGACGTTGCCTACTTCACAATTTAACGACACAAGGCTAGATGTCGGGTTCTAATCTTAAGGTAGAACCAATCTTCACGAAGTTGCCTACTTCACCATTTTACGACACAAGGCTAGATGTCGAGTTCTAATCGAAAGCTAGAACCAATCTTCAAGACTCTTCACTTTGAAGCTAAGTGAGAACTTCACACAACACAACTACTAATCACTTTAAAGTTTAGTGAGAACTCACAAGACACAACCACATCACTTTATAGTTTAGTGAGAACTCCTAATCAAATCTATTACAACTCAACTAGACTTATCCAAGTACAAACATGTAGCTTGGATTTACACAACACAAATCCAAGCAAACACATATGCAATGGATGTACACAACAAATCCAAGTATCCACAAATAACTTGGATGAACACAACTAGTCCAAGTATTCATAAATACATTGGATTGACCTAAAACAAAAAGGGTATCATGATGAATATGACTAGCTCATAGATTCATCTTTATCACAACAC
This sequence comes from Glebionis coronaria, assembly GCA_025667525.1. NCBI lineage: Eukaryota > Viridiplantae > Streptophyta > Magnoliopsida > Asterales > Asteraceae > Glebionis > Glebionis coronaria. Next base: position 549,474,739 of record CM046874.1, read on the forward strand.
TAGTGAGTGAGTGATCTTCTCATTGGACAAGGTAAAGGAGGGGATCAAGAGGATAATCATATGTAAACATCCTTAACAATTTAAGTGATCATTTACTAATGATTATGCTATAGAAAATAGAAAGAGGGCTGAGAAAAACGTCCAAGAGGCTTACTGGAAAATGAGATTTGACCCACTATTTAAAGGAGACAAAGTATAAAGGATCTATAACGGCTACTGTGCGTGGTACCTTATCTCACCCAGCGGTACCATATCGCTAAGGTACCACGTAGGTACTTAAGGTACCGCCACTAGACTCCGCTCTGTTTTTTATCTTTTAGTGGGGTGAGAATATCTGAGGTATTTGAACCCTTCAAATGATATTCTAACAGCATTTGGAATATGCCATTTTCAAATTTTCATTTTCCATTTTAATAAAACATTTTATAAAAAAGAAAGTTTATTAAAAAGTCTTTTGTCATATTAACAAAAGTGAGTTTTAAGGATAATCATTTTGATGATCACTAAGTATGATTAAGAAAGGTTAGTGATATGATTATTACCTTGATGATAGTGTTAGTAAAATAATTCATTTTGTGTTTTACACTAAATGTGTTGTATGGTTTGTTGTGATCAAAACTAAGAAAGATTAGTTAACACTAATAATGTTTTTAGGCATCACTTGCATTAACAAAGACCAAAAATGTCAAGGTAGTAGTTACTTGGAGTGGTTTGCTTCTTCTTCTACAAAATTCCGCTGTGGACTTTAAGTGTCAAAGATAGAAGATTGCTCAAGCTACAGATTCTGCTCAAGACAGGGATATTGGTTTAGGGGGAAGCTGATTCAGAAGCTTCGTCAAAAAGAAGTCTATGAAGAAAGCTTTTCAAGACATGTGGTATGAATTGGGGGGAAGTTAATCTAGTTCATACATGATAAAATGGTTCCTCAACAAGCAAAGACAAAGAGGATTCAAACTCGGGTATAAGTTTTTCGAGAAGACTTGAAGACAACAACGTCATCCTCAGCACTGGAAGCAAACTAAATATTGTCATATTTTTGTTGTAGTTGCATTTGTTAAGAACATTGTAAGTAATTTCGTATATCACCACATTGGGGGAAGATTGTTAGCCTTAAAATGTGTGCGACTAATGGAATTACATTAGTTTCATAGCCGGGACTTGCAGGGACTAATATTGTCATATGTAATAGTCCAAGTCCCGCGCTATATAAACCCCTCCATACTTCCATGGAGGGGTGAGGCTTACCATTTTCTTGTCTTTCCTTTCTCTCACAAGAATAAACACACTTTTCTAGTAACTCTTGTTTCTCTCTCTACCATGGCTAAACACCACTTCTATCCTCCCTAACCTCCGGATTGTAAACCCGTGTTCATAGTGAATCCAAGTTAACAATCCTCAACACTAAAGCAATAGTAGTATTGTTTAGAGACCTCTTCTCTTATATCTTCAATTAAATTAAATTTAAATTCAGGTCCAAATTTTTTTGGATTCCTATGCCTTATGCTTCTTCTAAGCTCAAGCTCAAGTTGCTGAACCACAACCTCCTCAGTGTCCTTTTTAGGTTTCACTGAAGCACCAATGTCCTCAACTCCAGTATGAGTCTTGAGGCTTGGTCTAGGGACTTATCAGAACCTAGTTTCATCAATGTTAGCATCCCTTAATTCGATGGTTGAGTTTATAGAAATTGAAATATTAGGTTCAATAACATAGAACCTATAAGACTTGGAATGCTCAGCATATCCAAGAAACAGGCATTCAATGCCTCTTTCACAGAAGGTTTTCACCTTTAGATCGGAGACTCTTAAAACTGCCATACAATCCCAAACCTTGAGGTAGTTCAAGTTTGATTTCTTTTAGTCCAGAGTTCATAAGGGGTAATCATGTTCCTTTATTGGGAATCATATTTAACTAATAGCAAGCTATTAACATAGCTTCACCCTAAAACCCTTGACTTAATTCTGAGTAGGACAACATGGAATTAACCATCTCTTTTAGTTCTCTAATTTTCCTTTCAAATATACCATTTTATTGTGGAGCATAGGGGGCAGTTGTTTCATAGGTTATTCCAACAGACTGAAAATAATGAGTATTCATGTACTCACCTCCCCTATCAGTCCTAAATCTTTTGATTTATCTAATGGTTCATCCTTAATACGTAACAAATAGACATAACTAAACCTTACAGCATCATCAATAAATGTTACCCAGTATTTTTTATTCCCTAATAACGGAGTAGCATGCAAATCACATAGGTCACTACGGATTAGCTCCAAAACTGTAGTTTCACGTTTTACATCCTGGAATGGTTTCATACTAGTTTTATTCAATATGCAAGTCTGACACTTTTCAGTGTTCATGTTAAAACCTGGGATTAACCCATCCTTAGACATATCTTGCATTCTTTTATAGTGTACATAGCCAGGCCTAGCATGACATAGTGATGAATAATTCAGTTTAGTGGTTGACATAAAGGTTGAACCAATATTTGCACTAGCGATACTAGCTCTGCAAGTACGGTTAGTATTTGCACTAGCGGTACTACTTTTGCAAGTACCGTTAGTTGTTTCAGAAACAATATTAAGCGTGAAAATTTGATTACACTAATAGTCAAAACCAATAAACCCGCCATGTTTAGATAAAGAAAATTTATTAGATTCAATCACTTGTTTATAACTGTCACACCCCCAATTTATCAGAGTTAGGAAACACAATGGGGTGCGACGATCATGACTATCACAAGACATAGATGCAAAGAACGACTATTTAAAAGTCATTTTTATTTAATTAAAATCATAAAACTTGTTCGAAAGCGAATTACACAAGATCAAATAAAACATTATTTCAAAGACTTCATCACTGTTTCAAACATCCAAAAACTAGTCACGACCATTTTATTAAAATCTCTGAAGCGTAACCACGTCACTCCCCCGTCTTGATACCTGAGAAAAACATTGCTAAAGCGTCAACACAAAGGTCGGTGAGTTCATAGGTTTAAGTTTAAATAATGTGATGAACCATAAGATTTTCAAGGCAACCGGCATATAATCTTATAACAAATACAAGATTATAATCAAAAGTATACGTTTTAACAGCTTACGTCTAAGCTTATGACACCGAAGCGTTAACATAACCGACAATCACACGAGGATCCATGATGCAACACAAAAACGTTTGATGGGGGTATGGCATCAAACTTAGGGTTTGGTGGTGGTGGGGTAATGGGTTTGGGAGTGTTTTCACAATGCCTTGTGAGGTTTGGGAAGGTTGAAAGGTCATTGAGTTGAGGGGTATTGAAGGATTGTGGTGGTGGGGGAACATTTTCTTTTGCTCCGGTGATGGGGTTTATGGTATAAGTCTCATTCCAATACTTGATTGGAGAGAAGGTAGGGTTTTTGGGTGGTTTGGACGAAGATGGTTCGTTCTTCTTAACCCAAATAGGTCGAACCGAGATTTTCGGTTTCTTTGAAAGCTTGGATGAGGAAGCTTTGGGTGAGTGGGGTTGTGACAAAGAAATGTCAAGGTTAGGAATGTAGGAGTTAGGCATTGTGAGAGTGTGAGAATGATATCTCAAGGTTATGTGAGAATAAATTCTCAAGGTTGGGAAGGTGTGAGAATGAAATCTCAAGGTTGGGGTATAAGTAAAATGTAATCAAGGTAAGAATTTGAATACAAAATGTGTAGTGTCAAGGAATGTTTAGTCAATTTGAGTAAACAAGGAATCTTGACAGGGAATAGGGTTTTAAAAGTTTTGACCCAAAATTCGTCAAAAGTCACTTACTGTCCGTGGTACCTTATAGGGACCGGCGGTTCCATATCGCTAAGGAACCGCGGGACTTTAAGGAACCGCGTCCAGTGGACTTGAAACCAAGTTTTTCCTGGGTTTTGGGAAAAACTAAGACTTTTTCAAAACATTGCAAATCTTGGAATTTTACCTCTATTGGCACCAACATATGCTAGGGTTGCATAAAGCAACACATTCACAAAGAATGTCTTGACAAAGGGTGACAAAATAATTTAGATATCATTTTGAACCAATTTTAGTCAAGTTTAGAGGTTGTGATAGATTTAGGTTCAATTTTAATTTCAAATTAAAGTTGATTAGTGTGCACAAAAGGATAGAAACACACAAAGCTAAATCCATAATTTAACCACATGAAACATTCATTGAGGAAATAAGTACAAAGACAAATAAAACTAACTAATACATAGCTAGCTTATCATTAAATCTAGATAAGTAGTTTTCTTTGGCTTGGTTTTGAAAACTCTTATTATGAAAACTCCATCATTCATCTCCTAGGAGGAGGCATGGAGAACAAGGCAAGCAAGAACTCTTGCAACCTCCTATGTAGTCCATACATATCCATCCTTAGGTTATGGATGATGTAGTGGTTGTAAAGACAACATGGACAACTAGGACCATGAGTTTGTTGAAACCCATAGTATGGATCACCCAAAAGGAGGGAAAGTGGAACACCTAAAATTGGGATGTTTGAGTTGGGTGGAGGTGGAGGAGGCATGTTCTCTAAGGGTGATGTGGGTGAAAGTGGAGGCATGTTCCCTAAAGGGGAAATGGGTGAGTGTGGAGGTAAATTCTCCAAGGTTGGTGAAATGGGTGAGTTGAGAGGGGTAAATGGTGAAGTCACCAAAGTGTCTTCAAAGTCATTCACAAAAGGAATGCTTTGGATAGGTTGGGGTTGTGTGGTCACTTCCAAAGGTTCACTTGGAGTGAAGGGTGAAGAGAGCTCATTCATTCTTGAGTTGAATGAAGAGGAGGTAGAACCAATGGAGTGGTTAGTACCATGGGTGGATGATGTCTTGCATGGTACAAGAGGTGGGGAAGGTGATGAAGAAATGAGGATAGGAGCTATCTCATTCTTAGGTGTGTGGAAAGGTGAGGAGTTAGGCTTAGCTACCTTAACCCTTATTTTGAGTGTTTTCCTTGGGGTGGAGGTCTTGGAAGTGTTTGAGGTTTTGGTACACACCATGGTTGATTAGGGTGGTTTAAGGTTTAGGGAAGTATGTTTGATGTGTGAAGAACATGGCAAACAAGGTGGGTTTAAATGGGTGAGGGGATGATCCAAACTAGTAATGGGTTAAAATCATTTTAGGTGAATAATGAATTTAGGTAACCTAGTTTAGGAAATGTGCAGTTTATTACTGAAAATCATGCAAGGTTTACACAGATTTAAGAAAACAGTGTAAAGCAAAGATGCTGTCATGCACAGTGACCGGCGGTTCCTTATCTTGGACCGGCGGTACCTTATCGATAAGGAACCGCGGGTCGATATGGAACCGCGACCAGAGGGCTTTCAAAAATTTCCCATCCCAGTTTTTGATAAACCCAGATTTTTCCCAAAAGTTTCACAAGCCAAAGTTAACTACAGATCATAATCTAATAAGCTAACTATCATAAGGCATGCACAAAGCAATGTAAATCACAAACATCATTGCAAGAGCAACATTTAGGATCAAAATAAGTAATAATCCAAACATGCAACATAAGTAAATAAACAACTAAACCAAAGTGTTAATAAGCAAATGTTTAAGCTGCAAATGATAACCAAACTTTGACACAACTCAAAGTCTTCACCTCCTTTTCTTGCCTAAATTCATGATCATTTTTCCCAGATACTTGATTCCCTTTCTTGACTCAATCCGGTGTTCATGCAAATCACCTCGGGTTCGAAGATTTTGACGGTAAAGTTCCTCTAAATTGAGATTACTAGGAACTTCACTAGAGGAATGGTAGGGAGGGGAAGCAATGTCATCTAAACCATCCACGAATGAGTTTGTGGAGTGGTGAGAAGAACTCGAAGAGTCAATGGGAGCACTTGTGCCAATGCCATCACCATCACTTGTTGGCATGTCCATGTCCTCATCATTGAACTCTAGTTGGTCGAATTTACGATCAGATCTTGTCTTTCTCTTATATACCTCTTGAATAGGTAGCATGACCCGTTTGACAGGTTGAAACTGAGAAAGATCAAGATTTGGAAAGTCACGGCCAACCCTTTTAAAAAGGCGAGTGAGAAGCATTGCGTAAGGGAGGTTTGTTTTGGGTTTGTGAATAGCATAATTGATCCGTTGAGCGATAAAATATGCCAAATTGTACTTGGTGTTGGTAAAGATGCAATATAACATATGCACCAAACACGCCGGAACATGATCCCGGTTTCCACCAAGACAAAACACATTTTCCCTAAGAATATTGGTCCATTGAACCATATTATTATTAAGATCGCTCAAGAGAACCTCATGACGTTTCACCGAACGTACCTTAGTATGAAGGCTTCTCTTAACGGGTTGATTACGCTTTTTGGAGACGATGTCGACAATGAAGTCAAGATTAATTTCCTCATGATCATTTGGAGGATAATTATAGGATTCAAGGAGAGACTAAGCTTTCATTTATCCGTGAAGCGACAAGTGCCTACAAATGGGACATCAAGAATTTGACCAAACACTTCGAGAGAGTATTGAATGAGTTGATCTTTCAAGATGAACCTAACAAATATTCCATCATTGTTTTCAATGACGGAGTATGTGCTAAAGAACTCCAATAGGAATCGAGGATAGATGTCTTACTTAATGTTCAGCAAACAACCAAATCTAATGTTTTCAAACATGGACTTGATGTAGACATAATCCTTGATATCTTTTTGGACAACTCTACCCTCATGAAAGCAACGAGATTGAAGAGAGGAAAAAGTATGGGCAAGGTGAGTTGAGTGACAAAAGTCGGATAGGTTAGGCATATATTGTTTGGTGAGTTGATGATCCTTTTGGTATTGTGAAGGCATGACTAGTACCTAAATAAACACAAGACAATATTTCTCCAATCACTCATATGAAAAATAAAAAATAAAGATCAAAAAATATAAGAATGTGTTATATCAATTTCTTGACAAACATAGGATTGAATCCATATCATTCTCATGTTCATAATGTGTCTATTCCATCATTAACCAAGAACACATGATCTATGTTAGATCAACAATGGATTAGAACATTGGTTTTTCAAAACAAGGTTTTTAGGTAAGCATTAACAATGTCATTACCTACTTGTTCATGGGTTCATCTCAAATCCATCATTCAACCAAAATCATTTAGCCTAAATTCGGATTTGTTCTACAAGTGAGTTTTAGTGAAATCTTAATGAATATCAACCTAAGGAATCATAGTAAAATAACCATGTCAACCCACATTCCTATTAAGGTTTTAATTCAATTTCAATTTTAAAAATCCCCAATTATGAAAGGATGAACCCTAGAACAAAATAGATGAAATTGAAAGGAAATACTTACAGTTAATTGATGTTAGATGAAGGATGAGTGAAACCCACAACTTGGAATCAATTAATTTGAGTGATTGAAGGTTTTGGAAGCTTCAACAATGGTGGAAAAGGTAAAACCCGTCGGCTGTGTGTTTTTGGGAGAGAGAGAGTTTGGTTTGAAAAAGAATAAAAAACTCAAACTGGCGCTCTGACAAAACTTACTGCCCGCGGTACCTTATCGATAAGGAACCGCGGGTTTGAGCCGCGTAGATAAGGAACCGCCTACAGAGGCAGGTTTCTATCTATGAAAAACGCCAAATTTTGAAAATCAAGTTTTTCTAAAATACTTAAGATTAAATCATGAGCCTTTTAGAATATCATTGGATCATCATAACACTAAGCAATATGCCTTAACGAAGGATTACGAGTTAAATCAAGATCGAAAAGAACCGAAACGGACAAACGACTACTCGTAGCAAAACGACTAAGTGGAGAGAAGTCAAGGGAAGTGAATCAAGACTAGGACCAATGCTCAATGGATTAATGACAATCTTCAAATAGTTGTAACGAAGAGCTTGTGTCATATATAGTGGTTTAAGACGTGCCTTTCCTGCGAAACGTTAAACGGCTTTGGTAATGAATAAGCACAAAGCAATTATTCAAGTATAGACTAAGATCACTTTCAATAATAGTCTTAGTCTAAACCAAAATATGAGCAAGGTATTAATTCACTTTCTTTCCCACAAAGGGCCTACTAACCGTATGGGTGCAAACCATGGAAATCATGCTTGATACTTTAAGCTTCTACTAACTCACTCTACATCACCATAGTGAGTCAAGTATCCAAGCAATAAAGGTTTGAGAGGATAAAAGAAAAGAAACACAAACCACAAATAAATGTCAAGGCAAGGATGCCGAGAACAAGCACATAGTCAAGTAATGATCAAAAGAATGATCAAAGGGCGTGTGGAAGAACGAAAGCGTACCTTGGCCACAAAGAGCAATCCATGAAGGAATAAGTGCTATGCCCAATCAATGACTATGATGAGTACTAAGTCTTCAAGGACTAGTATCATTCCCAATCATCTTGGTATCATCATTCAAAGATGTTAAAGATCAATGAAGATGAGTCTTCTACAAGTGCAAGTAACTCAATCCACAACCAATTAAGTGATAGATCTTCATGAGTACCTATACAAAGCAAGATGCAAACTAGTAGATACATTTCAAGAGTATATCTAAAATGCATAAATGCTACTAATCTTAAGTGGGATGCAATATTATCAATTAAAAGACCTATTTTCAAAGAAAACATAGATTTGACCAAAGAGAAACTTTAGTACAACTAGACCTTCTAATTTGAGGAGACGATGGATCGATCCAAGTTTCAAAGAACAATATACTTCAAAGATCTTGAGTGACCATCGCTCTGATACCAATTGTAGAAACTAGAAGGGGGGTTGAATAGTTTCTCTTCGATTGGTGACCAAATTAAAATTACTTTCAATTTGGTTTGTATCAAAACTATCTTTTACTTGAGACTAAGTTGCATAATGATTAGGTTCAATTAAAATGAACTAGCAAAGATAATAGGTAAGTATAATGATAATGAAATAAGTAAAGAGTAAGGAAAGAGACAACCTAGTGGGAAGACACCAAGATTTATAGTGGTTCGACAACGAGGCTCTATCCTCGTTTCTACTCCACTCCTCGAGTACACCTACTCGAGATTTCCACTATATCCACAAGCTCCCTTCTCGGCGGAGAAAACCTTACATCGTTGCTTACATTATTTTCCGACACTAAGCTAAATGTCGAGACCTAATCTTTAGCTAGGACCAATCTACACGACGTTGCCTACTTCACAATTTAACGACACAAGGCTAGATGTCGGGTTCTAATCTTAAGGTAGAACCAATCTTCACGACGTTGCCTACTTCACCATTTTACGACACAAGGCTAGATGTCGAGTTCTAATAGAAAGCTAGAACCAATCTTCAAGACTCTTCACTTTGAAGCTAAGTGAGAACTTCACACAACACAACTACTAATCACTTTAAAGTTTAGTGAGAACTCACAAGACACAACCACATCACTTTATAGTTTAGTGAGAACTCCTAATCAAATCTATTACAACTCAACTAGACTTATCCAAGTACAAACATGTAGCTTGGATTTACACAACACAAATCCAAGCAAACACATATGCAATGGATGTACACAACAAATCCAAGTATCCACAAATAACTTGGATGAACACAACTAGTCCAAGTATTCATAAATACATTGGATTGACCTAAAACAAAAAGGGTATCATGATGAATATGACTAGCTCATAGATTCATCTTTATCACAACACTAGTGAGTGAGTGATCTTCTCATTGGACAAGGTAAAGGAGGGGATCAAGAGGATAATCATATGTAAACATCCTTAACAATTTAAGTGATCATTTACTAATGATTATGCTATAGAAAATAGAAAGAGGGCTGAGAAAAACGTCCAAGAGGCTTACTGGAAAATGAGATTTGACCCACTATTTAAAGGAGACAAAGTATAACGGATCTATAACGGCTACTGTGCACGGTACCTTATCTCACCCCGCGGTACCATATCGCTAAGGTACCACGTAGGTACTTAAGGTACCGCCACTAGACTCCGCTCCGTTTTTTGTCTTTTAGTGGGGTGGGAATATCTGAGGTATTTGAACCCTTCAAAGGATATTCTAACAGCATTTGGAATATGCCATTTTCAAATTTTCATTTTCCATTTTAATAAAACATTTTCTAAAAAAGAAAGTTTATTAAAAAGTCTTTTGTCATATTAACAAAAGTGAGTTTTAAGGATAATCATTTTGATGATCACTAAGTATGATTAAGAAAGGTTAGTGATATGATTATTACCTTGATGATAGTGTTAGTTAAATAATTCATTTTGTGTTTTACACTAAATGTGTTGTATGGTTTGTTGTGATCAAAACTAAGAAAGATTAGTTAACACTAATAATGTTTTTAGGCATCACTTGCATTAACAAAGACCAAAAATGTCAAGGTAGTAGTTACTTGGTGTGGTTTGCTTCTTCTTCTACAAAATTCCGCTGTGGACTTTAAGTGTCAAAGATAGAAGATTGCTCAAGCTACAGATTCTGCTCAAGACAGGGATATTGGTTTAGGGGGAAGCTGATTCAGAAGCTTCGTCAAAAAGAAGTCTATGAAGAAAGCTTTTCAAGACATGTGGTATGAATTGGGGGGAAGTTAATCTAGTTCATACATGATAAAATGGTTCCTCAACAAGCAAAGACAAAGAGGATTCAAACTGGGGTATAAGTTTTTCTAGAAGACTTGAAGACAACAACGTCATCCTCAGCACTGGAAGCAAACTAAATATTGTCATATTTTTGTTGTAGTTGCATTTGTTAAGAAAAGTGTAAGTAATTTGGTATGTCACCACATTGGGGGAAGATTGTTAGCCTTAAAATGTGTGCGACTAATGGAATTACATTAGTTTCATAGCCGGGACTTGCAGGGACTAATATTGTCATATGTAATAGTCCAAGTCCCGCGCTATATAAACCCCTCTATACTTCCATGGAGGGGTGAGGCTTACCATTTTCTTGTCTTTCCTTTCTCTCACTAGAATAAACACACTTTTCTAATAACTCTTGTTTCTCTCTCTACCATGGCTAAACAACACTTCTATCCTCCCTGACCTCCGGATCGTAAACCCGTGTTCATAGTGAATCTAAGTTAACAATCCTCAACACTAAAGCAATAGTAGTATTGTTTATAGACCTCTTCTCTTATATCTTCAATTAAATTAAATTTAAATTTAGGTCCAATTTTTTTGGATTCCTATGCCTTGTGCTTCTTCTAAGCTCAAGCTCAAGTTGCTGAACCACAACCTCCTCAGTGTCCTTTTTAGGTTTCAATGAAGCACCAATGTCCTCAACTCCAATATGAGTCTTGAGGCTTGGTCTAGGGACTTATTAGAACCTAGTTTCATCAATGTTAGCATCCCTTAATTCGATGGTTGAGTTTATAGAAATTGAAATATTAGGTTCAATAACATAGAACCTATAAGCCTTGGAATGCTCAGCATATCCAAGAAACAGGCATTCAATGCCTCTTTCACAGAAGGTTTTCACCTTTGGATCGGAGAGTCTTAAAACTGCCATACAATCCCAAACCTTGAGGTAGTTCAAGTTTGATTTCTTTTAGTCCAGAGTTCATAAGGGGTAATCGTGTTCCTATTATTGGGAATCATATTTAACTAATAGCAAGCTATTAACATAGCTTCACCCTAAAACCCTTGACTTAATTCTGAGTAGGACAACATGGAATTAACCATCTCTTTTAGTTCTCTATTTTTCCTTTCAAATATACCATTTTATTGTGGAGCATAGGGGGCAGTTGTTTCATAGGTTATTCCAACAGACTGAAAATAATGAGTATTCATGTACTCACCTCCCCTATCAGTCCTAAATCTTTTGATTTATCTAATGGTTCATCCTTAATACGTAACAAATAGACATAACTAAACCTTGCAGCATCATCAATAAATGTTACCCATTATTTTTTATTCCCTAATAACGGAGTAGCATGCAAATCACATAGGTCACTACGGATTAGCTCCAAAACTGTAGTTTCACGTTTTACATCCTGGAATGGTTTCATACTAGTTTTATTCAATATGCAAGTCTGACACTTTTCAGTGTTCATGTTAAAACCTGGGATTAACCCATCCTTAGACATATCTTGCATTCTTTTATAGTGTACATAGCCAGGCCTAGCATGACATAGTGATGAATAATTCAGTTTAGTGGTTGACATAAAGGTTGAACCAATATTTGCACTAGCGGTACTAGCTCTGCAAGTACGGTTAGTATTTGCACTAGCGGTACTACTTTTGCAAGTACCGTTAGTTGTTTCAGAAACAATATTAAGCGTGAAAAATTGATTACACTAATAGTCAAAACCAATAAACCCGCCATGTTTAGATAAAGAAAATTTATTAGATTCAATCACTTGTTTATAACTGTCACACCCCCAATTTATCAGAGTTAGGAAACACAATGGGGTGCGACGATCATGACTATCACAAGACATAGATGCAAACAACGACTATTTAAAGCCGTTTTTATTTAATTAAAAGCATAAAACTTGTTCGAAAGCGAATTACACAAGATCAAATAAAACATTATTTCAAAGACTTCATCAGTGTTTCAAACATCCAAAAACTAGTCACGACCATTTTATTAAAATCTCTGAAGCGTAACCACGTCACTCCCCCGTCTTGATACCTGAGGAAAACATTGCTAAAGCGTCAACACAAAGGTCGGTGAGTTCATAGGTTTAAGTTTAAATAATGTGATGAACCATAAGATTTTCAAGGCAACCGGCATATAATCTTATAACAAATACAAGATTATAATCGAAAGTATACGTTTTAACAGCTTACGTCCAAGCTCATGACACCGAAGCGTTAACATAACCGACAAGATATAATAATAGGCCGAGCAACTGCCTATCCTGAAGCATTTGTAAATCCTCAAATGTAAGTGTATCTAACTTTGTCCACACAACCAAATTAGATAGGGAGGTTAATCTCGATAGATCTATCCATATCATTCGCGCTTACACTAAGTAATTAACGGTTCATGATAGTGGGCTAAAAGGCAACATAGAATAACGGGACTTAGACATCAAGTAGGCAAACGTATGAGTTTAAGGCACTTATGTTCATCCGTTAAAAACAAGAAACGTTCTCATCCCAAAATGGTTAAAACAATTAAAAGTGGGGCTATGAAACTCACCTCGATGAAGTAGTGAATATGATCAATAAAGATACCACGGAAAATCAAGGCACACAAAACGATGCGAAAACGATCTACTCGTAACCTAAGTAAAATATTCGTACTTAGGCTAAATACAAGAAATAATAACGTACAATACACTTGGTTGATAATGTATACTTGCTATTGATTTATAAAATATTTTTTTACATTTTTCATTTTCTACCATTTTAGTCACGGGGTCAACTTTGGGTCTCGATATCTTTTTAAATAATAGTCCGAAAAATAAACGGGTTCCCATTATAAAAACTAGGCCGCGAGGTCTTTGATATTTGATAAATATCTTATTTTAATGAAGTCTCTAAGTATAACAAATAATTTGACAAAGTAGTGCACTTGCAATCAAAAATAAATAAGTAAAGTTCAATTATTTCTAAGTGTCAAACGAGCATTTTTGGAAATTAATTGCGGCTTCATTACTCAACTTCAAGACAAACAGAAAGTTACGTTATAAACTAGGCCATGTCAAGTTTAACGTGGTATTTTTATTTTGGCGGGGTATGGTCATTTGGTCGATCAAATATAGGCATGAAGTAGGGTGCTCGGGTCGTTTAAAGAGAGGCTCAAACATTTACTTTCCTTTCATCTAGTCCTCAACCTCTCATAGATAATACATTCTCAATGTGTAATTCAAATTAAATTTTGTTTCCTTTGTTCACTTGTTTACACACAAAGACAAGATGACATCTATTTGGTTTTACTATATATCATACATACATACCTACATACACATGCATTCATGAGCAAACCAAAAAAAGAAAAGGTCCCTTGTGCTTGTTGTTTACTGCCCACTCAGGCTACAAAAAGGGGAGGGTGGTCTAATGTTTGCTTTCACACTTACTTTTAACTACTTATCATGTATGTATATACATAGCATGTCAATTACACAACACATAGCATACATAATACTATTTACTTGTCAAATTGGGGCTAGTACTAATATTACTATACTAGTGCAAACATACCAAACAGGAAAAGGAAAGGAATTCATCTTTATCCTTATTTATCATCACATGTATATAACTTTGCTTGTACTTGATTTTTGGGTCTTTGGTTCCTTTACACACGAACACGTAACACAGCCATAAGGCTTCATATCTGCTGCTACATTTCTACTTTCATAATCACATATATTCTCTTTATTATACCCATTTATTTTTCCTCATGGCAAACCTATTCTCACATACAAAGCCTATACATACATGACTATACCTACAGTAAGTTTAAAGAAGGAAAAGGAAAGAGGGATGCCCACTTTCTTTTGCTTCTGTTCGTTGGCAGAACACTCAAAGAGGAAAAGTGGTCACACTTTATATTCATTATTCACACAAGAATATTATCCATTTTAGTCCATGAATGTTAGGCTATGTTTGGTTTGTTTTCTACATGGTAGCAATAACATACCTTTCGCATATATGAGTTCCTGTTGTTGAAGTATATCTAACTAATCACACAAACATACTAAGACTATTCTCGTACTCATAATGCATAAAATGAAAAGGGGTTCCCTTTGTGCTTCTGCCTACTTGTTTACATATCCGACTCTAATACCATGCATGCATACATAAGCAATTGTTCACATAAAATCATACTATTTATCCTTCTCAACCTTACATAAGCATACAATCATTCATACATCTGTTTCACATAAAATCACATCCTTTGCTCACATACAAAACACGTATGGTTTTTTTAAAGGCTTGAGGTTTCATATATTTGATTTTGGTCTCTAAGATTCACACAAAACGTACACCTAAGGTAACCATGCACATATCGCGTATGCTTATCACCATCGTTTCTTGTTCTTTACTTGTTTTAAGAAACTAGGCGTCAAAATGTAACACTTAAGCAGAATGTCACGTATACTAAACTAACTGGTGCTTTATTTTAGGTTTATTTTTGGAAGTCAAAGTGTCACTTCCATTATCATGCATGCACGAAATAATGTGAAGAGAACTTGGCTTTTATTCGATTTCTTGGTTGTTTGTATTCACGAACACACAAGTACACTCATGGACACAATTTAGGCATTACATAGTTGAAATCATACACACACGAACACACATCGTGGCAATTTCTTGTTGTTTTGAGCACATAAATTCATACTTGTTCATAACCTAATGTCATACATTTGGTCTCACATTTTACTCTTATAAGGGTCCATTTATAAAAAGAAAAATCACCCATCAGCCCTAACCCGTGACTCACTTTTGCTCGTTTAGTATAGCTTTAGATTTTCAAGTGTTTTTAGCAAGTAGAACATCAACCAAAATGAGATGAACAAGGGCTATGGTTACTTACAAAAAGTCCTAGTTTTATGAGGGATCGAGATGAACAAGGACTAGGGCTCTACAAAGATCCACACTTAATGCTAAAATCTACAAATCTTCTATGATATCTTTCTCTAGGCAGCGGTTTACAGAGCTCCAGGGCAAGGTTGGAATGTGAGTATTAAAGTGAGTTGTGATGGTGTTTAGAGGCAACTATTAGTTTCTATTTATAGGGAGTGAACATGTTTAGGGTTAAGTTTAGGGTTTCAAAACATAGTTAGGATTTAGTTGGGTTTTGGTTCATTGGTAACTAGTGATTAACTAGTTTGGTACACAATGGGAAGTTGTAATTTGATGGGGAAGAGGGAAAGTTCTCTTTTCTTGCATCTAAGGCAGAAACAAAGGTTGTACAAGAGTACTTGGTTGACCATTCTTAGCTTTGGTGGTAACATTAAGGCTTAAAGAAAAATCCATATGAGAAAGGTATGTATCCCGTTGGTTTTGGAGAGAAAGAAAGGGGAAGTGGACACGAAGGACAAACAATAAATGGTTGAGTGTAGTACTTGGTTGGAGTTTATGGGGTTGCTAAAATATAAAATGTGGGTTTACATATTAGAAAGGGGGCCGGTTTGCATAGTGAAAAAGGAAAGAAAAGATTTAGTTTTTCTTTTATTTTGGTAAATTATTTGTTTGTATAATATGGTAGTGAATGTTTATGTATTGTTTAAAAAGTTGTATAGTAGTAATTTAACTAATTTAGTTTGAGGAGGAAAAGAAAAGGATATAAGTAATCTCTAAGTGTCTCGTAAGTATATTGGGTGAATTACCTATTTTCATATTGAACCTAATTGTTCTAAATCACGTCAACATGAATAAGTGTCGACTTCAAATATAGAAACTTCTAACATGCAACGTAACGAATTATAGTCATTCAAGTAATATTTCATATGAAAGTCATTCTTAAAAAATTTAAATTCGTACTCAAAATACGCGTAATCAATCGGTAACATCAATAGACACACAAGTCTAACCCGAACCATCGCGTTTCACATAAATTAAATGGATTCAAAATTCACGTTTGTGATATCCGACATCCCTTAAATTTGAGCTTCGACCCCGAAGCTCATACTTCGATGGAACTTATCTAATTAAAGAGATGAGGGTATTTAAGCTTAAATTGGTTTTCACGTTCCCAAGTAAACTCGGGTCCTCTTTATGCATTCTAACGCATCTTTCACGATCGGTATACGACTTTGTCTAAGTCGTTTCATTTCACGGTCTCCAATTTCAATGGGTTCTTCAACAAACACGAGCTTTTCGTCGAGTTGTATTTCTTCTAACGGTATAACGAGTGTATCATCGAATATACATTTCTTCAAATTGCAAATGTGGAACACATTATGCACGCGACTAAGTTCTTGAGGTAAGTCTAAATGGTAAGCGACTTCACCGATTCGTTGAGAAATGTTGAACGGTCCAATGTATCGAGGATTTAACTTTCTTTGTTTTTCCAAAACGAATGACACCTTTCCATGGTGCGACTTTTAACATGACGAGGTCTCCAACATAAATTCCAATGGCTTGCGTTTTACACAGTCTCGTTCGTCTTGATGATGCAGAAAATAGTCGTAAGTGATTTACTTATAAGTCACACGTGGCTCTTTTAACATAAACGACGATATGGGGATTTTTAACTTTCATAGCTCTAAACAGTTTTTCTTTTTTTTGGCAAATAACGCGATCTTGGAATTTTCTTACTTCGCTAATTTATCTTATTTTTGCGATGACTACTATGAGCATACTCGCGTTCGACCACGATCATACGTAGTTGATCAGGCTACGTACGTCTCAGGTCTAACAGTTCTATCCTCCTTTTCATCACCAATTGTTTCTTTGAGATATTTGATTAATATAATAGTAGTTCATAGTTCATTCATGAAAGAAAGGAATCTAAATTCATAGCAAATACATAATAGACGACGTCCATAGAATAGTAAAAATACACGACTCAAAATAAGGTTTTGTTTGCCCACATTGTTATCACTCAAGCACCACTAAGGCTTGACATGTTTCTCCGTCCTAAATCTGGTTCACTAGGCCTGGGCAGTTTCTTTTGATGTGTCCTTCTTCTCCACATCCATAACATGTCACTTGGGTAGAGGTCCAACAATCTTCTGCTTGGTGACCGATCCTCTTGCAGTTTCCACATCTCTCAGGACAAGGGTCGTGGTGATGAAAGTTGCATTCCACGCAGTATGGTAGGTTTCCAGCATACCCTTTCTTCCACTTTTCCCAGCAATATACACCCTACCTTGTCTCTTGCTTTGATGTTGTTCCTTAGTTTTCCATTGGTCTTCCTCTCATTGTCTCTTGCTAACTTTGTCATCCTCACCTAGTTCTTCGCTCACTTGATTCATTAAGTTGTGAGCCATAGTAATAGCCTCGTGCATATCCACCGGCTTTGATGCCATTACATCTCCCTTGATGCTTTGAGGTAAGCCATAAAGGTATCGTTCAATCGTTCGGGCCTCGATTGAAACCATCTCTGGGAAAAGCAGTATCAACTCCTAAAAACGTTGGGTGTACGCTTCAATCTTTGTTCCTTGAACCTTCAAATTCCATACTTCATTTTCCAACTTCTGCATCTCACTTCGAGGGCAGTATTTCTTGGTCATCATTTGATTGAAATCACTCCAGGGAATGGCATGAGCAGCATTGATACCAACCGATCTGATGTAGATATTCCACCAGGTTAGTACACTATCCAATAGCGTGGTTGAAGCAAACTTTACTCGATCCTTCTCCTGCACATTGCTAATTTCAAACATGGACTCTAGCTTCTCGAACCATCGAGTCAAGCCAACTGCGCCCTCAATGCCCTTGAAATATCCTTGCATGCTAGTACGAAACTCTTTGTAGGTACAGGCCCGGGTAGTAGTCGTGGGCCTGTTGGTTTCTCCTTGAGTGCTAGCTCGGGTAGCTTCGATAACAGAGATTGCTTCTGCTACACGTTGAGCAATTAGTTGCTCGAGTGCATCATAGTCAATTGTATTGTTGTCGTTCCGAGTCAGGTTAGTTGAAGATCGTCGGGTTTGCACCATTGTTCTAAAATTGGGAAAGTGACGACATGTGTTATAATAGAAGAGTAATATATGAACGGGTCAGCATGATATATACATACATATATATATATATATATATATATATATATATATATATATATATATATATATATATATATATATATATATATATATATATATATATATATATAGTGTAACTTTATTTACAGAACCCATCTTAGTGACAGAACTTGCAGAACTCTTGTTTTTGAAGGAAAACATGTATGTCTGAAGGAGTACATGTATGTTTTTAAAGAATATTTGTATTCGCGAAGCATATTTGAAGTTCTTTTTGTCAAAATTAAATTAAATTAAAAAAAGATATAAAAAACATACATGTTTGAGGGCGTGCATGCATGTATGTGCACACATTCAAAAACATACATTTTTGAAAGTGCGCATGCATGTATGTGCACCAATCCAAAAACATACATGTCCGCTTTCGAAAACATGCATGTCCTCCTTCAGACATACATGTTTGTCTTCAGAAATAAGAGTTCTGCAAGTTCTGTCACTAAGATGAGTTCTGTAAATAAAGTCCCCCTATATATATATATATATATATATATATATATATATATATATATATATATATATATATATATATATATATATATATATATATATATATATATATATATATATATATATATATATATATATATATATATATATATATATATATATATATATATATATATATATATATATATATATATATATAGGGGCACGCTATATACAGAACCTGTTTTTTGGTACAGAACCTACAGAACCATTTTATTACTCCTAATAATACATGGAGTACACTATGTCAATGCAAAAGGCATTTTTGAAAGTACCTACTACTTATTTTGTCATATTAAATATTATTTTTATATCAAAAGGGTAAAATAGGAAACACACATTTTAACATTTTTAAATATTTTTTAATTAAATAAACGTTTTTCAAATTCCCATAATTTTTTAGTTTTCTTTGCAGTTCTTATTTCTCTCGTAAGATACAAGTTTTTTATAATATAAAAGGTGGTGCATACATGTTTTTTTAATATTCTAATTTTGGACATGTTTTAAATTTAAAAAGATAATTACACATATTTTTAGTGTACATTATTTTTAAAAATTCATAAAAAAACATAAACATCTACATATGATTTCTAAATTTATAACAAAAACATATATACAATACACACAATTTGATATCAAATGAAATACAATTCAAATACAAATGACTATTTTTTTAAAAAGCTACAAATGACTATTGTTACATATAAATGTGCAAGAGATTTAAAAACATGTGTGCATTCTTTAAAAAAAACATGCATGCATGCTTCGAGATCATGTATGCACGGCTTCGAAAACATATATGAACCGCTTCAAAAACATATATGCACGACTTCAAAAACATATATGCACGTCTTGAATTATATATATGCACGGCTTCGAAAACATATATGCACCGCTTCAAAAACATATATGCACGACTTCGAAAACATATATGCACGACTTCGAAAACATATATGTACGTCTTGGATTACATATATTCACGCCTCTAAAAGCACAGGTCGTGGATTATCTTCATCACATACCGTCATTCTTATGAACGGGCATCTCCTGAATCAAATTGACAAAAACAAAAACATAAACAAATGATATAAAAAACTGATATGTAAAAGTTTCTACTTAAAGACAAACTAGTGATTAACCTTAGAATCCATAAAAATTGCTACTTAAATCCGTCTGTACTACAGAATATGTCATGTTGATGCAAATAAAACCCATATTCTTATAAGACCAGAAAGAAATTTTCTATTTTCTTGTGCATTATATTTTTGGATCGAACACACATGTGAGACTCGGTCACATTAAACAAGTATGCACTCAAAACCCCTTGACGATAACAAACGTATTTATTCCATGTTCATAAAAAGAATGTCTAAAATAACACAACACGTCATATGTATTTTTCGATTTACATGAATGTCAAATAATGACAGGCCTTAATAAAGTACTACGTATTTAGCACTAGAGACCTTCGGTGTATATCACATTTAGTTAACAATAAGTGGTTTTGTGCTCATCACCTTTAAATACAAATTAAAAGGTCAACAATCAAAAAAAGTTAAGCCTGTTAGAAGTGACATGATATATAAATATTTTACATACAAAAACCAAATCATTATTTACATCGTATATGGGCTTTCTTGTATGTCACATGTGACATGTGCACATTATAGATGATTGATTGATATGCATTAACATTAAAATAATAGCTAGCTTTTTCTTTGGTTAGTTTTTTAATCGTGAATAAATATCGGTGTATTTACCCAAAAAGATTTATAAATGTTTTTCTTATGCATCAAACAATAGATGACAAAACAGTATAACTCAAATAGTCATGGGATAAAGAAGGAAAAAATAGAACCTGGAAAGAGTATCTCAGCCGCCGCCGCCACCATCATCATCCTCTTCCAACCTTCTCTACCCTTCTCCTTCAGCCACAACGACCTTTGGTTCTCCTCCATCGCACAAATGTACAAACCTTAAACCAGTTAGATGTTGAATCAACTCACAATTCTTCTTCCTTCGATACAAACGTATTGTCATCTCCGACGGCCACCACGGGTGCACACCAACGGTTCTTTTTTAAGGTGATTTATACTACTGACATGAATTTGTGATACGGGTCGCTAAGTTTTCTTGATTACTCGCTGAGTTTTCATCATCATGATCTCTTGGTTGTGAGATCTTGCTGAGATGATGAAAGTTTTAAATGCGGCTAGGGTTTGGAATGAGGAAGATAATTTTGAGAAGCGAATCTGTAATTTAGAATCGAATGGTATTACTTTTCATATCTAAAATAAAAACTGGCATCCCTTGATTTTAGGATTTTTACAGTTATATTTTTATAATTATGGCATATGCAAAATACCAAAAGTATCCTTCTATTATAATATAAGTAAAATAAATGAAAACTAATTTACTTAATTGTGATTGGTCTAAACTGGTTCTGTAGGTTCTGTACCAAAAAATTGGTTCTGCATTTAGCACTACAATATATATATATATATATATATATATATATATATATATATATATATATATATATATATATATATATATATATATATATATATATATATATATATATATATATATATATATATATATATATATATATATATATATATATATATATATATATATATATATATATATATATATATATATATATATATATATATATATATATATATATATATATATATATATATATATATATATATATATATGGCGACTGCGCGAAAAAAACAAGACAACACTCAGGGGCGGAGCCAGAAAATTTTGCTCGAGGGGTCAAACTTTAATACTTTTTATAAACTACACTATAAAATGGTTCTTAGGGGGTCAAATTATCAAAAAAAACCCCGAAAACTTTTGAAATTTACACTACAATTTTTTCGCTCGGGGGGGTCGGCCGACCCCCTTGACCCCTGCCTATCTCCGCCTCTGACAACACTGTTCGACTACAAGTTACGAGGTATGACATCCACCGTAGAATACCAAAGGGCAAGACGCGTGGCAGCATCCTACGCTATGGTACAAAGAATGCAAACG
Source organism: Glebionis coronaria (assembly GCA_025667525.1). Taxonomy (NCBI): domain Eukaryota; kingdom Viridiplantae; phylum Streptophyta; class Magnoliopsida; order Asterales; family Asteraceae; genus Glebionis; species Glebionis coronaria. The sequence continues at coordinate 549,496,868 of CM046874.1, forward strand.
ACCCTTCCAAAAGAGTTATCAAAATAACCAGTTCACGTAACGAGGCAGTCCAAGCAAGAGACAACAGGCCAAGACAGAGACGCCAAGATAAAGAAAATTTGCTAAAGTATTAGATCATTACTAACGTAATAAACTAATACTGGGGGTCATGTTCGCGTATGTCTCCATCACATTGTCGAAGGATCACGCTTTGACCAAATTCTTCGCCGCGTAGGACTGAGAAAAAGACAGGATCCCACATATCTCGAGATGAGTCGTTTTACCCAACATACAACGTATTATCCAGCGGTTCCAGCCATGGATCGCTGCCCACTTTACACTGTACATGATTTGGTGGTATCAGTGTATTGTGCATATCTTGGTGATGTGACTAATCATCCAGGTATGTATCTCACTCGGGTATAAATATCCAGACATATTTATTGCAACACAACAACACACAGTACATCACATTCAATACTATTTATAACTTCTCTCCGGTATTCCACGTCGGACACCACTCTCGTGCAAGTTACTTACTCTCACGTCGGAGCTTGGTCTTAGGGTCACCCCTGAGGCGAGCTAACGTGCGTTCCTTACTACAGGATAGGTCCAACCTACAAGCATACTACATATGTGACCGAAGCTTAATCTACACAGGTTTAGTACCTACGGATTTTTGTTTCAACAATTATGTTCAAGGAAGTGGTGAATTGATTTATTTCTTTCGATCCCTTCAAACTGCTTAGATATCTAACTGCAAGTTCCCTTCAAAGAATTTGATATCATGGAAAAAATAAGGTACAATATATGATGCATTTTCCATACGGGAAAGATGGGTGGTTCAGACAGTTTGGTATAGGTCTTTTTAATTAAAAGGGAAGTCATGACTGCAAGCTGACCCACAAACACTTTTGTTCAATTTTTAAATATAAATGATAGTTTCAACTTTAAAGTTTTATGATATTCCATCCTTTTTTTTAAGTTCTTTTTCGCTTTTGACACTTATACTTTTTATCTTGTTTTTAGCTTTCATTAGAAAAGGGATGTAATTTTTTCTTTTTTTACTAAATTAAGGAAAAATTAATTTTTTTAAGGAATAAATAAAATAGATATTTTCTACTAAAGTAACATTTTTTTTAAAAAGTCCCCACTTTAAGTTTTGCTTTATAAAAAAAAGATAGTACACATGTAGTACTAACTCTTTGCCAAGCACCAATATATATTTTTTCATGCGTAACATATGGCTCAAAAATGTGGAAAAATTCAAACGTATATATTATATACTAGCTACAAGCCCCGCCCGTTGGGCGGCGAGCTTCAAATTTATATTTTTTGAAGATAACATATGAAGGATTTTCTATAGACACAATTACGCTACGAAAATTATGCCAAAAAAATTGAGACTTTTTGAAGATACAAATCACGTTACAAAAAAATTGCACCTGCTTCGAGTCTAAAAATGCATAATGTGTCACCATCCTTAATTCCTGTATAACCTGATCTTATACATGGGAATAAGAAAAGAGTAAACTGGTGAGGGTTACCTGGCATTTTGGATTCGCTTGCAGTTATTTAATCTTAAATATTGAGGTAGAGCACTGAGGCCAAAGCCTGATATGACAACCAATGCATTACCTCACGCACCTACCAAAACAATATCATTCATTTAACTTGCTACAGTGTAAAGTTCCTCGTGTTACAGTAGAAGGATCGCCATCCCCTCCGACACGGAGCTCTTTCTTAGTAACATGTACATCTAATATAGCTTGTCTTCCAACCAATACGATGTTTCAACCTATAAAATAGCTATTACATGACAAAAATAAGAATTTATAGATATGTGCTATTATTGTGAGAATAAAGGAAACCTGTAAACTGTGAGAGAGAGCTAAATACCATATGGAATAAAAAGACATTGCAATCAAATATCCATGACCAACAAAGTGTCTGATCTAATATAGCAACCTGGTTAGAAGGAATAAGGAATAACTATGTAATTTACTTCAGGAGTCAATGTCCTTAGCAAACGACTCTTATCAAGAGTATTGTGTGGTGGTAATATGCATACAAATATATATGGTACATAAACACTATGTAATTATATCTAGCCTATATGATAAAGTATCAAGATTCGACACTAACCTTGTAATACCCGATAACCAATGACGAAGCCTAGCTGCGATGAAAAACGCACGAATGGAACTTATTTTCGTTATAGCAAATATCATGTACACATTCCCTTTATTTCCTGACATCATAGACCAGACACGAACCGAGTTATCACTAACTGAAGCCAAATACTCAATGCTCGGGTCCCATCAAATAGAATAAATAGGCTTAGTATGTCCCTATACCATCATTCATATAAGAAAATAGTACAAAGAAGTAAAAGAATAAAAATAAAGGAACATGTAGTAACGAACCGGTAATGAATGCCGAACTGCTTGAGTTTCCACATCGAGTATATTTACCATATTTTCTGAAGCAGCTGCCAAAAATCTTCCATGTCGTGGCTGGAAGCCCACTTGGGTCGTTACTCCCTGACCCAAAAAAATAATACCCAGACATAAAAAAATGATTGCAATATTATATGTTTCTCAGAAAATCAACACATAATTATTAACTGATTACATAAACAACCAAGAAATAACATACGACCAATGTTTCTTGATAATCATACCTTACAGCATGAGCACAACTACCATTATTAAGGCTCCAGTACCGTATCTCCCCATCTGCGTGACACGAATAGATTAGATCATCTTTATTTGGGTGGAAGTCCAACGACATCACAGAATGCCCCATAAATGTATGAAGAGAGAAACCAATCTGCACAGTTAAGTCAAAGTCAGTAGGTGGGCAAGAATATCTAAAGATGAAACATAATCACGAAAAAACTTAATCAACTAACATTGCCAGCATCCCAAACACGAACTATTTTATCGAAGGATGATGTGACAAGGTGGGGCATGCGTGGGCTGAAACGTACATATGTGATCAACGCTGAATGATCTGCAAGTGTCGTATTCGGCTTAGACGCTTAATAAATCATAGTGAAACAATGCAGTGTAACATAATCAAAACTTTTGTGCCATTCCATTTAGCCACTTGATAGTTTCCCTGTAAAATTACCCAAAATTAACTACTCTAGTATATATTTTGCTGTTAAAAAAAAACTACTCGAGTATATAGTGATACAAATTAAAGAACTGATATGAGAAGATGCATATGCTTTGTGACACAATAAGACTTATACGAAGAAAAAACCAAATAATGCTAAAAAAAACACGAGGATAATGTCTATTTTATTAAATGGACGAAAAGTATGCTCTTGTCAAACCATCCCAGCTCGTGAAAAATTGACCCATTTAAAACAAAAAACCCATTGATTACCCATTACCCAACCCAGCCATCTTGAACCGAGCTAAAGACAGATTCATACCAAACGGATAGCAGTATTACCCTTGAGATCACATAACTTTTACGAATCTGCGACTCGAAACGATTTAGCTCATACTCAGTGACGCTGATTCTCGGAAACATAAACATTCTACGTTGGTAGCAACATTCATAATTCGACGCCTACAGAAACAGTACAAAAGCTTCAAATTTCCTTTTAAAAGAAATGAACATCAAAAACCTTATCAAAACAATATAGGATAGACAATTTCAATCAACTTGGATGCACATTCAGAAAGGTTATCGCATAAACATGATGTTGATGAACTTTCACTGCCTATATATATAAAACTAAGGTGATGTTCATCATTGTGTTATAAAATTTATTGTGTAATATAGAACAATCACTTGTGATGAGCAGCTGGATATAGCGTTTGGATGTGCTTTGAATGCTTGCGGTTCAAAAAACCAGATACTCGGTAGTTGAGTGTTTGAAAAATCCCGATAATTTAAGGACTTATATGTCAATGGCACTTAAGTAGCCTAAGAGTGAGAGCCTATTTGGTCAGTGTTGTGACAAACAACCCCTAAATCCATCTCCCTATAAATTTCTAGAAGCAAGTTGGTTTTTATCCTTTTATTTCCTAGCGCCAATGGCTCATTCTAGATTCAAGAACCTCGACAATACATGAAGAAAATAACAACAAAGTTATTAAGGCTATAGGAGGGGGTGTTGATTTGGTGATAGTGTGATACCATTTCATCTTAGGCATGGTTTTACATTAAGTATAATATCAGGTTCCTACACAAATACGCTATAAACTTTGTTTTGCTTCATAAAACTGCTTCATATCCTCGACACCCTAAAACAATTAAAAAAGTCAATTTAACAAATTTAACTTCACACGCATTTCATCAAACACATAGAACGCCTACATTAACGTTACAAATCCAATTCAAACTTCACCCCAAATGTATCAGTAATCACAAATTAAATTGAAAAAAAAACGAATAATCAATAACCTTGAAAATCATTGATTGTGAACAGAACACCAATTGATCCCTCAACAAAAGCTTGTTTAAATTCATAAAGGAATGCGTTGCTTAGTGTTTTTTGGTCCATATGTTTTGGGTGGGGTTTGTTCTTTATGAATTTCCTTCATCCAAAACCGTTGTCATTTATTGTTTGATGATCACCATGTGTGAAGTTTTTTATGTTATTTATGTTTTCTTTGTTTGCCTGAGGTTTATGTTTATGACAGAGTTAAATGCTGGAAGACATATTGAAGAGAGCCGTTGATTAAATTGATTTTACAGGTGTCATTATTATATAATTTTGGGCTAAGATTGAATTGAGAAAAACCTTCCTTTATACGGAGTACATATTAAAAGATTAAAATCTCACTTTATGTACTGATTATGTGACAGTATAAAGTTTATTTATAAGATTTATTTATATTTAGGGGTTGATTGTCATATTATTTATCATGAATTCATGATATGTAAAGGTGGATTTATATGAGTGTCAGGTGTGTGATACGGATTAACTCTATTTTAGGTTATGTAGTACAAATAAATATTCAAAAGTCGTTTTTTATATGTGTAACTCATAACAAGATTTTTTGCTACTTTCCTTTTTTATGATTTAACTTTTGTATTCTCAACAAACTTTGTGCAATGCCCTTCTGAAAGCCCTTCTGAAAATCCTGATACGCCTCTGGTAATATGAAGATATGTTTTAGCGAATGTTGATTATAGTAAGATAATTGATGGTTTTTTCTCAAGATACAAGCGACAATAACATCTTAAGTTTTGTATGTATATCGTAACGCCAAAAGTTCAATAGAGTCTTACATTTTAGCAAAGACCCAATGCATCAATCCCCACCCTCCACGTATCTATGATCCAAAGGTTGTAATTAATAGTCTTTTTTATTATAATAAATAAAACTTTAACACAAATAACACACATACATCGGGATTTTATATCTAGCACCAATCAACCACCACCATCTTCGACCACCGCCGCCCACCACCGCCACCACCAACCACCACCAGCAACCACGGCCATATCCACACTATCCCGATCAAATCCACATCACCAAAACTTAATCTTTAGCACTAAGTTTCATTCTTGATGGATATAAGAGACGAAATAGATGTTGATGATGGTAAGTTGTTTTGATTATGCTTATTTTTATGTTTTTTCATTTTGATTATGCTTTAAAATTACATAGCTACTCTAGGTAAAACACATGTTATGGTTGTTAATGCACACCATGTGTTTGATGAAATGACACAATGATAATCACACTTATATCGCAAGTGTTTACTTATGAGTGAGCATTTTTTATTAAAGTCTGATGGGTTTTTGTACTTGATAAGGTGATTACAGAACTGTGACTTATGATTTTGTTTAATTTAATGAATCATAGATGAGTTACTGTGACTCATACATGAGTCATTGTGACTCATACATGAGTCACTGTGAATCATACATGAGTCACTGTGACTCATGTATGAGTCACTATGAGAATATTGGGAAGTATCAAAAGATATAAAGAAAGAATTTCAGGTCTTAGTGCCAAAGCCTCCTTCATAGGAAATAGGTGACATGACTGAAGATATTTAGTAGCCAAGTTACGTGCATATCACCATACTGCACAAACTACCAAGAGCAGGATATCAAAGAGTATAAACAACAACCATCATGTATGAGTCACTCTGACTCATGTATGAGTCACACTGACTCATGTATGAGTCATGTGTTAAAAAGGTAGGTAGTTTCTGAAAATTCCAAGCATGTCCCAATGTCGATATTGGCTTTTTTTGTCACTAATACAAAAGAAGTAGCCGAGATAGCATCAACCGAAAAACCGGCAGCTGAGAAAGAAGTAACCGGGAAAGCAGCTGCCAAGAAACCATCTGCCAAGAAACCATCTACCAAGAAGAAACAAGCAGAGCCTGCAGAAGGAAAGTGTTATATTGTAATAGAACTAATAGTAGTAAATTCTGTTGATAGTTTTTCAGTGTTTGAGAATCATACTTATGATTTTAAGTAGTATGTTTTAAAAATTATAGTATTATGTTTTTGGGTGTCTGAGAATCATAAGTGTCTTTGACTCATACTTGAGTCATGTGAGTCATACATGAGTCAGGTGACTCGTACACATGTATGAGTCAGTATGACTCATACATGAGTCATAATGACTGGATATGTATTATAATGACTCATAAGATGTATTAACTGTAAAAAACACTTTTATGTATTATGTGTAGAAATGACAACAATCAAATGTACAAGTGTTTATAAACACTTGCAAAATTATATGACTCATGCATGAGTCATAATGACTCATAATATGTTTTAACTGTTAAAAATACTTTTACATGTTTATAAAATTGTATTAAGTGTAGAAATGACAACAATCAGATGTACAAGTGTTTATAAACACTTGCAAATTTATATGACTCATGCATGAGTCAGGCGACTCATGCATGAGTCAGGCGACTCATGCATGAGTCAGGTGACTCATGCATGAGTCATGCGACTCATGCATGAGTCATGCGACTCATGCATGAGTCAGGTGACTCATGATATTCAATACATAGTATTCAAATCACATATTCAAGACATGTTTTCAACACTTCAATAAAAGAAAAATGGAAAATTAAATCAGATATTCAACACATGTTTTCAACACTTGAAGTAGTTGTTGTATTTGATTCTCCTACTTTTCTGCATCTTTACTCAACCAAAACAAGCACTCGTCTATGTGGAAGTTAGCCTCATTTTGTTAGTCTCTGAATTGTTTCGTTCTTCTCTCCGTATCTGCTTGTGTTTCTTCTTAATAAAAGCGGTATCAAATCCCTTCTCCAACGCCTTAAAATGTACTTCTCTGGAATCTCTTCAATATCACGGTTCTTCAAAACACAAAATATGTGGTGACAAAGAAAACCATAACGCATAAAATGCCTACACGTACACTCAACTGATCCATCTCCAAGATTACGGAGAACCTTGAACATAAACATGAAACAAGTTAATAAGTGAGCATAAATCATCTCAACACTTTTACATATATGAGTCACTGACTCATATATGAGTTATGTGGCTCATCTATGAGTCATTTGTTACGTAATCATATATGAGTCAGTGAGACACATGTATGAGTCAGTATAACTCATATATGAGTCAGTGTGACTCATACATGAGTCACCAATACAACGACTCATATGAGTCACAGCGACTCATATGAGTCACAACGACTCATATATGAGTCACAACGACTCATATATGAGTCGCAGTTCCAATTCTTTAATCATAAATTCCACTTTTATAATCAGCTTATCAACTTCAAAAATCGACCAAAATTCAATAAAAATGCTCATTCATAACTTAGAACTTGCTAAATCGCATGTGATTATCATTGTGTCATTTCATCAAACACATGGTGTGCATCAACAATCATAATATGGGCTTTACCTATATCATTACTTGTTTGTACAGCTACATCTTCAATAATATCGGCATCAACTTCATATATGAGTCACCGGCTTCAATAACATCGGCATCAACTTCAGTAACATCTACATCGTCAGAATATGGTGGTTTGTTGTGGAGGTTGCTGGATAAGGGCGGGTTTGTTGTGAAGGTCACCGGAAAAGTGGGTTTGTTGTAGTGGTCGCTGGAAAACTAAGGTTGTTGAGGTTGTCCCTGTTAAAATGAGGCGATGGTTGTGGAACATCCCGACCCACCATCTTTATTTTTTGTCTGTATAAAAAATGACGGTTAGTGAAACTGAATATATAATGAAAATAGATTTAACTATAACCATTAGATCAAATTAAAATCAGTGGCTGTAAATGGTCCATTGGATCTTTGATAAATAAAGGATCTTTATAGATCTCTTCCCAACAATATAACGGTGTGGTCCAAGTCCATAGACCTGTTGTATAGACCTGTTGTATCTGTTACTATAAAACCTCAAATGGTTTGTATTATTGTAATTGTGATTATACATTAGATAGTTTATGTATATATACTAATATAATTACTTGATAACAAAGTAACTAATCATAACCTAACGGGTACGGCCATGTATACAATGGGTCGACCCATATAATCTTTGGTCTAACACGCCCCCGCAAGCTAAGGACGGGCAACAACGCAGCTTGGATCTTAGAAAGAGAAATTGAGGAGTTGGTAATGGCTTTGTAAATATATCTGCAATTTGATCATGTGTTGATATATGTTGAACTCGAAGATCCCCTTGAACAACTTTTTCCCGAACAAAGTGATAGTTGATTTCCACGTGTTTTGTACGTGCATGAAAGATAGGGTTAGCTGACAAGTATGTTGCACTAAGATTGTCACACCAAAGTATAGGCGTTGAAGAAGAACGAATACCAAGCTCATGAAGAAGAGCTTGAATCATGTGTTGATATATGTTGAACTCGAAGATCCCCTTGAGCAACTTTTTCCCGAACAAAGTGATAGTCAATTTCCACGTGTTTTGTATGTGCATGAAAGATAGGGTTAGCTGACAAGTATGTTGCACCAAGATTGTCACACCAAATTATAGGCGTTGAAGAAGAACGAATACCAAGCTCATGAAGAAGAGCTTGAAGCCATGTAAGCAAGAGGTTTGTATTATAAAACCTCAAATGGTTTGTATTATTGTAATTGTGATTATACATTAGATAGTGTTATATATACTAATACAATTACTTGATAACAAAGTAACTAATCAAGACCGATATAATCTTTGGTCTAACAGCTACACGTCATCGGTTTCGCAAGTCGACACAATGACAGTATAAAGAGAAGAGAACTGTCATAAAAATATGTGGAGTAACTTCCTGTAAAAAGAAGCAAAAGCACATTCAAATGTGAGTCCACGATAACGTACTAAAACCTAGCACCGATACATACTCTAGGGAGGATCTGTATGCTGCTTGACAAAACTAGAATATCAACTTCAACTGAAACCTCAGAACTAAACTAATGCTACAGCAAATGAGCTAAACTCGAACTCTGTTTAACCAAAGTTATCTATATGATCATAGACTCAAAACTCATAAGTAAGAATAGACTGCTAGTCTGCTAGTATTACAATGAGGCAAAGACTGTGTCTAGAAAGCTGCATTCAAACTTGGTCCGAAAATATGCAGTTGCACAATGTCAAGTCGACATGAACTCCAACTTGATTAAACTTGAATCGGAAGCTCAGCTAGCTTTAAATCTCATGCAAAATTCGGCCATTAATCATTAGACTAGGACGGCGTCGGCTTCGGTACACATGTTCTACATTTGGTAGGGATTCAGTCATTGATCATTAAACAAAAGACGTTGTCGATTTCAGTACTCATGTTATACACTTCGTAGTAGGATGCTATCATTTATAACTACACACTAGAATCATGTCGATATCAGTAACCACGTTCTGCCCTTTTTGCTAGGAGTGTGGTCACTTTCGAGCCATAAACCATCTACAACATTAAATGGGTCAGATATCAAATTTGACCTCTAAATCAAGTTTTATAATCTAAAATTAGATCTTGATCACTACTTCACTAGTTATTGAAAACAATTGAATTTAAAGGTTTTTGTAGCAGCGATGTTTCGGCTACTGCTGCACTCTTTGTAGCAAACTATTTTAAGAATTTGGTTTCTTCTGGGGCTAGAAAGTGTACTAGGTTTTGATTTTGGGTGACCTGCAAGTCAAAACACACTTTACTCACAGCACACAAACACACTCGCTGGAGGAAAAGAATAGGAAAGTAAAATGGATAACGCTGGCACCATGGGAATGGCGCAGTTTCGGGGTACCATGGCTCATGCTATAGGTCCGGATATTGGCCTATGGGGGCCCCTTTACAGTGTGCAGTATTTCTTTTTACCACAAACATTGATGAAATGGCTAATTGAACAGATTACATCAGCATTTGTTGCGTTCATACATTTCATTGCTCAAAACATCTCACTAGTCAGTAAAACCTGTTTTTTTGCTCTAAACAAAAGTAAGCCAGTTTGTTGTTGAACACAACTAAGGCAGAGCTTTACATAAAATTTAGTACTCTTTGCTCATAATTGGAACTCCAAAGGAGATTGGTTCAGTGTATTTTTTTGAAACACTCGCCCATGTTTTCCGTCCCTCACAAAGCTTCTTCACCATTGCTGCAGCTTTTTCCACGCTCACCAAAATTGGAAACTGAGTATCCCGCTCACGAATTGACACTGATGATGTTGAAACCACGGTAATACTGAATGGCACACCATTTTTATCTGCTCTTGCGTATCGTTCATGTATTGTTGAATCATCTATATATTAGTAAGATATTAGGCTCTTATTGTTTGTGCGATCACGTCAATTTACATAAACGGGCCGAGTTTTTAAATCAGATATACGAGTTCATTGAAACTTTTATTGGTGTAATCAGACTATAGAAAAGGGGCGTATTTACTTTTATTAAACTATACAATTTGATCTTATATCTGATAAAACCCCATCTGTTGAACAGGTTCATGCATTGATAAGGTCAAAAGGTTTGAAATCGCCAGAGGTAGCAAAAAAAATTCATTAATTGTCAAAACTGTTGTTTCATTATTTAGAAGTTAGCAGTTTGGGCTTACATTTAAGCTAAATGTTCAGATTTAACTTGTTTCACCGATTAGAGATACGTAATCCAAACTGACCCATTCACAAGTGAATGGGTCAAAATTCCCACCTCTGAAAATGAAGACAAAAAATATATCAAAGACATACCCCAAGGATAGACCACGGTTGAAATTCCAGCTGCACTTAGCGAATTCTTAATTTGTTTAGCAATTTCCACATACTGCTGATCCGGAAACAATGAGAAGATGGGACATTGTAGAGGTGCCACAAGAGGGTTGAAACGGAATACATATATCTCTTCTCCAGATTTGCTTGGTCTTGTGTAGAAAGAATGTTCAAAGAGACAATATATGATTCGCTCCATTACAAATGAGGATTCAATCACAGCAGATTTAAAAGTCCTATGGTGCACTGTTTGTGTTTCCTTTGATATGGACACCATGCTTTTCTTTATTGTAACGGTCCTCTTAAGCGTGCTAACTTCAAATTCCACCTCCCCTTTGGACTGTAAAGCAGCCTTCATTTCCATAGCATCTTTTTCATTCATCGTCTAAGAAAATAGCAGGAAAACAGTCATTGTTACAACCCGTACAGGTGAAAATGGGTCAACTTGACTTGTATATTACGTGGTATTGTCAAAAACACAAAAATTAGCGTACTTGTTTTTTTTTTTTTTGGGTGAAAAGGGTAAGTATATATTAATCACACAACACTAACCATTTACAACAGTAAGACTGCATTTCCTTTTAACATTTCAACCAACCAAACATCCCCATTATACTTTCTATTATATGTTTCCAACATACTAGCATTCACAACACAAAAGCATTCCCAGTATGAATGCAACTATGGACAACGAGACTACATTTCCTTTAGTACTTTTCTATAAATTGTTTTTTTTTTTGTAAATCCAAATTCAATATATTAATGAGTTTTATACACAAGGTGTTAATGGGTCACTTGTTTTGACCCGGTAAACAAATCCTATTCTTGAAAAACAAGAACATGGGCTGCAACTATTACGATACCATCAGTGTAACTGATATTCACATTAGTTTTGCAAGATGTAATGTGAGAAGGAATTGTTTTACCTTAAGTGCTTCAACAACTTTTATACGGTCACCTTCAAATGCAACACGAAGCTCCTTGTGAATGGGTTTTATAATCACTTTCTGCTAATGCATGACTTATTAGCAGCTTGCTCAAATTAAAACCGTAACCAATAACTTCACATGTACAAAAGTTACCTCTACTTTCTTAGGTTGTGCTAGTTCCTCTACTGCTTCAAGAGATGCTCCAATTTTATCCTAGGCGAAAACATGTATCCAAAACTTCAATAAGAAGCTCGATATTAATAACTTCACATGTTAATTAACTAATAAGCTTACATGCGATCTATCAGCAATCCAAACACACTCACTCCAACCGCAAGAAGTCTCTATTTCAGCCATCCAGCAATCTTCAGAATAGTGATCCATCACGATTGGGAGATTTTGTCTGAACCGCAAACGCTTTTCATCTATCCCTAGACTTGTCAAATATAAATATACTCTCCCAATGAAGTATGCAAGTGACTCATTCTTTACGATCCCCTAAAAAATCAATGTTTGATAGTTACACACAGTATGTTTATATGATATAGTAATTAGATACATGCGAACATAATATCAAATGAAAACCAACCATAGAAACTGCTTCCCCGAGGCAAAGTCTTTTCGCAAGTTGCCCTGACATTTGCTCATCCCTTGGGAACATGAGAAACACTAGGTTTGAAACTTGGGAATACTTTTGATGTGATTTGTCTTCAGGATCGACAAAGTGCTCTATCAGTGCAAGTGTGAATCCACTGAGTAGATGTTTCTGAGGAGATATCTGAAAGGTGAGAAGCATCTATCAATTTCTAGCCAAACACTTACCGAAATTACCCATCTTGAACCATTACTCAGCCCATCCCTATACTTAGAAATATGAAAACGTGATACACGTGCTAAAGTTGTGGAAGACGATTCAAGTGAGAGATGCCTCATCTTTCAAATAAAAATTTTGATAACATACATAAGGAGTGACTGAAACACACTTGGTCGTGACGTTATGTTTTAAAGAACATTACCTGATTTCTGCGTGCCTCACAAATTGTACCACCAGCAAATGGGAGCTTGTTCCCATTCCCATGATGTAGGAATGCAAATGCAGCAAATATGGTTTCTGCTGTTGTTACAAGGCGCTTGTACCTGAATGATATATTAAATATCAAATGAAAAGTGTTGCAATCACAGTAAATAGTGCGTGCGGGATTTAGAGGCAAAATTTGGAATGTGTTATGTCTTAGACGAGATATAGAAAAAGAAATATTATTATGGCAAAGAGTTGGAAATCACCACAATAGTAATACATACAAACTCCCAATTTGTATTGTTTAAATATATAAATTAGCATAGTAATAGAATTGGTTTTATATGAAGTTTCAAAACACTATCTGAGGTTAACCCGCTCTGGCCCATTTCGACGCAAACAATAAAGTCAGTTTCAGCATGGACTAATGTTTCAACCACCAAACATCTAGAGAGTATATAAAAGCATCGCCGTAGCTATTCTGGTGAGGCATACAAAACATATATGAAAGCATCTCAGATCACATAATGCACACCTCATCTTATGCATGACATATGACAGATAATTAGAAGAAAAATTACTAACTCAGAATTCACATCAAGTTGAGTCTCAAAGAGAGGATTCCTGGTAATGGTTTCCACTATGTCATACTCATTCTTGGCACCAAGCTGTTCGGGACAAAGATCATTAAGAACCGCAAGAATGTGTTTAAGTTCACGAGTCTTGTCATCTTTAACCATATGGTCAGTATCGATATCAACTTGACCAGAAGCTTTCATGGCGGAATCTCGGGTGATAACTTGTCCCATAGCATCCTCAATAGGAAAATGCTAAGAAAATTTGAGCAAAAATATTAGAATCTTCTGCATAACTCAAACTATAAGCACAAGGGCTCTCAAATTATTTTTCCTAAATAAGTTATCATTCTTAGTTCTAAGAAACTGAAAATGCTCTCCTTGTTAAAAACCGTTCATTCCACATGCAATCGTTTGTTTTTTCAAATATACAAGTATGTTAACCGCTATTATGCATTCAGACTAGCTTATTTTTCTGGATTAAGGGTGTATTTGAATTTTGAGAAGTTCATAACACACTTTGAGGTGTTTGCTAAAGCTTATTTGTGCAGCTTATGAGCTTATTGAACTTTTGAGAAGATCATAAGCTCACAATAGTGGGCTTATGAGTTATCAATGTGAGGTTATGGCTTATTGAAGTTGCTCACAAGCTTTTCAAAAGTTAGATAAGATCATAAGCCAGCCAAATAGGCTTAAAAAGGAGCTTAATCAACTCGAGTTTATAACTTGAAGGGAACCTATAAGCTCATAAGCCTTAAAAACCGAGCTTATTAGCTTTTCAATAGTTTGATACGCCTATGCGAAACATATAAACTAAAACAAACACCCCTTTTCTCAGCTAAAACAAATAAGCTAAAACTAATATTATTTGGCCACTCAAATATCATGTTTTATAAGTTCAGTAACCTAAACAAAAATGAACTGAATTACCTTAGCGGAAGGTTACAAGCTTTCCCAAACACCCCCATAGTAACAATTTATTTCCTTTTTGGGTAACCATGGTTTCCGACCAGGTGGCTGTTTGACTAACCTAGAGGGTTTGAATCCACTGTGACACAGACTCAAACCAAATCAAGTAAACCCAAGGGCGGACATACTTGATAGGTTTGGGGGGCCCGACAAGATGAGATTTTTAGTGTAATTTTTTTCTGGTTTTGGGTATTTTTCGAAAGTGCCCCCCACCAATAAACCAAATTGCGTCCCACTTACATATATCAAACCCAACATTCAACTCTCTAACACCTTATAAATCCTTCATTTCTAAGTAAAAATATCCTATTTTATCATTTCGATACCAGTTTTTTTTCCGGTATTTTGATATCATTGTCCGGAAAAAAAAAATCCCCCCACTTTCTATATTCCTGCGTCCGCCACTGGGCGGACCTATGCTTTGGGTTCGGGGGCGGCGCCCCCGTGGCTAGTCCAAAAAGACAAGATTACAATGCATTTTTTCTTCAAATTTGAGTTTTTTGTTCTTAGTGCCCCCACACTAAAATCAGAAGCCTCCCACCCCCCTCTTCCTACAATCCTAACTTTTTTCGCGTTGCTATTGTCAAAAAAAAAAAAAAAAAAAAAAAAAAAAAAAAAAAAAAAAAAAAAAATTTGCCCCCCACAATAAATTTCTTGCCTCTAATTTTTCATGAAGTTGGCGCGGCGAACAAATTAACAATAGTTAAAATGTAGTACCTGGGTCCATTGTCTAACGATACGAAGATGAACGAGTTGTGCAGGAGATCCATACTCGTACAAAGCAGCAGCAGCATTTGATGATTCCTCCTCGAGCTTGGTATAAAACACACTACTTTCAAGAGCATCTAAAAGAGACTCACGAAAAGCCTTTTTGACCTTGAGTTGACTTTCGACCCACCATTTCACGATTTTCAAGACATCTCTCTCGTCCATGTTTTTTGTTTCCATGGCGGTTGCTTGTTTGTTTGCCTCCCTGTTGGTAGCAGTGACTATGTTACCTCACTTTTGGACCAGGGTTTTGTTTTAACAAAAACAAACATGCCATTAATATTTAATCAAGTAGCTTACTTTTTACTCTCGTTTTAATTGTTCATTCCTAAAAATAAAAATAAATATAAAAATTTTAGATTATTTGAGTAAAAGTTAAAAATAGCCCGAACTCCTACCTACGAAAAATAAAATATTCTAACCTGAACTCACATCCAAACCCGCCAACCCGACTTTAGACCCGACTCAATCGGTTCGGTTTTCGATTTTTCTCATCAGTTTAGGTGCTTTTGACATCCCTAACAAAAATATTAATACATAATAAATTTGTTTATGTAAAACCATGTGTATATTATTAGTTGTATTAATATTACAGTTACAAAACATTAAGCATGAAAAACTTTTTATATATTTACTTACAAATGAGTATATTAAAATAAACTAGATTTATATATAACTATAATACATATACAAGACTTATAACTATTAATAATAAGAAAACCACTTTTACGATGGGGTAAAACAAACCATTAAAAAAACATGTAATGAAATCTGGGGTAAAACAAACCATTAAAAAAACATGTAATGAAATCTATCTTCAAGCTGTCTCAAATTCAATGCTCATAATGTCTTACTAGTTTTAATGATTGTGCACGTATTGATTTAAACATAAACAATATATTAAGTAATAATTGTGTTATTGTGATTTTATTTATATTATATTTTTTTAAGAAAATCTAATATTTATATGTTTGATTATGTTGTTTTTCTATTATATATCGTGTAAATTAATATAAACTCGACTCAATTTTTATTTTTTTAATTTCATGCTCTTTTTACTTTTAATATTTTTATTTTATATAGTTATGTCTTAATTATTAATAAACAAACCATTTACACAAAGCTTACACGTACACGATTTATAAGTTCATGATTTAGTAACGCTTAATGTCATTCTATAAAATAATATTAATTTTTTAATACTTAAAAATAGTTACAATGCTCATAGACTCATGAATTTTACATGATTTTTTATTATGTGATAATATTAATTGATATTTTGTATATATTTGTTGTATAAAGGATTTGACTTTATTTAACTGAAATGTTAACTATCATTTTCTAGATATTGTGTGTTTAGTAACACATAACGACATTGAAAACATATATGATATGTAAAATTCTGTCTATTTATTTTCATCTCACACCGTTGTTTAAACACCTGCATTCATTTTAATATTTATATGTATGTTACTAATAATTTACATAGATTGCATTGCTTAAATTTGTTAAGTGTCAAAATAAGATAAACAATAATTTGTGTTCTTATTTGAATATGTATAAGAGGTAAGTACATTTTTTGTCCTTATGGTTTGCCGGGTATAACGGTTTTGGTCCCAACTTTTAAAACGTATCGGATCTTGTCCTATTTTAGTTGACCCGTAACAATTTTGGTCCCAAACGTTAATTTGACTAACTTTGACTGTTGACCATAAGGGTGTATTTGTCTTTTCATCAACCATCACTAAAATCAATAGATCATTTTTTTACTCTTTTCATTCTATCATCTTTAAGAAAAAATAAACCCCACACGTCTCATCTTCTTCAAATGATATATCCACCCTAATTAACCTATCTTCGTCGGTCAAAACACACCGCCCCACCACAACCACTCTTCATTTTGTTTTTTTTTCTATTCTGAACACACTCTTCATCTTCAAATGCTACCACCGCCTTAATATAGCTTCACACCACCACCTCCAAACACAACATCATCATAAGAGACTGTATAAACTAGAAGGGAGGTTGAATAGTTTCTCTTCGATTAGTCACCTAACTAAAATTACTTTCAATTCGGTTTGTATCAAAACTATCTTTTACTTAAAGCTAAGTTGCATAATGATTAGATTCAATTCAAATGCATTAGCAATGGTAATAGGTAAGTATAGTGATAATGAAATAAGTAAAGAGTAAGGAAAGAGACAACCTAATGACAAGACACCAAGATTTATAGTGGTTCGACAACAAGGCTCTATCCTCGTTTCTACTCCACTCCTCGAGTACACCTACTCGATATTTCCACTATATCCACAAGCTCCCTTCTTGGCGGAGAAAGCCTTACATCGTCGCTTACATTATTTTCCGACACTAAGCTAAATGTCGAGACCTAATCTTTAGCAAGGACCAATCTACACAACGTTGCCTACTTCACAATTTAACGACACAAGGCTAGATGTTTTTCGAGTTCTAATCTCAAGGTAGAACCAATCTTCACGATGTTGCCTACTTCACCATTTTACAACACAAGGTTAGATGTCGAGTTCTAATCCAAAGCTAGAACCAATCTTCACGACTCTTCACTTTGAAGCTAAATGAGAACTTCACACAACACAACTACTAATCACTTTCAAGTTTAGTGAGAACTCACAAGACACAACCACATCACTTTATAGTTTAGTGAGAACTACTACACAGTCTATTACAACTCAACTAGACATAGCCAAGTACACACATGTAGCTTGGATCTACACAACACAAATCCAAGCAAACACATATGCAATGGATGTACACAACAAATCCAAGTATTCACAAATAGCTTGAATGAACACAACTAGTCCAAGTATTCATAAATATAAATGGATCAACAAAAACAAAAAGGCTAACATGATGAACATGACTAATTCATGGATTCATTTTTATCACAACACTAGTGAGTGAGTGATCTTCTCATTGGACAAGGTAAAGGAGGGGATCAAGAGGATAATCATATGTAAACATACTTAACACATTAAGTGATCATTTACTAATGATTATGCTATAGAAAAGAGAAAGGGGACTGAGAAAAACGTCCAAGAGGGTTCTTGGAAAATGAGATTTGATCCACTATTTATAGAAGACAAAGTGTAACGGCTAGCTGGGCGCGGATCCTTAACTAGCCCGGCGGTTCCATATCGCTAAAGAACCGCCTAGCTATTTAAGGTACCGCCCAGTAGAGTCCGCTCCTCTTTTTGTCTTTTAGTGGGGTAGGAATATCTGAGGTTTTTTAAACCTTCAAAGGATATTCTTATGGCATATGGAATATGCCATTTTCAAATTTAAATTTTCCATTTTAATAAAACATTTTCTTAAATAGAAAGTTTATTAAAAAACCTTTTGTCATATTAACAAAAGTGAGTTTTAGGGATAATCACTTTGATGATCACTAAGTATGATTAAGAAAAGTTAGTGATATGATTATTACCTTGATGATAGTGTTAGTTAAATAATTCGTTTTGTGTTTTACACTAAATATGTTGTATAGTTTGTTGTGATCAAAACTAAGAAAGATTAGTTAACACTAATAATGTTTTTAGGCATCACTTGCATTAACAATCTCCCCCTTTTTTATTACGACAAACTATAAACTCATTTACGTAGAAACACAAAATATCGAATTATTAACGAGTTTATCACTATCATTTCTCCCCATTTGTCGTAGCAAAAAGGTAAGCACAAGTCTTCGAAGAGAACCGGACTTTGCTAGTAGCTCCCCCTTGGTGGTTGCTCCCCCTTGCTTGGTGCACCAAGTGTATGAGCTATGGTGAGATGCTACACAAAGGTTAGTAGAAAGAAAAGAAACATCAATGTATATATGATCACTACCTACTAAGTAACTTGAGAGGGAGAGAGAGAAGAAATCTCAAATTAGAAGCAAGTATTTGCTAAGTATGTCCAAAGAGGTAAATGACAAAATCAAAGTTCAATTGGTGGAATGGAGGTAGAAAAGAAACATCCAACCAATGAAGATGATAAATTTTTCAAGGGGTTAAAATTTAGAATTGATGGAATCACCCATAATCAATTGTGAAGATTAACCACGATCAACTCAAAAGGAAGATAGAATGATCAAATAAAGAAAACAAACACAACACAAAGATTTCATATTACATAAATATGAAAGAGACAAACAAAGTAGATAGTCATACACGCATCAACGGCCCTAATGACTCTTTTAGATTTTGCATCTTTGTTCCGTCATTTCAAAATTTCTGTGTACAATTAGCGAACAAACGATGTATATTCTTGTTAGTTCTTTCACGGTGATTAATTTAACAATCGTTCAAATTTGACTGAGGTTTTCTCACAATTATTATAATACAATTTTCGAGGGATCATATTATAAAGATTTGTTCATTTCATTCTTAAGTTTCGTTCCATACATAGTTTTGAAGATCAGAGTTCAATGTTCTCATTCCAACCAATGAATGACCCTTTTTTTAGTCTCAATAAAACACATATTTATTTATTTATTATTTTTTTTGTTAAGTTCTTGTAATTGTTCCATAGGCTTACATAAATGCCCAAGTAGTCCTTAAAAAGGAATCATAAGCGACTGTGAAAAGTTAGAGTCTTCCAACGTGCTCTTTCACGTACTCATGTTTGTACTTTCACTTATTAGTCATAAATCGTATATAAATAAAAACAATTATCCTTAAAGCAATATTCCATCCCTCATAAATTTAGGTGTTCTCCAATATTCGTTTTTGGCAATATTTCTTGCTAAACATCTACTACTTGTAACTCGGATGAGCAAGTATGTCTTTGAAGTCTAGTGGATGTATACCGTAGCCGTTTCTAGTTCTTTATGTTCATCTTTGCTCTTTCCATAACTTAGGATTGTTAGTCCGTACATTGTCATTGTTTTTAACCTAATCAATTACTCAATTCCATCACAAGAATTTCTTTGAGTTTTGATTATGCTCTATTATATCACAAGTGTTTCATTTATTTTGTGTCTCGTCTTTGCGTTTTACTCGCGTTCAGGTATTATTCGCACAATTTAACATCGATTAAACCCACACAAAACTCATCAATTATGTCATAACTTAAAGATCAAACTTATTACGCAACATGTAGATTCGTGAGTGTTACCCATCCTCAAGAAAACTCATTAGAGACCCTAAGTTGTGTAACGAATAGCACTTAACTTAGTCTCACAATCCAATGAAACAAGAAGAGTCTTGAGACTTGTTAAGTATAGTTATACCTTTTAACATATTTGATGATTTGTCTTGGTTTTGGGTTCAGTCACGACTCATCATTAACCATTCTGAAATTAAAATTTTCAACAGGTAGCCATATTTTAAATCTGGGGTTCTCAACTTCGCGACACGCGATAGTCCCTTTGATATAAAAGTTGGCACAATCGTTTTAACTAGGGGTTCGTCCATTTATATGGATAACATAACTTTGTAATTTATAGTAAATTCATGATAACTTAGTCTCAATCAATGGATTAAAAACTTTAGATTTGTCTTATCATAATTTATCTCAATTGAAATTTCTCTTCGGTAACCACTCGACTTACGCGTGTGCTTATTTAGGTATAGTTGCTCATATTGAGAAATATTATTCGTTCTTTGAATTGTAGTACTTTTTGGAGCATTACAAGGTAATACTTGTATACAATGTTTTATCGTCATATGTTGTTTATAAATAGAGACGGCGACGTCGTTCCTCGGTCGTGCTCAAAATGAGCGAAACAATAATTCGTTATGACAATTTACGTATTCAATCTCACTTTCCAAACTGTTAATTAATGTAGGTCACTTTTCCTCAAACGAGTCTATTATAAATGTTTAGTAGAGTAACAATTTACTGGACCCAATAAAAAGTTGCTCCTCTCGACTTTTATAATAGCACCGCTTGATTCAAGTATTACTACAATTTAACATACTACCAAACACATGGTAAGTAAATACATTCATATAGTTTTTCGTTCTAGGAATCGTGGCGGTACTTTTAATTCGGCTTATAGTGATATGAAACACACAAACGTTTCAATATTTGATAATAGTCCCGCGGACTATTTAAAATATGTGAGGGCATAAATATGAGTACGTTTAATCCCAAAATATGCGTATGGCATAATCCACAAAAAAAGTATGGCACAAACCAAATAAATATGACACAAACCATTTAAATATGGCACAAACCAAATAACTATGGCACAAACCAAATAAATACGACACAAACCATTTAAATATGGCACAAACCAAATAAATACGGCACAAACCAAATAACTATGGCACAAACCAAATAAATATGGCACAAACGATTTAAATATGGCACAAACCAAATGAGTATGGCACAAACCATTTGAGTAGTATAATAATCCATACAAGGATGTCGAGTGTTTTATTTCAACATAAAAATCGTTTTAGTACACATTCCTATAAGTACATCGTACATAGAGATCATTCAAACAAGGAAAGGGAACACATAATGCTAATAACACGTAGCATTCAAGTTCAAAACTTAGCATGGCAAAATTCATAAACTATTTCAAGTCACAACTTACTTGTAAAGAATCAAGCAAGGTTTACACAGATTAAGGAAAATAGTGTAAAGCAAAGATTCTGTCGGACACAGTAGCCGGCGGTTCCTTATCTAGTGACGGCGGTTCCTTATCAATAAGGTACCGCGGGTTGATATGGAACCGCGACCAGAGGTGTTCAAAAATGACACTTCATCAAACTTTGGTTAGCCCAGATTTTTACCAAAGGATTATCAAGCCAAAGTTAACTACTGACCAAAATCTAGGAAGATAACTAACACATAGGATGCACAAAGCTATGTGAATCGTAAATCTGATGGCATAGATAATCATTAGGATAACATCAACAAGTAATCCAAACAAGTAGAATTTAGTTAATACACAACCAAAATAAAAAAAATTGTTCAACATTACATGTTTACCAACATGTATACTTTGAAACACTTCAAAGTCTTCACCTTCTTTTCTTGCCCAATCCCTTGATCATATTCCCCAAGTACTTGAATCCCTTCCTTGACTCAACCCGATGTTCATGCAATTCACCTCGAGTCCTAAGATGTTCACGGTAGAGATGCTCCATATTGAGATCTTCCGGTACTTCACTAGAGGAAAAATAAGGTGGAGGAGCTAGGTCTTCAAGTCCATCCACGAATGAGTTTAAGGATGGGTGGGAATTACTCGAAGAGTTTAAATGAGAACTAGAACCTATGCCATCACCATCACTTGTTGGCATATAGGTGTCCTCATCATCCGACTCTTGATGATCGGATTTTCGCGAACCTCGATCACTTCTAGGCTATCTTTCATATACCTATTGAATAGGCAACATAACCCGATGAACCGGGTGAAAGTGAGAAAGTTCGAGGTGGGGAAAGTCATGAGCAACCCTTTTGAAAAGACGAGTAAGAAGCATAGCATAGGGAAGGTTTGTTTTGGGCTTTGAAAGGGCATAATTTATTCGTCGAGCGATATAGAATGCTAAATTGTACTTGGTTGATGTAAAGATGCAACACAACATATGCACCATACAAGCCGGGATATGATCTCGGTTTCCACCAAGACAAAATACATTCTCCCTAAGGATATTTGCCCATTGGACCATAAAATCCTTAAGATCGCTTGAGAGCACTTCATAGCGATTCACATTTCGCACATTAGAATGAAGGCTTCTCACAACGTTTCCATCACGCTCTTTCGAATTGATATCAAGGATAAATTCCGGATCAATTTCGGCGTGGTCATTTGGAGGTTTGTCGTAGGATTCCAAGAGAGCATCAAGTCTCCATTTATCCGTGAAATGAAAAGTGCCTTCATATGGCACACCAAGTATTTCACCGAAATCTTCGAGAGAGAGTATTGAATGATTTGATCGTTCAACAAGAATCGAATGAAGGTTTCGCCATTGTATTATGTCACACCCTCAAATTACCAATGTATGTGAATACACTTGGGTGTGACTATCATGACTAT
This sequence comes from Glebionis coronaria, assembly GCA_025667525.1. Lineage (NCBI taxonomy): Eukaryota > Viridiplantae > Streptophyta > Magnoliopsida > Asterales > Asteraceae > Glebionis > Glebionis coronaria. The sequence goes on from CM046874.1 coordinate 549,520,299, forward strand.
CATAAGATATAATAATAAAGAACGACATTTAAATAAGTCGTTTTAATTGATTTAAATGATTATAAGTATACAACATTATTCGGAAGCATTTTTGTACAACAACATAAATTAAATCAGAGTTTTCTGTAACATAAGAAAAAGCTCAAACACCAACTGATAGTCACTAATTTATTAACTCCCATGGCACAACCAAGTCACTCCTCCGTCTTGATACCTGAGAAAAACATTGCTAAAGCGTCAACACAAAGGTTGGTGAGTTCATAGGTTTAAGTTTAAATAGTGTGATGAACCATAAGATTTTAGTCAGGCAACCAGCATATAATCTTATAACAAATACAAGATTATAAGCAAATTGCATACGTTTACATTTCCCTACGTCTAAGCTCATGATACCGAAGCGTTAACCGTACTGAACAAATAATGTGAGAGCCCGAGCAAATGCCTATCCCAAAGCATTCGTAACGACCTCAAATATAAGTGTATCTAATTTGGTCACACAACCAACATTAGATAGGGAGGTCAATCCCAATAGATCTATCCATAACATTTGTGCTTACACACAAGTAATTAACGGTTCATGATAGTGGGCTAAAAGCAACTTAGGATATCGGGGACTTAGACATCACGTAGGCAAACGTATCAAGTTTTAGCACTTATGTTCATCCGTAAAAATAAGCAATGTTCTCACCCCAAAAGTATATTAAAACATGTAAAAAGTGGGGCTATGAAACTCACCTCAATCAAATAGCACAACGGAAATAATAGTAGTGACACGGAAGATGGGCACGCAAATCGATGCATGAACGCGTTACTCGTAACCTAAGTAAAATAATTTGTACTTAGGCTAAATATACATCATGAATGAGTTAACAACATTTTATGCCTAGTATGTGCTTGAACAAATAAGAGATCGACGTTTTAATACTTGTGAGAATTTAACGTATAATACAATTGTAGTTGTTTATTAAGAGTATATTTAACAACATTGAACGCTTTATTATCGGAATCATCTATTTGTCGGGTTGTCTGATGGGTCAAATAACTAAATGGGTTTTACATTATTTAGTCAAGTTTATAAATATATAAAGTTTAGATTTAGTTAAAGTGTTTAAATAAAGTTTATAATTAATTAAAGTTTACAAATAATTAAAATTCATAAAAGATTTAAAACTTAAAAAGTAAATGTGAATTAAATAATTAGGCAAGGTTGTCGGGTGTCAGGGAAACAAAAAGAATGAAAGAAAAGAATGGGGAGACAATCTGTTTCAATTATAGTTTCAATTAAACACAGTAGGACTCGATGGATATATTCAATTATAGTTTCAGTGATCTCGACGATTTTTCGGCGCAATCTGTGGCCTCGTTAGTGACTCGCGGCGCAAACCGCAGGTACCACTGGTAGCCAGCCAGCCCGACTATAACGGCGTGCCTTAAGTTTTTACAAACAAAGACATTTGATGGGTCATAATTACATGCAAAGTGAGGGGGCGTGAAACTATGTTAATAATTACGAGTTTTACTTGGTCAGTTACGGTCTCGTCTACGGGTCTCATTAAGGACTTTCAAGTCAAACTAAAACTAGGCTCGTGTAGACGGCATGACTGTCTACAACTTTCGTTATTCGTCCGCCTCGTGGCAAGGCCATTTTAAGTGTGAATAATGGGTTGAAAAGGGTTTGATCGCAGCTATGAAATAACTCCACAGCGAGCTTAATATTCATGGTTTTTAGGTTATAGTACGAGTCTGTAAGACCATATTCATGTTGCCACAGCTTCCTTACTAAATGTTTTTAGTTGCTTCGTTTTCTAGGTTAAACGTAGGAATAGTGGTTACCATGACTACTTATACACGATTCTTGTTGTATGCGATGTCGATTGGAGTTTGTGACTCAAAAAGGACGGTTTGATCCGAAAGCAAAAGATTAGCTATGCTACTAAAACGTTTTTCTCATGTTTGTTTACTGTGTTATCAAGCACATAACTAGGCACGTGAATATGCTAAATATACAAGGAGAGGAAATGCTCACAGTGCGTGTGGGCGTATAAGAACCCGAACAGAAATCTACTCGTAAACCCTCGAACTAAACCCACTTGTACCATTGTTCCAACACAAAGCTTCCAACTAGAACTCTCCAACCTTGCACACCGAGCATCGAGAATGTGTAGGCTGTGTTGTTTGTAGTTGTGTTTGCGTGTTTTGTGATGGGTAAAAGGTTGAGTAAAATCCCTTGTTCTTATAACTGAATAAATGGGAAGATAAAGTGGTCAAGATAAGGTCACGGGTTTGCGTTTAAACAAAGAGGTATTGCATCTTTTGGAAATCGTTGCTGACCTCTTTCTTCTAGGATAGTGATGGAGCAGTAAAAGGAGAATACTAGGCATTGGGTCGGGTTTTCTTATGGGTTTGCTGTCATCGAACAGTCATAGCAAGGAAAGAAGGAAAATAAGTCACGGGTTGTTTATGGGTTGGATTATGCAAGGAGAGGGTATGCATGCTTTTAAGGATTAGAAATTATCTAACTTTATTTCCCTTTTTGTTCTTTCTTTTATACTTCAGATAAAGGAAAGATGTGTGTCAAAATTTGTTTAAGTAAAGGTTTATTTACAAAGTGTTTTTAGGCATATAACGCGTGATGTTTTGTGACAGTTGTATGGTATAGAAGACCCTTTAACTTATAAAATTGGATTAAACCATATTTTAATTTTTGTTGAGGGCTTGAAAAGGATGGACATGCGATGTGAGACCGTCGATATCGTTTTAGGTTTTTGTGTGGTCAGAAGGATACAAAAGAGTGGCGAATTACAAATGATGTATAAAGTATTGTCGTATATGTGAAATGTCCAAGTGTGTATCTATAAAACACCTCTTTAGATGTAAATATGACAAAATTGAAGTAATGATAACGGCTTTGCAAAAGAAAATGATCTTTATTTAATCGTCAGATTAGATACGTACGTACAAATATTGCTTAGAATAACCGGGGAAATTCAATAGACAAACAAGTCTAACCCGTTAATTAAGACTTAAATAAATTGAAATTTTGCGGTTGTTACATTCGGTACCCGTTAAACTGAGTTTCTCCTGAAACTCAAACGTCCATGTCGTTAGACGAAACAAAAGAGTAAGAATTATCGAATTTTGTATGTTTGTACAACTTTGCTTGCGTTTCTTGGTGTTCAAAGTTTGCGCTTCCCTTAGTTTCTCAGTAAAGTTAAATCTATTGTAACTATCATAACTTTTGATCGAATAAAATTTTCTTCCAATCGTATATGAAAATATGTTATTCCTCAATGGGTTTTCAATAGTTGTTCTTTTCTTTGCATGTCGACTCTCCTCGACAATATTGGTTTTGTTAAGTGAAATTTTTCATCAATACTTTTCTCGTCGTCTCGCGTAGTGTTTTAAATCTAAAGAGTTACATGTTGTCATCTTTCGCATAAATGACGTTTAACAATACTTTCTACTCTCACAAGGTCTCAAACCATGTTATCCTGACGGCTATAGTTACACTAGTATCCTTTCAACAATGGATGTTTATTCAAATCTACCTATGGATAATAGCACAAGTTTGAAATTCGTTTTCCATAGTTTGGTTATTTTCGTAATGTTATCGTGTACTTGGTAGCGATAAGTAATACGTATGTCAAAGTTTCTCGAATCGGTTTCCAAAGGTCTAGAATAAACGACCATCTCAACTCATGGCGGTTGAGATTCTCATTCCGTCCATGGGGCATTTCTTCTTGCAAAACTCGTTACTCAACTACTTTAGGTCATTACTTCGTATGGTAGAAGAATAAATATTATGTTATAAATACTTCTTGCTACTAAATCATTTTCATTCATTTCCCTTTTATAGAAGGAAAATGAATGAACCATGCACAAATAAATCAGATTGTGTTTCGAGCGATGTCATATTACGACGGTAATGTACAATGTCTAATTTCTTAGTTCTGTGAGTATGTCTTATACTTCAATCTTGTTAAATAAGTGTGGATCGTTGCCCAGGTGGTTACGAAATCAAACTCTTCTTACGCAAAAAGGTTATACTCGTCTCGGTCAAATTATTCCTTAAACTTTAGTCAGACTATAATGAGGTCTCGATACCCGTTAAATTTGGGCTTTTCTCCTTACGGAGCCTCGTCATCATTTCTACCAATTTCTTTTCTTGATTTCAACTATTATATAGTAGCATTACGATACCTTTTAAATTAAGTTTTACTCAAGAGCTGTTTCGTCCTCAACATCAATATCCATGGTTTGTCGCTCCCTTAGGTTTATCTCCACTCAAGTCTATTTTGAGTTTACTTGTCGTAGAGTCTCATTGGTTTCCTTTGGTATCCCTCTTAATATTCTTCGCGTCTCACCCGAGCTCGTACGACGTAGCAGCGAAAGAATGGACGTTAGAAAATTTTCTTCCAAGGCGTATGCAACGTTTTCTAATTTAGATCACAGTATCAGAATATTTGACGTTTATAACACATGATAATTTATTTGGCAAGTAAATCAAACTTGAAGATGTTCAAAATACTACTAATATATCTCGTTACATGGTGATTACTACGAGCATGCTCGCGTTCGACCACAATCATACGTAGTTGATCAGGCTACGTACGTCTCGGGTCCAACGGTTGCATCCTCCTTTCGTCATCAATTATTTCTTTGTGGTTGTAGATTATATATTGATAGTTCATAGTTCATTCCAGTGTTTATTACTGTTCACTTCTAAAAATAACAAATTGTTTGTCGTAATTGTTCGTACTAGTTCTCATCCTACTCATCAATTGTTTACGTTTTTCACATCAAGTTGTTCGTAAACTAAATTTTTCCAACACTTCACATGGTAGTCCTTACCAAAAATGTTTCATTATTAATTCCGGCGTTTTATTAGTTATACCTTTACTAATTTCCAAATTACTCTATCACGATTGTTTCATTCCCACTAATAAAGTTCTCGGTGGTGATTTCTTATAGTAAAAAAAAATTTCATAATGTTTAAAAAATATTTTATAAAACCCTTTAGGTAAAATTTAGTCGATACATTTTTCTTGACACAAAAAGAACATATATTGTACAAACTTTTTTTTTCTATAAGTAAAATTTTGTTGGGTAAATTTTTCTCCAAACAGAAGATTTCGGTACTAGTTATGTAAAGGAAATATTTCAAAGATAAGACAACACAACTAAATTAAAAACTTAGAATACGTTACATAATTAAGTTTTATTGGTGGTAACATTGACGGACGTCGAGACACTTAATTTGAATGAAAGTAAAGAAATTAATAATACATGGATTTCCACACTCTATCCATGACGAGAGTAGAAACCCTTAGGTTGTTACTTGAAGATTTCCGGTGCGTCCTTCTCGAATGAAACCCGGTGTAAAACGTTTATTGAGTTTTCGAAAGGGTTTTTCGAGATCCAAAAGCGCTAAACGGTGTAACACTCATTTCCTTAGCTTTTTAGTAAACACTAGGATCCATGGTTCGGTCGACCATGCGAATACTAGTCTCAAACGCATCAACGGCCCTAATGGCATTTTGGTGTTGACAAAAACGCATCAACGGCCCTAATGACTCTTTTAGATTTTGCATCTTTGTTCTGTCATTTCAAAATTTCTGTGTACAATTAGCGAACAAACGATGTATATTCTTGTTAGTTCTTTCACGGTGATCAATTTAACAATCGTTCAAATTTGACTGAGGTTTTCCCACAATTATTATAATACAATTTTCGAGGGATCATATTATAAAGATTTGTTCATTTGATTCTTAAGTTTTGTTCCATACATAGTTTTGAAGATCAGAGTACAATGTTCTCATTCCAACCAATGAATGACCCTTTTTTTTAGTCTCAATAAAACACATATTTATTTGTTTATTATTTTTTTTTTGTTAAGTTCTTGTAATCGTTCCATAGGCTTACATAAATGCCCAAGTAGTCCTTAAATAGGAATCATAAGCGACTGTAAAAAGTTAGAGTCTTCCAACGTGCTCTTTCACGTACTCATGTTTGTACTTTCACTTATTAGTCATAAATCGTGTAAAAATAAAAACAATTATCCTTAAAGCAATATTCCATTCCTCATAAATTTAGGTGTTCTCCAATATTCGTTTTTGGCAATATTTCTTGCTAAACATCTACTACTTGTAACTCGGATGAGCAAGTATGTCTTTGAAGTCTAGTCGATGTATACCGTAGCCGTTTCTAGTTCTTTATGTTCATCTTTGCTTTTTCCATAACTTAGGATTGTTAGTCCGTACATTGTCATTGTTTTTAACATAATCAATTACTCAATTCCATCACAAGAATTTCTTTGAGTTTTGATTATGCTCTATTATATCACAAGTGTTTCATTTATTTTGTGTCTCGTCTTTGCGTTTTACTCGCGTTCACGTATTATTCGCACAATTTAACATCGATTAAACCCACACAAAACTCATCAATTATGTCATAACTTAAAGATTAAACTTATTACGCAACATGTAGATTCGTGAGTGTTACCCATCCTCAAGAAAACTCATTAGAGACCCTAAGTTGTGTAACGAATAGCACTTAACTTAGTCTCGCAATCCAATGAAACAAGAAGAGTCTTGAGACTTGTTAAGTATAGTTATACCTCTTAACATATTTGATGATTTGTCTTGGTTTTGGGTTCAGTCACGACTCATCATTAACCATTCCGAAATTAAAATTTTCAACAGGTAGCCATATTTTAAATCTGGGGTTCTCAGCTTGGCGACACGTGATAGTCCCTTTGATATAAAAGTTGGCACAATCGTTTTAACTAGGGGTTGTCCATTTATATGGATAACATAACTTTGTAATTTATAGTAAATTCATGATAACTTAGTCTCAATCAATGGATTAAAAACTTTAGATTTATCTTATCATAATTTATCTCAATTGAAATTTCTCTTTGGTAACCACTCGACTTACGCGTGTGCTTATTTAGGTATAGTTGCTCATATTGAGAAATATTATTCGTTCTTTGAATTGTAGTACTTTTTGGAGCATTACAAGGTAATACTTGTATACAATGTTTTATCGTCATATGTTGTTTATAAATAGAGACGGCGACGTCGTTCCTCGGTCGTGCTCAAAATGAGCGAAACAATAATTCGTTATGACAATTTACGTATTCAATCTCACTTTCCAAACTGTTAATTAATGTAGGTCACTTTTCCTCAACCGAGTTTATTATAAATGTTTAGTGGAGTAACAATTTACTGGACCCAATAAATAGTTGCTCCTCTCGACTTTTATAATAGCACCGCTTGATTCAAGTATTACTACAATTTAACATACTACCAAACACATGGTAAGTAAATACATTCATATAGTTTTTCGTTCTAGGAATCGTGGCGGTACTTTTAATTCGGCTTATAGTGATATGAAACACACAAACGTTTCGATATTTGATAATAGTCCCGCGGACTATTTAAAATATGTGAGGGTATAAATATGCGTACGTTTAATCCCAAAATACGCGTATGGCATAATCCACAAAAAAAGTATTGCACAAACCAAATAAATATGACACAAACCATTTAAATATGGCACAAACCAAATAACTATGGCACAAACCAAATAAATATGGCACAAACCATTTAAATATGGAACAAACCAAATAAATATGGCACAAACCAAATAACTATGGCACAAACCAAATAAATATGGCACAAACGGTTTAAATATGGCACAAACCAAATGAGTATGGCACAAACCATTTGAATATGGCACAAACCATTTGAGTAGTATAATAATCCATACAAGGATGTCGAGTATTTTATTTCAACATAAAAATCGTTTTAGTACACATTCCTATAAGTACATCGTACATAGAGATCATTCAAACAAGGAAAGGGAACACTTAATGCTAATAACACGTAGAATTCAAGTTCAAAACTTAGCATGGCAAAATTCATAAACTATTTCAAGTCACAACTTACTTGTAAAGAATCAAGCAAGGTTTACAGATTAAGGAAAATAGTGTAAAGCAAAGATTATGTCGGACACAGTAGCTGGCGGTTCCTTATCTAGGGACGGCGGTTCCTTATCAATAATGTACCGCGGGTTGATATGGAACCGCGACCAGAGGTGTTCAAAAATGACACTTCATCAAACTTTGGTTAGCCCAGATTTTTACCAAAGGATTATCAAGCCAAAGTTAACTACTGACCAAAGTCTAGGAAGATAACTAACACATAGGATGCACAAAGCTATGTGAATCGTAAATCTGATGGCATAGATAATCATTAGGATAACAATAACAAGTAATCCAAACAAGTAAAATTTAGTTAATACACAACCAAAATAAAAAAAAATGTTCAACATTACATGTTTACCAACATGTATACTTTGAAACACTTCAAAGTCTTCAACTTCTTTTCTTGCCCAATCCCTTGATCATATTCCCCAAGTACTTGAATCCCTTCCTTGACTCGACCCGAAGTTCATGCAATTCACCTCGAGTCCTACGATGTTCACGGTACAGATGCTCCATATTGAGATCTTCCGGTACTTCACTAGAGGAAAAATAAGGTGGAGGAGCTAGGTCATCAAGTCCATCCACGAATGAGTTTAAGGATGGGTGGGAATTACTCGAAGAGTTTAAATGAGAACTAGAACCTATGCCATAACCATCACTTGTTGGCATATAGGTGTCCTCATCATCCGACTCTTGATGATCGGATTTTCGCGAACCTCGATCACTTCTAGGCTTTCTTTCATATACCTATTGAATAGGCAACATAACCCGATGAACCGGGTGAAAGTGAGAAAGGTCGAGGTGGGGAAAGTCATGAGCAACCCTTTTGAAAAGGCGAGTAAGAAGCATAGCATAGGGAAGGTTTGTTTTGGGCTTTGAAAGGGCATAATTTGTTAATGCAAGTAATGCCTAAAAACATTATTAGTGTTAACTAATCTTTCTTAGTTTTGATCACAACAAACCATACAACACATTTAGTGTAGAAACACAAAATGAATTATTTAACTAACACTATCATCAAGGTAATAATCATATCACTAACCTTTCTTAATCATACTTAGTGATCATCAAAATGATTATCCTTAAAACTCACTTTTGCTAATAAGACAAAAGTATTTTTAATAAACTTTCTTTTTTAGAAAATGTTTTATTAAAATGGAAAATGAAAATTTGAAAATGGCATATTCCAAATGCTGTTAGAATATCCTTTGACGGGTTTAAATACCTCAGATATTCCCACCCCACTAAAAGACAAAAAACAGAGCGTAGTCTAGTGGCGGTACCTTAAGTACCTAGGCGGTACCTTATCGATAAGGTACCGCGGGGTGAGATAAGGTACCGCGCACAGAAGACCGTTATATATCCGTTATACTTTGTCTCCTTTAAATAGTGGGTCAAATCTCATTTTCCAGTAAGCCTCTTGGACGATTTTCTCAGCCCTCTTTCTATTTTCTATAGCATAATCATTAGTAAATGATCACTTAATTTGTTAAGGATGTTTACATATGATTATCCTCTTGATCCCCTCCTTTACCATGTCCAATGAGAAGATCACTCACTCACTAGTGTGGTGATAAAGATGAATTTATGAGCTAGTCATATTCATCATTATACCTTTGTGTTTTAGGTCAATCCAATGTATTTATGAATACTTGGACTAGTTGTGTTCATCCAAGTTATTTGTGGATACTTGGATTTGTTGTGTACATCCATTGCATATGTGTTTGCTTGGATTTGTGTTGTGTAAATCCAAGCTACATGTGTGTACTTGGATAGTCTAGTTGAGTTGTAATAGATTTGATTAGGAGTTCTCACTAAACTATAAAGTGATGTGGTTGTGTCTTGTGAGTTCTCACTAAACTTTAAAGTGATTAGTAGTTGTGTTGTGTGAAGTTCTCACTTAGCTTCAAAGTGAAGAGTCGTGAAGATTGGTTCTACCTTTCGATTAGAACTCGACATCTAGCCTTGTGTCGTTAAATGGTGAAGTAGGCAACGTCGTGAAGATTGGTTCTACCTTTCGATTAGAACTCGACATCTAGCCTTGTGTCGTTAAATTGTGAAGTAGGCAACGTCGTGTAGATTGGTCCTAGCTAAAGATTAGGTCTCGACATTTAGCTTAGTGTCAGAAAATAATGTAAGCAACGATGTAAGGTTTTCTCCGCCGAGAAGGGAGCTTGTGGATATAGTGGAAATCTCGAGTAGGTGTACTCGAGGAGTGGAGTAGAAACGAGGATAGAGCCTCGTTGTCGAACCACTATAAATCTTGGTGTCTTCCCACTAGGTTGTCTCCTTCCTTGCTCTTTACTTATTTCATTATCATTATATTTGCTTATTATTATTGCTAGTGCATTTCAATTGAACCTAATCATTATGCAACTTAGCTTTAAGTAAAAGATAGTTTTGATACAAACCAAATTGAAAGTAATTTTAATTTGGTCACCAATCGAAGAGAAACTATTCAACCCCCCCCCCCCTTCTAGTTTCTACAATTGGTATCAGAGCGATGGTCACTCAAGATCTTTGAAGTATATTGTACTTGATAGGTGTGTAAACACCCATCTTTTCTACCACTTAATTACAATAATAACCTGACCAAAACGTGTATTTTATGTCTTTTATGTCGAAGTTATGCGTGGTTTGTGTTTTTGTTGTGATTTAGGACGAAAAGGTGAAAAATGGAGAAAACACGGACATTCACGGGCATTTATGGACTTTTATTGAAGAAAAGGATAAAAGACGAAGTCAAGAAGTCAAGAGTGCAAAAAGAACGGAAGTCCACGACCAATTCTGAAGATTTATCGAAGAAAAAGTCAAAAGACGGAAGTTTATCAAAAGCCGAAGAATTCAAGTCTATTTTATTGAAGAATTTAAAGACGAGTTCGAAGAAATCCCGAAGCCAAAAGTCCCTTAAGTCCAAGTTTAAAGAAGATTAGAAGAAAAGGACTAATGACGCAATTAATGAAGATTAATAAAAGGAGGGACTTAAACTTGTAATTAAGAAGAAAGGAAAGAGGGGAGGAAGCTTCCTTAATCCTCCCCTATAAATAGATTAGGCTTGATTACTTTTCTTTCTTGTTGGCTAAGGTGACAATTAGTCTTCCACCATTTTCATATATTGTCATTTACTTTTCATGTCATTTAAATTCATGTTATGCACCTTAATTACCATTTAATTCCAAGTAAGTTTTCATTTTAATTCTTGTCAAATCTTTATTTTATCTTGTCAATCTCTTATCTACCTTTCTTATTCTTTGATTTGTTGTGTTTATGTTATGTTCATGTTCATGCTTTTATTTTGATCTAAGTGGTTTTTGATTATTGTGGTTAAAGTTGGTTGATTTCATGTTTTTAATTGTTTGTTGATGTTTATCTGATGATTCGTTACTATTTATAATTATCTGTGAGTTTGATTTTGGTTAAATTGTTATTTTCTTGCTGCTACTGTTTCCTTGTTCTTCGGGAATGTTTGCTTGTTTCTGATCTTTCCAGATATAGTTCCGAACCAAGACAAAGGAAAGTGTTCATTCGGAACTTCTAAAGTTCCGAATCAAGGCTTCATCCGGAAGATTTGGGATTTGAAAAACTTCCGAACCAAACTTGTTCATCCGGAACTTTCAAAGTTCCGGACGAAGTGAAAACTTCCGAACCAAACATACTCATTCGGAACTCCAAAGTTCCGAACCAAGGGTTTCATTCGGAACTTTTCAAAAGTTCCGAATCAACTCAAAGTTCCGAATCAAGGACCAAAGTTCCGAATCAAGGCTGCTCATTCGGAAGTCAAAACTTCCGAATCAAGGTTGTTCATTCGGAACTTCTAAAAGTTCTGGATCAAAGGTAATCTTCCGAATCAAGGGTGTTCATTCGGAAGTTCTAAACTTCCGAATCAAGGAGCTTCATTCGGAAACTTCCGAATCAAGGGTGACCTAATACTTCCGAATCAAGGCAACAAGTGAGAGTTCCGAATCAGTAAGTTCCGAACGAAGCATTGTTTTGGATAGGTGACATATTCAGACCAATTTGTTCCGGATCAAGGATTTTGGTAATATTCCAAGTGAAGAAGAATCATTTCAACCAAAGGTGACATTTAGGACGAGTGATTGTTCCAAACGAAGGTTTATTCCGAATGAGCTGTATTCAGGTTCTTATTAGCTTTTGTCTTTGATTTTTATCTTCAAGCTTTATTTTTCTTTCCTTTTTATTTAATTGCACTTTTAGATTATTTGCCTTAGTTTTAGTCGCACTTTAGGTTTGCCTTAGATAGATTTAAGTTTACGTCAATTTACTTTAGTGCCCTTTAATTTTAGTCACGTTTTTAAATACTTGCACTTTACTTTAATTAGACTTAGATTTACGTTAAGAGCACTTTTACTTTTAAGTCTTTGCATTTAAATTTAAAAACAACCAAAAATATTCTTTTTCACCAAAGATCATCTAAGTCACACATAGAGAACTAAGATCAATTCGTTAAGATACCGAGAACACGAACTTAATCCTTAATCTATAATTTTTATACAGGCAAAAGCCGTGTATCAAATGGCGCCGCTGCCGGCTCTTTTCGTTAAGATCAGTTTTCTGTGCTAGACACGTTGCTTTTTGGGATCCGTTTACTTGTGAACGTTATTTTTCTTGCCTAAAAAATTCAAAAAATTATAAAAATTTAAAATTGAAAAAAAAAAAAAAAAAAACCATAAAAATTAAAAATTTCAAAAATCCAAAAAGATTTTATCTTTATTGTGTATATATATTGTTTTTGTGTTTGGTTTCTTTTTCTTTTGCATTTTCAGGTGTATGCGTACTAGATCTTCTAATTATCAAGAGCCCGAGCCTCAAGAAGATTTAGATATGGCAGGTGTTAATAACAACAACATTCCACCGAACCTGAATAATAATAATAACAACAATGCTCTTCCACAGCCCGATCTTCGGACCATGGAGGAACTTTGTCAACCAACAATGTTTGGACGAGGAGGACCGATTGCGCCAATGCAAATCAACGCTCCTGAGTTTTGGTTGAAGCATCACATGATTCAGCAAGTACAAACAAACCCATTTAGAGGATTGCCTGATGATGATGCCAACAAACACCTCGACAAGTTCATTACAATCACCCAAAGCATGAAGTTGCCTGGGGCCACAATGGATGTTCTCCGCCTACAACTCTTCCCACATACTTTATCACATCATGCCGAGAAATGGTTTGATCGTCTCCCGAAGAATTCTATTCACACTTGGGATGATATGACTCAACGCTTTCTTTCGCGCTACTTTCCACCATCCATGGTCACAAGCCTTCGCAATCAGATCAGCGGTTTCATGCAAGACCCCGATGAATCTCTTTTTGATGCATGGGAGAGATATAATGTCTTGATCGACCGTTGTCCAAACCACAACATGCTTCCGGTCACCTTGATCGATACTTTCTACAACGGATTGACTTTTCGAGATCGTGATACGATCAATGCAGCCGCCGGTGGCACATTCATGAAAAGGCGACCCGAGGAGTGTAGAGAGTTAATTGAGAACATGACTACTCACCACAAGAACTGGGATTCCTCTGCTTCTTCTAGAAACAACCCGAGAGTCAATGTTTCCTCAACCTCAGCAACCCCTGAGATGACCGAACCCACCCGCATGATGGCTGAAATGAGCAAAAGTATTACGCTTCTCGCTTCAAACCAACAACAACAACAACAAGTTAAAGCAGTTGCTAATCCTTGTGAAACATGTGGCGGTCCTCACCCATACACCGATTGTCCTTCGACACAAGGAAATCCGGAAAATGTGTATGCTGCTTACGGTAATTATTCACCGGAAAATTACCAAGCTAGACAACAAGGGGATAGAAATCTGCTGAGCTACCGTTCAAACAATTACCTTTCACCCGGTTTTTCTCCTCAAAACCAAAATCCCGCCAACAACTACAATAGAAGCAACCAAATCCCACCTCGTGCTTCTAACCCTTATCAACCACCCACCCAACAACACCCACCCATTAATCCCGATGTTGACACAATCATGAGAACTCAAGGTGAGCAAATCAAGAATCTACAGAGCCAAATAATCAATTTGAAAGGAGATATCTTGAAGCAAGGTAATGACATCAGAACCGAGGTTCGTGAAAATCTTCAATCTTCCTTCATCACTCAAACAACTGAATTAAAGAATCTGTTGGCTAGTTTCTTGCCCGAAGCTCAACCTTCTTCTTCTTCGGGTTCCCTACCTTCAAACACCGTCACTAATCCGCGAGCTAATGTGAGTGCTATAACTACGCGTAGTGGACCTACCATTGTCGATCCACCTACCCCACCACCATCATCTACACCTCCTCCACCACCATGTATCCCGACTCCTCCTACACCTAGTAGTAGTACACCATTACCGTCTCCGCCTCGTCATGACGATGTATCTCGGAAAGACCCTTCAACATCACAACCTTCACCAACTACACCTTCACCTAACCCTTATCAACCTAGAATCCCATACCCTTCTCGCATAGGCAAGACCAACGAGCTAACTAAGAATGATGCTCAAGTGACTAGCTATATTAAGATGCTTTCTCAAATGAACTTCAACATTATCTTTCTTGAAGCACTTGTCCACATGCCCAAATTTGTTAAAGCATTTAAGGAATTGCTTAACAAGAAGGAGAAGCTGATTGAACTCGTCAACACATGCTTAAATGAAAACTGCTCTGCAGTCATTCTTAGAGAACTTCCGAAAAAGCTTGGAGATCCCGGTCGTTTTGTGTTGCCTTGCGTGTTCAATAAAACTGAAGAATTTACTGCCCTTGCTGATCTCGGGGCTAGTATTAATCTTATGCCACTCAGTGTTTGGAAAACACTATCATTACCCGATCTCATTCCAACAAAGATGACTCTCAAACTTGCAAATCGCACTCTCGCTTACCCCGTTGGTATAACCGAAGACGTGTTTATCAAAGTTGGCACCTTTACTTTCCCGGTCGATTTTGTCGTAGTTGATTATGAAATGGACCCTCGTATTCCTTTAATACTTGGTCGGCCATTTTTGAGAACCGGACGTGCTTTAGTAGATGTGGCCGAAGGTGAGTTAATCTTACGAGTCGGGGATGATTCTAAAGTTTTTAAAATGGGGAAGCTTACAGGCAAATCCTTTGGAGGCCGAGAATCAGTGAATATGATAAATGTGCTCGATGACTTTACCGTCTATGACAATCCTCTATTCGAGTCTTCCACTGATAATCCACTCTTTGAAGACAATGTGGATGATTCTCTCCCTACTTTGGACGCTTCTCCCATTTTTGATTCTCCACCGGTCTTCGATGCTTATGATGATGATGATTCTAGCTCAGACTCGGATGATTTTGATTGTACTTCTGAGTATCCCGAGCTGCCCACTTTCGATGATTTTGATGAGGCTGATACTCTATCGAGCGATTCTTCACATGATGAAGATCCTCCGCCATCACTCGATCCTACTTTGGACGATTATTCATTTGAGGAAGATTTCTCTGAATTTCTCAACACATACTTCCCTCATGAGAGTGATGCCCCTCCTTATGACTTTGAAGATTATCGTCTTGATCCTACTTTGGATTTGAAGAGCATTTTGTCAAAGGAGAAGAAACCGGTCGACACCGAAATCCGTTGCACGTATGATTTGACACCTCTTTGTCCCCCTTCTGAGGACGAGGTTGTGCTTCTTTGCGGATCTTCTTCACACTCGGCTGAACCTGAGTGCTATTTTCCCCTGAAGGAAAAAGTGTTCGATCCCGGTATTGAACTTTTTAAGCCATCTCAGTATCCACCTGATGAAATAAAAGGAAAAATCTTTGGAAATCTTGAAGACATGCTTGCACCATTTCACCCTTGCTTCCACCGTGCTCCATCGCTGCTTAAGGGATCCTTGCCACTTCTCTTTTGGCTTGCCTTGTTCGCCTTAAGCTCTTGCTTATTGATGGATGAAAACTATGTCTTTGATCCGGGTGGATTTGTTTCATGCTACTTCCGTTGATGATCAAGGTCGAGTCAGGCTCACGACTCGGTTAACAAAAATTAAGCGCTTCTTGGGAGGCAACCCATGCATCTATCCTTTCACTTTCTTTACCATAAGTGTAGGGGGGACCCTTTGGATTGTTATTTCCTCTCCTCACTTCTTAATCAGGGATTCGAGCTTCAATGATCCACTCTTATGATTCTTGACGACCCGTGATTCCGTGTTCTACTTCTTCCCGGTTCTATCCTAAACTCTTTTCGATTCACTATTTTATATATTTTTTCTTAAATATTAAAATAGGAATCTCTTTAGTTATCCTTTCCTTAGCGAGATTTAAACAACGTGCACAATGTCCTAAGTGTAGGGGAGCTTACTCCCACATGCTTAAACATTGAGGACAATGTTTATCTTAAGTGTAGGGGGGACTTCTATCGAAGTTAAGTGGTCTTTTCCTTGTATTTGTCCTCATTTTAACCGGAAAATCAATTTTTCGACATTTTTCAAAATTTTTGATCTATTGTGGCCTATTAGTTGTCATCTTTGTATAGTTATTTCCTTTCTTTGCTAGAATAAATGTTTAATAAGTGGTTTTAATTTTCAAACGTTGTGAATCTTTTGACTCAATCCGAGTTTACTCTAGCTAGTATCCTTAACGTGTTTAAGTCAAGTTTTGCTAGGCTTTTATATAGGGAGCTATAAAACGCGAAAGTCTTAACTCTCACGGGTTAAGAACAAGAACTTTTCGCAAGTTCCTATAATTGATCCTAGAGAGTCGTTTATCAAGGGAACTTTAAGATGCGATTTCTAAACTTGAAAAAGTCTAAGAATTTGCAAGATCCTATAGGCGAATCGAAAACCCAAAACTTTGATTTAATAGGCTAAGTATCCACGAGTCTCATTACTTGAGATTTTAAACTGTGGAGAACGAGAGATGATAGAGCAAATTATAAGTTCGGTATTCTTTCATGAATTTATGTGAGTTAATTATGAGCCTATTCTCCCATCGCTTGCTAATAATTTATTTGCTAATAAATAAGGTTGTACGATTTGAAAAATTACTTAGCTTCTAGCCCCAGATCGTTTAAAAGTTGCTCGGTAATGACGAGAGTTCATAGCCAAGGCATAACTTATGAAGCGAGGCGCGAAGATTGGCGAGTCCGAAAAGGCCCTAACAAGGCATGAGGGCTATGTTTTGTTGCTAAAGATCCAAAGTGATGTGAAGAATCATTTATCGAAAATCAATATGAAGGATCGAGACACACGACGTAAAGCAAAAACTCCCCAAAAGTCATGGAGAAGTGTATCCAAAAAGACCCTAGCAAGGTATGAGGATAAATAGATCCAAGTCAATAAAGGAGGCGGATCGTTGTATATCAAAGTCCAAAATAATGATTGGAGAAAAATGAAGAAGTCGTGGTCCAAGTATGAATCTCTCAAAACTTCAAGTGAAGAAATTCCAATTATGAAGAGAAGACCATTATTTCATGAACGTCTCTCAAAGATTTGAAGTATGAAGTCGCTGCCAAATATCGGCCCGAGAAAGGTCTCAAATCGCGAACCAAGTTATGCCAAGATATGAACTTTTTGATATCCCGAGAAGCAGTTTTAAAAGATTTGGTCCTTTAGCTAACTATTGATTAAATCGTGCACTTTATTTTCAGACTAAATAATAATCGAAACAAGTCAAACAATGCATCTTCGTGATCATTCAAGACAAATAATAAAATATAAGAGATACCCATAGGAATAAGGGATTCTAAGTGAATAATTGACCCACATGAGTTCGTGTTAGTTTACTAACTTATAATAACAATGATCTCGTTTTTAAGCTTGGTTTGGAGAAAGTGAAAACTTGAAGATGATGATTATTCATAACATTTTCAAAACCCAAGGTATGCTTTTGATTTCTTTACTTTGAATGTTTTTAATTTTCTATCTCTTTAATAAAGGCCAACGTGGATTGATTAGGATGGAAAGTGTAATCTTGCTTTGTAACTAATGCATTGCATGAGGACATTGCAATGGTCAAGTGTAGGGGATTTGATAGGTGTGTAAACACCCATCTTTTCTACCACTTAATTACAATAATAACCGGACCAAAACGTGTATTTTATGTCTTTTACGTCGGAGTTATGCGTGGTTTGTGTTTTTGTTGTGATTTAGGACGAAAAGGTGAAAAATGGAGAAAACACGGACATTCACGGGCATTTATGGACTTTTATTGAAGAAAAGGATAAAAGACGAA
The DNA here is from genome assembly GCA_025667525.1 of Glebionis coronaria. Classification (NCBI taxonomy): domain Eukaryota; kingdom Viridiplantae; phylum Streptophyta; class Magnoliopsida; order Asterales; family Asteraceae; genus Glebionis; species Glebionis coronaria. Next base: position 549,538,505 of record CM046874.1, read on the forward strand.
GTCAAGAAGTCAAGAGTGCAAAAAGAACGGAAGTCCACGACCAATTCTGAAGATTTATCGAAGAAAAAGTCAAAAGACGGAAGTTTATCAAAAGCCGAAGAATTCAAGTCTATTTTATTGAAGAATTTAAAGACGAGTTCGAAGAAATCCCGAAGCCAAAAGTCCCTTAAGTCCAAGTTTAAAGAAGATTAGAAGAAAAGAAGATTAATAAAAGGAGGGACTTAAACTTGTAATTAAGAAGAAAGGAAAGAGGGGAGGAAGCTTCCTTAATCCTCCCCTATAAATAGATTAGGCTTGATTACTTTTCTTTCTTGTTGGCTAAGGTGACAATTAGTCTTCCACCATTTTCATATATTGTCATTTACTTTTCATGTCATTTAAATTCATGTTATGCACCTTAATTACCATTTAATTCCAAGTAAGTTTTCATTTTAATTCTTGTCAAATCTTTATTTTATCTTGTCAATCTCTTATCTACCTTTCTTATTCTTTGATTTGTTGTGTTTATGTTATGTTCATGTTCATGCTTTTATTTTGATCTAAGTGGTTTTTGATTATTGTGGTTAAAGTTGGTTGATTTCATGTTTTTAATTGTTTGTTGATGTTTATCTGATGATTCGTTACTATTTATAATTATCTGTGAGTTTGATTTTGGTTAAATTGTTATTTTCTTGCTGCTACTGTTTCCTTGTTCTTCGGGAATGTTTGCTTGTTTCTGATCTTTCCAGATATAGTTCCGAACCAAGACAAAGGAAAGTGTTCATTCGGAACTTCTAAAGTTCCGAATCAAGGCTTCATCCGGAAGATTTGGGATTTGAAAAACTTCCGAACCAAACTTGTTCATCCGGAACTTTCAAAGTTCCGGACGAAGTGAAAACTTCCGAACCAAACATACTCATTCGGAACTCCAAAGTTCCGAACCAAGGGTTTCATCCGGAACTTTTCAAAAGTTCTGAATCAACTCAAAGTTCCGAATCAAGGACCAAAGTTCCGAATCAAGGCTGCTCATTCGGAAGTCAAAACTTCCGAATCAAGGTTGTTCATTCGGAACTTCCAAAAGTTCCGGATCAAAGGTAATCTTCCGAATCAAGGGTGTTCATTCGGAAGTTCTAAACTTCCGAATCAAGGAGCTTCATTCGGAAACTTCCGAATCAAGGGTGACCTAATACTTCCGAATCAAGGCAACAAGTGAGAGCTCCGAATCAGTAAGTTCCGAACGAAGCATTGTTTTGGATAGGTGACATATTCAGACCAATTTGTTCCGGATCAAGGATTTTGGTAATATTCCAAGTGAAGAAGAATCATTTCAACCAAAGGTGACATTTAGGACGAGTGATTGTTCCAAACGAAGGTTTATTCCGAATGAGCTGTATTCAGGTTCTTATTAGCTTTTGTCTTTGATTTTTATCTTCAAGCTTTATTTTTCTTGCCTTTTTATTTAATTGCACTTTTAGATTATTTGCCTTAGTTTTAGTCGCACTTTAAGTTTGCCTTAGATAGATTTATGTTTACGTCAATTTACTTTAGTGCCCTTTAATTTTAGTCACGTTTTTAAATACTTGCACTTTACTTTAATTAGACTTAGATTTACGTTAAGAGCACTTTTACTTTTAAGTCTTTGCATTTAAATTTAAAAACAACCAAAAATATTCTTTTTCACCAAAGATCATCTAAGTCACACATAGAGAACTAAGATCAATTCGTTAAGATACCGAGAACACGAACTTAATCCTTAATCTATAATTTTTATACAGGCAAAAGCCGTGTATCAGTACTTTAAAACTTGGATCGATCCATTGTCTCCTCAAATTAGAAGGTCTAGTTGTACTAAAGTTTCTCTTTGGTCAAAACTATATTTTCTTTGAAAAATAGGTCTTTTAATTGATAACTTTGCATCCCACTTAAGATTAGTAGCCTTTATGCATTTTAGATATACTTTTGAAATGTATCTACTAGTTTGCATCTTGCTTTGTGTAGGTACTCATGAAGATCAATCAATTTATTGGTTATGGATTGAGTTACTTGCATTTTTAGAAGAATCATCTTCATTGATCTTTAACATCTTTGAATGATGATACCAAGATGATTGGGAATGATACTAGTCCTTGAAGACGTAGTACTCATCATAGTCATTGATTGGGCATAGCACTTATTCCTCCATGGATTGCTCTTTGTGGCCAAGGTACGCTCTCGTTCTTCCACACGCCCTTTGATCATTATTTTGATCATTACTTGACTATGTGCTTGTTCTTGGCATCCTTGCCTTGACATTTATTTGTGGTTTGTGTTTCTTTTCTTTTATCCTCTCAAACCTTCATTGCTTGGATACTTGACTCACTATGGTGATGTAGAGTGAGTTAGTAGAAGCTTAAAGTATCAAGCATGATTTTTATGGTTTGCACCCTTACGGTTAGTAGGCCCTTCGTGGGAGAGAAATTGAATTAATACTTTGCTCGTATTTTAGTTTAGGCTAAGACTATTATTGAAAGTGATCTTAGTTTAGACTCGAATAATTGCTTTGTGTTTATTCATTACCAAAGCCGTTTATCGTTTCGCCGGAAAGGCACGTCTTAAACCACTATATATGACACAAGCTCTTCGTTTCAACTATTTGAAGATTGTCATTAATCCCTTGAGCATTGATCCTAGTCTTGATTCACTTCCCTTGATTTCTCTCCACTTAGTCGTTTTGCTACGAGTAGTCGTTTGTCCGTTTCGGTTCCTTTCGATCTTGATTTGACTCGTAATCCTTCATTAAGGCATATTGCTTAGTGTTATGATGATCCAATGATATTCTAAAAGGCTCATGATTTAATTTTAAGTATTTTAGAAAAACTGGATTTTCAAAATTTCGCGTTTTTCAGAGATAGAAACCTGCCTCAGTAGGCGGTTCCTTATCTCTGCGGCTCAAAACCAGCAGTACCTTATCGATAAGGTACCGCGGGCAGAAACTTTTGTCAGAGCGCCAGTTTGTGTTTTTTATTCTTTTTCAAACCAAACTCTCTCTCTCCCAAAAACACACAGCCGACGGGTTATACCTTTTCCACCATTGTTGAAGCTTCCAAAACCTTCAGTCACTCAAATTAATTGATTCCAAGTTGTGAGTTTCACTCATCCATCATCTAGCATCAATTAATTGTAAGTATTTTCTTTCAATTTCATATATTTTGTTCTAGGGTTCATCCTTTCATAATTGGGGATTTTTAAAATTGAAATTGAATTAAAACCTTAATGGGAATGTGGGTTGACATGGTAATCTTACTATGATTCCTTAGGTTGATATTCATTAAGATTTCACTAAAACCCACTTGTAGAACAAATCCGAATTTAGGCTAAATGATTTTGGTTGAATTATGGATTTGAGATGAACCCATGAACAAGTAGGTAATGACATTGTTAATGCTTACCTAAAAACCTTGTTTTGAAAAACCAATGATCTAATCCATTGTTGATCTAACATAGATCATGTGTTCTTGGTTAATGATGGAATAGACACATTGTGAACATGAAAATGATATGGATTCAATCCTATGTTTGTCAAGAAATTGATATAACACATTTTCATTTTTTCGTTTTTCTTTTGATTTTCATATGAGTGATTGGAGAAATATTATTTTGTGTTTGTATTTAGGTACTTAATCATGCCTTCTCAATTTCACAAAGATCATAAATTCACTAGAGATTATATGCCCGACATCTCTCAAACCTTTGTTTCCCCTCAACTCCAAAACGCTTTTCCATCCCTTTCCTCTCGTTGTTTCCATGAGGGTAGGATTGTAGACTCAAGAATAGCGGGAGATAATTATATCAACTCTATGTTCGAGCTAATTGGGTTTGATTGTTTGCTTTACATAGACGAGGTAATTTATCCCTTGTTCCTTCTTGAGTTCTTTAGTACTTACTCAATGCTTGAAATCAACGACCAAATCTTTATCCGTTTCTTGTTGAATGGTCAAATCATTCAATATTCCCTCGATGACTTTGGTGATATTCTTAGTGTGCCATTTGAAGGCACTTGTCCTTTCACGGATAAGTGGAGACTAGATGCTCTCTTGGAGTCAAACGACAAACCTCCAAATGACACCACCGAAGTTGATCTTAATTTCATCCTTGAAATCATCACGAAAGAGCGTAGTGGAAACGTTGTGAGAAGCCTTCATACAAATGTGCGAAATGTGAATAGGTATGAAGTGCTCTCAAGCGACCTTAAGGATTATATGCTCCAATGGGCAAACATCCTTAGGGAAAATGTGTTTTGTCTTGGTGGCAACCGGTATCATATTCCGGCTTGCATGGGGCATATGTTGTTTTGCCTATTCACTTCCACCAAGTACAATCTTGCATATTAAATCGCTCGACGTATAAATTATGCTCTTTCCAAACCCAAAACAAACCTCCCTTATGCTATGCTTCTCACTCGCCTTTTTAGAAGGGTTGGTCAAGATTTTCCTCAACTCGATCTTTCTCGCTTTCACCCGGTTCAACGGGTTATGTTGCCTATTCAAGAGGCGTATCAACAAAAGCAAAGAAGTGACCGTGGTTCGAGAAAATCCGACCATCAAGAGCCGGATGAGGAGGACACCGATATGCCACCAAGTGATGGTGATGGCATCGGTCCTAGTTCTCATTTTGACTCTTCGAGCAACTCCCATCCATCCTCAAATCAATTCGAGGATGATTTTGAAGACTTAGCTCCTCCTCCTCACCCTTCTAGTGATGTTCCTGAAGATCTCAATATGGAGCATCTTTATCGTGAGAATCTTAGAACCCAGGGAGAATTACATGAACACCGAGTGGAATCAAGAAAAGGGTTCAAGTATTTGGGAAAGATGATCAAGGGTTTAGGAAAGAAAAGGAGGTGAAGACTTTGAAGTTGTGTCAAAGTTTGGATTTGATGGTTTAACATTTGGTTATTAACACTTTGGTTTAGTTGTTTATTAACTTGTGTTGCATGCTTGGATTACCATTTATTTTGATCCTTAATGTTTGTTATGCCATCTTGTTTGTGTTTTACATAGCTTTGTGCATGCCATATGATAGTTAGCTTATGAGATTATGATCTGTAGTTAACTTTGGCTTGTAAAACCTTTGGGAAAAATCTGGGTTTATCAAAAACTAAAATGGGAAATTTTTGAAAACCTTCTGGTCGCGGTTCCATATCGACCCGCGGTCCCTTATCGATAAGGTACCGCCGGTCCTAAATAAGGAACCGCCGACCACTGTGCACGACAGCATCTTTGCTTTACACTGTTTTCTTAATTTTGTGTAAACCTTGCATGATTTTCAGTAATAAACTGCACATTTCCTAAACTAGGGTATCTAAATTCATTATTCACCTAAAATGATTTTAACCCATTACTAGTTTGGATCATCCCCTCAACCATTTAAACCCACCTTGTTTGCATGTTCTTCACACATCAAACATACTTCCCTAAACCTTAAACCACCCTAATCAACCATGGTGTGTACCAAAACCTCAAACACTTCCAAGACCTCCACCCCAAGAAAAACACTCAAAATAAGGGTTAAGGTAGCTAAGCCTAACTCTGCACCTTTCCATACACCTAAGAATGAGAATGCTCCTATCCTCATTTCTTCATCACCTTCCCCACCTCTTGCACCATGCAAGACCTCCTCCACCCATGGTACTAACCACTCCATTGGTTCTACCTCCTCTTCATTCAATTCTAGAATGAATGAGCTTTCCTTACCCTTCACTCCAAGTGCACCCTTGGAAGTGACCACACAACCTCAACCAATCCAAAGCATTCCTTTTGGGAATGACTTTGATGACCTTTTGGTGACTTCACCATTTACCCCTCACAACTCACCCATTTCACCAACCTTGGAGGATTTACCTCCACACTCACCCATTTCACCTTTGAGGAACATGCCTCCTCTTTCACCCACATCACCCTTGGAGAACTTGCCTCCTCCACCTCCACCCAACTTAAACATCCCAATTTTAGGTGTCCCTCTTCCCCTCCTCTTGGGTGATCCTTACTTTAGGTTCCAACAAACTCATGGTCCTAGATGTCCATGTTGTCTCTACAACCACTTCCTCATCCAAAACCTAAGGATAGATATGTATGGACTACATAGGGGTTTGCAAGATTTCTTGCTTACTTTGTTCTCCATGCCTCCTCCTAGGAGATGAATGATGGAGTCATTTCATAATAAGAAGTTTTCAACAACAAGCCAAAGAAAACTATTTATCTAGATTTTATGATAAGCTAGCTATGTATTAGTTAGTTTTATTTATCTTTGTACTTGTTTTCTCTCTAATGAATGTTTTATGTTGTTGTGTTATGGATTTAGCTTTGTGTGATTTTATCCCTTTGTGCACACTAATCAACTTTAATTTGAAATTAAAATTGAACCTAAATCTATCACAACCCCTAAACTTGACTAAAATTGGTTCAAAATGATATCTAAATTATTTTGTCACCCTTTGTCAAGACATTCTTTGTGAATGTGTTGCTTTATGCAACCCTAGCATATTTTGGTTCTAATAGAGGTAAAAATCCAAGATTTGCATTTTTTTTGAAAAAGTCCTAGTTTTTCCCAAACCCCAGGAAAAACATGGTTCAAAGTCCTCTGGACGCGATTCCTTAAGGACCCGCGGTTTCTTAGTGATATGGAACCGCCGGACCATATAAGGTACCGCGGCCAGAAAAGTGATTTTTGACGAATTTTTGGTCAAAACCTTTAAACCCTATTCCCAGTCAAGATTCCTTGTTTACTCAAATTGACTAAACATTCCTTGACAATACACATTTTGTATTCAAATTCCTACCTTGATTACATTTTACTTATACCCCAACCTTGAGATTTCATTCTCACATCTTCCCAACCTTGAGAATTCATTCTCACATTACCTTGAGATATCATTCTCACACTCTCACAATGCCTAACTCCTACATTCCTAACCTTGACATTTCTTTGTCACAACCCCACTCACCCAAAGCTTGCTCATCCAAGCTTTCAAAGAAACCGAAAATCTCGGTTCGACCCGTTTGGGTTAAGAAGAATGAACCATCTTCGTCCAAACCACCCAAAAACCCTACCTTCTCTCCAATCAAGTATTGGAATGAGACTTACACCATAAACCCCATCACCGGAGCAAAAGAACATGTTCCACCACCACCACAATCCTTCAATACCCCCCAACTCAATGACCTTTCCACCTTCCCAAACCTCACAAGGCATTGTGAAAACACTCCCAAACCCTTTACCCCACCACCTCCAAACCCTAAGTTTGATGCCATACCCACATCAAACGAGATTGTGTTGCATCATGGATCCTCATGTGATTGTTGTCGTTTTCAACAAATTGAACTTGCTCATGTGTATGAGAAGTTAAATTTTCTTGAATTCCTCCTCACTCGACCTCCTATTCAAGTTTTCGTTCCGGTGGACAAAACTTCGAATGATGCATCGTCGTCTTTTTAGTTTTATTTTTTTTAAGCAATCTTGGAAAATATCACTATTAGACTAGCTTATGCTTAGTGGTTTATTTTCCATATTTATTGCTTTTAGATACTCATACTATGTGTATGACTATCCTCTTTGTTGTATTTTCTTTTGTATCTAATTAGTTCTATTTTTGAGTTGATCTTGGTTAAATTTTTACAATTGCTTATGGGTGATTCCATCAATTCTAAAGCTTTAACCCATTGAAAAGCCTATCATCTTCATTTTATTGAAGTTTGATTTTGTCAATTACCTCTTTGGACATACTTAGCAAAATACTTGCTTCTAATTTGAGATTTCTTCTCTTTCTCCCTCTCAAGTTACTTAGTAGGTAGTGATCATATATACATTGGTGTTTCTTTCCTTTCTACTAACCTTTGTGTAGCATGTCACCTTAGCTCACAAACTTGGTGCCCCAAGCAAGGGGAGCAACCACCAAGGGGGAGCTACTAGCAAAGTTCGATGCACTTCAAAGACTTATGCTAACCTTTTTGCTACGACAAAGGGGGAGAAATAATAGTGATAAACTAGTTAATAATTCCATAGTTTGTGTTTATACGTAAATGAGTTTATCGTTTGTCGTAATCAAAAAGGAGGAGATTGTTAATGCAAGTAATGCCTAAAAACATTATTAGTGTTAACTAATCTTTCTTAGTTTTGATCACAACAAACCATACAACACATTTAGTGTAGAAACACAAAATGAATTATTTAACTAACACTATCATCAAGGTAATAATCATATCACTAACATTTCTTAATCATACTTAGTAATCATCAAAATGATTATCCTTAAAACTCACTTTTGCTAATAAGACAAAAGTATTCTTAATAAACTTTCTTTTTTAGAAAATGTTTTATTAAAATGGAAAATGAAAATTTGAAAATGGCATATTCCAAATGCTGTTAGAATATCCTTTGAAGGGTTTAAATACCTCAGATATTCCAACCCCACTAAAAGACAAAAAACGGAGCGGAGTCTAGTGGCGGTACCTTAAGTACCTAGGCGGTACCTTATCGATAAGGTACCGCGGGGTGAGATAAGGTACCGCGCACAGAAGACCGTTATAGATCCGTTATACTTTGTCTCCTTTAAATATTGGGTCAAATCTCATTTTCCAGTAAGCCTCTTGGACGATTTTCTCAGCCCTCTTTCTATTTTCTATAGCATAATCATTAGTAAATGATCACTTAATTTGTTAAGGATGTTTACATATGATTATCCTCTTGATCCCCTCCTTTACCATGTCCAATGAGAAGATCACTCACTCACTAGTGTGGTGATAAAGATGAATTTATGAGCTAGTCATATTCATCATTATACCTTTGTGTTTTAGGTCAATCCAATGTATTTATGAATACTTGGACTAGTTGTGTTCATCCAAGTTATTTGTGGATACTTGGGTTTGTTGTGTACATCCATTGCATATGTGTTTGCTTGGATTTGTGTTGTGTAAATCCAAGCTACATGTGTGTACTTGGATAAGTCTAGTTGAGCTGTAATAGATTTGATTAGGAGTTCTCACTAAACTATAAAGTGATGTGGTTGTGTCTTGTGAGTTCTCACTGAACTTTAAAGTGATTAGTAGTTGTGTTGTGTGAAGTTCTCACTTAGCTTCAAAGTGAAGAGTCGTGAAGATTGGTTCTACCTTTCGATTAGAACTCGACATCTAGCCTTGTGTCGTTAAATGGTGAAGTAGGCAACGTCGTGAAGATTGGTTCTACCTTTCGATTAGAACTCGACATCTAGCCTTGTGTCGTTAAATTGTGAAGTAGGCAGCGTCGTGTAGATTGGTCCTAGCTAAAGATTAGGTCTCGACATTTAGCTTAGTGTCGGAAAATAATGTAAGCAACGATGTAAGGTTTTCTCCGCCGAGAAGGGAGCTTGTGGATGTAGTCAAAATCTCGAGTAGGTGTACTCGAGGAGTGGAGTAGAAACGAGGATAGAGCCTCGTTGTCGAACCACTATAAATCTTGGTGTCTTCCCACTAGGTTGTCTCCTTCCTTGCTCTTTACTTATTTCATTATCATTATATTTGCTTATTATTATTGCTAGTGCATTTCAATTGAACCTAATCATTATGCAACTTAGCTTTAAGTAAAAGATAGTTTTGATACAAACCAAATTGAAAGTAATTTTAATTTGGTCACCAAGCGAAGAGAAACTATTCAACCCCCCCCCCCCCCCCCCTTCTAGTTTCTACATAATTTATTCGTCGAGCGATATAGAATGCTAAATTGTACTTGGTTGATGTAAAGATGCATCACAACATATGCACCATACAAGCCGGGATATGATCTCGGTTTCCACCAAGACAAGATACATTCTCCCTAAGGATATTTGCCCATTGGACCATAAAATCCTTAAGATCGCTTGAGAGCACTTCATAGCGATTCACATTTCGCACATTAGAATGAAGGCTTCTCACAACGTTTCCATCACGCTCTTTCGAAATGATATCAAGGATAAATTCCGGATCAATTTCGGCGTGGTCATTTGGAGGTTTGTCGTAGGATTCCAAGAGAGCATCAAGTCTCCATTTATCCGTGAAACGAAAAGTGCCTTCATATGGCACACCACGAATTTCACCGAAATCTTCGAGAGAGAGTATTGAATGATTTGATCGTTCAACAAGAATCGAATGAAGATTTCGCCATTGTATTCTGTCACACCCTCAAATTACCAATGTATGTGAATACACTTGGGTGTGACTATCATGACTATCATAAGACATAATAATAAAGAACGACATTTAAATAAGTCGTTTTAATTGATTTAAATGATTATAAGTATAAAACATTATTCGGAAGCATTTTTGTACAACAACATAAATTAAATCAGTGTTTTCTGTAACATAAGAAAAAGCTCAAACACCAACTAATAGTCACTAATTTATTATCTCCCATGGCACAACCAAGTCACTCCTCCGTCTTGATACCTGAGAAAAACATTGCTAAAGCGTCAACACAAAGGTTGGTGAGTTCATAGGTTTAAGTTTAAATAGTGTGATGAACCATAAGATTTTAGTCAGGCAACCGGCATATAATCTTATAACAAATACAAGATTATAAGCAAATTGCATACGTTTACATTGCCCTACGTCTAAGCTCATGATACAGAAGCGTTAACCGTACTGAACAAATAATGTGAGAGGCCGAGCAAATGCCTATCCCAAAGCATTCGTAACGACCTCAAATGTAAGTGTATCTAATTTGGTCACACAACCAACATTAGATAGGGAGGTCAATCCCAATAGATCTATCCATAACATTTGCGCTTACATACAAGTAATTAACGGTTCATGATAGTGGGCTAAAAGCAACTTAGGATATCGGGGACTTAGACATCACGTAGGCAAACGTATCAAGTTTTAGCACTTATGTTCATCCGTAAAAATAAGCAATATTCTCACCCCAAAAGTATATTAAAACATGTAAAAAGTGGGGCTATGAAACTCACCTCAATCAAATAGCACAACGGAAATAATAGTAGTGACACGGAAGATGGGCACGCAAATCGATGCATGAACGCGTTACTCGTAACCTAAGTAAAATAATTTGTACTTAGGCTAAATATACATCATGAATGAGTTAACAACATTTTATGCCTAGTATGTGCTTGAACAAATAAGAGATCGACGTTTTAATACTTGTGAGAATTGAACGTATAATACAATTGTAGTTGTTTATTAAGAGTATATTTAACAACATTGAACGCTTTATTATCGGAATCATCTATTTGTCGGGTTGTCTGATGGGTCAAATAACTAAATGGGTTTTACATTATTTAGTCAAGTTTATAAATATATAAAGTTTAGATTTAGTTAAAGTGTTTAAATAAAGTTTATAATTAATTAAAGTTTACAAATAATTAAAATTCATAAAAGATTTAAAACTTAAAAAGTAAATGTGAATTAAATAATTAGGCAAGGTTGTCGGGTGTCAGGGAAACAAAAAGAATGAAAGAAAAGAATGGGGAGACAATCTGTTTCAATTATAGTTTCAGTTAAACACAGTAGTACTCGATGGATATATTCAATTATAGTTTCAGTGATCTCGACGATTTTTCGGCGCAATCTGTGGCCTCATTTGTGACTCGCGGCGCAAACAGCAGGTACCACTGGTAGCCAGCCAGCCTGACTATAACGGCGTGCCTTAAGTTTTTACAAACAAAGACATTTGATGGGTCATAATTACATGCAAAGTGAGGGGGCGTGAAACTATGTTAATAATTACGAGTTTTACTTGGTCAGTTACAGTCTCGTCTACGGGTCTCATTAAGGACTTTCAAGTCAAACTAAAACTAGGCTCGTGTAGATGGCATGACCGTCTACAACTTTCGTTATTCGTCCACCTCGGGGCAAGGCCATTTTAAGTGTGAATAATGGGTCGAAAAGGGTTTGATCGCAACTGTGAAATAACTCCACAACGAGCTTAATATTCATGGTTTTTGGGTTATAGTACGAGTCTGTAAGACCATATTCATGTGTTTGCCACAGCTTCCTTACTAAATGTTTTTAGTTGCTTCGTTTTCTAGGTTAAACGTAGGACTAGTGGTTACCATGACTACTTATACACGATTCTTGTTGTATGCGATGTCGATTGGAATTTCTGACTCAAAAAGGACGGTTTGATCCGAAAGCAAAAGATTAGCTATACTACTAAAACGTTTTTCTCATGTTTGTTTACTGTGTTATCAAGCACATAACTAGGCACGTGAATATGCTAAATAGACAAGGAGAGGAAATGCTCACAGTGCGTGTGGGCGTATAAGAACCCGAACAGAAATCTACTCGTAAACCCTCGAACTAAACCCACTTGTACCCTTGTTCCAACACAAAGCTTCCAACTAGAACTCTCCAACCTTGCTCACCGAGCACCAAGAATGCGTATGCTGCGTTGTTTGTAGTTGTGTTTGCGTGTTTTGTGATGGGTAAAAGGTTGAGTAAAATCCCTTGTTCTTATAACTGAATAAATGGGAAGATAAAGTGGTCAAGATAAGGTCACGGGTTTGCGTTTAAACAAAGAGGTATTGCATCTTTTGGAAATCGTTGCTGACCTCTTTCTTCTAGGATAGTGATGGAGCAGTAAAAGGAGAATACTAGGCATTGGGTCGTGTTTTCTTATGGGTTTGCTGTCATCGAACAGTAATAACAAGGAAAGAAGGAAAATAAGTCACGGGTTGTTTATGGGTTGGATTATGCAAGGAGAGGGTATGCATGCTTTTAAGGATTAGAAAGTATCTAACTTTATTTCCCTTTTTGTTCTTTCTTTTATACTTCAGATAAAGGAAAGATGTGTGTCAAAATTTGTTTAAGTAAAGGTTTATTTACAAAGTGTTTTTAGGCATATATAACGCGTGATGTTTTGCGACAGTTGTATGATATAGAAGACCTTTTAACTTAGAAAATTGGATTAAACCATATTTTAATTTTTGTTGAGGGCTTGAAAAGGATGGACATGCGATGTGAGACCGTCGATATCGTTTTAGGTTTTTGTGTGGTCAGAAGGATACAAAAGAGTGGCGAATTACAAATGATGTATAAAGTATTGTCGTATATGTGAAATGTCCAAGTGTGTATCTATAAAACACCTCTTTAGATGTAAATATGACAAAATTGAAGTAATGATAACGGCTTTGAAATGATCTTTATTTAGATACGTACGTACAAATATTGCTTAGAATAACCGGGGAAATTCAATAGACAAACAAGTCTAGCCCGTTAATTAAGACTTAAATAAATCGAAATTTTGCGGTTGTTACATATTCAAACATGGAGTAAGTGCTAAAGAATTCTAGAAGAAACACGGGGTAAATATCTTCTTCTATGTTGAGCAAGCAATCAAACCCCGAAAGCTCAAACATAGATTTGATATAGTCATAACTCCCTTACATCGTCACTTACATTATTTTCCGACACTAAGCTAAATGTCAAGACCTAATCTTTAGCTAGGACCAATCTACACAACGTTGCCTACTTCACAATTTAACGACACAAGGCTAGATGTCGAGTTCTAATCTCAAGGTAGAACCAATCTTCACGACGTTGCCTACTTCACCATTTTACGACACAAGGCTAGATGTCGAGTTCTAATCCAAAGCTAGAACCAATTTTCACGACTCTTCACTTTGAAGCTAAGTGAGAACTTCACACAACACAACTACTAATCACTTTCAAGTTTAGTGAGAACTCACAAGACACAACCACATCACTTTATAGTTTAGTGAGAACTACTACACAATGTATTACAACTCAACTAGACATATCCAAGTACACACATGTAGCTTGGATCTACACAACACAAATACAAGCAAACACATATGCAATGGATGTACACAACAAATCCAAGTATTCACAAATAGCTTGGATGAACACAACTAGTCCAAGTATTCATAAATACAAATGGATCAACAAAAACAAAAAGGCTAACATGATGAACATGACTAATTCATAGATCTTTATCACAACACTAGTGAGTGAGTGATCTTCTCATTGGACAAGATAAATGAGGGGATCAAGAGGATAATCATATGTAAACATACTTAACACATTAAGTGATTATTTACTAATGATTATGCTATAGAAAATAGAAAGTGGGCTGAGAAAAACGTCCAAGATGGTTCTTGGAAAATGAGATTTGATCCACTATTTATAGAAGACAAAGTGTAACGGCTGGCTGGGCGCGGATCCTTAACTAGCCCGGCGGTTCCATATCGCTAAAGAACTGCCTAGCTATTTAAGGTACCGCCCAGTAGAGTCCGCTCCTCTTTTTGTCTTTTAGTGGGGTAGGAATATCTGAGGTTTTTTAAACCTTCAAAGGATATTCTTATGGCATATAGAATATGCCATTTTCAAATTTACATATTCCATTTTAATAAAACATTTTCTTAAAAAGGAAGTTTATTAAAAAATCTTTTGTCATATTAACAAAAGTGAGTTTTAAGGATAATCACTTTGATGATCACTAAGTATGATTAAGAAAAGTTAGTGATATGATTATTACCTTGATGATAGTGTTAGTTAAATAATTCGTTTTGTGTTTTACACTAAATGTGTTGTATAGTTTGTTGTGATCAAAACTAAGAAAGACTAGTTAACACTAATAATGTTTTTAGGCATCACTTGCATTAACAGATACCAACCTTCTTTCGACCACCATTGGTTTATCACGTGAGATCTTCGACACCGTCACCTCTACCATAGATCTAAGGATATCAGTTGGAAAAGAAATTTGAGCTCTTTTGATATCATATACGACCAGATCTGGTCAAGATGATTTGGGGTTATGGTTTATTGAAGATTTTGCTAATATATTTTGTTGGATCTGAAAAAAAATATTTGTATTGCTTTGGATTTGTTCGTTTTTAAGATGAAAAATTTGGGAATAGATTTGTATCGGTTGGGTGTTTTGTGTTATCGAGGGTTTGTTTTGTTTGTGTCATCATCAGTTCACCGCAATCGAACAAACTGTGGGGTTTTTCATATTTATTTATTTGCTCATTACAAAAAGTATTTTAATAGATAATGATAAAATGAAATGTGATAAAAAAAAGTGTAGTTGGTGCTCGTATTATTATTGTTATTATTAAATAATAATAATAAGTATTAATAAACAAAATAAAATAATAAAAATAAATACTATTATAAATAAAATAAAATAACAATAATGAAATCATGGGTATTTTTAATAATGAAATTATGGGTATCTTTTTCATTCCACATTTTATTCGAGGGTATTTGAGTCATTTTATGTAAATTTAACAGTCAAAGTTAGTCAAACTAACGTTTGGGACCAAAAATGTTATAGGTCAACCAAAATAGGACAAAATCCGATACTTTTTAAAAGTTGGGACCAAAATCGTTATACCCTGCAAACCATCAGGACCAAAAATGTACTTAACTCTATTTATAATCATATGATTTGTTGATTTTTTAGTATATAATATACAGTTGTATTTCTAAAATATGAAGTTAGAGAGTATAAAGTTTAAGGGGGTATTTTGTTTATTTTCTAAAGTTACTAAAAGAATATGAAAATTTATAAGTTTACAGTTAAATCCATCTAATTTATTTAAAATTCAACCGCTAAAATTTTAATATCCCCTCCTCCTTTTTTAAGTTTTTATTTTTATCAATTTGACACATATATGTTTATGTTTTCATCAAATTTCTCCACAAAAATTTTTAATTTTGAGTAAATTGAATTCAATTTTGAGTAGTGTTACAAAAAAAAAGGTATACAAGGCCGATTAATCGTCATTTAATCGCTACAATGCCCTCAACCTTGTCGATTAATAAAAAGGCGATTAATGAAGGTAAACTATAAGTGATAAACATATGTAAGAGTTTTTGGTATTTTCGGTCAAATTTGCAGGTTTTCGGCAAGTTTAACCTCCTTTGACCGTCGTTGACCGCCATTAATCGCTTTTTGATTAGTCGGCAAAGTCGAGGGCCTTGTAGCTATTAATCGGTGATTAATCGCCCTCGTATGCCTTGTTTTGCAACATTATAGTAATTGTTTTATGTATGATACATTGTATTTTAAGAATAATATTTCCAAATATACCTAAAACCCCTTAGAAATACCCAAAACTTGTCGAAAATACCAAAAGTTTCCTAAAAATGCTAAACCGATTGATCCCGCCTAGAACGATTACAAATTACAAAATGATCGACCCGCCGACTAGCGATTCACAATTTTTGCAACCTTGATTTTGACTTTTTTTCAACCAATCATATCACTCAATTTTGTTTATGTGTCAAAATCAAACTATTTGATTACTTCAATTGTTTTTCTACAACCTCTGCTTTTCACTAAAATTCTTAAAAAAATATGTTTGTTTAAAACTTCTTCTTACCTCTTTTTGCCTCTTTTCTATGAAGCGGACAGAAAAATTTTTGTTTATTTTTTTCAGACAAAAGAGCTAAAAACTCTTTTTTCTTCACAGTATAGACCATCATCTTTCTCTTTTTTCCTTTTTTCTTCTTTTATTAAAACACAAACCCTATTATCAATATCCCAACACCACCTCTTTTCTTCTCTTCTTCTCTTCAAAGGTAAAAAAAAAGAAAGAAAAAAGACATCTTCTATATACATGATTTGCAGATCTGAAAAAACAAACGAAGCCCTAGTTCTTCTATTATATAAAAGATGTCCCTACTAGTCCAAGCCTTCTTGACACAAACCACGAAACCAGTCTATCACAAAGTTCAAATAAAACCTACGAACTTTGACCATCTAGTGCTACAAAGAAGAGACTCAGTCACCTTTCCCTTTCAGTCGCGTCTTTCACCGTTATAACCAAACTAAATTGATTAAACTAGGTTGTGAAACTTTTAGAAGTTTTAGGATTTGACAGGGTGACATAAAAGAGGCGACACAGCTTAGTCACCCCAGGCCTGAGGATCAGCCACAATACCATGTTAAACAATATAAACATGGTAGCAAGCTAAAAAACCTAAACCCACAAACAGGGCATATCAGGGTGACAGGTCAGCTGAACTTAATAAGACCAGGTTAAGGTTTTACCTAATTCATTATCGGGTTGACAGGTCAGCTGAATTTAAGCACAATAGCTTTGGCAAAAAGTGACGAACTAAACACATGTGACGATAATGCACCATAGCATAACACGGAGTACATTGCACTATAGCCATAGAATAAGGTTAACTGAACTTCAGTGCACAAGGCAAATTTGTGGAAATCCAGCCTTAACAATCCAAGATACAGGATAGTAATTAAGTAGCAGTAATAGAAAACAAGAAGCACCAGAAACCCTTGGCACAACAAAATTAAGACACGAGATCAACATAAATGTATTGGAAAGATGAAATATAGGAATAGCCAGTTTTAGTCGGGATCAAAAACAAAATCTCTAGCAACAAACTAAATTTAAAACCTTCAGTAGGTAACAGGGGCAAGGACTTCAAGTTGGGGACCAAGTTTTTCTTCTGCAACCTTCTCAGCCTTAACACGCAACTTGTTAAGCTGCTTCTTCCTCTCGTACACAACTTGGGCCTTCTCCTTTCTCTTCTTCTCAAGTTCCTGCAAAAATAAAACAGCAATTAGTATGCAAATCCAACGTATGTAGTCATTTTGCTTTTTTGTCTATAAATATACTTGAAAAACAACAGCTTGCATTCAGTATACATGACACCAAATTTGAACAAACAGAAAAAGTAACACAACACAATCACTGTTTATAATTGACCAGATTGTCGCCAAGACAATAATAAAAGAAAAGTACCTTGATGGTTTCATAATGATTCCATCCAACTTCAGATGAGAGACGGCCAAGCAAGCAGTACTTGTGTCCAGCAGTTAACCTCAATACCCTATATTTAAGTTAGCAATAGTTAATACTATAGAAGTTGGCAAAGAAAAAGTTATATATATACACCATAAGCAGTTTAATTGGTGTTTGAGATTGCCTATAAATGATTGCTAACGTTTTTCAAATATGCAACTATCGCGCAGATTATTCAAAACAGCTTATTTCAAAGTCAAATAGTCAAAAAAAAAGTAATCAAAAGATTTTAAAACCCTCAAAGGCAAACTGTTTTAGCAAAATCTGTCAAACACACGCAGACTGCTTATGTATTGTACCAAAATACAATAAGCAACACTTTCAAAGCATTCAAGAAAACATCTTTAAAAATAAAAGGTATGCAACTAAAAAACCTTCATGCCATGCAAACTTCTAATAACATGAAAAAGAAAAAAATCGTGTGAAAAAAATAACTTACTTAAGAGCATCAGGGATGACCATTCTCTTCTTTCTGTTGTAAGGAGTTGGGACACCTTCATAGACCTTCAACCTTGCAAGGGCAGCAGCACCACGTTTGGTCTTGTGTGGAATCATTCTATAATACAAATCAACAGTTAAACCCATGCGAAGTGAAAAAATCATGTCATTTCTAGGAAACTAGATATAATGCAGTGCCAACTCTTACAAGCAAAGCTTTTAAACACTTGGTACACCTTAAAGACCACCCATTTCCTATGAATGACATCTATTTAACTAGTTGAAATATATCCAAAACAAACTCCTTTTAAAACCTTGTGAATCAAAAGTCACCTATAACTTGATTAGCAGATTATGTTAGATTCATTTTACATCAATCATTAAGAATATGCAAAAATGCCAACATAAATATTACTAGTAATACAATGGTACATTTGGCTAGCTTATTAGCTTTAAACTAATTGTAAACATAAACATTACCATAAAATACTATGTGTATCATTCGTGGCTTTGCAAGCTTATATAAATTCAACTTCTTCCAAAAGCTTAAACTTTCCCACTTATTTTTAATCTATGTGCTTGAATAGCTATTAAGCTATAGTAAACTTTATATAAGTACCTAGATATCAAAACTAACTATAAAATTTAAGTATACAAAATACAAGCAACTACAAAAAATCATTCAAAATTATTTCCAAAAATCATTCAAAAGTATTTCCAAAGCATATATCTCTATTCCATGAAGAGAAACCTATCTCCCACAAACTCAAAACATCTAAGAAATTGTTTGTTTGTGAGTTTATGAGCTTATTTGATTTCAGCCTATAATTCACAGGCCAAACTTCCAGCTTATTTTAAAGCTTTTGCGCTTATATAAGTGTATATATACTGAAAATAAGCTAGAAAATCAAGGCTTATGAAATATAAGCCAAAACCAAATAAACTCATGAGCCCGCATAAAGCTTAAACAGACACCTAACAACCCAATAAAAACAGCTTATTTCCAGGCTTATGTTAGCTATCTTATTTTTCAAAATTCATAAAAAGCATAAACAAAAAAACCTAAACCTGCTTCACAACATTATATCATAAAACAACATTAAACAAATATTCAACAAATAAACACAAACGAAAGTAGTATACCCTTGGGTTAGCTTGTTTATCCACCTTATGGGCTTATTTGGTTTTGGATAAAGTCTGAAAGCTCAATCTTTGGAGCTTATGATATTAAGAACACCAGCATATTGACTTGAGCCAATAAGCTCAAGTAGATAAGCTCTAAAAATCAGCCTATGAACTTTTCCAAAAGCAGACAAGCCCATAAAGTGGATAAATAAGCTAATTCATACAACCAAACCACAAAAAAGTAACTAACAGCACATTCAATAATACTTTGCAAAGCATTATATCAAAAACTGATTTAAAAGTAAATGCAGACATATGTCATTATACAAAAAAAAAAAAAGCCCATATATAAGCTTAGACAAATACCATAAAAGGGTGTTAATGTAAAGCTTATTTGAAGGGCTAATGAGCTTATTCAAAATTTGGCACATTTATAAACTCATTTTTTTGGTCTTAGAGCTTATTCACTTGACCTTATGAGCAAATAAAGCTCATAAGAATGACAAAATAAGCTTCTAAGCCTAAAGAATAAGCTTATAAGCGTATCAAAATTTGAATAAGCTTACAAGCATATCAAAATTTGAATACGCTTATAAGTGCTTCAAATAAGCCAACAAAAACGCCCCAAAACTACATAACTAGCATCACTTTCAATCATACTTAGCTGATAATCAATAAATTAATAAACCCATATATAAGCTTACACAAATACCCTAAAAGAATGTTTGTGTAAAGCTTATTTGAAGAGCTTAGGAGCTTATTCAAATTTCAATACACTTATAAGCTCATTTATTTGAGCTTATGAACTTATCCACTTGACCTTATGAGCATATAAAGCTCATAAGCATAAATAAATAAGCTTTTATGCCCTTAAAAAGAGCTTATAATCGTATCAAAATTTGAAAGACCTTCAAATAAGATAACAAAAACACCCCGCAAACTAATTAACTAACATCACATTAAATCATACTTAGCTAATAATCAAAACATTATATTAAAAACCATTATATAAAAAAACAAAAAACATTACAAAAAATACAAAAGTAAAATATAAAAAGATATACCCTCTGATGGTTCTCCAGAGGATCTTGGAAGGAGCCCTGAAATGAATAGGACCATGAGAAGGCTTGGTGTTCATCCTCTTTCTCAAAAACCTCAAATACTTCATTTTCTGACGGACAAGACCACCAGAGAGACAAATCTCCTCACATCGTACGACAGTGACTCTCTGTCCATTAAGAAGCTCCTTCGCCAAGATGGAGGAGAGTCTTCCTAACATGTGGTGACGGGCGTCCACCACCACTTCTTTTGCGCAGATTCCTGATCCGTTCACCATTTTTGAAGAACAAGGAATTAGGGTTTGTGGCGGCTGTGTCTGTGTGGGTGGAGAGAGTGTTTGGTTTTGGTGGAAATGTGGTATATGAAGATGTGTTGTTAGGGTTTTCGTTTTGGGCTTTTGGTTTCTAGTCTTATTGGGCTTCGTTTCTGGGTTTATGTAAGGTTGGTCACGATTTTGTATGCTATGGGTTTATTTCATGGGAAAAATATTAAAATGGTCATGGTATAAGATTTTAATAAATATGGTTATATGCAAATGCACAACTGCTTAACTCCATTAAATCATTTATGTGTTCTATGTCAACTGATCAACTGACGGCGCTCAATCACTAAGTGGTCAACTTTGTCAGTACCTTTTACCCCCTTTTGAGACAAATATTCTTTCTTGATATTTGTGCCCAATTTTTAAATTTAACCCCTTCAAAAATATCTAACTTAAACACTTTAACCCTAAATCCAAATAACTAACGGATCAACTTTGTTCAATTGTACCAGATATTCATCTTCGTTGCTGCCAATTTCTCAAAGTACGGTTCCCAATTTTTAGGCATCAATATTCATCGTCGTTGCAACCATCCCATCCTTCGTCAATCATATTCATTGTTCTGGTGGTTTATGGTTACCGGATCCATATCATAGTTATTGTAGATGGCCGCAATTGTACAGGTAGTTTTAATATTATGCATTTGTACAAGTTTTTTGATAATGTTGTTTAATTGGAGCGCCAATCTAGTTG
The DNA here is from genome assembly GCA_025667525.1 of Glebionis coronaria. Lineage (NCBI taxonomy): Eukaryota > Viridiplantae > Streptophyta > Magnoliopsida > Asterales > Asteraceae > Glebionis > Glebionis coronaria. The sequence continues at coordinate 549,559,924 of CM046874.1, forward strand.
ATACAATAGGTTTATAACATATTATTCTAAAAATTAAGGTTTCTATATGTTTACTTCAAAACTCACTCTATTTGTTTATGCAATAGGTTTATGATGCAAAGATTGGCATTCGAAGTAAGTTAGAATATTTGACACCATAAACATAAAATTGTCTACGAGAGATTCTCGGGTTAATTTGTTCTGAAGCACAGTGTTTGGACCTTGGCTAGATATATGGACAGAAGAACATGATAAGCATTTGATTCATCATCTCCTTCAACATCAAAGATTCGATGACAGTCCGTCTCCCGATAAACCTTTTTACTTTGATTTTGGGCAAACTAGTTTGGAGTTTAGCAAAAAGGATTTCTGTTTGGTTACAGGGTTGACTTATGGACATATGGATATTATATTCGGACAGATTAACTTATGGACATGAAACATGAACCTAAACAAAACAAACATGACGAGACACAAAAAAGAAGACAAGGTTTAGACCATCGAATCAAAAACAAAACACTAACGATCCAAGGATTGAACCGTCGGCTCTGATGCCAATTGAGGGTTTGCTATTTTACTAGATCTGGTGGTCTAGGGTGGTGGTGGAAGATGAATGCCATTGTTAGAGAGATATAGAAAGGGTTTTAGGTGTTCAAAAGAAAGAAGACAAATTGATAAAATGAAAATAGAAAACACAAAAAACAACCCCTCATTGGAAGCCTTGGAGAGGTATTTATAGTCACTCACACGCATACACTATACAGAATTTCCTAGTCTAGTCTTTGCGTGAGTGACTATAATAACTTATGGAAATTCTTAAATGTCATCACATAAAGTGGATTTCCAACAATCTTCCCCCTTGGGACGACGTGTAGAATTCCTTACAATATTTTTCATAACAAGTACATAATGATTAAGAACAAAAGCTTCCATGAAGCGTCCAATGCTGATGAAGTTTTTTGAGGCCTTTGACTTCAAGTCTTCACTCCAGAGTGACTCATCTTTGTAGTAACTTGTAGTAGAAATACTGTAACGGCACGAGCTAAGTAACCCATATACTTCTGGTTAAGGAGAAGCTTCTGAATTAACTTCCCCTAATTCATGGCACATATTATTGATGTAGAAGCTTTTAATAGCTTCCCCCTAAACCGAAAATCCTCATAACCAGATTCAAAGCTTTCAATAAAGCTTAGAATGATTAAGCGCACAGCGGAATTTAACAAGCAAACCCCATCATATGAAATGATAATGTTGCTATGAGTGATTGAAAGTTTTGGGCACACCAAGTAGATCAACAACGTCTCTTCTAAAGCTTGAATAATTCTTCTGAATTTTCTTCCCCCCTAAGGGTTCAAGTTATGCATACTAGAAAGAATCAAGACATTTCTCCCCCCACGTAGTTGAAGAAAGGAAACCAATCTCATGTATGAAGCCCAAAAACCTGAAGTACACAATTTATCCCATTCATGAAGTTGACATCGTAACACCATAGTCAATTAAGTCCCGGAAATGCACATATCTTCTTCTGGAGATGCGCCAGAGTCATTTAAGTCCCGGAAATGCATATCTCTCCATATAGGATAATCATGATGAATAATTGCAACATCAAAACAATTAATCATCGAACAATAGTGTACCTATTTTACCCATTAGATATTGTTTCTTTCATTTCTTCCCCTATGTAAGTTGAAAGATGCACTAAACGCCACGAGTTAAAACACTGGTTTTCTCTGCGGTTATGACATTTGTCTTCCTGAAATGTCTTCAAATAAAAAACAAGGTGTAAAGTTCATCACGTGTACTCATTGTGCTTTCAATATGTCTTCTTCTTCCCCTTGATGGTTTCGAAACCTCGGAACCAGCAATAAATCGTACGCACATTTACCTAAAATCTCGTGAGAGTAATAAATTAGCTTAATTATATTCGGAGAGAAGCAGTTGTTGATCGAAATTCTCTACTCATAAACTCTCAATGGTTATCTTTACCAACCCCTTTGTAGGTTATTTGAAGTGATCACTGATGGAGTAAACCCGATATACCAAACGTGAAATTGAATAAGAATTCCTCGACCTTGTTACTTAAGCTTGCACTATTTTTGAATGATGAACGGTGTAGAAAGTTCCTTGCTGAGAAAGTTCTAAGTACCTAATACATTACTGAAGAAGTATATAAGCACAACACCTCTTAGAATTATACACATCAACTATGCGCGTGACACTGAGTACAACAATGTAGCTCATTAAAGTGATAGTTATCCAGGTCATCAACCAACCACCCCGAACCCGGAAACTAGATAATCAAGTGTTCATCCTAAAGATTAAGTACGTGCAAGTTATCTTTCAAAGATAAAATAAGTGTACGCCTTCGATAAATCCGTCTTCAATTTCAAATAGGATTCCCGATCAAATCCGTAGCCACTAAAATTTAAAATTTAGCCATCTATCTCGGTCTCGTCAGATAATCTCGTCACTTTGTCCCGTTTAAAATTGTAAGCCACAAATGTAACTTTAACAACATAATAAATTTTTATAACTTAAATGACACATTAAAGTTAAAAAAATTCATATGTTGTAACATCAGCCCAAAAAAAATGTAAACATTCACGTCTCATAAGAAAGTAATCGTGGCCCATTCAACACCAGTCCAAAACTTCGTTTCTTTATGAAAAAATTCAGCCCATTATCACATGTTTAGTACCCGGTCCAAGAGTTGTGTATATAAAACACCAACCCTAAATATTCTCACAGTTAACCCTAATCAGTTAAACAAATCGCCTCCATCTTCACAACTCGCAGTAACCACACAAACAAGATCCTAATCCTAATATACCTCCGCCCTTTCTCCCATTATACACAACCACAAAAAAAATGCAGCCACCAACATCTCCATTTCATTTACAAATTACACGCAATCTCGTCTATCTCATCCTAAATCTTAATCAATCTCAATCAACATCATAAATCAAAACGAAATAGCCATACATCTTTCATTCTTGCATCGAAATTAAATAGCCATACATCAAGATCCCTCTAATTAGTTAACATTAAACTGAAGACCAATCCATATATTCACTTCATCATATCCACGAATGAAGAAAAAATAAAAGATGTCGGCTACTAGATATATTAAGGGTCTCAGGTAGGTTATAATTATGTGTATATGCGTGACATTAAAACGAAACCAAGTTCGAATCTAACAAAGTTGTTAAGATTTGTGCTTAACTTTCGTATATAAAACTGAGATCGACTATGATATAAAAAATTTCGTGTATGGATCTGATGAGATAATGGCTTGCATGTCAACGCATGAAAAAGTTATGAATCTGAGATCAAATTAATTTCGATTGGTTTGAGGGTACGAGTTTCGTTATTGTGATTAGTATAAGGGATTAGGTGACGATGGGATTAGATTAGATTATTGTGGATTTGGTTATGGAGTGACATGGGGAAGTTTTAATGGTTTTGGTCTCGGAAAGTTTTTAAATGTCACCATTTCTGAAAGATTGTTAAAAAACCATTTCGGAATGTTTTTGTTAAACAATTCTGTAGTGTTTTTTTAACTCACTTCGCAATGTTTTTTGGAAAGTCATTTTGCAAAACAGTTAATCTCGCAAAAAAAATATTTCGCAATATGCAAAACGTAGATCTCGCAATACCAATCAGCACAATCTTGCAATATACATTTTACACTTAATTTTGCAATAAGCAAAATTTTCAAATCTCGCGATATGAAAATCTGAAAATCTCGCATTAATGCCAATCTTATCCAAAATGGTACTTTTTCGGATTTTCAGCATCTGTGTTTCTGGATCTGGTTTTTGGATCTGAGTTTTCTGGGCAACGACTTCATCTTCAAGAAAACAAAAGAAACCAAAAAAAAAAACAGATCTTGAAAAAACATTTAACCATAAAAAAATTGGCAGATTTAAATAGAAGTGCAAACTTTTGACTAGACAAAATCCACAGCAGGTATCAAATGAGAAAATGATATAACTTTGGACAGTATGACATACATATCACATAAAACGAGACAACAAAGACAAGTAATGGCCGATGATAAGTTTTTGGACCATATAGATATTATATTCAGACATATTGACTTATGGACATGAAATATGAACTTAAACAAAACAAACATGACGAGACACAAAAAAGGAGACAAGGTTTAGACCATCGAATCAAAAACAAAACATTAACGATCCACGGATTGAACCGTCGGCTCTGATGCCAATTGAGGGTTTGTTATTTTACTAGATCTGGTGGTCTAGGGTGGTGGTGGAAGATGAATGCCATTGTTAGAGAGATAGAGAGATGGTTGTAGGTGTTCAAGAGAAACAAGACAAATTGATAAAATGAAAATAGAAAACACAAATAACAACCCCTCCTTGGAAGCCTTAGAGGGGTATTTATAGTCACTCACGCGCCTACACTATACATAGCTTCATAGTCTAGTCCTTGCGTGAGTGACTTTGATAACTTATGGGAATTCTTAAATGTCTTCACATAAAGTGGATTTCCAACAGGGTTTGTTTGTTATATGCGTTAAATTGGGTATTCATGGGTTATTAGTTACGGGGAGTTGTTGCAAAGGAGTTGTTTAATCTTGTTTAGGATTTTGAAACTTGGAACAATTTTCCTTGGGGTGAGTATACGTGGGAGGAATTCATAAACGCATATACAATCATGACTCAAAATACCGCAAGGTTCATTTGAAAAATATTGTTGAATTTGGTTTAACATATGTCCCCACATATACATTGCAAGGTTTTATTTTTACTGTTTTTTTATTATATCATTACATAATTGTTTATCGCCTTTAGTGTTTCTTAGTTCATTGTGCCTATTTTATTTCAGATATGGTTATTGGAAAAATTACATGTTTCAAAATGTTGGTGGTCTAAGAAAGCTGATGTAATACCTCGTTGTGTTGCATGGAGTGATGTGAGAACATTTCCAAAATCAGAATATCAATTTTTATTTGATTTTAGAAATCTTATTTCTATGCTGGGGCCGACCCCTCATGAAGAAAACAAATAGTGGTGGATTTCTAGTTTAGATTATCTTGGAACAAGTTTACGGTTGTGTATATAAACTTAAAAACAACCCGCTATAAACGCAAGTTCTTAATGGCAAACAAACTTCAACGAATAGGACCCGATGTGCCCAAATAAATCACTCTCCTGAAGTAGTAGACGGCGAGGGCATTGAGTATGGATCTTCATCATCCAGTTTTATAGATCTTTCCAAGAAGATTGCTGATTTGAACTCTAAATTCAATGATCGTATAGCTAAGCTTGAGCATGCCTGTAGAATCCCCTTTGTATACCGCATTGACAAAGATTATCCTCTCTAAAAAATTATTCAAGTGAAAGCTGATTTTAAGATACGATTGTCCGAACTTGATGATCTCATGAACACAAATGAATTCCAAAATACAACACAGGTCCGTGTATTTTTTTCAAGAATATACTTTTAAAATTACTAAACCTTTATTCTTTTCATGGATCAAGTTTAAATAACAAATAGTTAATATATTTTTCCACATGTTCAGGATATGGATGTCGATTGTGACAATCCGTCAATTTATGGTTGATATTTTATTCTTGAATATTATTTAAAAATATTATTTTAATGTTACAATATGAACTCACATATTTTTGGGAAGAAATTTGGATTTACGTCTTGGAGTAGCATCGACTACGTCTAAACCGGAGGATTCAACATTACGTGCTTACGTTTACATACACCGTCCTTGGTAACAGTCCGACATTTCAGAAAAATAAATTTATCCGCGAATATAATTTTGGAGTTTTAAATTTGTGTTGGTTCATAAACTCAGAAATTTACGAGAAGAGATTAGGACTTACGATTTTATTTTAACGTCCTTTACGACTAAACCTGAAACCTTAGAATTACGTATTTATGTTTTCGAACTCCGTTTTTTATGAGACAATTTTTATTAGATTCGTTTTGTGACGTTGATTCATAATTTATAAAAACGTTTTTCGTAAAACGACCCGAGGGCACGCAAATCGAGGAAACTAGAATCGAGGAGTACCCGTAAATAAATGGGGATGAGACAAGTGGGACACTTGTCCCACCCCCACTCAAAACTAGCTACTTAACACCATGAGGTGTCAAGTGTAGCTAACAAGCCTTACACATGTACATTAGCTTACAAGTTAAGCTTCCACTAACTAAAACCACTAGCTAACACATACCATTCATTTACAACATGCAAAACAACTCAAGTTTCTCTCTTCCTCCTCAAAAATGCCGTCCCATATCCACCCCAAAAACACCCTTTGATCTTGATTCCACCATGAAATCCTATGTTATACTTGCATATGTTGAAGCCCTTTTGAAACCCTATTGATTGGTGGTACTTATAACATCCAAGGAGGAGTATTCATGGTGTCTTAGGGCTGATTTTCCACAAGGTATACATGAAGAATGGTGGTCTTGAAGATGGTCTTGGCTATGCACAAGTTTCTCCATCCAAATCCATGTCAAACTCATAACATACATCAACTTGGTGGTATAAAGATTGTCCTCCTCATCTTCTTGTTATTTTGATTATGTAAACATGTATTTTATTTCCTATTGTATATGTATATGATGATTATATGATGATAAAAATGTTATGTGGGGATTTGGTGTTGATAAACATGATTAAAAAGGTGAAAAACTATAAAGAACAAGGTTAAAATCTTGGTTAAAAGTGATGGCTGTATAAAAACAGTAAAGAAACAGGTCATGGGCTGATAAAATGATGAAGTAGAATCCATTTACAGTAATCTATATGTCTTGTACACATGTGAGAGTTGGCCATGCAATGAAATCAAAATAATGAGTGAGATATGATCAAAACAAGTTAGGTGGTCTAATCTGAATAAGCAGTTTTGTAGGGACTGTTAAGGCAAGATGAACTCAAAATGGGCAGTAGCTATAACTAAGTTAAATATAGCACATAATATGAAGAACTTGTCACCCAAAAATGAGCTTCTAATTCATTATAGAACTCTAGATATGGTAAAAATGGTGAACATGAAGATAAAAATCAGATTTTTAGAATTAATGTTTATTATTATTATATAAGCACTCACATTTTATTTTATAAAATGTAAAATAAAAACCCACTAACTTATAAAACTTATTTATATAGATATATAAAAGGTTAATTAAATGGATAAATTACATAAATGGTGGTGAAATAATATTTATAAGTAATAAAAACTATAAACTTGATTTTTACGACTTTTTCGGCTATTGCCGTAAAATTAACGTTTTTCGCCAAATAAAACTTAGACGACCAAACCCGTCTAATGTAAAGTTTATAAAAGTCATATACTGATATATAAGTATCTAATACAAGTAAAAACCGATAAAACCCGAACTATAGGAAATACGGACATTTACGAGCTAATTAAGCATATTGGGCTAATAAATGGACTAAATAAGATAAAAACTTGTAAAAAGAACTTATTGGGCTTAACCCATTTGGGCCCAACATGGAAAGTATACATACTGATAATATAGGTATAAAAGGGATTAAAACAAGTTATAGAACTTATAATAAGTTTATCGGACTTAAAACGCGTAAATAGGTAAAACTAGTAAACTAGTAAAAAGATACCAATACGTAAACACTAAAACGAGTTACTGAGAATATGCAAACCCACTTGATCATCATATGTATATAATCATCATATGTATACATAATTGTTATTTTTATAAAGTCATTGGACAAACGTCTAAGACCAAGTATTATTTGTCTAGGTTTCCGTGATTGAAGCACGTACCGTACATCCAAATCGCCGATAACCGCCTTCCCACATCAACGTGAGTTCATAGCCTCGCACTCTTTTAAATGTTTTTATAAATGTTTTATGAACCCGCGAGAGAGATAACATGTTAGTTTTTATTAAATAGGACACCATTTGTCCCGATTGTTTGTTTATTGATTTTGGACCCGAATGATTGAATGACCCGATTGTATGACCCGATAAATGAATAAAGGACCCGATAGATGAAATTAAATGGATTATTAAAGTTAGGTTATGTCACTAAAAGTTCCATTAGCATGGATTGTGAACTATCGGGATTTGGTAGACGCTTATGCATTTAATAGTACTATTTGGGGACGATCACCCCAATTCGCGCCTTGACGGTTGATCCCCGTCGTGCCACATTGATTGGTAAGCGAATTTATGTATGAGAAGATTTCCATAGCGTGACCTTTGTGACGACACGCTACTTTAGATGGGCAAATTGTGGATCGGGTTAGCTACCCGTTGTTGGTTTAGTAAGGTAACAATGTCATGCGGCTTATAATAATCCAAAGTTAACAAAATACTACTAGACGCTCCGAATTACGATGTTTTGCCTGTGACTAGCAATACAGGGTCATACTATTGATATTATGTTTGTGTTTTGGTTTTCATAACCATATTCATATAACGGTTTTTATTTTCATACAACGTTATAAGACGTATTGTATGATTGTTTTTACGACATTGGCTCGTATAATGATTTTTAAGACAAATGCCTATATTATGATTTTGATAAAGATTTGTATAAAATGATTTTGGCTATTTTATGGCCTATCAAAATGATTTGTACAAAATGATTTTCAGTAATAATTTTATACTGATATTATATTGATGGATTTTATTAAACTCTATGAATTCACTCGGCGTTATCGCTGACCTTTTCTTTTAACATGTTTTATCTCAGGTACTTGAAGGTAATTCTCGGGAAGACAACAAGAATTCATGGCCCGCACTTAAACTATATTTTCCATTCAAATACTTTGTAAAACTTTGTATGAAATAATATGACTTGGGACCGATGTAACTTTGATATTTATGAATGGAAATGATTTATTATTAAACGACGCGATTTTTATGCGTTGTCTATGATGTGAGTAATGTGCTATCCCGTAACACCAACTAGTCTTCCGCTGTATTGAGTTGTATAAATTTGGGGGTGTTACAGTTTGGTACCAGAGCTCTCGTTATAGAGAACGAAAGATTTTTAAAACCAAGGTTTTGAATAAAACATTTCAAAATCTTTTAACTATAAACATTTTTCTAAAAATGACAAAAAATCTTTTGACTATAACGGTGCCGAAGAATTCCCGAGTTACCGACAAGGCCAAGACTGAGAAGTGTTATTTTAATATATATATAACTTGGATTATATATATATGATGTAATTTGATTACATGATTGTTTGATGATTATTTTAATATTTATACGAGGTATTTATACGACGTAGATTGTCACAATGTACCCTAAATCCCCTAGTAAATTAATCGAAGCTATTCTCGTAGGAATTCTAGCTATCCTAGATCTAAACCAAGTTGTGGATATTTATGATCCCAACAAATGGTTGATATTCGTAGAAATGTAGATATTAGTTGATTGTGATACTGAAAAATAATTGGCGAGATTAAATCTGATATCGATGTCATGACGATCTTTCCTTATAGAGTGGAGTTTGACAAAACGTTTTCACCTGGAAAGATGTCATCTGATTCGTTGTCATCAAATTCTTAAATTTGAAATCGAAAGGGTGAATGTTGCACTCGAGGCTGTCATTGGAACCATTACCCAAAAGCCTCATGCCACTAATACCTTTCCGAGAAGTCTAGTTGAATGATCAAGTCATTTCATACTAGTGACTCATTTGATAACTATTGTTGTAAGAGCTAATAGGATTGGAAATTAAGTGTTGTTCATATTGAGATTGTATTGCCTTTACAAGGCCGAAGAATAAGGTTGTAAGTATTGGATAATGAGGTAGGATATCGAATTGAGTATAAAATTTGTTGAAACTTGAATAAAGTAAAATATAACCCATATGGAATATAAGATTGTTAAGAAGTCGTTAAGTTCTTTGATTGAATTATAAAGTTTTAATTGATTGTTAGTTCGTGTTAAGGGTTGTTCCTAGGTAATTGCCCACTAACGAGGATGCCCAGTGTCTAACAAATAAATTGAAGAAATCTTCTTCTGAATTGGGACCGATGGATCTTCCAGGACAGGCAGGACACCTAATGACTCTTGTAGATTAGTGTTCATTGTGGTATCTTTTAAAAATAATCCCTAACTTAACTGAGATATCAGTTGGTAGGATGAGTTTTGAGAATTGTATGACATAGTGACACGTAACGTGTTACGGTACAATTTGACTTGTTTGCGATTAATGAAAAGACTACTTTTGATTGCTAAATCCTACATGTATCGATGTTATCTATCTTTTATTGCTTCATCCTAATGTTCGCATTAGTGATGCAACCATTGAACAAGTACTCATCTCGATTTGAGTTACGTTGTGAATTATTTTTTTCTGAGTGCCATCGAGGTCATGAACCTCATAATTAAGTGGCTAAGCTTATTTCCTGATATATCGTAGTTAGTTCTTGGTGAACAACTCTTCATCACTCTTTTGCAGATCACACATTGTTTTTATAAAGTTAAAACGGTATCCTTTGAGAAAATTTAATTCTCATCACTATAAGGATTATTCAAAGTGAGATTTATAAGCGATTGTTATCAAAATAAAGTTGTTTATAAAACACCCTAGAAAACTTAGTTGTTTTCATAACAAGGAATAATCTTTGTAAATTTATTTTTGATTCTTATTTAAGAATTGAGCATGAAAATGTTTTTATTATAAACATGATCATAAAATTTTGACGAACTGAGTATTGCATCGTTAATCTTGAAATTGTATATAGTTGCGCGCCTACATACAATTTGGAATGGACCATGCAAGACTGATTAGTAGTCACCATAAAACTGATTAATAAACACTACATTTTCTTTGAAGATTGTGAAGGAATAAATTTTATGAGATCTGCAAGAAGTGCAAAATAGGGACATATTAGTAGGAACACCTACATATGTGCCTGTAACATCTATTCTTCTGAGTCGAATTTACTCATCCGTGGAAATTGTCTTATTTGACAATTGACAATTCCTTTCTTGTCCAATTCTCCCATAGTGAGATTCCTAGGGAAAAGTATCTGAGTATCGAGTGTTGATACCCGACTGGATGTATCGACATTCCTATCATTTCTTTTGATTTAATTTCATTTGAATGACCTGGGTAACGATCCGAGGAGCTTTCGAATGCGTACTCAAATTAATGAAAACATGGGATATATTTATATTCGTTAGATGTTTTCGTCTGTATCTGATTTGAAATTCTCTCGCATAGATTATGCGTTGACCTTACTTTTTTAAGGTTAGTTATGTCACCATATATCCTTGAACTTGTGAAGGATTATGAATTATTATTAGTCTTTTGAGAAGTTCACATCTTAAAGATGACAATAAAAATGGAAAGTTGATAGTGCCAGTAGAATGGATTGATTGATTATGACATGACGACATTGTCTTAATTGATGGGAACTCGAATAGAATTCCCCTAAATGATAAGATGTTGATTATCAAAAGCGATCTAAATAATTCTTGACGGATGCCCGTATCCTGCATTTAGACTTGAGATTATACCGTGAATGGTTGTGAACTAGTTATAGATATTATAATCTAGAAAGAACCTAATACTAATTTATTAAAAAGATAATTCTGTTATATGACACTTTAGGAGGTATTTGTTGACGGATTAACTAGACTTTCGCCATTAAGGCAAGTTGAAATTGATATTGATTATATTTCCGGTGCTGCACTTGTGGCTTGTGCACTGTACGTCAGCACCATCTGAATTTAAGGAATTACCATACAACTAAGAGAGTTGTCGGAGAAAGATTTTATTATACCAAGCCTATCATCCTGAAGAGCTATGGTGTTATCATTCCCTATATTTATAGATTACTATAAACTGAGTAAATTGACAATCGAAAACGATATCCATAACTCGAAATGGAAGATTTGTTCGATCATTTACAAGGTTTTGATCCACGGCATGGTTATCATCAATTTCGCATCTGCGGAAAAGATTATGTATTCCAATCACTACATCCGGTACTTGTAATGAACATTATGAGTTTCACGTGATGTCGCTTGGATTGACCAAAGCACATGTAGCATTCATAAATTTGGTGAATCACGTGTGTAGGCTGTAATTTGATAAATTCATGATCGTGATCATTAAGGACTATTTGTTTGTTTATAAGAATAGGAAGGAGTTAATAATTATTTATAGATTGCCCTGGACTGGCCGAAAAATTAAAACCTGTATCTTGAATATTTAACATGTGATTTAAGACTTAATCATTTACATTATTTGACCGTGGTGAGTAAAAGATCATGGAATCTATATTGACTTTACAAAATTAAGAGCCCTTTTAAGACTTTGGATTTTACTAAAAAGAAAGTACAAATATATTTTGACAAATGTTTTAACAAAGGATTTTAATGGGATTATTTCCTTATACACAAATCATTTAACTAAACCTCTGTTTAGGGGTAAATGTTTGTGTATACTTCTAGACAACTTAAGAAGAATTGAGGAAACTATATAACTTATTACTTGAAATTTGAAACGACAATTTTTGCTTTTCAAACTAAGAAAATTTTGACCACAGTATAACCAAAGATTTTTCGAACATTTACGAATCCTATTAATTATTTTCGATAAATCAACAAAACTCGTGTTAGTTAAATTCAAAATTTATTTTGAACATTTTATATAATTGGTCGAACTAAGAAATTAAAATTTTTATGTTTACGTTTCATAAAAATTAAATATTTATTAAATTAACTGTAATAATTATCGACGCTTTAAAACGTCAGATTAAGCAAAACTGATAAAAATGATAGTTGAGACGAAACTAAAACATAGAATATATGAAGAAAGAATTTTGAATAAATACGGTTGTGATAACTATTTCATCAGGAAAGTGAACGTAATTCCTGACACATTATGTATAAAAGATAAAGAATCCATTAGGACGTGTTCCTTAATAATGAAGGTGCAAAATAAATTGCTGAACCATATAAAAATAAACGATGTTTGTAAGAAGAATAATATAAATAGTGAAAGGTTTCACGGCTAGTGTGAACCATTAGAGTTGAGAAGCCGATAGTGTTAAATGTTTTAAAGGCCACTCGTGGTTGCCTAAATATGGAGAATTGTGAGATATAGTTATGTTGGAATTTGTAAGTATAAGTATTATATGTATGTCATCTTTGACTAAAAGTATCCTTGTCTGAAGAAGTTGTACTAATGGCAATTATGAAGGCAGACATCGCCTCATACAGTAGTAAACGTCTAGCTATTGCAAAGGTCATCATCTGAATTTGATTCGATTTGGGTCATTGTCGACAGACTGACCAAATCCGCTAATATCATTCCCGTTAATGATAAGTGCAAAAGAGTTATGCAAACATAGTGTGCCTGTATCGAACATCTTTATCAAGATCCTCGCTTCGCATCGAATTTCTAGAGATTTGCTCAGAAATCATTGAGAACGAACCTTGATGAGAGTACTATGTACCACCCCAAATCGAAGGGACGAGGTAAAGTAACGATACAAAGCAATATAAGTGCTGTTTTATGTTTGAATGATTGACCTTTGGTAATAGACCGTATAATCGTTTTCCTTTGGAGAAATTATCATTGATAATCATCGTATTAGGATTGAGATCGAATCTTGTTAGGATCTAAATATTAGAGCATTTGTAAGCAGGAGTTGAGATGAAGACACCCGACATACACCCATTGTGTGTTGGACATGTCTTTTAGGCTTAAGGTTTCCTATGATGGCGAACCTATCCTTGCAAAATACCCGACCCGCGAGATCTGAAATGATTGTTGAAATTAGGATTTGATTATTAACTGCCGATAGTGGGCAGAAGGTTATGTGGATATGAAATGTAGATCTTGAAGTGCCAAATGGGTAGCGAAGTTATGCCAAAATTTTTAACCTTGGAAAAATGAATTCATGATCTGAAAAATCATGGGATATAAGTCCCCGTTGTATGGGACCATTGAGATGACGTAAAAGTTGGGATTGAAAGGCATATAAGCTGGATCTACCCTAGGACTTCAAGAACTGCGTGAATTATGTTTCGTAAATCGAACTTGATAAAATATCTATCAAGTGAAAATCTGAATTCTTCTTAGTAAAGCTTAGATCGGCAAAAAGTTGCATTCATCAAAAACCCGTGAACATCATGGATAGAGAAAGTAAGTCAACATTAAGCCTGATCTTATTCCCGTAGTTATGTTTGATGAAATTCGCGTATTATAATGAATTACACTTGTGAGAAAAGATCGGATGTGCAGGAAATACCCACATGGCTTTAACTCTATAAGAAGCGAGTAGTTAGGTAAGATGATCTTTGAGGACAAAGATCCTGTTTAGGGGTAAATGCTGTGACAATCCGTCAATTTATGGTTGATATTTTATTCTTGAATATTATTTAAAAACATTATTTTAATGTTACAATATGAACTCACATATTTTTGGGAAGAAATTTGGATTTATGTCTTGGAGTAGCATCGACTACGTCTAAACCGGAGGATTCAACATTACGTGCTTACGTTTACATACACCGTCCTTGGTAACAGTCCGACATTTCAGAAAAATAAATTTATCCGCGAATATTATTTTGGAGTTTTAAATTTGTGTTGGTTCATAAACTCACAAATTTACGAGAAGAGATTAGGACTTACGATTTTATTTTAACGTCCTTTACGACTAAACCGGAAACCTTAGAATTACGTATTTATGTTTTCGAACTCCGTTTTTGATGAGACAATTTTTATTAGATTCGTTTTGTGACGTTGATTCATAATTTATAAAAACGTTTTTCGTAAAATGACCCGAGGGCACGCAAATCAAGGAAACTAGAATCGAGGAGTACCCGTAAATAAATGGGGATGAGACAAGTGGGACACTTGTCCCACCCCCACTCAAAACTAGCTACTTAACACCATGAGGTGTCAAGTGTAGCTAACAAGCCTTACACATGTACATTAGCTTACAAGTTAAGCTTCCACTAACTAAAACCAATAGCTAACACATACCATTCATTTACAACATGCAAAACAACTCAAGTTTCTCTCTTCCTCCTCAAAAATGCCGTCCCATATCCACCCCAAAAACACCATTTGATCTTGATTCCACCATGAAATCCTATGTTATACTTGTATATGTTGAAGCCCTTTTGAAACCCTATTGATTGGTGGTACTTATAACATCCAAGGAGGAGTATTCATGGTGTCTTAGGGCTGATTTTCCACAAGGTATACATGAAGAATGGTGGTCTTGAAGATGGTCTTGGCTATGCACAAGTTTCTCCATCCAAATCCATGTCAAACTCATAACATACATCAACTTGGTGGTATAAAGATTGTCCTCCTCATCTTCTTGTTATTTTGATTATGTAAACATGTATTTTATTTCCTATTGTATATGTATATGATGATTATATGATGATAAAAATGTTATGTGGGGATTTGGTGTTGATAAACATGATTAAAAAGGTGAAAAACTATAAAGAACAAGGTTAAAATCTTGGTTAAAAGTGATGGCTGTATAAAAACAGTAAAGAAACAGGTCATGGGCTGATAAAATGATGAAGTAGAATCCATTTACAGTAATCTATATGTCTTGTACACATGTGAGAGTTGGCCATGCAATGGAATCAAAATAATGAGTGAGATATGATCAAAACAAGTTAGGTGGTCTAATCTGAATAAGCAGTTTTGTAGGGACTATTAAGGCAAGATGAACTCAAAATGGGCAGTAGCTATAACTAAGTTAAATATAGCACATAATATGAAGAACTTGTCACCCAAAAATGAGCTTCTAATTCATTATAGAACTCTAGATATGGTAAAAATGGTGAACATGAAGATAAAAATCAGATTTTTGGAATTAATGTTTATTATTATTATATAAGCACTCACATTTTATTTTATAAAATGTAGAATAAAAACCCACTAACTTATAAAACTTATTTATATAGATATTGGTGAAATAATATTTATAAGTAATAAAAACTATAAACTTGATTTTTACGACTTTTTCGGCTATTGCCGTAAAATTAACGTTTTTCGCCAAATAAAACTTAGACGACCAAACCCGTCTAATGTAAAGTTTATAGAAGTCATATACTGATATATAAGTATCTAATACAAGTAAAAACCGATAAAACCCGAACTATAGGAAATACGGACATTTACGAGCTAATTAAGCATATTGGGCTAATAAATGGACTAAATAAGATAAAAACTTGTAAAAAGAACTTATTGGGCTTAACCCATTTGGGCCCAACATGGAAAGTATACATACTGATAATATAGGTATAAAAGGGATTAAAACAAGTTAGAGAACTTATAATAAGTTTATCGGACTTAAAACGCGTAAATAGGTAAAACTAGTAAACTAGTAAAAAGATACCAATACGTAAACACTAAAACGAGTTACTGAGAATATGCAAACCCACTTGATCATCATATGTATATAATCATCATATGTATACATAATTGTTATTTTTATAAAGTCATTGGACAAACGTCTAAGACCAAGTATTATTTGTCTAGGTTTCCGTGATTGAAGCACGTACCGTACATCCAAATCGCCGATAACCGCCTTCCCACATCAACGTGAGTTCATAGCCTCGCACTCTTTTAAATGTTTTTATAAATGTTTTATGAACCCGCGAGAGAGATAAGATGTTAGTTTTGATTAAATAGGACACCATTTGTCCCGATTGTTTGTTTATTGATTTTGGACCCGAATGATTGAATGACCCGATTGTATGACCCGATAAATGAATAAAGGACCCGATAGATGAAATTAAATGGATTATTAAAGTTAGGTTATGTCACTAAAAGTCCCATTAGCATGAATTGTGAACTACCGGGATTTGGTAGACGCTTATGCATTTAATAGTACTATTTGGGGACGATCACCCCAATTCGCGCCTTGACGGTTGATCCCCGTCGTGCCACATTGATTGGTAAGCGAATTTATGTATGAGAAGATTTCCATAGCGTGACCTTTGTGACGACACGCTACTTTAGATGGGCAAATTGTGGATCGGGTTAGCTACCCGTTGTTGGTTTAGTAAGGTAACAATGTCATGCGGCTTATAATAATCCAAAGTTAACAAAATACTACTAGACGCTCCGAATTACGATGTATTGCCTGACTAGCAATACAGGGTCATACTATTGATATTATGTTTGTGTTTTGGTTTTCATAACCATATTCATATAACGGTTTTTATGTTCATACAACGTTATAAGACGTATTGTATGATTGTTTTTACGACATTGGCTCGTATAATGATTTTTAAGGCAAATGCCTATATTATGATTTTGATAAAGATTTGTATAAAATGATTTTGGCTATTTTATGGCCTATCAAAATGATTTGTACAAAATGATTTTCAGTAATAATTTTATACTGATATTATATTGATGGATTTTATTAAACTCTATGAATTCACTCGGCGTTATCGCTGACCTTTTCTTTTAACATGTTTTATCTCAGGTACTTGAAGGTAATTCTCGGGAAGACAACAAGAATTCATGGCCCGCACTTAAACTATATTTTCCATTCAAATACTTTGTAAAACTTTGTATGAAATAATATGACTTGGGACCGATGTAACTTTGATATTTATGAATGGAAATGATTTATTATTAAACGACGCGATTTTTATGCGTTGTCTATGATGTGAGTAATGTGCTATCCCGTAACACCAACTAGTCTTCCGCTGTATTGAGTTGTATAAATTTGGGGGTGTTACATCGATGCAAACGAGTTTTGTGTAAATGGGTATATGGATGTTAATGTTAGTGTTGATCAGAACACGATAGAAGGTGAACCATTCAGGCCGATTAATGAAGAACATCTTGATTCGCTTCATAGTGAAAAGGTAACATATCTATTTTTATAAGTATATTTGATGAATACTATTCATTTTGATTAGAAGAATATAATTATTTTTTTATCAACCATTGATAGAGCTAAAGAAGTTTAAGATTTAAGTTTTTCAAATGTGAATCAGTCATCGTTTAAAGAAGAACATCTTGGGTCAATTGTTAATAGCAAGGTAACATATTTAACTTTCCCCCTGTTAGTCATAGCACTCTATTTTAATTTTTCCCCCTGATATAGTTAAGTTTCCCTCTGACTTTTCAGAGCACATATGAAGTTGAAGACATTTAGGTATTTTCATCCTTAGTGGGTCCTTAATTCTAATTTAATGTATATATTTTAGTTAGAATTGCAAGTTAATGGTGTTTGCCAAACAAAAGAGGCCTCAGCACACTCGAGTATGCGGATGTTGATACAAGCGTTGTTCTGAACACTGAAGAAGTAACGCCAATTGAAAAGGTAAGCTATCAATTCCAATCTTCCCCCTGATTTTTAGAGTATTGCATTTATTGTACTATATTTCCATTTAAATTTTATAAAATTCTTTTAAATCTTTTTCAATTATCAACATTAGTTGATTCAATTCATGAAGATATTAAAGAACCAAGAGTTTATGACTTGCCACAAGAAGAAGAACATATTGAGTCCCTACAGGATGGTGATGCAAGCTCATGTTATGTATATAACATCAATCGTGTAAATGAGGATATGGATGTTAATGCAACTGTTGTTGAAGACATTAAGGTATTTACATCCGTAGTCGGTCCTGAATTATATTTTAGTAATAATTGCATTTTAATTTTTTTTGCCAAACAAAACAAACATCAAGCACACTCAAGTATGCTGATGTCGATACAAGCACTGTTGTGAACACCGGAGAAGTAACGTCGATTAATGAAGAACATCTTGATTTGTTTCACATTGAAAAGGTAAGATATCTATTTCAACTGTCCCCTGCTATAATTAAATTTCCCACTGCAGTGGGAAGTATTTCATTTATATTATGAATTGATCCACTTTATATTTGTAACAAAACAATTTAATTTTGTATTCAGGTATCGACATCAGTTGATTCAGACCTTGAAGATTTTAAAAGACCAAGAGTGGATGACTTGCCACAAGAGAAACAACATAGTCAGTCCCTGCATGATGCCGAGGTAATATATCTTTAATCGGACCTATCGTTAGTCGCTTATTAATGCATAGTTAATTAGTTTTGATTTATATGATGTTTGTTTCCAACGCGGATTTACCATGTTTTCTACCCATTTGAAATAAATGAAATTAAAGAAGGAAATGAGTTTTTCTCTACTCACTCTCCTTGTAACGACGATGGACTATTATTTGTGGATAACACTCAAGTATTTTCTAGATCTTGATATATCTTGTTCTGATTTAGTTTGCATGATGTTGATCCCCTAGAATTTTTACGAACAAGATAATTGTGTGTTTGGATATGTAGCATCACAGAGTTGCATTCTTTCTGTCGACAAACAAGCAGTTGAACAAGAGAAACTTGATGAACTAAAAATTGGGCAACAC
The DNA here is from genome assembly GCA_025667525.1 of Glebionis coronaria. Classification (NCBI taxonomy): domain Eukaryota; kingdom Viridiplantae; phylum Streptophyta; class Magnoliopsida; order Asterales; family Asteraceae; genus Glebionis; species Glebionis coronaria. The sequence goes on from CM046874.1 coordinate 549,579,314, forward strand.
ATGTTTTAATGGAAATAAATTGTACATCTAAGCTAGTTAATGACAAACATGATTCTATCAAAACTTTTCAAATAGTAAATCATGCTGAAAATGATTTTGTCCAAATTTCAGATATAATGAATCATGCTGAAAACATTACAAGTAGTAGTTATGATGATCAAGTAGTAGTTAAAAGTCAACATAAAATTAAACATAATAAGTATCTTTGCGACCTTTTCATGGTCCCCCTGAGTCATCAGATCCTAAGCCTAAGGTTAGTGGTAGGACCAAGAAACTGAAGAAGTTTAAACTACCATTGTCTAGACCTGATAATCATGAGATTCCAAAATGGATTGAGGTATGTTTTGTACATTAAAATAGTTTTTGAAATTCATTCTAAAGTCAAGAAGTTACTAATTAATTTGTTTATGAAGGATTTATGGAGAAAATTGAAAGTAGGATTTTTACTAGGTTAAAAGTTCGTTGTTCTCGGCGTCTCATCGAATTGATCTCCGGTTGAATGTGTGACTCAGTCGTCTTTGGTGGATAAAAGAAAAGGGTGTCGTTGTGTAACAAAATAAAAATGCAAACTTTAAAGTAAATGACAAAATAATAAAAGGATAAACTAATAAATACTTAAACGAAATATAGATAAAAGCTTGAAAAAATTTAGACCAAAAATAAAGACTTATAAAAATAAATAACGAAAATTTAAAACTCGACAAAAAGTAAAATTTGCAAACATAAAAATAAAACTAAGACAAAACAAGTTTAAAATAATTTTAAGTAAAAATGGCGGGAAAAGTTAAATTTGAATTTAAAAATAAAAACAGGAAATAAAAACTGAAAAATGCGTTCCGATCGTAACTTGGATCGCAGTCTCGACCGCAGTCTGGATCTTGACCAGGATCGTGACCTGGATCGTGACCAGAATCGTGACCAGGATCGTGACCTGGATCGTGACCTGGATCGTGACGTGGATCTTAGTCTTCGATCTTAGCCTAGATCTTAGTCTTATATCTTATCCTAGATCTTAGTCTTCGATCTTGGTCTAGATCTTAGCCTTCGATCTTGGTCTAGATCTTAGTCTTCGATTTTGGTCTAGATCTTAGTCTTCGATCTTGGTCTAGATCTTAGTCTTCGCTCTTGGCCTAGATCTTAGTCTTTGATCTTGGCCTAGATCTTAGTCTTCGATCATGGCCTAGATCTTAGTCTTCGATCTTGGCCTAGATCTTAGTCTTCGATCTTGGTCTAGATCTTAGTCTTCGATCTTGGTCTAGATCTTAGTCTTCGATCTTAGTCTAGATCGTGAGTAGTGATCGCAGTATTGGATCGCAAGTAGAAACCCTAAGGCTTATGCGATCACAATACCCGATCGGAACCATTAAAACCCTTGTACATTACGATGGAATGTAAAAAAATGAAATAAGCAATAACCAAATAAGCACTTTAATAATAAGCAATTACCAAAAACTTAACTAAAACAATAATAAGAAGAACTAAATAAGCACAAATTTAAAAACTTTCAAGACACAAAATAAGCAAAATTTATAAAATAAAATAAAAGAAAAAGATTAAACTTTTGAAAACACTTAAACTAAAATAAGCTAAACACAAAATAAGCTAAAAGCACCAAAACGTTGAGAATATCAAACGTATGGATTTGATAAGAATAACAAGATGAACTTTTTAATCAAATAAGCATCAAACAAGATACAAACTTGATCCGAATCAAAATCAAAATAAAAAACAAGAAAGGTAGAATAAGAAAGATTATGAAAAGCTTGAAATTAAACTTAAAGATTCAAGAAAAGATTAAAAGACTTACATGAAATAACTTGAAAAATAAAGACAAGTATGTAAATGACAATATGAAAAGTGCATAAAATAAAGTGGAGAACTAATTGGTGAAATTTGCTAACACCTTCCAAATGAAGGAAAGGGTCCTATTTATAGGAGGAGTGGAGTTGGTTGTGAGTGCTTTCTTCTTCTTTCTTTTTTTTCTTTGTCGTCTCGTTTTTAAATTAAATTGACGTCCTCGACTTTGGCTCGGGATTTGTCGATAATTAATTTAAACTCGTCTTATAATTTCTTCATTTATTAGACTTGGGTTCTTCGACTTGTAAATCTTCCGTCTTTGGTCCTTTTCTTCAATAAATCTTCAAAATAGGCCCATTGACTTCCGTTTTTTTTGCACTCTTGATATTTTGACTTCGTCTTTTGTCTTTTTCTTCGATAAAAGCCCGTGAAAGCCCGTGTTTTCTTCCCTTTTCACATTTTTTTCCTAAATCACAACAAAAACACAAACCACTCATAATTTCGACATTTACGACAATAAATCCACGTTTAGGTTTGGTTATTATTATAATTAAGTGGTAAAAGGATGGGTGTTTTCACACCTATCAAATCTCCTACACTTGACCATTGCAATGCCCTCATGCAATGCATTAATTACAAAGCAAGATTTACATTTTCCATCATAATTAACACACCTTGGCCCTTATTGAACACAAGATATTAAGGAAACTTAAAGACATAGAAAATTACAAAATATTTGAAGGAAGAAAACAAGTAAAGAGATCGAAGACTTAGATTAGGGCTTTGGTTGTCATGAATGTTTATCACCCTCAGGTTTCACGTTCCCCATACCAAGCTTAAAAACGAGATCATTGTTATTATAAGTTAGTAAAGCTAACACTTACTCATGTGGCTCAATTATTCACTTAGACTCCCTTATTCCTAGGTGTATCTCTTATATTTTATTGTTGTCTTGAATGATCACGAGGATGCATTGTTTGACTTATTTTGATAGTTTATTTAGGCTGAAAATAAAGTAGGACGATTTAATCAATAGTTAGCTAAAGGATAAAATCTTTTATTTCTGCTTCTCGAGACCTCATAAAGTTCATATCTTGGCATAACTTGCTTCACGATTTGAGACCTTTCTCGGACCGATATTTGGCAGTGACTTCATACTTCGAATCTTGAGAGACGTTCTTGAAATAATGGTCTTCTCTTCATAATAGGAATTTCTTCACTTGAAGTTTTTGAGAGATTCTTCATATCTGGACCACGACTTCTTCATTTTTCTTCAATCTTTATTTTGGATTTTGATATACAACGATCCGGCTCCTTTTAGGACTTTGATCTATTTATCCTCATACCTTGCTAGGGTCTTTTAGGATAGACTTCTCCATGATCTTTAGGGGAGTATTTGCTTTTCGTCGTGTGTCTCGATCCTTCATATTGATTTTTGATAAATGATTCTTCACATCACTTTGGATCTTTAGCAACAAAATGTAGCCCTCATGCCTTGTTAGGGCCTTTTCGGACTCGCCAATCTTCGCATCCCGCTTCAATAAGTTATGCCTTGGCTATGAACTCTAATTAATACCGAGTAACTTTTAAACGATCTTGTGCTAGAAGCTAAGTAACTTTTCAATTTGTACGACCTTACTTATTGCAAATATATTTATTAACAAGCGATGGGAGAAAAAGCTCATAGTTAACTCACATAAATTCATGAAAGAATACCAAACTGATAATTGACTCTATCATCTCTCGTTCTCCACAATTTTAAAATCTCAAGGAATGAGACTCGTGGATGCTGAGCCTATTAAATCAAAATTTTGGGTTTTCAAGTCATCTATAGGATCTTGCAACTTCTTAGACTTTTTCAAGTTTAGAATTCGCATTTTAAAGTTCCCTTGATAAAGGAATTTATAGGATCAATTATAGGAACTTGCAAAAAGTTCTTGTTCTTAACCCGTAAGAGTTAAGACTTTCGTGTTTTAAAGTTCCCTATATAAAAGCCTAGAAAAACTTAATTTAAACACGTTAAGGATACTAGTTAGAGTAAACTTGGATAAGTAAACTCGGGTTGAGTCAAAAGATTCATGACGGGCCTAATATATCAAAGACATCTAAACTTATTAAAACCATTTATTAAATTTATTCTAATAAAAGAAAATAACGATAACAAAGGAAAATACTAATAGGCCAAAATAGATCAAAAATTTTGAAAAATGTCGAAAAATCAATTTTCCGGTTAAAATGAGGACAAAAACATGGAAAAGCCCACTTAACTTCGATAGAAGTCCCCCTACACTTAAGATAAACATTGTCCTCAATGTTTAAGCATGTGGAAGTAACCTCCCCTACACTTAGGACATTGTGCACGTTGTTTAAATCTTGCTAAGGAAGAGACAACTAAAGTGATTCCTATTTTAATATTGAAGAATATAAAATAGTGAATCAGAAGAGTTTAGGATAGAACCGGGAAGACGGGTACACGGAATCACGGTTCGTCAAAAGTCATCAAAAGTGAATCTTTGAAGCTCCAATCCCTGCACATCATAAGAAAGAAAACAACAAACACTTACGGGGCTCCCCTACACTTATTATGAAAACGGATAAAAAAGATAGATAATCGGGTTGCCTCCCAAAAAGCGCTTGTTTTTGTTCACCGAGTCACGAGCCTGACTCGTCCCCGAATTAAATGGTCCATGGGGATGCCTCTAATGTAATACCGGGATCAAAGACATTGTCCTCGTTCCCGGAGGAAAATAAAACAGGAGAGGCCGGAGGATAAGTCTTGAACGGCAGAAAAGTCCTCCCAATAAAAGAAAAATAAGTGAAGTCTTGATCCACGGGAGGTGGGGTGGGTAAAGGAATCAAAATGTCATCCCCAAAAGACATACGATTATCACTGAGCGGCAAATCCGTAAAGGTGTCAATCATAGAATGGTCAATGTCACCTCCCGGGTCAAAGCACTCATCCTTAGTAATGGTCTCCAAAGTATGGGATAAGAGGTGCTCGGGAGGGGGACTTGGGACAATTGCTTCAGGCATTAAAGTATCAAAAAGAATATCCTCCTGAGTGTCATCATCATCAATACCCGGAGGTATTGAGTGAATGTCAATTTCTTCCATAAATGTGTCATTATTCTCAACGGGAGTAATAGACGGGGCAAAGACTCGGTATTAGGAGCAGAATTCAACGCTTCAATTTTAGCAATAAGAAGATGAACTTTCAGTAATTTGTCGCGAAGAATAACGTCTTCCACCTCATCTACAAGACCAATTTCAGTGGTGAACTTCTCGTAAGTTGGAGAGAATAAATCAACATCGCCCTCATCTCCCGGAGGAGATTGAGAAATTTCAAAGGTGAAATTCTCATAGCATGGAGAAAAATCATCATTAAGAGCGACCTCGTCCGTAAGCTCAACAAAAGTCGGTACATCACAAACCTCATCAAATAAGTTGTCGAGACCAAATTCACTAAGCTCACTCGATGTATCACAATCCTTAGACGCATTTGGGATATCGAGAGACGGAACTACAATTGCACTAGGATGTTGAGCAACAAGATTAGTCTAAGAAATAGTATTCTCATCGTCATCATCATCATAATAGTATGGATGCACAGGAGGAGGAGTATAAGCCTCGATATTTGATATTTGCTCTTATCGGCTTGCCTTCTCCAAGATAGCTGGGAGGCGATTTAATTGTTCTATAATTCCGGCCAAACTAGTGAGTAGTTCCTCACTCATTCCAAAAGAAGGTTGATGAAAGACGGAGTATTGTGGGGGCTCAGAATTTTGAAAACCGGAATTATAGCACGGAGTTGGTTCATAATAATTCATCGGTTAACAATAAGAAGTATCGTGAGGGCCCCCACAACCATTACAACACGGGTATTGAGAAAAACCTGGTGCGTCTTGTGGATAGCTATTACCATTTTCATAATTGTAACCTGGTTCTTGCTCGTCATGAGACGGGTATCGAATCGGACACGAAACATGCCAATGAGAATCGCTTCCACAATATATGCAAGAGGGGGGAGTAAGTGCATTAGAAGCAAAGGATGAGTTAATCGAATAGCACGAGGGACAAAATCCAAATTGTGTATTGTCGATATCATGTCCGCACCGCTCACATGTACACCATTGACATGTTTGAAAACCAAACAATGGTCTCCCACACCCTACGCAATAGACATACGAATCCATGAAGAATTAAAAATAAGAAGGGTTGAGAAAAGAATTAAACACAATAGATGATTGAGAGGAATATTTTTGGATGCAAAACTTTTGAAAAAGAAATGCTTTTTATGAGTTTTTAAATGTTTTTGGAGTTTTTTTTTAAAAAAAATTTTGAATTTTTTTTATGGATTTTTGAAAATTTTTGAGCAAGTAAAATAATGTTCAAAGGTGAACGGATCCCAAAATCCAACACGTCTCTCACAAAAACCGTTAATCTTCACGAAAAGAGCTGGCAACGGCGCCATTTGAAAGTAGGATTTTACTAGGTTAAAAGTTCGTTGTTCTCGGCGTCTTACCGAATTGATCTCCGGTTGAATGTGTGACTCAGTCGTCTTTGGTGGATAAAAGAAAAGGGCGTCGTTGTGTAACAAAATAAAAATACAAACTTTAAAGTAAATGGCAAAATAATAAAAGGATAAACTAATAAAGACTTAAACGAAATATAGATAAAAGCTTGAAAAGATTTAGACTAAACATAAAGACTTATAAAAATAAAAGACGAAAAATTAAAAATCGACAAAAAGTAAAATCTGCAAACTTAAAAACAAAGCTAAGACAAAACAAGTTTAAAATAATTCAAAGTAAAAATGGCGGGAAAAGTTAAATTTGAATTTAAAAATAAAAACAGGAAATAAAAACTGAAAAATGCGTTCCGATCGTAACTTGGATCGCAGTCTCGATCGCAGTCTGGATCGTGACCAGGATCGTGACCTGGATCGTGACCTGGATCGTGACCTGGATCGTGACCTGGATCTTAGTCTTCGATCTTAGCCTAGATCTTAGTCTTCGATCTTAGCCTAGATCTTAGTCTTCGATCTTGGTCTAAATCTTAGTCTTCGATCTTGGTCTAGATCTTAGTCTTCGATCTTGGTCTAGATCTTAGTCTTCGATCTTGGTCTAGATCTTAGTCTTCGATCTTGGCCTAGATCTTAGTCTTCGATCTTGGCCTAGATCTTAGTCTTCGATCTTGGCCTAGATCTTAGTCTTCGATCTTGGCCTAGATCTTAGTCTTCGATCTTGGTCTAGATCTTAGTCTTCGATCTTGGTCTAGATCTTAGTCTTCGATCTTAGTCTAGATCGTGAGTAGTGATCGCAGTATTGGATCGCAAGTAGAAATCCTAAGGCTTATGCGATCACAATACCCGATCAGAACCATTAAAACCCTTGTACATTAGGATGGAATGCAAAAAAAATGAAATAAGCAATAACCAAATAAGCACTTTAGTAATAAGAAATTACCAAAAACTTAACTAAAACAATAATAAGAAGAACTAAATAAGCAAAAATTTAAAAACTTTCAAGACACAAAATAAGCAAAATTTATAAAATAAACTAAAAGAAAAAGATTAAACTTTTGAAAACACTTAAATTAAAATAAGTTAAACACAAAATAAGCTAAAAGCACCAAAAAGTTGAGAATATCAACGTATGGATTTGATAAGAATAACAAGATGAACTTTATAATCAAATAAGCATTAAACCAGATACAAACTTGATCCGAATCAAAATCAAAATCAAAAACAAGAAAGGTAGAATAAGAAAGATTATGAAAAGCTTGAAATTAAACTTATAGATTCAAGACAAGATTAAAAGACTTACATGAAATAACTTGAAAAATAAAGACAAGTATGTAAATGACAATATGAAAAGTGCATAAAATAGAGTGGAGAACTAATTGGTGAAATTAGCTAACACCTTCCAAATGAAGGGAAGGATCCTATTTATAGGAGGAGTGGAGTTGGTTGTGAGTGCTTTCTACTTCTTTCTTTTTTTCTTTGTCGTCTCGTCTTTAAATTAAATTGACGTCCTCGACTTTGGCTCGGGATTTGTCGATAATTAATTTAAACTCGTCTTATAATTTCTTCATTTATTAGACTTGGGTTCTTCGACTTGTAAATATTCTGTCTTTGGTCCTTTTCTTCAATAACTCTTCAAAATAGGCCCATTGACTTTCGTTTTTTTTGCACTCTTGATATTTTGACTTCGTCTTTTGTCTTTTTCTTCGATAAAAGCCCGTGAAAGCCCGTGTTTTCTTCTCTTTTCACATTTTGGTCCTAAATCACAACAAAAACACAAACCACGCATAATTCCGACTTTTACGACAATAAATACACGTTCAGGCTTGGTTATTATTATAATTAAGTGGTAAAAGGATGGGTGTTTTCACAACTATCAAAAATCAAACGCACCGATATACCAAACCCGTGCGCTAAAAGACATTGTGAACCTACTGTTTACCGACAAGGATAAGGCCTTTTATTTCTTATGGGGCCCTGATTCTATAACTGATAATGCTGAATTTTGGGGACGATTGTTGGGTATCGGACGGGGACGAGCTGGTTGGATTTCGGGACTGTAAGTTTAATTAGAAATAGCTATGGATTTTATGTAAGTATATTATAAATAAAGGACTCTACTTTTATTAATGTTTTGTATACTTTTTTTAAATGATAGCACCTCGAACTATGGATTTTATATATGTACCAACAGATCGGCTGATGTAGATTATGAAATGTGATAGAGTTCTTTTCGTACACCCGAAGGTTATCGTAATCTCGACAAAGTGTGAATGGAAAACCGCGTTAATGTCTCAAGTTTGATGCTCGAATAAAAGATATTTTGATTATGAAATTAAAAACTACTAATTTAACCGATTAAATATTAAAATATATAAAAAAACGATAAGGATGAAAATTTAACTATAATTATAAAGCGAGATATCTAAAATAATAATAATAACAATAAAAATGCTAAACTAAACAAGCATAATTAAAACTATATATTTGAGCTAATGAAATAAAGATAAAGGAAACGAACCCGTATGACGAACCGGATACACCAAGCTAGCATAAAACATAAAACGTTAACGACAATAAAGCTAAACGACATTTTATAAATTTAATAAAAACTATATTTTTGAAATCTAAATTTTGACCAACTAATTAAAACAAACTCTTTTTAAAACTAATTTAAAACATTAGCTATACTATTATTATTAAATAAGGAAAATCCTACCAACAAACTAGGCAAAAAGATTAGTAAAGTATGATATTAAATGAACGAGTGGTTAAGGTTCAAAACACGTCAACCACACTTACTTCAATAGACAAATAAACTACTCTACCAAACCACACTTATAAAGAATCCTACTGTTAACGGTTTTCCAATAAGCTACCGACGAATATCTTGAAAAAAGGTTAATATCATTAAGCTTTATTAAGTAGAACCGCATCCGAATCCACCATCTTCTACATCAAACTATAATTATCAAAACTTCATTTCAACACATCACAAATAAACTCTAATCATATAAAACATTTACCAAAACATAAATCTCGAAACATTAACATCAAGCTCTAAATTACAATAATCATTAACCAAATGAGTGAATATAAACGAAATTAGAATATGATATAAAGCTGCATAAGTGAACAATAAAGAAAATAGATCCATAAAAAGAAAACTAAATCTAAGCTACTGGTAAAGAAGAAAAAGAGAACCAAGAAAAAAACGAGATGCTCCCCTTCTGAAAATGGAAGCTGCGTTTTTTTCTGTCTATCCAAATAAAACAAAACGAATGAATAATATAATACAAGTGGGGATCTGCTTCTAGCTTTTAAAAAAATGATATGGAATGTATATTCTTCACTGCTTCCTTTTTACGCCAAGTGATCCCATCTTTGATCTTTTTTTTTCTTTTATTGGGCCTCCATGCGTCCATTTTTAGTTGATGGGCCTAAGCCTTTTTCTCCATTGCTAATTTGTTGCGTTGGGCTTGGTGGGCTGTGTGGCTAAATTGTATTAATGGGTCGGTTCGACCCATTTAAGTGGTGTCGGATCGGCCCAATAAAATACGAATGCACCGTCAAACTCGATTTTCCGCGCTCTCTCCATTTCTCGTGCTCGTCTTAGCTCTTTTTCTTCGTTTTTGCTCCTTTTCTTTATTATCCGTGCCTACAATAATAAATAACACATATAAACGATAAATGCACTAAAAATACACGTTTTGCTATTTATTATACCAAAAAATGAAGGGATATAACACTAAAATCATGACTAATTCCGTGTTTAACACACCCCTACACTTAAAACGTTGCTTGCCCCCAAGCAACTATTATCACAAACGTTAAATCCAAAATCAATTTAAAACTACTTTATTCAAAATTGCTAAAAGAAAATAAAAATAAAAATCCATAGTGACCCGCCTTGCTCGACTTTTTATTCAAGGTATAAGGATCATAGAACGGGAAACACGCAAACTGGGTGTCTCCAGGGAATAAATATCGTCACCCTCTTTTTATTACTCCCAACTAAACTAAAATTCCTTGTGCAAACGTTTAGGCAAAATGCTAACACTACTTATACTAATAACCTATGTAAACATAACTTTTTACTCCTATAATTATAAAAGACTAGGCAAGAGTGTTCATTTTCAAAGTTTTGATCGTTCAAATCGACATTTGTTATGGTTGCTAATCATCTAAGTGGGGTATTAGACTCACCGAAAATGACAAGATTTAAGATTCAAAAATGGCCTTTTCCATGTAGCGGATTTCTTCTCGGGACGTCCCAACCTCATCGGTTAAGTGCCCGGGCTTTTGACACCCCACGGAGAATAGTACCGGGATCGGCGAGATTTTGAAATCGAAGATCTTCAAATCACCGCTAAGCTAATAAAAGACACTTAGATGAAAAACAACGACGGTGATTAGAGAATGAAGATTCAAAGGAGAGATCACTCCATGTAGCGAATTTCTTCTCAGCTTGTCCTTTAACAAAGCTTAGGAGGCTAGGTTTTTACACCCTTGAGAATAGTATCGAAGCTCACGGGACTTTTGACTTCTACATTCTCAATTACCGTCTAAACTCTTATATAAAATTGACGAATTCTAGTTCAACTTCGGATATAAATTTAAGAAAAAGCAACTTTCTCACAATTATAAATAAAACAAAAAAAACACTTATTCATTCACTCGACTCTTCTAACTCTATTGAACACTTTCTTTTTTTTTTCAATTTCTCTCTTTTTTTTCAAATTTTTCTTTTTTTTTCTTTTTTTTTCTCTTTTTTTTCCGATTCGATTTTTTTTTCAACATATTTATTCACACATCATTATTTCAAACTTAAGAAAGTATGCTTTCACTCAAATTTAAATAAAAAGTTGAACTAGGACTCTATATCAAAATTGCATAAGAATTTATTTTTTGCATAACAACACAATTTTTAACGTTCAAAGGCTTAAAAAAACTCACTTATTTAGTCTAGTTATAATCTAGGAGGAAAAAGCCATAGGTTACTCATATAAGCTCTAAAGAGAACCAACTACTCCACGTTTAGCATTTTTATTTGCACAATTCCTAAAAGCTTAGTCTAAAAGTAAAGGGAGCAGCCAGATCAACACTCAGGCAGAGTCAGGATCCCCTTTGTTCTAGCCTACGGGACAAGTCAATCACGCACGGTCAAAAACTTTTATATTATTAATAAAATAAAATAAAATAAAAACAGACATTTGTTCAAAATAGGATGCAGGAGGGCACACAAGTAGGCATGAATATGACTAATATGATATAAACCCCCCTACACTTAGAACCGAACATTGGCCTCAATGTTTAAAAGTGATAAGGTGCTACCCCTACACTTAAGAACACAAAAGGATAATGCTAGAATTCCAAGTGTAAGAAGGAGAACACAATCAAATATGTATGGATAAAGATGAGAACTGAGTACTCCCCTGATTAGACATGACGATCGATCGGAGACTGAATGAAGAAGATGATGGAAAACAGCAACATCAACCCTTTGAAAGTCTTCTCGATCCAAGGGAACCCTGCACACAAAAACAAATACCAACAAGCACACATGGAGAGAAGCACGCCCCTACACTTATGTTAGAAAAAGATAAACTGATAGATCATCGGGTTGCCTCCCGAGAAGTGCTTGTTTTTGTTAACCGAGTCACGAGCCTGACTCGACCCCAAATTAAATGGTCCATGGGGGAGCAAGAGAATCACCACTGGCTCAAAACAGATATGCCAGTGTCAAAAATCTTATCCTCATTACCGGATGAGAATAAAGAAGAAGAATCCACAGTATAAGTGAAGAAAAGCAGGAGTATTCTTATAACATATGAGAAATAGGTATTAAGGCGATCCTTAAGAATACTCGTCTTCGCCAAGGGCGGGAGGGTGGGAGAAAAAGATATCAAAGTGTCACCCGAGGACACTTGATAGAAACTCAAATTAAGAGTCGATGGTATAACCGGTAAAACATCACAAGAAATAGCAACATCAACGTCTCCTCTAGGATCAAAACACTCATCCTCATTTCCCGGTATGAAATGAGGAGAGTAAAAGCGATACATCACCCGCTTGGGTGTGCACTCGGTAGGACGGGGTGGCAACATAATATGAGAAATATCAGAAGAAATCTCGACCACCCGCGTCACCTCTCCAGACCGAATCAAACGAAAGGTAGGGTCAAATCTCTCCACCTCCTCGATGATAGGAGGTGGCATGGCTAACAAAGAATGCTCAAGAGAGTCGGAGCCATCAATGTCCTCAATCCCCTCTTCAAAGAGAGGATTCACCTCACTAGAGATGTAGGCGTCATCAAAATCAAATAAAGGGTTCGAATAAATCTGGAAATTTTCCTTCTGAACGTCTTCATCGAATAGTGACTCGTCATCACTAGAAGTAAAATCATCATCGAGATCAAAAAGAGGATTAGAGAAAGCCAAAGAATCATCTCCCAAGATGTCGGTGGGAGGTAATGAATCATCACTAGAAAGAGATTCACACTCACTATCACTATCGGAAGCAACCATAGGCTCACTTTGTATTGGAATAAGAATCTCATCACAAGGAATAGTGATAAGACCCTCATCCCCCATGATGAGAGAGGCATCGGTCTCCGTAGTGGAAGAATCAAGAATAGGAGTGGTAGTCTCACATGATGGATTGAGGTAGTAAATATTATCCTCGTCATCATCATAACAATAAGGAATTACACGAGGCGTAGAGGTATAAGCACTAAGATTAGATACTTGCTCCTGTCGGCTTTCGTCATGCGAACTAACTTTGAGTTGTTTTAAGCTTTCTAGAATTCCATCCAAAATAGTGCATTGTTCCTCAAAAGAAGGTTGATGAACGACGGAGTATTGTGAGGGTTCAAATTTTGTTGAAAACCGGAATTATAGCACGGACGTGGCTCATAATTCATCGGTTGAAAATTAGAACACGGATTTGGCGCATAATAATTCATCGACTGACAATAAGAAGTATCGTGAGGTCCCCCACAATGATTGCAACACGGGTATTGAGAAAAACCCGGTGCATGTTGCGGATACGGATCGTCATATATGAAAGAGGATGAGATAGTGTCATTAGAGGTGAAGTATGAATTGGTCGAATTGCAAAATGAACAATGTCCAAATTCGTGATTAGGGATAGCCATACCGCACCGCTCGCATGAACACCAATAACATGATTGACTATCAGACGACCCACACCCTATACAATATGAATCCATGAAGAATTAAAAATAAGAGGGGTTGAGAAAAAGAATTAAACACAATAGAAGATAAAGAAGAATATTTTTAAAACATTTTTTTTTAAACATTTTTTTATGATATATATAGTAATAAAGAAAATAAAATAAAATAAGAAAACATTTTTGGTTTTTATAAATTTTATATATTTTTTTGTATTTTTAAAATTTCTTTATTATATATATACAAATACGAAAATAAACTTTCAAAACGAAAGGATTTTCAAGTCACCAACTAAAAACACAATGCCAATATCGCTACACACAGAGCCGGCAGCAGCGCCATTTGATAGAGTTCTTTTCGTACACCCGAAGGTTATCGTAATCTCGGCGAAGTGTGAATGGAAAACCGCGTTAATGTCTCAAGTTTGATGCTCGAATAAAAGATATTTTGATTATGAAATTAAAAACTACTAATTTAACCGATTAAATATTAAAATATATAAAAAACGATAAGGATGAAAAAAACTATAATTATAAAGCGAGATATCTAAAGTAATAATAATGACAATAAAAATGCTAAACTAAACAAGCATAATTAAAACTATATATTTGAGCTAATGAAATAAAGATAAAGGAAACGAACCCGTATGACGAACCGGATACGTCGAGCTAGCATAAAACATAAAATGTTAACGACAATAAAGCTAAACGACATTTTATAAATTTAATAAAAACTATATTTTAGAAATCTAAATTTTGACCAACTAATTAAAACAAACTCTTTTTAAAACTAATTTAAAACATTAGCTATACTATTATTATTAAATAAGGAAAATCCTACCAACAAACTAGGCAAAAAGATTAGTAAAGTATGATGTTAAATGAACGAGTGGTTAAGGTTCAAAACACGACAACCACACTTACTTCAATAGACAAATAAACTACTCTACCAAACTACACTTATAAAGAATCATACTGTTAACAGTTTTCCAATAAGCTACCGACGAATAGCTTGAAACAAGGTTAATAGCATTAAGCTTTATTAAGTAGAACCACATCCGAATCCACCATCTTCTACATCAAACTATAATTATCAAAACTTCATTTCAACACATCACAAATAAACTCTAATCATATAAAACATTTACCGAAACATAAATCTCGAAACATGAACATCAAGCTGTAAATTACAATAATCATTAACCAAATGAGTGAATATAAATGAAATTAGAAAATGATATAAAGCTGCATAAGTGAACAATAAAGAAAATAGATCCAGAAAAAGAAAACTAAATCTAAGCTACTGGTAAAGAAGAAAAAGAGAACCAAGAAAAAAACGAGATGCTCCCCTTCTGAAAATGGAAGCTGCGTTTTTTCTGTCTATCCAAATAAAACAAAACGAATGAATAATATAATACAAGTGGGGATCTGCATCTAGCTTTTTAAAAAATGATATGGAATGTATATTCTTCACTGCTTCCTTTTTACGCCAAGTGATCCCATCTTTGATCTGTTTTTTTCTTTTATTGGGCCTCCATGCGTCCATTTTTAGTTGCTCGACCTAAGCCTTTTTCTCCATTGCTAATTTGCTGCGTTGGGCTTGGTGGGCTGTGTGGCTAAATTGTATTAATGGGTCGGTTCGACCCATTTAAGTGGTGTCGGGTCGGCCCAATAAAATACGAATGCACCGTCAAACTCGATTTTCCGCGCTCTCTCCATTTCTCGTGCTCGTCTTAGCTCTTTTTCTTCGTTTTTGCTCCTTTTCTTTATTATCCATGCCTACAATAATAAATAACACATATAAACGATAAATGCACTAAAAATACACGTTTTGCTATTTATTATACCAAAAAATGAAGGGATATAGCACTAAAATCATGACTAATTCTGTGTTTAACAAAATGACTGGCCCATTCTTTAATACTTTAGTTCGTACTAACAAGTTGTGTTCCCATTATGCTTATGGTGTTACTTATGGTGTTTTGTGGTCTGACGATGGGGTTGAAAAGGTTAGATCTAATTTCATGGTTTGTAAAAATTATAGACTTTAATAGGGCTTCTACTTACAGTTTATTCTATATGATAGGTTTACTTCTCCATCAATCAAGAAAAATTCCATTGGGTCCTTGTTGAACTGAATTTCCGTTCTGGTGTCATGATCATTTATGACACCATGATTCCTGATGTGGTGGTAGAAGGCCATTACTAAGCCAAAAATTTTTAAGGCCATTACCAAGCCACAAATTTTTAAGATAAGGAGTAAGATGTGTCACCCACAAGTAGATGATGCACCTACTTGGAAAATATCTAATAACATCCTAAAATATATGTTCTATGTTTGAATTTAGGATGGAAATGGTTTAAATGGGTTTTTGGAGGGAAAATGTAAAACCGGGTCTAAACTAGGGCTTGTAACTTTATACTTTATGATTTTGGTGATTAAGGGTTTAAGAATGTTATTTGTGATGGATTTGGGTATAATTATGGTATACACATTGTATTTAATGAGTTTAGGTCTTTGGTTTGAAGTTTAACAAAGGTTTGATGTGAAAATGGGAAGAAAACCTAGGCGGGTTGGGGTTTCTAATGATTTATGGTTAAGTATTAGTAAAAGTGATTATACTTCAATTAGCTACTGATTTATAATCAAATTATTTATCCTACATTGCCTTAATGTGTTCTTGAATTCCCTATATTGGTTTTACTAAGTTATTCTAAGTAAACATGTCTAAAGGGTGAAAATACCCATTTTGACCTAATTTATAAGCCATGTATTGAAATGTTGTACCTTGTGCTTTAGGGTACTTGTACATTGTCTTATATAATCTTATAACCTTAATGTAATGCTACAAGTGTTTGTAGACTTGTCCTAAAAGACTAGGTAGTGATTCTATGTAGATTTCTTAATATAAGGGTTTTTAGGTCATTAAGCCTAATGACTTTATATCTTGAGTGATTAGTGCTTGTATTATAATTAAGCTTGTTAGGTCTTATATATTATTTTTATGACTTCTAGGGTTTCTACATTCTTAGTTTAAGGGTTTACATAGGGAAATCATATTCTAGGGATAATTATGGGAGCCTAAGATCCTATACTTTGATAACTTGTACCTTATGCTTTACCAACTTGTAACTTGACTTGAAATAAATGTATAATGTTAATATGATACTTAGTTGATTTTTATAATTAGTTGCAAAAGATTAGAGTCTAATTCAATGTGAAATGGATTTTATATGATAATTTTAGTTACTAGGTCTTAACTTGTAATTAGCCCTGTATTAGTGAATATCAGTATTTTATGATCAATTATCTTTCCTCTATATGATAGATTATAATTTTTATATTGTATTTGATACTTGTACATAGATATTAGGTAGTTATATTGCTTGAAATATTGTTTACCAAGGATTTCTAGGTGGTGATCTAGACTATTATGCACATTTACTTGTACTTAGCTTTGTATAGTTTGTTCTTACCATTCTTAGGTATTATTATGTCTTCAAGTATATTTTACAACTTGTTTATAATCCATAATGACTTATTCATATGTATTTTTCATTAAAAGTTTACCATTCTTGAGTTTATAATTCATTTATAGGGATTCTAGGGTTTCTAAGGGAATTTAGGACATCATAGTTACATTTGAGATGTTCTTATCAATCTTGAACTTATTAGATCACTTTTAGTACTTTAGACTTGATATATACATTGTGTTTACAACATATAGGTATATGTTGAAGTGACAGTTCAGGTTGTGGGAAACAATTCATCTATCAAGTAAAGCATAAAAAGCAAAAAATTCTAATGGATTTTCCACTTTCATTTAATCATAGCATATATCATACAGGTGAAATTTATGGATTGTCATATGCAACTAGCAACCTCAAGAGAACCGTATTGTAAAATGAAATCTCTTGCGTCAATGCAAGCTTTCAGTGTCTTACAGACTTGACGACATCTACATAGATCTCTCACAGGGAGCCTAAGCATTATTTCTCTTTGGAATTTCAGTTGGTATGTAACCAGACATGTTTGGGTATGTTGTGCGTGATAATTAAGTGTGTGTCAAGTTATTTATAAAGGAAAATGAGGATGATACATTGCCTAATTAGTCATTGGTTGTTATGGTAGCTTTATGACTATTTTCTTATTAAATACACAAACAACCTTAAAGAACATAGTACCATTTGACAGTCAGTTCACTTTGTATGACAAGTCAAGTCAAAATAGATATTAGTTGATCACTTGAGCACTTTTAGTTGATCACTTGCATAACCCGTCGGAATCTATATTACTACCTTCTTACATCAAACAACCTTAAAGAATAGGGTCTAAAGTCCTACAATTGATTCAATGAAACTGGTTTATGCATAAGCAAACAGTGGGGAGGCACAACATACTAAAGGAAACGTACATTAGATATATAAGTCGTTTACAATCCAACATAATAAAGGAAACATACATGTTCCTTAGATTCTGTGATAACCTGAAACCGAGGTCATTGTTTAATTTTATTTTACGAATATTTTTGAAATTTTTTATGAGCCTAAATGTTTTTATTTTTGGTTGTTTAGGTTGAAACCAATGTTAGAAGTTTTATTTTTACACCTTAACTAGTATGAGGACTATTAGTAAGCGCGATACCGACAGATGCCCGATATTTTACGTTTTACCGTGGATCGTCTCGATGTTTGATGTTTTCGATGTTTTCTTTTTAATTACGTATTAAGTCGTGTCGGGAAACTATATCATTATATTTTGATGCATTTTAACTTTTGAAAAGTATTTTTATGAAACCCGAGTCCCGTGAATATTTTCAAAATTGACTACTAGTTATTTCCCGCTCTTTAACTAGTTATTTACCTTTTAGTCCAAAAGAATGCGAAACTGGCAAAAAATACTCTCCAACCACCACTATAAAAGGTTTTTCCACTCACTTTTTCACATAGAAAAATTTAAAAAAAAAATCTCTCACTCACCCTTCTTTCTTCTCTTTGTCGTGAACCACCAAGCACACAAACACCCCAAAATTTTGATTTTGATCTTGAATTGTTGAAAACTAAACAAAGTCTCATTGTGCAAATTCAAAGGTAGTCATTTTGATATAAAATTTCTTACATGCATGAGGTTTTTATTTTTCATAAGAATTAGGGTTGGTGGATTTATTTTGAGGTCATGCATGTGATGATATCACCATGATCTTGAGTTTTTTATTGTTGTATGTTTGAAATTTTAATGAAGATTTGTAAAGAGTGACCTGAAAATCTGATAAGGGTGTTGGGAATTGATTTGGGTAATTATAGGATGATATTAGTGATGTAAAAATAATTAAAATGGGTTAAAAGTTTGATTTGGTGTGAGTTTTAAAAAGGTAAATTAGGGCAGTGAGTTTAAGGGTGTTTTTGAATGTCTGAAGTTTGAATTGATGTGGTATTGATAGAATAGTGTTCTAGAGTTCTTCTTAAGCTTCGTTTTGATATAAATTAGAGCTTCTAACTCAAAACGAGGAGGAAGTTATGATAGTTTGATTATTCGTGTACCGGGAGACGAGTATCGACACAATCCGAATTTGTTGTTGATATTTGGATCAAATCTCGGGGACTATAAAATGAGTTTTAAAAAGAGTCAAGGTCTGTTCTTAGGCTCTAAACTTAGGGTTGTGAGTCTTTTTTCAGACTCAAGTGTCGGTTTTGTAAACGGAATTGTTTAGAAAGGTCAAAATGGTTTTGTGAGTCAAAGGCGTAAAACTGTCCGGATTTTGTAATTCAAAGATGTGTCGGGCAGAAGGTTTTAGAAGTAAAAACTTTTGGTGAACTTTTAGGAGGGATTTCTATAGATAGTAAGTGAGTTCCTCAGGTGGTTTCATAAAGTTTTAATATGTTTATGTAGGGGAAATCAACTTGTACATTTGGTATGTGCCGGCGGATTGTTATCGGGAGTGTGGTTTAATAAAGTAAACACGTAGAAGGATATAGTAGTATCACTTGCATGGTTGTTCTAGTGGGTTTGTCATGGTTTTGGAATCATGAATTTAGTGTTACTAAGTATGGACTATACTTGAGTCTATTATTATTAATGTGCGCGCCTTATTTGATAGGTTGTGGTTTTCGTGTTTAACGGGCATCACTTATCGTCGACGGTCATCTTGCTACGTCTCTTGTGCTAAGGTGAGTCTATAGATTCGCTTCATACTATTTATTAAATGATTTTAAACCCGCGAGGGGGATACATGCTATTTGAAATGAAATGAACACAAGTCATGAATAATTGTTTGGATCCGAATGTTGCCTTGAATTGTATTGAGTACCTTGTTGCTAAAGACCCTAATTTCATGAACCGTTAACTATCTTCTATCTTAATGTTGTAAGTTGGGAATAGCCTCTTATTCAAATGGTAGTACTATGGGGTTGACAATCCTATCTCGATCAAGAGTTATACGCTGAGTAATCTCTTGGATGGATAATTTCGATAAATAAGAAGTGGGTATATATCTAGCAACTAATACCCTTGAGGGGCTGTAATTTCATTGAAAAGTTATGCTGTCATTATTGGCGTGGGTAATAAAGGTTAATAGGTCGGTGTCATGAGCTTAATACAATTATATAGCTTTTGGCTATAAGATGAGTTGCGTAAATAATAGATTGTGTGCACGACAATGCTATTAAATGATTATGATTGATTTTACTCTTGTGTTCAAATGTTATTTATTAAACATATGGACTCGCTCAACATTATTGTTGACTCATTGAAGCATGTGTTTCATGTAATCGAAGGTGAACGATGGCGGAGCTTGTTTGGGAAGGTTGTGGGTTTTCTTTTGGAGTCTTGTGGTCTAAAACATTTTCTTTCCCTTTCGTTTACGAACAATTTATCTTTGGTCATGTGTTGTACTAAAACTGTTTGGCTTGATGGTCGAGATCCTTGGGGGGCTTAAACGTTTTCTCTGATGTTTGTTTTAGTTATATTTGGGATTGAATGTGTGTCTTAGACAATGTTGTAAAATCTTATTTCCTTTTATATTTTGACGTCTCATTTTGAGGTCGTTCAATGTACCTTGTGTGATGATGATTGTGTTTAGCACCCAAATGTGTATTTCCGTTGCGCATTATATTTGAGGGTGTTAAAGATTCTTACATATCCCAAATGTCTATTACAGGACAAAATATTACATACCCCAAATTTATTCTACTTCTTGCTTTTACCTTTACCCTTTGGTGGCTTAGATGTTGCATCAGAAAATTCATCATCTGGCATCTTCTTTTTCCCCATCGAAGCTTGCTTGGACTCATCGTCACTGTTACTTAGAAAAAGAATTCGGTATGTGGGTTTGGGATTCTCACTTTGATGTTTAGAATCCTTGGAAGCCTCACCTTTTTCTTATTTAGAACTTGTATCTTCCTTTCTTAGTTGGATCTTTTTCGGCTTCAGAAAGAAAAATTCTTGTTCATATTTATCAGGCTCTTCATCAAACCAAATTTGTTGATCATCATCATCATCATCATCCTAATGCGTCTCGTGTGAATAAAATTGAAAAAGTGTAACAGATCACGAATACGATGACGATTAACAACAACAACAATTAAATTAAATTAAATTAATAATAGCAACATTGATTTCATTATTAATTTCATCATCTTCATAACACATCCTCCTTCATCATCAGCCCATACCAATAACTAGGCTGTTTTGGTTTGGAAAAATGTGTTTTTGGACATGTGTGAATATCATTCATGCATGTAATTTCAAACACATATGTATTTGGCCAACGTCTTGACCGAATAATCCAGTCACATTCTTTAAGATGATAGAAAGGATAAACACGAGTATCCGCATTTGATTTTTTTAGCTTTAATTTGATAACCCGATTTTATAACTTTCATCCTAACCGCCAATCTAGGGCTTCCTTGCTTAAAAATACCATCCTGAAATAAACCTGTGTATCTTTATTGTAATTCTTTGAAGTCATAGGTTTTTACTTGTAAATGGGTGTTTCTGGAACTTTAGGTATGTATAGAATGAAGTTTTTCCATTTTTTGTGAAAGGGTTTTTGGGTAGCATTATTAGCATGTGAAGATTCATTATCATCATTTTCATTTTATTTGTTTGAAGAAAACATACACGATGACCCTGGTTTTGTATAATTGGCTTCATTGTTATACACAGAGCCATCATTTCCGTCATCTGATGAAAACACACATGACGAATATGGTTTTGTAAAACCGGCCTCATTGTTATTATCAGGGTCATTTTGTTCATCAGATAAGAGAGCAAATGATGATCCTGGTTATGTAAAACTAGCCTCATGTTTATGTCCAGAATCTTCGATGTCGTTATATGATTCGTCATCATCTTACGGTACTATGTTTTGAAAATTATTATCATCGAAAAAATTGAATAGTTATTTTGCATCATATTATTTGTGTCAATTTTTTTATGTTGACCAAAATAGACGTGTGGTATTTCCTATGAGAACAACAATCACACTCAACAAAAAAAGTACCTCATCGTCATCTGTTATATCAAGCAGACTATCAATTGAAGGGAGCTGGACCATTAAATGAACCTTTTCTTTAGGATTCTAATTGAACTTCCTCACTATCATTTCAACTAACAATGAACATGTCATGTCTGCACGCATCATAGCACCAGGTTCTTCCTCATGGAAATGAATTATGCATTTGGACATTTTTTATTTGAGTTCATTTTTTGTGGTACGGTAGACATTAGAATGTAGTTGTTGTAATTTATTAGTGCGTTGTAAACCTTTTTATATGTGGTATGCATAATGTTGGTCGTGAAAAAATTAAAGAGGTAATCTGTTATTCCCATATAAATCCATAACACAAGATTCTAGAGAGAGAAATAGAAGAAAAGTAGAGAGAGAAACTAGAGAGATTTGGAAGGTTAAACACTTTAGAGAGAGAAAGTAAAATGGTAACCAACACCCTCTTCTACACATGGAATAGGGTATATATACCCTTGGCTTGTTGGGCCGTGGGTTTAAGTAACTTGGGCCAGGCTTGGCTTTGCTTGGGCTTACGCCCCTAACTTATACAGTATTAGCTTAAAGTCCAAGCCCGGTTTTTCCCGACTAACCTATTACAATACAAGACCATTTACGATTAAGATGACCTATTACATTCTTGTTCGACTATATAAAATATAGGGCTAACAATCTCCTCTAATGTATCAGTCATATTTAAAATGCACAAGATGATTGAGTGAATACATTCTTGTGGAGGTGATCTTCCTTCTTAGGTCTTGTATCTTGTTTGTAACAGTTTTGTTCCTTCATGCCTTTGTGATCTTTATCTTGAGCCTTTGTCATTTGACTTTGAGTGCTTGAGATCTTCAATCTATTCTTGATAGTGTTCATCTTGAGCTCTTGTGACAAGATGACCTATTACATTTGTACATTCTTAAGTATCTTGAATATCGCCATATTGTGCTCTTGTGACTTCTGAATCGACATCGGTTACACAGCTGCGCGACCTTCTTGATATACATCAACATATATAGACACGGATGAAATGGCTTTGAACATTTCATCCTAACTCGGTAGCGTTTTACCTCCGGTCGGTGAAGACCGTTTGACGGTATTAGATACCGTACCTGTGATCGGGTAGATTCGATTAAGAACCTCCTTGACAGGCTTTCCCGGCGGTAGTAGCCAGTTCTCTTTACTCGACCGTCTCAAAGCAGACTGCGAACGTAAAGAGTGAATCATAAGAATAAATTATCCGTTTGATTAGAGTCGTCAATTCAGATTTCCTGGAACAAGTTTGATTCTAAAAGAATCGCACCATTGTTGCTTTCTAGTTTGTCACAAGCTTGCTTCATAGAGAATCTTGCGAGTCACCTACCGCAGTGATGTTTGATGTTGACACTGGAAGGATTTCCATTCGTCACTGTGAGCACTAAGGAGTGTCACTCTGAATGTTCTCGCAAAATCACACGGATTTTGCGAAGAAACCTGGAATCAAGTTTGAATCAATTAAGAATCCAAACTTAGTTGCATTCCTCACAAGTTTGATTCCTATTGAATCGCACAAGTTACCTACCATGAGCTTGTTTGATGTTGGCTCAAGCAGGATTTCCATCTTCATTGTGAATCGTATCACTCAGATGTTCTGGCAATATCACAAGGATAATGCGTAGGACTCGATTGTGTCCTAATGAGATGATAGATATATCTCGTTTGGCTCTAGACTCTGTTAGGAATGAAGTATTTAGAAGTTACTCCTAGTCATATAGCAGTTCCTACTGGAGTACTTTGTTCCTCCTGGTCGTATTATAAAGTTGAAAGAAGATTATTGAAGATATGATCAAGGAAGATTGTAGAAGATAAGATCAAATATTTAGTCTTCCTATTCATATGGAAAGTATTAAATATATTGATTATGATGAGAAGGTTACAAGTTTGTTTAGGAAACTATTAAAGGATATTAATGTATAATACTTAGGCAAGTATTAATTATATTGTAACCACCTAGGACCCCTTGCACTATAAAAGGAGGTCCTAGGGTGTAGAGATGAATACACTTCTACACACACATATTCTCTACACATTTCTCTCATTATTTATTATAGCTTTAAGGTTGTAAAACCCTATCACTATTAAGAGTGATCGTATTAATATATTGAGGCTTGGATGTTTGGTTATTTCTATTGTTCTTCTTATATATAAAGATTGGTTTCCGCACACTCTTTGTATTGTGATCAAGGCTTCAAAGATCCTTCAAGTAGTAAACCCAACAAGTGGTATCAGAGCCTCGTTGAGAAGCTTTGATTGAGAGAACAAGATTTCTATTTAAGGTGTTTCTAAAGAAGATATGGCGTGTAGAACTTCAATTCCAGAAAATGAGGTAATTCGTATGACTGAATCTGAAGTTAGAGAATATAATGCTAGACTAAAGAATAAAATGCATGTTTATAATAACTATGACTTGGAAATTAGTTATGTAGAATCATGTGAACATAAATATTTAGAACTTCAAAAACAATGTGCTGATCTGAATGCTGAAAATGATAATATTATCTAGAAGTTCAGTCATACAAAAGTGCTCTTAAAACATTAGAACAACAGAAGAAATGGTTTCAAAATACTCAATTAGAGTATGAAGATAAGATTAGGGTATTAAGTATTGACTTAGAAAACACAACTAACTTATTGTCATATTCTGAAAAACTTAATGTTGATTTAAACAAAGAAAAGCAGGAGCTACAAGCTAATCTGGATAGCGCTTTGGCTAGGTTTGATAAATGGACAAGTTCTTCTAAAAACCTAATGAAATTAGTAGATAGCTCCATGTCTGGTAGGACTAAAATTGGTTTGGGGTTTAAAAACTATATTGGGCCAAATGATGTTTTTGACTCCTCTTTGTCTAGTGTGTTTGACACTACCCCTGAAGATGTGGAAGGTAGGCCTGTTTTCGATAGGTATAAACCAATTGCAGAGATGCATGCTGTTCCTCCACCTCTCACAGGGACATTCATGCCTACCTTAGACCACTTTGACTTTGATGAATCAGAAATGACATATGGTACAAGGTCCACTGGCTCCATTGAAACTAATTCTGTCTCTAATGACTTTGTCTCTTGTAACTCTAGTGACAAGTCTTTAGAACCTAAGACTAGTGACTTTGACTCTTGTGAGTCCGACTCTAGTGTTGAAACACTTGAGTCTGTGCCTGAACCAATTATAATTGAACCCATGACTCGTAAATATGCCTCTTGTAAGTCTACCTTAAATGCTAAATCACCTAAGTTCTATCCTCAATCTGCTTGTGCTAAGAATGAAAGTAATAGGAAAGCAGATAATCCTAGGAAAAACAATACAAGTCCTAGAGGTAATCAAAGAGGTGGGAATGGCATGATGACTCATAAATTAGGTGATAACTTTGAGCTCAAAAGTAAGGCTTGCTATGTGTGTGGTAGTTTTGATCACTTGCAATATACTTGTAAACACAAGAGAAAGATTAATGATCAACAACAAGTTAAACCGGTATGGAATAACTCAAGACGGGTGAATCACAAGAACTTTGGTAGAGTTTTTCACCCCAATCCTAAAAATAACATAATTCCACAACCAAGATGTTTTAACAATGTCAAAGGTAGAAGGGTTGAGTCTGCTCGGTCCAAAATAAAGGTTAATATTGTTAAGGCATTAGCCCAGTCGGTTTGGAAACCTAAACAAGATGGTTTACAACATGTCTCCAAATTAAATAGTGCATCAAAAACCTTAACAAGATATGACTATGTTGATGTTTTTGGAAGACTCAAGTCTGTCTTAGCTTGGGACTTCCATAAACACTAATCTTTGTTTGGTTTGTGTTTATTTCAGCAAGTGTGATTATAAATTACTATGTTTTGTATTTTCAATATTTGTGTGAACTAACTTTTTGCAGGAAAAGAGAAGTCTTAAAAAAAATAAAAAAAATCCTTGCTGGTGAATACTTTGCTCCGTTTGAGGGGAGGTTTTATCCTAAGGGGAGGCTTGTTGTATGTATAACTGTGTATATTCTGTTGTTTTTCTGTCTAATCAATTTTACAGGTTGACATTGGTGCTGGTGGATTTGGTTCCTCCTAGTAGAACTAAGTTGCTCCTAGTCGACCAATGGTTCCTCCTGGTTGCACTCATCCTGCTTCTGGTGGACCATTGTTCTTCCTACTGCATTCTACGTTCCTGCTGTTTGACTCATAGTCTTTGGATGGTCAAAATTTTTTTATTTTTTTTAAATAAAAAAAAAACAAAAAAACAAAAAAACAAAAAAATAGAAACTTTCGTATCTAAATAACTTTGTATATATTTCACTTTTTAGGCTGTTTCTGTTTGGTACTTAGGTGTTGGTTGCCCCCACACAACAAATGGTGCTCAACTCACCATGTTTCACAGACACGAAAGAGTTGATTCACCATGAGGGTACGGCTCTGGTGTGATAGTCAAATCCGTTGATGGTTGCCAGGTTACCCAAAACTGGATGGTTTTCACTTGCCATGGTCCTAGACTGAAAAGTGGCTAATCCAAGGGGGTACGGCTCTTGGTAAAGATTTTATCAAATCCGTTGATAGCTATAATAGCTTGCTCATAGCTATAGGGTTTTCAACTCACCGATGCTTCATTGCTAAGAGTTGGCGAGTCCAGAAGGGTACGGCTTCTGGTAAAGACATATCAAATCCGTTGACGGCTGTGATGGTTTGCCTAAAATCATCAGGGTGCCCCCACTCACCATTGATTCACGTTCTAAGAGTTGGGCTGGGTTCTGGTCTCCCAGGGTGATGCTTATTCCACCATAAAGACTGGTTAGCCCAAGAGCGAGCAGCTACTTGGTAAAGGCTCATAAAATCTGCTCATGTGCTTTGAAGATTCAACAAGATGCAGATTTGTTTCAAGCTTTCAAGAAGCTTCTAGGTGTTCATCGTTGCAGCGGTCATTCTGTTCCTTATGCTAATGGTTTTGATGCTGCTGATTCTTTTGCTGTTTCAATCCTTAAGCTATGTTGCACGGTTTACCAGGAAACTTGAACTCAACAGGTTAAATTCAAGTTTAGGGGAGGATTGTTAGGAATAAAGTATTTAGAAGTTACTCCTAGTCATATAGCAGTTCCTACTGGAGTACTTTGTTCCTCCTGGTCGTATTATAAAGTTGAAAGAAGATTATTGAAGATATGATCAAGGAAGATTGTAGAAGATAAGATCAAATATTTAGTCTTCCTGATCATAAAGAAAGTATTAAATATATTTATTATGATGAGAAGGTTACAATTTTGTTTAGGAAACTATTAAAGGATATTAATGTATAATACTTAGGCAAGTATTAATTATATTGTAACCACCTAGGACCCCTTGCACTATAAAAGGAGGTCCTAGGGTGTAGAGATGAATACACTTCTACACACACATATTCTCTACACATTTCTCTCATTATTTATTATAGCTTTAAGGTTGTAAAACCCTATCACTATTAAGAGTGATCGTATTAATATATTGAGGCTTGGATGTTTGGTTATTTCTATTGTTCTTCTTATATATAAAGATTGGTTTCCGCACACTCTTTGTATTGTGATCAAGGCTTCAAAGATCCTTCAAGTAGTAAACCCAACAAACTCAATAAGTGCATTTTGGTAATCGGAGGCTGGAGCAGACTACCACCTTTTCAATATTAACTAACTCGGAGTGAGAAAGTCAATAGATACATTTTGATCTCCGTGACAATGAGACAAGTTTCTTTTAAGAGAAACTCGAATGGCTGGGGAAGGGTTGTGCATCGCATCACTGGGTCCATGATACTTGTCTTCGATAGATGTGTTAACCCGGTTTCTGCCTAAGTTGCAAAGAATATTCAACTCCTTCAATGCTTACCAACACGTCATCACTAGCACCTTGTTGTGATTGTTCCAATGCCAACTTAAGTAATTGGTCCGCATTCAGATTCATTCAACTCTATCTTTCCTAAGGACAACTATTTCTAGCTATGGAATGTCCTTGGGTAGATCACTCCGATCCTGGTTGGATCATAGGACTTAGTTTCCTATCCTAAACCACCTTTTGACTCCATCTTTCTGTCGTGGATAGAAGGTTGTTTTGGGTATAGATCATAACCATAAACCATTGAAAACCAATCAAAGTGCTTGATAAAAATCAAAACTTTTAACACTTGAGAGATTTTTACATTTCCGAGAAGCTCCCCCTACACACATGCATCGATATACGAAATGGTTTAGCATGTGAAGGAAAGAGTTGTACTTGAGTCTTTAAGATCACATGTCGCAATATATTACATTTTAATCACATTTTCTCCCCCAATCTCTAATATAAAAACATCATATTAGAGATACCAATTGATTAAAATATGACAATTTCTAAAAACTGATTGGGAGAGAAACATTTGTGCATGCATGAATATGGAACTTTTTGTAGTCGGGAAGCTCTCCCTCAACAATATATGTGTGTCTTGAAGCAAAAGTTTGACAAAATTTTGGAAAAACGACACTACAAAATATGTTGAGGTACGGAGGTGAGATGCCTTATCCGATATAGTATATTACATATGAAGTTTTTAAACCATTTTCGGAATGTGTTGGATACATAAAATATGACAAAATCTGAGATGTACCCAACAACATTAAAGGCTTGATTTTAAAACGCTCCCCATCAAAAATCGCTCCAAATAACATATGACAATTTTGAGATGCAAAAACCACATTATGAGGAAGGGAGTGTTGAACACATAATTTTGAAAGATTTAGAAAAACCTTTTGAGAAATTCTTGAAAAATTGAGTTCAACGGTTTTAAAATAGTCATGATAGAAGACTTATCTTCTATTGCTTAGAGAAAGCGTAATGAAACGTACACTTCCCTTTCGGGTCCGATTTTCATGAGCTCAAAACTTTGATTGTTTTGTGACTAGCTCATGACCGAGAAAGATAAATTTCCCGTTGTGAAGGAAAAGTTATCATCCGTGATAAACTTTCCTTAAGTTGAAGTTCGAGTTCTAAGCTGACATTTACTTAGAAGT
Source organism: Glebionis coronaria (assembly GCA_025667525.1). NCBI lineage: Eukaryota > Viridiplantae > Streptophyta > Magnoliopsida > Asterales > Asteraceae > Glebionis > Glebionis coronaria. The sequence continues at coordinate 549,608,344 of CM046874.1, forward strand.
TGTTTTTCATGAACATAAAAACTTTGAATGTTTTTATGAGAAGCTCATGACCAAGAAATTTGAATTTCTCGTTGAGAAGGATAAGTTATCATCCGAGATAAACTTTCCTAAGTTGAGGTCCGAGTCTTAGGCTGTGATGCGCTTAGAAGTCATTATGAGAGAGTATCAAGCAGCTTCATTTGCCAAAACCTCCAAGTCTTCTGGAGTCATATACTTCATACCAAGACGGCCAACGAGATACTGAAACCTATTTTGAGATAGGGATTTTGTAAACAAGTCTGCTATCTGGTACTCAGTTCTGACAAAGTTTAATTCCACGATACCATGTTCCACTTGTTCCTTGATGAAGTGATATCTGACTACGATGTGCTTTGTATGGGAGTGTTGAACCGGATTGCAAGATATTGCTATGGCCGACTTTGAGTCACAATACATAGGTATTTTATCAAAGTGGAAGCCATAATCCGTGAGTTGAGTTCTCATCCAGAGGACTTGAGCACAACACGCGGATAGAGCCACATATTCTGCTTCAGCTGATGAGAGCGAAGTGCAATCCTGCTTCTTTGACGACCAACTCACAAGTTTGTCTTCCCCTAGAAATTGTACGCTACCAGAAGTGCTTTTTCGACTATCAAGGCAACCTGCGTGATCAGAATATAAAAATGCTGCTAGATGAAAACCGGTTTCCTTCGGATACCAGAGTCCCATGTGAATGGTATTCTTAAGGTACCGAAAGATCTGTTTAACCTCTTTGAGGTGCTTTTGAGTAGGTCTGGCTTGATATCGTGCACAATAGCATGTGGCATGATGAATATCAGGCTTGCTGGCTGTAAGCTACATAAGTGATCCGATCATACTGCGATAGCGTGTTTGATCAACGGGATGAGTACAAGTCAGCGTCTAGGGATTTGGTCGACAATGATGTACCAACGCGAGCACATGAGGTCATACCATGCTTTTTAAGTATCTCTTGAGCATACTTAGCTTGGTTAATGAAGATACCACGTACGGATTGATGAATCTGGAGGCCTAAAAAGAATTTTAGCTCCCCCATTATTGACATTTCAAATCAGCTGTGCATTAATTTTTCAAAACGTTTTGAAAGTTTTGGGTTCGTAGAACCAAAAATAATGTCATCAACATAAACTTGCACCAGCAGTATGTCATCCCCATATTTATTGATAAAGAGAGTAGGATCAATAGAACTTTTGGAGAATCCTCTAGAAACCAAGAAGTTTGATAGTTCTTCGTACCATGCCCTTAGAGCTTGTTTAAGTCCATATACAGCTTTCTTGAGACGATAGACTTTGTTAGGATGATGAGGATCGATGAATCCTTCCGGTTGATTCAAATACACTTCTTCCTTCAAATGACCGTTGAGAAAAGCAGTTTTAACGTCCATCTAAAAAAGCCCTTATGTGCAGCATAAGCAAGGAATATCCTGACAGCTTCCAAACGAGCAACTGGAGCAAATGATTCATCGTAGTCTATGCCTTCTTGTTGACGGTATCCCTTAACCACAAGACGATATTTGTTTTTGATAATTGTTTGTTCTTCATCCAGTTTGTTTTTCCAGATCCATTTGAAATCTAAAATTGACATTCCATAGGGTCTGTCAACAAGTTCCTAAACATTTAGGCGTTCAAACTGATAAATTTCGTCTTGCATTGATTCAATCCACGCATGATCAGTCATGGCTTGTTTAATGTTTGTAGGGACAGTTGAACTTACGGTGAGTGCACACATACACACATCGCCATCGGTTTCGAGTTGTCTGCGTGTTTGAACCGATTGTGAAGGATTTCCAATGACTTGCTCCATGGATGATCATGTGTCCAAAGGTGAGTGGATGGATATCATTGGTAGAATGTATGCATGTTAGACGGATCAACATGTTGAGTAGAAGACTCTCCGACTTTGTGTATCGGTGTACCGAACGGGTTGATAAATTCTTCTTCGTTAGGTTGTGCATCGACTGCTTGATTGTTGTTTCCTCCTTCAGCATTGACGGTTGGTGATGTTGGTTGTATGACATTTTCTTGAGTTTCTTGAGTATCCAATGGAATAGTCTCTTGAGCAACGATTGCTGAAGTAGAGGCAGTTGTGTCTTGTTGACTTTGTTCGGGTGCATCAGCAGTATTGACAGCGGAAGGCTTTGACACAACTTGATTGTTTCCATAGTAATATTTATCAAACATTAGATCATATAAATCAACCAACTCATTCATTTGTGTCGTATCCGTCGAGTCTGCTGTAGGAGTGCTTTCTTGACATTCTTGCACGGGACGTACACTGTTTTGTGTAGGTGCCATTGCTGTACATTGAGGTGCGGGACTTGAGCTGCTATGATCAAGTACCATTTGTGGCAATTCGTCAAAGTTCACATGAATTGTTTCGACAATAATCTTTGTTCTCTTGTTGTAAACTCGATATCCTTTCAACAATGTAGCATACCCCACAAAAATACATGCATCACCTTTTTCTTTCATCTTGTCGAGATTCTCACCGTCTTTAAGAATGTAGCATAAAGATCCAAATACGTGAAAGAATTTGACAGTCGGTTTCCTGCCATTGATGATGTGGTAAGGTGTCTTTTCATGTCTAGGGATGACGATAGAACGATTCTGAGTATAACAGGCAGTTGCAATTGCTTCAGCCCAGAAGAATAATGGTAATTTTGAAGCAGAAAGCATTGTTCGAGCTGCCTCAACCAAAGTACGGTTTCGTCTTTCGACAACGCCGTTTTGTTCAGGAGTTCGAGCAATAGACGTTTGATGTTTGATGCCCTCTTCTTGAAAGTAAGATTGCAAAGTCTTGTTCAAAAATTCAGTACCCCTATCCGTTCTTACAGTTAAGACTTGAGCTTGAAGATTGCGTTGTATCATCTTGAGAAAGTTTTTGAGAACCTCTGGTGTTTCATCTTTGGACCTTAAGAAGAAAGTCCATGTGTATCTAGAGTAATCATCAACAATCACGAGAATATACTTTTTCCCGTTAATACTTTCTATACGCATGGGACCACATAAATCCATGTGTAGAAGTTCTAATCGTCCTTTTAAGCTTGGGGTAGTCTTTGATTTGAAAAGACTTGCGTTTTGCTTTCCCCAACTCACAAGAATAACAAAGATGGTCTTTGATGAATTTTAACTTAGGAAGACCGGTCACAATATCATTCTTCGAAAACAAGTTGATGGTGTCAAAGTTGAGATGTGACAATCGTTGATGCCATAACCATGCTTGAGAGGATGAAGCTTTGGCCATTAAGCAAATTGGATTTGATGAAGATGTGTATTGAAGAGTTACTGTGTAGAGATCAGAGCCACGAGAACCTGTAAGAAGCTCATTCCCATCGTAGTCTCTAACATAGCAAGTAGATTTTCGAAAAGCCACTTCCAAATCCGCATCACGAAATTGACCAACCGAGAATAAATTGTGATTCAGTCCCTCGACGTAATAAACCCGTTTGATAGTGATATTTCCTTGAACCAAATCGCCATATACAAGTATCGGTGCAAACTGATCATTTCCAAACCGCACCGTACCCAGAAACTTCTCCACGAAGTTAATGAGAAGCTTGAGATTGCTCGTCATGTGCTTTGTGCACCCGGAGTCCATTATGAATAGGATGATTTCGACGAGCTGCAGAAGAATTAGAAGACAATGTATCATTTGACAAATGGGAGCCCTTGATAGAAACGGGTTCCAAAATAGTAGTGGGCCTAGATGCAAAGTCTAGAGGCAAGCTGATATTCCTAGACCCAATCACTAAAGTGGTTAACTTAAGTACCCATTTGTATCTGGGTGGTGTAAATATCGAATACCCCCGAGTACATGTCCTAATCATTTTCTCATAAAGCTTCTTTAACCTGTTTTGTTTACGTATAGTAGTGGATTATAAGACACTTAGTTTCTTAAGTGGTTTATCAGTGGATTGGTTCAAAGTTCTTGTGGGTTTACTAGTACTAGTGGGCACAAGAATAGGCTTCCTAGTTCTAGCATTCACGCCATTATGATTAAAAGCACAAGCATCATGATTGAAAGTACGAACACATTTTCCACATTCAACACAAACCAATTCAACATTCGAGGTCTTAGCATTTAAACCGTCATTACATGCGGTTACAGACGTTTTATTCTTAGAAAACTTAAAATTCTTATGGTGGTCTTCTACTTCCATCTTCTTCCCTTGACTATTTTTAAGCATGACTCTATCTTGAATTCTAGTGCTCTTAAGCTGTGGTCCGCTAACACTAGTAGTGGGGATTACTCCTGCAGAAGAAGACACACGTTGATTAGTTTTCCTAATATTCTGAGGTAACCGCGATGTTCCAGTTTGAGTGGGCTTAGTGTTCATTTTATACATTCCTGGTGCTATCATATTTGTGGTCTTATCATTTCCTATCTTAGGCAAAGTCTGTGGGGATTGTCCCAAAATAGATGATTTAGGGCATTTAACCGCATTCGGTTGACGAACGACGGATGGTTTACCCAAAACAAACTTTCCTTTCATATTCTCAAAGAGTTTTTGTAGCTCACTGATGGCTATGTCCCTTTCTTGTAGCTGAGCTTTCAAATCATTTATTTCGAAACCTTTTTCATTTAGTTGAAGAATCGAATAAGCTGCCATTTCTTGACACTTTTTATGATTATGAGATTTCTCACCTTTTTGTAAAGAAAGTTCAAGAGAAATGGAGTGTTTCTCAAGTTGGGAAAAACTTTTCAAAAGTTTGTTATATGACTGAATTTGTTTTGAAAGCTCAATTTCAAGATTGTGACATTTCTAGTCCGTTTCTAACACTAGACATGCTACATGACCATATTGATCAAGATCAGTATACACACCAAGTATAACATTCATATGGTCAGCATAAAAATATTCCTTCGAAAGTCTATCAATTTCGTTAGAAAGTTGGTGTTCTTGTGTCTTTAATTTGGTTTGAAGAAAATCAACTTCATCTTCAAGAGATTTAACATATCTTAAATCAGTTAACATTTCTTCAGTGAGAGCGTTATAAAACATCTCCACATTTTTTGAAAGATCATCAATGGTTGGAACAATGCATAGTTGAATGACGACTTCAACTTGTGGGTTAGGTTTAATATTCCAAACGGTATCCCTAGACACTTTTTCATAGTCGACGACACCTTTGTACAAATTTAAAACCCCTTGTTTTATAAACTCAAATTGCTGAACACTTTTGCTTTTCTCATCCTATTTACGTTTTTCATCCAAAATTCGCTTTTCTAACAAAATTGATTGTTTTTTGAAACTTCTTTTTAAAGATACTTTCTTTTGTGGTTCATCAATGGGTGGTGGAACACTATTATACATATTTTGTTCTTTTGAAAGTTCTTTTTGAGAGACAAACTTAATATGATTGTTAGAATCAAAAAGGTTTATCAAATCACTTAAGTTCGATAGACTTTCTTCTTGATGACGAAGGATTTCGTCGCAGTCAGGGGAAAGCATAAGAGCAAGATTATCTACATAACAACCGATGTCATAAAGACCAGGCTTTATAGATTGAACGTTCTTGAGATATTCAGGCTTAACAAAACTCATTTTCATATTTCTATTGAGAATATTCATAGTTTGAATAGACTGACCCGTTTTGTAAACTGATGAGACTGCTTTTATACATAGTCTCATCGTCCAAAAAGGGCTTAAAATGTATTACAAATCATCAAAATACCCATATATATGCTTGTGTTTGTTGCTTGTGTATTTTAGGTACGGATATTGAGAAAATGACAAAAGATCACAAGAATCATGCAAAAACGAGCACGGGAAACGAAGCCGCACAATGAACCAAGCCCTAATGAAGAATTTTCCCAAGAAAACCTTGAAGATTTGAAGAATTATGAAGAAGGGTCCTCCAATATGGAAGAATTGACACTTTATACCCTTGTATCTTCATAATTATAAGATTGGTCCCTAAAGTTTGTCAAAATTACAAAAAGGGCCCTCCATTTTGAAGAATTGGCAAGTTTAGCCCCTCAACAAAGCTAAATTGTCAACCATTATCCTCCACAAAGTCAAATACATCATGAAGTCCTTCAAAGTACAAGAAATTACAAGATTGGTCCTTTGAAAATCCCATAATTACAAAAAGGACCCTTGACTTTCAACATTTGGCAAAAATGGTCCCTCAATCATTATGACTTGGCAAATTTAGTCCTCCAAAATATCAAATATGCAAGTCAAGACCATTATCCATCAACAAAATGCCAAAAAAGCCCCTCAAGAATCACAAAATGGCAAGAATTACCTCTGAAAATACTTTGGAAAAGTATTTGTGGCCAAAGTGTGAAAACTGAAAGTTTATTTACAAAGGAAATTCAGTTTTCTATACTTAAACACAAAGTGAAAGAAGAAAGGAAGGTGAAGGACCAAAGCTGCCAAGACAAGATATTTACCTAGGCCAGTGAGGGGGTGACACGGGCCCCACTCACTCTCTCCACCAATGAAATCCCACCAATCCTCCATGTCACCCTCCACTTAAAACCGGTTATAACTAATCTTTGATTAGTTTAATATTTGGCCTTAACATGAATTTTAAAACCCAAATCAGATTAAACTTGTTACTATTTACTCAAGAACACAAATTAGGGATTATTGATTAAGCAATAATTAAGCATCCATCACCTCCAGAATTATGATTAGTGGTCTTCTAATCATAACCCAACTTTTAAATCACTTGCCACATCACCCCCAAGGGCCACATAAGATTCCCCTGCCAACTCTCTTGAGGAAACTGCCAAAACAAGCCAGAGAATCAACCATCCATATACAGGCTTACATTTTAAGCTTTGTTTGAGCCCTTAGATCAAATTCCAACAGCTATCTACTCCACAAACGTCCAAGGAAACATCACATGAGTCCAAGGTTTTCAAATTCTACAAGGGCATATTTGGAAGATCAAGCACTTAGGGTTACGTTTTTTATGCTTTGTAGTAGTTACTTGTAGCCTATATAAAGGCATTTAGGCTGTCATTTAGAATTTGCTCTTGAATTTCCCTAAGTTCACTTTTCTGTAAATCCTTTTCAATATTAATAAAATGAGTTTGAAATGTTGAAGAAAGCTCAAGTGCCATTGTTATAACCTGTTTATTATTGTTCTTTGTTCATTATTCTTGAATCAAAAATTTGTTTTCAAAAGAGGAGTGTGCAAAAGTTTGCACATTTTCCACAACTTCTTGATATTTTGCTAAGATCTTGGTCTATCTTGGAATTCTTGGGCTATAGGGCTGATCATAGCACCATGATATTGTGTTATCAAGGTGCGGTGAAGCTTATAACTTGGGGATAATCAAGTGTGGAGGACAAGAGTTGCATCAATCAAGGATTTTTCATCTTTCTGATTTTATAATTGTGCTTCTAACTTTGTTGATTCTTAGCAGGCTTTGTTATGGAAGCTTGTGCTTGTTCTTGCTAGCACATAAGCTCAAAATTCATGGGTGTGGATGTACATCCATGAGGTACACACCCTTAATCTCAAAATTTGAAAATATTTTGGATATTTGGGATATTTGAGTGTTGCCTATGTTCTTGTGCATTTTGTGGCTTAATCTTGCTTGAATCTGTTATTCTCATCTGTTATTGTGTTAATTTGGGCTTGGTTGGTCTAAAATCTCACTTTTGATTTGAAAAACTTGGTTTTGATAAGTTAAAGGGGTGTTTGGGATTACCTGTTTGTGATTGCATCTTGTTATTGTGTTTGTGGAAGTTTGTATTTTTGCTCTATATCTGTTATACATTTGTTTGAGAGTGTTTTGCTGCAAGTTTTGTGGTTTGAAACTTTGAATCTAAGAATCTGCTATATCTTGTTGAGTTTGACTGTTTTTGACCTAATAATTTGGGAAAACCTAGAGTTTATGCATGCTTAGGGCTAAAAGCTGTTAAAACATCATTATTGTAACCTGTTTGTGAGATTTGAGGTGTTGAATCTGGCTTGTGTGTCAAATACATCAGCAAAGTGAAATATGCTAGTGTTTAGTGTTCATCAATAACATTCATAAGCTTGAATCTTGATTTAGGCTTTAAGCCATTGCATGAAAACTGTTTAAACTTGTTCATTAGAGTTTATAATAGCTTGTGTATGCATTTGGTTGAATCTGGTTGGCTGGTTATTGCTAAAATTGCTTATAAGTGCTCAATTGCTTATTGTTTCATGTCTGTGCTAGATCTGGTGCTTTATTGATTAAACTGTATCAATTGGGTGTTTGTGGTTGTGATTTTTGATTGTTCTTGACTCCTTTTGATCCAAAGATCATTTGGGTGCCTTTGTGTAATCTGAATCTCCAAAAAAGTCACTAAAGACAAAAAGTCAAACAAGTCAAGCAGTGGAAAAAGTTTCCATTGCTCAACACCCAAAACTAGCCCCTGTTAGTGTTAAATTGAAATCAGCTTATCAATAAGCTATTTTAGCTTATCCAGACTTGCAACAACTTATTTTTTGTGATAGATCTTCATTATTTGATCCATTTGATTAGACTGAAGCTTATTGGACTTTGACTTTGACTTTTTACTAGAAAACCAACTTATTTGACTTTTACATAAGTGCTTATTTGCTTTTTCCAGCTTATTGAGTCAGCTTATTTGAAAACTCTTTGTTGATTTTGCTTAATTAAGTCATTTAAAAGCTTTAGAAACTTGAATCAGCACTTGGGGTGACCTAGAACTCAAAAACGACTATTTTGTCGTTTTCTGTAGATTGCTTATTGCATTTTCAGGCTTATTCCTTGGGCTTATTTCAAATTTCTTTTTACAAAAGTCTTATTTAGGACAAAAGAAGCTTGTGTGTTATTTTCAGCTTATGGCATTGGCTTATAGCTTAATGGGCCAAAAAGCCCATTAAGAATAAGCTGTTTGGTATAAGCTAGCTTATTTCTCACTTTCAGCTTTTGGGCCTTTGGAAAAAGTTGTTTAAAAACAAATTTTGAGTTAAGTAGTGCTTTTTGGGCTTATTTTGGACACTTTTTTATATTGGGCTCAATTTTGGCCCATTAAGGATCTGTTTTGGGTTTAGCCCATTTTCTAGGCCCATTAAGGGTATTTAGGTAATTTCAATTTCATTTCTAAGTTATTTAGGTTAAATTAAGCTATTTTGCAAGTTTTTAGAATTTTTTATGATTTTTGGATTTTTAATAATATTTTAATATTATTTTATTGCTAAAAATTAAAAGTCTGATTTTCTAAGTTTTTATATTTTTCCTAGATTGTAGACACTTAATTAGGAATTTTGCAACTTTCCAAATATTTTTAAGGTCTTTTAAGTATTTTCTAGAATTAATTTAAGTTTTAATTGATTTTAATAGTTTTTAATTGTTTAAAAATAGGTTTTAGTGGTTTTAAAATTTTGAAAAATACTTTTTAGCTTAATTAGGGTATTTTTGAGGTTTACAAACTTTAAAATCTTGTTTGGGACTTTTTAATAGTTAATTTTGATTTTTAGGGCTTTAATTAGCATTAAAAAGTCATTATTTAATTAATTAAAAGGTTTTGGAAAGTTTGGATTTTTTGTAAACTCTTAGAATATTTTTGTGGATTTTTAGTGATTTTAGGAATTTTTAGGGTAAAATTTTAATTTTAGGGCTTTTTACGGTTTTACGTGTACACCTTTTTCGTCTTAGTTTAATACGACATCGTAACCGTCATTCTCTTCTCATCTTATTTCTATCATTCTTTCTCACAAATATAATCACAAAGATAATCATTTCATTACACACACACTAAGCCTCCTTGAGAACGATTCCCCACTTTGGGTCATTTGTACACGATTTTCCTAAATCGTCGTACTTAATACTTGCCACTTTTGCTCTCTTTTCCTAAAGAGTAGTAAAACCACTACATCATTTTGGCGCCGATGCCGGGGAGGCGTGTTGTGTTTTGATTTGGAATTTTTGTTTTTATATACTAACCAAAATAGTAATTGTATTAGTAGCACTCTACTAATACGTATTATCGGTTTTCGATTTTTGTGTGAATACTATTACTATAGTGTATACGTAGAACAATAAATTCACAAGTACTCCAAATACGTGAGAAATCACAACCTTAACTTGAGAGGTCATTACCCAATCATTGTATTCGAATCTCAAACCAAAGAAAAAAGCAAAAATAGATAAATACTTTCGTGAAGCTCAATTTTAAAAAATACAAACTATAAGGTGGGTATAAGGCAGATATTATAAAATATATCCTAAGGAAAAAGGCTCTTAAGTGCTTCACGCCGCCTCGTTTCCCCGCTTGCTTGTGAGTATTTGATTTTGAGAGCTAATCGAGGGTTTTGCCGCCCAAAGTATTACTAAGTATCATATATATTTTCTTGGTTTCATTGATTAAACCCTCTTGAACGTTTTGGTGTTCCACCAACGTTCTAAAGTCATCAAAGGCGTTCACTTCACATGATCGTTTTCATTCCTTGAGGCTTCTTTAATCGAGAGATTTGATTAAGGAGGAGATTTGTAGATTTGTGTCTACTTAATACATTCACCAAAATCCAAAAAGGTTAATACAATCAAAAACCACAAAAAAAATTGAAAAATACAAAACACCAAAAAGAATCTTCTTTGCTCGTCCCCTCGTTGGACGTGACGTTTATGCTAACTCGTAATCAAGCAAGACGTACACGTAAACGAAAGAACAAAACTCCCACTCCCAATCTTTCTAGTGAGGAGTCTCCTATTGACGAACCCATTATAAGAGAAGCACCAACCATGGCGAATCGAACTATGATGGAGTTACTTCAAGCACCCACCGAGGGTTATGGAGAGGCTATTGTGATTCCCGCTATCCTTGCGGAGAATTTTGAGGTGAAAACGGGTTTGTTGTCGATGATCCAAAACAACAAATTCCGTGGTGATGAGAAGGACAATCCACACAACCATATCCGCCAATTCAATCGTCTTACCGCCACTTGCAAGTTTAAGGATGTCTCGAATGACTCGATTAAGATGATGCTTTTTCCGTATTCCTTAGCGGGGCCCGCTAAAATTTGGTTAGAGAAAGAGCCACCCAATTCTATATTGACGTGGAAGGATCTCGTGTCTAAGTTTGTGAACCAATTTTTTCCGCCCTCTAAGACTACGCACTTGAAAAACGAGATTTCAAAATTTTCACAAGAGTTTAATGAAAGTTTTTCAACGGCTTGGAATAGGTTTAAGGAGATGTTACATGAATGTCCTCATCACGGTTTTTCCGACTTGCATCAAATTGACACGTTTTACAGTGGACTTAATGATCATGAAAGGGATTATTTAAATGTTGCCACGGGTGGTAATTTTTTGTGTAAAACGGTTGAGGAAGCTTTGGTGATAATTGAGAATAGATCTAAGGTGTATAGTCCTCGTAGCACGTCTAGTGTTCGTAAGGCTTCGTCTTCGGCTTCACCTTCTTTGTCTACTACCATCGATGCTTGCCAAATTGAGGCGAACTTGGAAAACAAGATTTTTGATAAGCTAAAAGGACTTTTGATTGAGTTTAAAGTTGGTGAACCAAGTGCTCCCGCTACGGCTAAAGCGGTTGAGGTTTCGTGCATGTATTGTGGTGGAGGTCATGATTTCTCCGAGTGCATTACCAACGGTGGTAACACTTCGAGTGCCTACGCAGCCACGGGAAATTACAACCAAAACGGTCAAGTTTCCCGCTCTAATCAATTGACTCCACCGGGTTTTGGTTCAAATCAAAATGCTAACAACAACTATCGCAACAATCAAGTTGGTTTCAAAAACAATTACAACAAGGGAAACTATGGGAATCAAGGGGCTAATAATCAAGTTTCAAACAAGAATCAAAATGATTTTCAAAACAACAACAAAGGTTTGCAAACTTTGAAAGATCTTCCAAATGAATTTGTTGAATACGCTAATGGGAATGATGCTAGGTTTGACAATATTCAAAGAGAAATCATTAGCCTAAGATCCGAGTTTAAGAACGACTTGAAGAAAGAGTTGAAAAATGAGTTAGCAAATGAACTTAAAATCCACACCAACAAGATGGAAGGAAATGTCACAAGGTTACAACAAAACCAACAAAAAATGGAACAAGGGCAAGATGAGATTAAACAAGAAATGATTAAAGCCGAGAAAAGGCAATCCGTGTTTGAAGATAAAATCTCGTCTATGTTTGAGGCAATAATGTGTAAACCGTCTTCGAGTAGTCTTCCTAGCAACACCGTATCAAACCCTAAGGGTGAGATGAAAGTAATTACCACACGTAGTGGTAAGACACTTAAGGAACCGACTCCTCAACCAATTGCTCCTATGGAGGAAGCAATTGAGGAAGAACCCGAGGTGGTGGTCCAAAAGGAGCATGTCCTAATCCCACGAAGTACCGCTCATGCCACACCTACGGTTGACCCTTTACCAACATTGGAACCCGAGATTCCAAAGGCTATGCCTATGCCTCAACCCACACCACCTTTGCCCTATCCATCGAGACTTAGGAAGGAGAAACGTCAAGAGCGCGATAATTATCAATTTGAGCTTTTTATGAAAATGTTTCGTGATTTGCACTTTAATGTGAGTTTCGCCGATGCTTTGGTCATGATGCCTCGATTTGCCGCTAACTTTAAGAGTATGTTGAACAACAAGGAGAAATTTGCACCAATTGTCTAGTTGTTCGTCAGTTTATCTTAATCGCATACCTCAAAAAGTCGGTGATCCCGGTAAATTTTTGATCCCTTGTGCAAGTCAAGATATGGAGGAATGCTTCGCCTTGGCCTATCTTGGTGCTAGCATTAACTTGATGCCACTTGCAATCGTCAAGTCGCTCAATCTTCCTAATCTTACTCCTTCACTAATGTCTATCGAGTTGGCCGACCATTCCACGATTCCCGCATGTGGATTGGCGGAATACGCTTTTGTGAAAGTGGGGAAGTTCTACTATCCCGTAGACTTTATCGTTGTTGATATCCCCACGGATCCTCAAGTTCCTCTTATTTTAGGTCGTTCGTTTTTAGATACGTCTATGGCTTTGATCGATGTTCATGCTAGAAAGATCACCTTACGTTTGAACGACGAGGAACTTGTTATAAACGCAACTCAAAACTCTCAAATTTCTCATGTTTATTCCGTTGCAACCATAAACCTCGTTGATATGCTCGACGTGGTTTGCGAGGAATTTTCACAAGAAGTTCTAGGTTTTGGTGATGAAGAAACTAGTGGCAATCCCACTATGTTAGATCCAATTCTTGATAATTCGACACCAACCTTCACTCCATTTGAAGGTGGTGGTTTTACGTTGGAAGAATTTGATGTTCCACGTACTTGTAACGAAGACCTCGACAACGATGAGGACTTCTCGATTATCAAGGATTTTCTTAACGATTTCCCATTTCCTCCACTCGAGGAGGTTATGAGTATCGAGCCCAAATCTTCACTTGAGGAACTACCTATCCTCGAGTTGAAAGATTTACCTCCTCATCTTGAATATGTCTATTTGGAGGAGGACGACAAGTTGCCGGTTATTATTGCGAAGGAACTTTCGAATGATGAAAAAACCGCACTTGTCGATGTTCTAAAGGATCACAAAGGGGCAATTGCGTAGAAGTTATCCGACATTAAGGGGATCGATCCCAAGTTTTGTACCCACAAAATCTTAATGGAGGAGGATTACAAGCCCGCAATCCAATTTCAAAGGAGGGTGAACCCCAAAATTCACGACGTCATCAAAAAGGAGGTCCTTAAACTCCTTGACGCGGGAACGATTTACCCTATTTCCGATAGCCCTTGGGTGAGTCCTATTCATTGTGTCCCTAAGAAGGGAGGAATGACCGTTGTGCCAAACGATGCCAACGAGTTAATTCCCACTAGACTCGTGACCGGATGGAGAGTGTGCATTGACTATCGAAAGTTGAATGAAGCCACTCGAAAAGACCATTTTCCCTTGCCCTTCATGGACCAAATTTTGGAGCGTCTCGCGAGAAACGATTTCTATTGCTTTTTAGATGGTTTTTCCGGTTACTTCTAAATTCCCATCGATCCTCGTGATCAAGAAAAAACTACGTTTACGTGTCCATATGGAACGTTTGCCTATCGTAGAATGCCATTCGGACTTTGCAATGCACCGGGAACCTTTCAAAGGTGCATGATGGCTATTTTTCATGATATGATCGAGAAGACGATGAAAGTCTTCATGGATGACTTTTCCGTGTTTGGTAATTCGTTCACTTCGTGTTTGTCGAATCTTGAGAGAATGTTGAAACGTTGTGAGGAAACCAACCTTGTGCTCAATTGGGAAAAGTGTCATTTTATGGTTAAGAGTGGAATCGTCTTAGGGCACAAGGTCTCGAAAGCGGGGATTGAGGTAGATCAAGCTAAGGTAGACGTCATCGCCAAATTACCTCATCCCAAAACCGTTAAGGGAGTTAGGAGTTTCCTAGGCCACGCGGGCTTTTATCATCGATTCATCAAGGATTTTTCAAAGATCTCTCGACCCATTACACATCTTCTTGAAAAAGAGGCACGTTTTGTCTTTGACAAATGTATACGAGCCTTTGAAATCCTTAAGAGGAAACTTACCGAAGCTCCTATTCTTGTTGCTCCCAATTGGAACCTCCCCTTTGAGCTCATGTGTGATGCTAGTGATTACGCTATTGGGGCCGAATTGGGGCAACATCATGAAAAGCACTTCTTGCCTATTCACTATGCTAGCAAGACGATGACCGAGGCTCAACTTAAATACACTACAACGGAGAAGGAGTTCCTTGCCGTGGTGTATGCATTTGAGAAATTTCGACCTTATCTCGTCTTGATGAAATGCATAGTGTATACGGATCATTCGACTATTAAGTATCTCATGGCTAAACAAGATGCAAAGCCGAGATTACTTCGTTGGATTCTCCTCCTTCAAGAATTTGACCACAAAATTGTTGACAAAAAAGGAGCCGAGAATCTAGCGGCCGATCATCTTTCTCGTTTGGAAGATCCTCACCAAAGTGTTTACGAGCCCAAGGAAATCACCGAAACATTTCCGCTTGAGACACTTGGTGTAGTGAATTCCAAGCTTGATTCTTCCACCCCATGGTTTGCGGACTTTGCAAATTACCATGCGGGTAACTTCATCATCAAGGGTATGACGACTCAAGAAAAACGAAAATTCTTTCGTGACGTCAAGTTCTACTTTTGGAACGACCCTTACTTGTTTCGAACTTGTGCGGATCAAATCATCTGACGTTGTGTATTTGGCACCGAAGCTTCTAATATCCTTAGAGCTTGCCATGAGGGACCCACGGGTGGTCACCACGGTGCTAATCTCACGGCTAAAAAGGTGTTTGATGTCGGCTTCTTTTGGCCTACTATTTACCGAGATGCACAAGATCTTGTGAAGTCGTGTGATTCATGCCAACGACAAGGAAAAGCCTCACAAAAAGATGAAATGCCACAAAACATCATCCAAGTGTGTGAGATCTTTGACGTTTGGGGTATAGACTTTATGGGGCCGTTCCCATCATCTCGTGGTAATAAGTATATCCTTGTTGCGGTTGACTACCTATCTAAGTGGGTGGAAGCTAAGGCTTTGCCCACCAATGATGCTCGTGTGGTAGTCAAGTTTTTGAAAAGTTTGTTTTCTCGGTTTGGAACCCCTCGTGCGATCATAAGCGATCGTGGAACCCATTTTTGTAACGACCAATTCGAAAGGGTCCTAAGGAAATATGGGGTTACACATCGGCTTTCTACGGCTTATCACCCACAAACGAGTGGGCAAGTCGAGGTTTCAAACCGAGCGTTGAAGAGGATCTTGGAGAGATCCGTTGGGGAAAACCGACAATCATGGTCGGATAAGTTGGACGATGCTTTATGGGCCTTTAGGACCACTCATAAGACGCCCATTGGGCTCACTCCCTATAAGCTTGTGTATGGGAAGAATTGCCACTTGCCTATCGAATTGGAACACAAGGCTTATTGGGCCCTAAAGCATTGTAATGATGATATGGAGACCGCGGGAAAACACCAGAAAATGCAATTAAATGAATTGGATGAATTGAGGGACATTGCTTATGAAAATTCATTGATTTATAAGGAAAAACTAAAAAGTTGCATGATTCTAAAATTAAAACCGGGTTTTTAACATTGGGGATCAAGTTTTGCTTTTTAATTCTCGCTTGAAAATCTTTTCCGGTAAGTTGAAATCCCGTTGGTCCGGTCCATTCACCGTGACTCATGTACTTCCATATGGGACCATCGAGCTAGCTCAAAATGATGGCCCCAATTTCAAGGTGAATGGACATAGGTTGAAGCACTACTTTGGCGGGGAAGTTCCATCCTTGAACTACCTCGACCAAGTCACTTTCCCTAATGATAATTAGTATTGAGGGGATCGAGTCGAGCTCATGACTCGGTAATAAAAAACGAGGTGCCTCGTGGGGGAGTCCTATGCTTATCCTATGTACATATTATCACTTTCTAATGTAGTTAACGTGTGGGGATTTGTGCCCTTCCAACCTTTGTTCCGTGGCTGTTTGTGAATTGTGGACTTTAGATGATCATGATCTTCACGATTGGAGCCTCTCGTGTTCGTTTTATGGGAGCACTCGATCGTTTGCTTTGAAGACTTTCTCAATATCCATGATATATCCTTTGATGTTCTAACCTTAGGTTTATAGCATACTTCATAAACGGCTTTAAATTTAATGGTTACACCCTTTCCATGCTAGATTAGGCATTCAACTACGTCTCTAGTATGGGGGTGTTTGCACCCCTAGACTCGAAACATTGAGGACAATGTTTAACTTTAGTATGGGGGGGTGAATAGATACTTGCCTTGCCAAACCTTCACGCTTTCCAAAATTTATCTTTTTGTTTATCGTTTTGTTGCAAAATAAGGCTAAAAATTGCCAAATTTTAAAATTTTTCTCATGTTTTATAAGTGTTTGAAGACACGAATGTAGATTTTCCGATGGCGAGAATAAGAGTAATTTTTGACTCAACCGTGCGTGTTGAGCACATAGCTTTGATTCCTTAACTTCACATTAGGCTAAGTCTCTTAAATGAGGACGAGAAATGATAGGGTTAATTATAAGTTACTATGCTAAACGTAAAGTACTCATATTCTTTCAAAAACTCATGTGTTCTCGTTGTTTGCTTATTCTCCCTTCGTATGTAAATATTTTTTGCTTAATAAATATTGACTTAGCGTTTTAGTTAGGATTGTTGGGTTTCTAGTCTTTTCTAGTAGCTTCCGTGTAATTAAATTGGGAAGACATTAAGGTATCGCCAGCGTCACAGTTTTGAAGTATTGGCACCCGAATAATCAAAAGCTTCACCCAATAATAAGATTTCAAGTGCTCACCTAAATCAAGCAAACAATTTGAAGCCCCACAAGGCCGAAAAATCTATGCAAAATTGAAAGTGAATCAAGCCTTAATTTTCGAAGCTTTAAAGATCCAAAATTCGCCTTTGCGTGAGGATATACGTCTTTGGCTAATAAAACTACCGATGAGGTGGATAATAAAAGGCAAGGCAAGACCAAAGTCATAATAAAAGCTTCATGGCGAAGTTGAATAAAAGATGGAGGTAAACCAAAGATAATAAGGCCCTTCCGTTAGGGGGCGTATAAAAGTCTTGGTAACAAGTCTCATGTTCAAAACCGTTATAAAACCGTGTTTATCGATCCTTCTTGTTGACTTAATTTTTTGACATCGTTGTCTATTGGGAGGGGTTATTGATTTGATGGTCTTGGTTACACCGTTAGGACTCTATTTTTAGACCTAAATCTTTATTATCGCATAAGTCAAACAATGTATCCTCGTGAAACATTCAAGACTATATAAAATATAAGAGATACGACTTAGGAATAATGGGAGGATAAGTACGTGATTAGGGCATATGAGTAGTGTTAGCATTACTAACTTATAATGACAATGATCTCGTTGCACGCTTGGCATATTGGGGTGAAAATCGAGGACGATGAAATTATTTCTAATGAAGCATTCACGTGTTCTTATTCTATGAACCTAAACGTCCCATTTTGCGATGAAAATCATACATTATGTCTAAAACGCAAGTAGTAGTAGCAATAGTAGTAGTGTAGCTAGTTTATCGTTTAATAAAGTGAATAAAAATGAATTTTGGAGATGCTACGATACTTTATTCTAGCATTGTGTGAGGGCACGGCAATGGTTTAGTATGGGGGAGTGATGAGACTGCTTTTATACATAGTCTCATCGTCCAAAAAGGGCTTAAAATGTATTACAACTCATCAAAATACCCATATATATGCTTGTGTATTTTAGGTACGGATATTGAGAAAATGACAAAAGATCACAAGAATCATGCAAAAACGAACACGGGAAACGAAGCCGCACAATGAACCAAGCCCTAATGAAGAATTTTCCCAAAAAAACCTTGAAGATTTGAAGAATTATGAAGAAGGGTCCTCCAATATGGAAGAATTGACACTTTATACCCTTGTATCTTCATAATTATAAGATTGGTCCCTAAAGTTTGTCAAAATTACAAAAAGGGCCATCCATTTTGAAGAATTGGCAAGTTTAGCCCCTCAACAAAGCTAAATTGTCAACCATTATCCTCCACAAAGTCAAATACATCATGAAGTCCTTCAAAGTATAAGAAATTACAAGATTGGTCCTTTGAAAATCCCATAATTACAAAAAGGACCCTTGACTTTCAACATTTGGCAAAAATGGTCCCTCAATCATTATGACTTGGTAAATTCAGTCCTCCAAAATATCAAATATGCAAGTCAAGACCATTATCCATCAACAAAAGGCCAAAACAGCCCCTCAAGAATCACAAAATGGCAAGAATTACCCCTGAAAATACTTTGGAAAAGTATTTGTGGCCAAAGTGTGAAAACTGAAAGTTTATTTACAAAGGAAATTCAGTTTTCTATACTTAAACACAAAGTGAAAGAAGAAAGGAAGGTGAAGGACCAAAGCTGCCAAGACAAGATATTTACCTAGGCCAGTGAGGGGGTGACACGTGCCCCACTCACTTTCTCCACCAATGAAATCCCACCAATCCTCCATGTCACCCTCCACTTAAAACCGGTTATAACTATTCTTTGATTAGTTTAATATTTGGCGCTTAACATGACTTTTAAAACCCAAATCAGATTAAACATTTTACTATTTACTCAAGAACACGAATTGGGGATTATTGATTAAGCAATAATTAAGCATCCATCACCTCCAAAATTATGATTATGGTCTTCTAATCATAACCCAACTTTTAAATCACTTGCCACATCACCCCCAAGGGCCACATAAGATTCCCCTGCCAACTCTCTTGAGGAAACTACCAAAACAAGACAGAGAATCAACCATCCATATACAAGCTTACATTTTAAGCTTTGTTTGAGCCCTTAGATCAAATTCCAACAGCTATCTACTCCATAAACGTCCAAGGAAACATCACATGAGTCCAAGGTTTTCAAATTCTACAAGGGCATATTTGGAAGATCAAGCACTTAGGGTTACGTTTTTTATGCTTTGTAGTAGTTACTTGTAGCCTATATAAAGGCATTTAGGCTGTCATTTAGAATTTGCTCTTGAATTTTCCTAAGTTCACTTTTCTGTAAATCCTTTTCAATATAAATGAAATGAGTTTGAAATGTTGAAGAAAGCTCAAGTGCCATTGTTATAACCTGTTTATTATTGTTCTTTGTTCATTATTCTTGAATCAAAAATCTGTTTTCAAAAGAGGAGTGTGCAAAAGTTTGCACATTTTCCACAATTTCTTGATATTTTGCTAAGATCTTGGTCTATCTTGTAATTCTTGGGCTATAGGGCTGATCATAGCACCCTGATATTGTGTTATCAAGGTGTGGTGAAGCTTATAACTTGGGGATAATCAAGTGTGGAGGACAAGAGTTGCATCAATCAAGGATTTTTCATCTTTCTGATTTTATAATTGTGCTTCTAACTTTGTTGATTCTTAGCAGGCTTTGTTGTGGAAGCTTGTGCTTGTTCTTGCTAGCACATAAGCTCAAAATTCGTGGGTGTGGATGTACATCCATGAGGTACACACCCTTAATCTCAAAATCTGAAAATATTTTGGATATTTGTGATATTTGAGTGTTGCCTATGTTCTTGTGCATTTTGTGGCTTAATCTTGCTTGAATCTGTTATTCTCATATGTTATTGTGTTAATTTGGGCTTGGGTGGTCTAAAATCTCACTTTTGATTTGAAAAACTTGGTTTTGATAAGTTAAAGGGGTGTTTGGGATTACCTGTTTGTGATTGCATCTTGTTATTGTGTTTGTGGAAGTTTGTATTTTTGCTCTATATCTGATATACACTTGTTTGAGAGTGTTTTGCTGCAAGTTTTGTGGTTTGAAACTTTGAATATAAGAATCTGCTATATCTTCTTGAGTTTGACTGTTTTTGACCTAAGAATTTGGGAAAACCTAGAGTTTATGCATGCTTAGGGCTAAAAGTTGTTAAAACATCATTATTGTAACCTGTTTGTGAGATTTGAGGTGTTGAATCTGGCTTGTGTGTCAAATACATCAGCAAAGTGAAATCTGCTAGTGTTTAGTGTTCATCAGTAACATTCATAAGCTTGAATCTTGATTTAGGCTTTAAGCCATTGCATGAAAACTGTTTAAACTTGTTCATTAGAGTTTATAATAGCTTGTGTATGCATTTGGTTGAATCTGGTTGGCTGATTATTGCTAAAACTACTTATAAGTGCTCAACTGCTTATTGTTTCATGTCTGTGCTAGATCTGGTGCTTTATTGATTAAACTGTATCAATTGGGTGTTTGTGGTTGTGATATTTTGATTGTTCTTGACTCCTTTTGATCCAAAGATCATTTGGGTGCCTTTGTGTAATCTGAATCTCCAAAAAAGTCACTAAAGACAAAAAGTCAAACAAGTCAAGCAGTGGAAAAAGTTTCCACTGCTCAACACCCAAAACAAGCCCCTGTTAGTGTTAAATTGAACTCAGCTTATCAATAAGCTATTTTAGCTTATCCAGACTTGCAACAACTTATTTTTTGTGATAGATCTTCATTATTTGACCCATTTGATTAGACTGGAGCTTATTGGACTTTGACTTTGACTTTTTACTAGAAAACCAACTTATTTGACTTTTACATAAGTGCTTATTTGCTTTTTCTAGCTTATTGAGTCAGCTTATTTGAAAACTCTTTGTTGATTTTGCTTAATTAAGTCATTTAAAAGCTTTAGAAACTTGAATCAGCACTTGGGGTGGTCTAGAACTCAAAAACGACTATTTTGTCGTTTTCTGTAGATTGCTTATTGCATTTTCAGGCCTATTCCTTGGGCTTATTTCAATTTCTTTTTACAGAAGTCTTATTTAGGACAAAAGAAGCTTGTGTGTTTAATTTCAGCTTATGGCATTGGCTTATAGCTTAATGGGCCAAAAAGCCCATTAAGAATAAGCTGTTTGGTATAAGCTAGCTTATTTCTCACTTTCAGCTTTTGGGCCTTTGTAAAAAGTTGTTTAAAATCAAATTTTGAGTCAAGTAGTGCTTTTTGGGCTTATTTTGGACACTTTTTTATATTGGGCTCAATTTTGGCCCATTAAGGATCTGTTTTGGGTTTAGCCCATTTTCTAGGCCCATTAAGGGTATTTAGGTAATTTCACTTTCATTTCTAAGTTATTTAGGTTAAATTAAGCTATTTTGCAAGTTTTTAGAATTTTTTATGATTTTTGGATTTTTAATAATATTTTAATATTATTTTATTGTTACAAATTAAAAGTCTGATTTTCTAAGTTTTTATATTTTTCCTATATTGTAGACACTTAATTAGGAATTTTGCAACTTTCCAAATATTTTTAGGGTCTTTTAATTATTTTCTAGAATTAATTTAAGTTTTAATTGATTTTAATAGTTTTTAATTGTTTAAAAATAGTTTTTAGTGGTTTTAAAATTTTGAAAAATACTTTTTAGCTTAATTAGGGTATTTTTGAGGTTTACAAACTTTAAAATCTTGTTTGGGACTTTTTAATAGTTAATTTTGATTTTTAGGGCTTTAATTAGCATTAAAAAGTCATTATTTAATTAATTAAAAGGTTTTGGCAAGTTTGGATTTTTTGTAAACTCTTAGAATATTTTTGTGGATTTTTAGTGATTTTTAGGAATTTTTAGGGTAAAATTTTAATTTTAGGGCTTTTTACGGTTTTACGTGTACACCTTTTTCGTCTTAGTTTAATACGACATCGTAACCGTCATTCTCTTCTCATCTTATTTCTATCATTCTTTCTCACAAATATAATCACAAAGATAATCATTTCATTACACACACACTAAGCCTCCTTGAGAACGATTCCCCACTTTGGGTCATTTGTACACGATTTTCCTAAATCGTCGTACTTAATACTTGCCATTTTTTCTCTCTTTTCCTAAAGAGTAGTAAAACCACTACATCATAAACAATGTTGTTTAATGTTTCGACTCTCTTTTCCAAATCAAGAATTTTTTCAATATCCTTTTCTTCACGAGTTTTATAAAGCTCAGTTTGTTCTTTATTAACCGACTCTAACTCAGTAATCTGGAGTTTACGTAGCAGCAGTTGTTCTTCAAGTTCCGATATCTTTTGTTTTGACATATGAATTTCGTGTGTTACTTCAGAACAATATTGTTCGTTGAGCACCTTACGTTCATATACCAAACCATTAGCTATTGCAACTCGTCGATCAACTTCTTTTACATAATCACACTCTTTAAGCATGTCTATCTCCTCAGCTAAGGATGTGTTTGCTTGCTTCAGACGTGTATTAGCTTCTTTGTTTTCATTAATTTCACGTTTTAAAGAATCAATAATAGATGCAAGCAAATTACGGTCCTCTTCCGAGTCAGTATCCTGAGTAGCATTTCCGTCATCATTACACATATGCTGTGAATCCGTAGAGATATCGCTATCCTCCGTGTCCATTACATATGTGTCATTGATGCTTTCGGGTATCTCAGGATGTCGTCCTTCATTAGCAAACACATTATAGTTATCATTTGATGGTACCTTTTCAATTGGCTCAGAATCATAGATAGGTCCAGAATTGTCAGCAGTCTCTAGAATCACTTCTTGAATCTTTGCCATGTACACATAATGTGCCTCCAACTCTTGATCATCGGCTTCATCATCAGTGTCATCATGCTGGTCAACTTCATCTGTTGTGAGTGGAATTCCTGCTTCTTCTTTCTTACAACAACATCTTTTCCTTGTGATATCCCGAATCCTTAACCCGTTTTGGCTTCTTACATTCCCTAGCCATGTGCCCAAACCCCTTGTAGTTGAAGCATTGAATCCAAGTCTTCTGCACAACCGGAGTGCCTACAGTATCTCTAGCCCCAACTTGATTCGACATCCTCTGATTATCATACCTAGCATCACGATCATACCTAGGTGCATGATCAACTTCCTTATATCTAGCATTGGATGATGATCTAAGGTTGTTGTTGGTATGTTTGTAGATCTTCTTATAAGTTATGGTGAGTAAAGACATGAGTTCTTCAATCTTCTTGTCCCTTGAAGTTTGTTCATCATCACTGTCTCCATCTGACTCGGTGTCATACTTTGCAGGTGGAGTGGGGACAATTGCTTTTGCTTTGTTTCTAGCAGTAGCTAGAGGTTTGGTGGATGAGCTTGATGACCTTGAGGAATGTGTAGGTGGTTGTTGACGGGGAACGAGTTTTGTTGAAGTAGCAGCCACAAAAGCAATAGAGTTCGCAGATCGTTCTGCCTTTTCAACCCTAAGTTCATTCACTTTATTCTGATGTTGTTTCAATATATCATAAAGTTTGTGGTAAGATATAGTCTTGATATCCTCCCTTTGTTTGACCAAAGTCACAAACCTTTGCCATTCCGGTTTGAGTTGAAGTAAAAACTGAACATTGGCATGATGATTGGAGATGATGCACTGATTTCTGACAAGCTCATTCATCATTTTGTAGAATCTCGAGTAATAAGATTCAATGGAGAAAAATGGATTCACCATCTTCGGATGTGAATTTTCCAAACTCCCAAAGTAGATTAGTCTCGAGATCTTGAACATTTATCGACTCACCTTGCTTCAATCGATGAATTACATTCCACATTTCCATAACATTAGGACATGCATCAACCGTGGAATAGATATCGTTATCAATCCCAGTGAGTATGTAGTTAACAACATCGGCTTCAGCTTGGAGGAGTTCCTTTTTCTCAGTAGGACATGTGTCGAAATCCTCCATAGCTCGTGTAGCTGATGAAGTACCATCCTCTACTTGTGTGGTAATTGGTCTGGATTCAAAAACTGGAGGTGGATTCTCAAGGCAATGACGAAGATCGGTTCGGTTCTCCTTAGTGTCGAGAAATCTAAGGAAACGAGATCTCCACTGAACGTAGCAACCGGCGGTGAGCACAGGTGGATTACCATTGCCACCTTGTTCCAATCGAATTTGATTAGCCGTCACATCGTTGCTATTGTTATTAGACATGGTGATTACTTGTGAATGGATGTGGATCTTAGTGGATGTGTTGTGATTTGATTGTGGTTGAAATTCCGAAAAGTCCAATTTTTTTCTCAGTCCGACAAAACGATAAGCCGAAAATTTTTGTGTCGCCCCAAATTTTGAAATTGAGTTAGAAATAGCCAAAAACTAGTAGGGAAAATTTTTGATTTTACTTGACCTAAAAATTTTAACTCTTTTTTTTAATCTTCGTGTAAACTATGTTCCGGGACTAGTCTAGATGGTGACTAAGTCTAAAAATTACTCGAACAAAATATCCATCAGAATACATGTCGGAATGTCCATCGGAATCCTGTCGGAATGTCCATCAGAATACCTATCGGAATGTACGTCGGAAAGTTCTATCAGAATACCTGTCGGAAAGTACTATCGGAATACCTGTCGAAAAGTACTATCGGAATACCTATCGAAATGTCTGTCGGAAAGTTCTATCGGAATACCTGTCGGAAAGACCGTCGGAATAACTGATCACCAAACCTATCGGAATACTTGATCGGAATATGTAAACCCTGTAGAAATGTAAATCTATGCTTATGTTTTAGAGAGAGAAAGAGATAGAAAGATGGTGGATTTCACACTTCTAGAGAGAGAAAGTTAAGAAGAACTATGTGTAAATTATGAAACCACACACCCTCTCCATCAAAGGAGAGGGTTTATATACCCAAGCCCTTGACATGGGCTTGGGCTTACATTTTGGGCCGGCCTACACATGTTGTAGGCTAAGCTTGTTCTTGTTTGTTAAATAAAGATAATTAACTAAACTACGAGCTATTACATGGACTATCGTTGGAGTGACCGATCCTTCTTAATACGTAAAACGTATTTCCAACAATCTCCCCCTAAGGGAGGTCACTCCAAACAAGGGCGTTACCCAAGTTACAATAATAAAATAAACCTAGCATACTATGCTTGTCTTGAGCTCGTAGTCTTCGTCTTTCTTTTTCTTTTTCTTTTCTGGTGAACATGCTGATGTGATCTTTGATATCAATCTTGAGAATTAATCTCTTGCCTTGATCTCGTGCATCCATCACTTGTGATCTTCGC
Source organism: Glebionis coronaria (assembly GCA_025667525.1). Classification (NCBI taxonomy): domain Eukaryota; kingdom Viridiplantae; phylum Streptophyta; class Magnoliopsida; order Asterales; family Asteraceae; genus Glebionis; species Glebionis coronaria. Next base: position 549,633,830 of record CM046874.1, read on the forward strand.
CTCTTCGTGACACCATGTCCCACATACTTATACCTTCGTAATTCTTGAAAGCTTCAGAGTTCGATACAGCGGAAGACTTAACTTTCAGGCTTTCTTAAATTAGATGAGATATTAAGTGCATAAAGTATGCGGGGACGACTTCTTCTTGGATTTCGCAACGCCACCGTCTTCAAATGCCGCAACATAAGTAGACACGAACGAAATGGCTTTGAACATTTCATTCTAATTCGGTAGCATTTTAACTCCGGTCGGTGAAGACCGTTGGACGATATTAGATATCGTACCCGTGACGGATAGTTTCAATTAAGTAACTTCCTGACAGGATTTTGCGGGTAAACCCGTTCTCTTTATTCGACCGTCCAAAGCTGACTGCGAACATAAAGAGTGAATCATTTGGATAATAATATCCGCATGATTTGAAGTCGTTAATTCATGTTCCTGGAACAAGTGAAATTCAATTAAGAACCGCACCATCGTTGCTTTCCAGTTGTCACGAGCTTGATTCGTATAGAATCTTGCAAGTTACCTACCAAGTGTTGTTTGAGGTTAACACTAGAAGGATTTCCACTCATCACTGTGAACACTAAGGTATCACTCTGAGTGTTCTGGCAAGATCACTAAGATATTGCGTAGAGGCCTGGAACGTGTTTAAATTCAGTTAAGAATTAAACAGCTGTTGCTTTCCAGTTATCACAAGTTTGATTCATAAAGAATCGCACAAGTCACCTACCATGAGCTTTTTGATATTCGCTCAAGAAGGATTTTCATCTTCATTGTAAATACTTTCGTATTACTCGGATGTCCAGGCAAGATCATGAAGATTTTGCGTAGGACTCTTAAAATCTTTCTTACTTTTCACAGTGAGTGAAGAAGCAAGGAAATATGAAAGTGTGTCCTAATGAGATATTTGATGATCTCAAATGGCTCTAGACTCGATCGTGCATTTTGGATTATAGTGATCGAAGGCTGGAGAGGAGTGCCACCTTTTCAATACCAAATTATTCGGAGTGAATAAATCGATAGATAACGTGTTGTCTCCGTGTGATTAAAACAAATATCTTTTAAGAGATATCTGAGTTAGCTGGGATGGGTTGTGCATTGCATCACTGGGTCCATGATGTCTGTCTTTAATATCAAGAATCATTAAACAATGATCTTAATAGCATATGTATTGACCCGGTTTCTGCCTAAAGTTGTAAGGAGGGCTTCTTTCTTTACACCCTTTATCTTTACAATTCTTTTTCATTCTTCAACCCCTTCAATGCTTACCAATACGTCATAACAAGCACCTTGTTGTGATTGTTCCAGTGCTAACTTAAGTACTTGGTCGGCATTCAGCTACGTTCACAATCTTTCTCCATCTTTCCTAAGGACTACTATTTCTAGCTATGGAATGTCCTTGGGAAGATTCCTCCGGTTCTGGAAGAATCATAGGACTTAACCTATCCTACCATCCTTATGTCACCACAATCTTCATCGTCGTGAAATAAATGGGTTTTGGGTAAGTATATGTCTCCATGAAAATTCATTTTGATATAGCCAATCCATTTTGCTCCCTCTTAACATATGTCACGATATTCGAAAACATTTCGCACATGTCAGGATAAGCCAGCACATTATGTCAAACCATTTGTGATAATATCCCATATTAAATCACATTTTCTCCCCCATATTAAAAATATTAACCCAATCGATTTTTTTAATATCAATTGATTTAATGAAGTTTTAACAAAGGTTTTGGGAAGAAAAATGTGAGTCCGTTTTATCTTCATGATATCAAATGTGTGAGATATGATATCGATTTGTAGCATGATCACATATTCACCATATTAAAACGAATTGACAAGGTTGGACCTGATAGATGAGAACATCTTATGATGAGATCAAATGGTTCTTGTCAGCATATGTTGGTCGCCTCGTCACGTCTGAAGTCATCTCTTGACACCACATGTACGATTGGTATTGTTGTCTTGACACCAACTTGTAAACTTGGCACGTTCGGCATCGAAGATTCTGAAAGCTTGACAATTGCTCCCCCTCAATTGTTGACCCGTGTTCTATTGAAAGAGCTGTAGTCGTCGGTTGAGTAGTCGCAACGTCGAGTATGTGGATACCAATTGTAGATTGCTATGGTTGTAGAGATGATAGCTTCATAAAAACAAGACTTCTCTTGTTTTAACAAATAAATGCACTGAGGCGTACATATATTTGTGTTAGACCAAGTTATAAAGTAAACTTGATCCCTTACAAGGTTTTAAAGTAAACCTTGCCCGAGAAAATTAATTCTCGTTGTGAGCCAAAGCTTTCATAAGAAATACTTGACTTTAATGTGAAAACCGGGTTGCAGTCTGAAATAACTACAAACCATTTAGGTATGTTTTATGAAATATTTACAACTTTTGTACGAACTCTATTTATGGCGCCGTGTCAATATTAATCGACATTTCTAAGGCCGTAAATATTATTGTACCAAAAGACATGCCTTTGAAAAATAAAGTAAAAATATTTTTGGATTTTTATGAATTTCCAATTTTTATGGTTTTTATATGGTTTTATATTTTTGTATTTTGCTTTTGTGGATAAAAATATAAACAATATATACAGATGATCACCAAGGATACGGAGAATAGTTTACCATCACTATTCTTTCGCTTCATCTGCCAATTCCTTTAGAGTCTCAGGCGAGAAGGTTCTCATTCCTAGCTTGTATACCAAAAATTCAATTCGAGCGCGATCTAAAGCCTTCATGAAAATATCCGCTAATTGATACTCAGATCGGACAAAGTAAAGCTCTATTACTTCATTTTCCACTTGCTCCTTGATGAAGTGGTAGCGAATGTCAATATGCTTCGACCGGGAGAATTGAACATTGTTGCAGCATAAGGCAATTGCACTTTTGTTGTCGCAGTACATCGGAATCTTGTTGAAACCTAGACCATAGTCGGTTAATTGCGATCTCATCCAAAGAATTTGAGCACAGCAACCGGACATAGCTATGTATTCTGCTTCCGTACTTGAAATTGCAGCGCTTTTCTGCCTTTTCGATGCCCAACTGATTAATCGATCTCCTAGTAGTTGCAAAGTTCCACTCGTGCTACGCCTTGTATCTTGACAACCCGCGTGATCCGCATCTGCATATGCCATTAGTGCAATAGAAGAGTCCTTCGAATACCAAAGTCCCCGATTAATGGTTCCTTTAAGATATCGAAAGATCCTTTTAACAGTAGCTAAGTGTAACTCAGTAGGCCTAGTTTGATACCTGGCACACATACATATAGCATACTGAAGATCAGGGCGACTAGATGTGATATACAGAAGAGTACCGATCATTCCACGATAAGGTGTCGGATCAACAGCAACTCCATGAGGATCTGCATCAAGCTTAGTTCGTTCCACCATTGGAGTATCCACGGGGTCGCAAGATTCCATCTTGTATTTATTAAGCGATTCAAGGGCATACTTGGATTGATTGATAAAGATGCCTCTGGGACTCTGAGATATCTGAAGACCTAAGAAGAATGATACCTTGCCCATCATTGACATCTTAAACTTGGAAGACATGAGTTTCCCAAATTCGTCGGATAAAGTTTGGGTCGAGGCTGCAAATATAATATCATCAACATATATTTGTACCATAATCATATCTTTACATCGTTTCTGAATGAACAGCGTAGGATCCACCTTGCCTTTAGCGAAGCCTTGCGTAATGAGGAATTGTGACAAAAGATCATACCATGCGCGGGGAGCTTGCTTCAACCCATAGAGAGCCTTTTTAAGCTTGTACACATGATTAGGATAATTAGGATTCACAAAACCATGCGGTTGTTGAACATGGACCTCTTCCTTGATTTCACCATTAAGAAATGCCGTCTTCACATCCATCCTATAGACGATCATATTCATATGGGCTGCATAAGCGAGGAATAGTCGAATAGCTTCCAAACAGGCAACAGGTGCAAAGGATTCCATAAAGTCGATACCCAATAATTGCTTGTATCCACGAGCTACTAGTCTAGCTTTGTTCTTCAATATTCCGCCTAACTCATCGAGTTTCACCTTGTAAACCCATTTCAAAGTGAGTAATTGCACTTGATCCGGGCATGGGACAAGTTCCCATACTTCAAGACGTATAAATTCATTAAGTTCTTCTTGCATAGCTTCTATCCAACATGATTGAGTAAAAGCTTGTTGCCATGTCTTAGGTTCAACTTCAGTGAGAAAAGCATCAAAGTGACAAAACGTTGCACTTTCTTGTAACTGACTTCGTGTGGATACCGGACGATTAGGGTCACCAATAATAGAATCTATAGGATGATCCTTTGTCCACTTGCTGTCATGTTCATGAATCTGTGGATTGGAGTAAACCGTACTAGGAGCTTCCTCTGAGGTGGACGACCCGGCTTGATTAGGGTCGGGAATTGGTACACCAAAGAATCGAAGTTCACGTATTTGAGCGAATTCCAAATCGTGATCATCATCATCCTCTTCATCATCAATAGGCATGACGTGGGTAGTTGTTACATGTGTTGGTTGAGAATTACTTGTGGATGGTATATCTTGACCAATTTGGTGCAGATGTATCTGATTGTGCTTCGGTTGCTGGAGCGACAACTTCGGTTACCGGAGCTATTACCTAAGGTTCTTGAGCAACAATAGTTGGAGGAGTAAAGAATTCATCAAAGAACGGTTGAAACAACGTATCCCATTCATTCCTAGTAGGTGGTGTAAATGATGATGAAGTAGGGTTGTTTGGGACAAGACCAGAGTTAATGTTACTGGGTCCCATTTCATGAAGTGCGGGTTCAGAGCTGCTTTGCTCAAAAGCCATTGCTGTCAGCTCATCAAAATCAACATTCATAGTTTCGAGGATCTTGCGAGAGTTATGGTTGTAGATTCGGAAAGCCTTCTTTGCGGGTGCGTAACCAATGAAAATACCAATATCAGCCTTTGGTTGAAGTTTTCCCAAATTGTCACCATCATTATTTGGATAGCAAAGAGAACCAAATACATGAAGATATGATAAATCTGGTACTTTTCCATGGAGAAGCTCATAAGGTGTTTTACCATGGCGTTTACGAATTAGTGACCGGTTTTGGGTGTACACTGCTGTAGATACTGCTTCTGCCCATAAAAACAATGGAGCCTTTGCGTAAATTAACATCGTTCGAGCAGCTTCCATAAGTGTGCGATTTCGCCTTTCAACGACACCGTTTTGTTGTGGAGTGTGTGCAACGGATGTTTCATGAGAGATGCCAACTTCTTCATAATAATCACGCAAGATTTGATTCACAAATTCGGTTCCATTATCTGTACGAATGCGTCGGACAGTAGTGTTGAGACGCACTTGAATCATCTTGAGAAATCCGATGATGAATTTAGGTGCCTCATTTTTTGCTTTAAGAAATTTCACCCATGTAAACCGAGAGTAATCATCGACAATGACGAGGATGTACTTTTTGTCACTAAGACTCTCAACACGCATTGGCCCACAAAGATCCATATGCAAAAGATAAAGTTTCTCTTGGTTGGTGTCTTCCGTCTTGGGTTTGTATGATTTCTTAGTGCTTTTCCCCATTGTACACGCGGAACACAAATGATCCTTGTGAAATGATAGTTTAGGAAGACCACGAACAAGTTCGTTTTTCGCCAAATGATTAATAGCGTCAAAGTTAAGATGAGATAACCGTCGATGCCATAACCATGACTTAGTCTTCGATGCTTTGGAGAGAAGACATACGGGAGAAGCGGCCATCATGTCTTGTAGAGACAAAGTATACAAATTATTCCCTCGAGTACCTTTCAATAAATCAACCCCTTCCAAATTACGAATGAAGCAGGTATGCTCTCGAAAAGCAACTTCTAGTTTTGCATCACAAAATTGTCCCACAGAAAATAAGTTGTGACCGAGACCTTATGATATATTATCCGAGGACTTTTCATGTCAAGATAACATTCCTAATTTGGATGAAGAGTTTGCTCCTATAGGAAAAGTGGATCTTTATCCTCTACCACCTTATGATTCTTGTGATGAAACTTTTGATGATCCTTATGATAGTGATGAGTCTTTTACTTCTGATGATGATGACTCCATTTCTTCTATGACTCCTTCACCTATTCCTCTAAGTGATTTTGTGATACATTCAAATCCTCTTTTTGAGACATGTTTTGATAACCCACTTTTTGAGGAGTGTGAAGAACCTAATAATGAGTCTATAGAAGAAGAACCCTTAATTGATCATCCTTCACTGGTTTTTGAGGATACACCTATTGATTTTCATGATCATATCATCCCTTTGAGTGATTCTCTCATTAATACACCTCCTTTTGAGCCTTATGTTCCCACCCTCCCACCCTTGAAGTTGGTTACTGATGAAGATCCTTTCCTCTTAGAGATTGATACTTTTTCATCTAAGGCACCTTTAGAACTCAAAACCTTTGATATGGACTCCTTTATGGAGATTGATGCCACCATAGAGGATACTCTTGCACATTTTGATATAGTGGTCGACGATAGTGTTTCTAATTTGGAAGAGGAGGTTCGTCTTATTACTACATTGCTTTTTGGGAACATAGAGCCTACAACTCCTCCACAAGACACTATTAATTTTGATCCTCCTTTCGCTATGCCTTCTATGGAAGATTACCCACCTTTTGATGATGATGATGAGCCTAATATGGATATACTTGTTATGAATGTTTTGATACCTACACCTTCATTGTCTCATGACGCTTTGATATCTAAGGGGGAATCTTATATGGTTGATATGAGCTCATCTTCTTATTTTCTCATGAAGGGAAAGGTTTTTGATCCTGGGATACATAAATTTGAGACACCTTGGTTTTCATCTAGTCCACCTAAGAGTGTGATTTCGATCGATATGGAATTTTTGTATGAGCTTACTTTGGCGATACTACCTACTTTAGAGTTGTTCACTTGTCGAGATGGAAACTATGTATTTGATCCTGGGGTACTTCATATATGAGAGACTTCGTATGTTGGACAAACTTGAGACACGTTGGACCGTTCCATTTATCGAGGCGGATATTGTAAATCTTATAGTAAATGGCAACGTGCTAAGTTTGAGTGTATCATGTGAGATGTGCTTCAAAGTGATATCCTTTATTCTCCATGATGGTTTCCCCAAGGACAACCTAATTCGGGGCCGAGTCGAGCTAGCGACTTAGGGTTAAAAAAACTCAAGCATTGAATAACTAGGTTAGAAAACGTAAAGTAGATTTTCAATAGGTTAGGTTTAATTAAAAGGATGTTATAGTAGAGTTGAAGTGGAGGGGTGCCTGTCTTCGTTTTTTGTTGTTTGTTTCAAGGGTTGCTCTCTCTCATTTCATGCTTGGAGCTTATGGAGGAGGCCCGTGTATCTGGTTCACTTTGATTAGTTTTTGCTATCATGATATTAAACACTTGTGCTTTAAAATGAATACCCTTTAGTTGTCTCTTCCTTAACTTGAGTTAAGCAAAGTAATCAATGTCATAAGTGTAGGGGAGTTCACTCCAATATTCTTAAACATTGAGGACAATGTTTAGCTTAAGTGTAGGGGAGACTTCTATCGAAGTGACCTTACCTAGACCATTGCCTTAACTTCATGATAAATTGGAAAATTAATTTTTCAAACATTTTTCAAATTTTTGATCTACTTTGGCCACCAAAAATATGCATTCATAATTTTTGCATTAATCATTTTTCATTTGCATAATACATTTGCATTGTATATATCTCTTCTTTCATTTTTCATCAAAAATATATAAAAAGGAAAAAAATATAATAAAAACATGGTTTAACAAATTTAGACTTCTTTGACATATTAGGCCCGCCATGGATATTTTGACTCAACCCGAGTTTGCTTATCTTAGCATTCTCTAGCTAGTATCCTTAACCATGTAGTCCTTCATTGGTCTATTAGGCTAAGCATCCACCAATCTCATTATTTGAGATTTTAAATTTGTGGAGAATGGGAAATGATAGAGTTGAAGCAAGTATAAAAGGGCTAGATAAACTTCATAATAATTACTTGTGGCTAAACCCTTCTCTTCTTAACCTCTATTTTCTTCGCATGTATATAATTGTTAATAAATAATCAAGAACGGTTTTAATCGGTTTGTAATCTCTTATGCATTTTTGTCTAATCATTCATGGTTGACATAAGTACGTCTTAAGATTCTAAGTTAGAACGTTTTATGTGTACTAGACTTATGTCATGCTCAATATTTAGCGGGTGTTTTTCCTTTTATTCTTTTCAAATTTCTTAGTGAGGAATAAAGAAAAATAAGAGCGGCTTATGAAAAAAAATGAGTGGCTAGAAAAAAAATATATATATACAAGACTCCCAAGAGGGGCAGTGTGGTGTTAATTATAGTGACTATTGAGTTCCAATATTACCTTGACGGGTTGCGGGGATTCAATAGATTGCTCCAATCCAATATTACCTTGACGGGTTGCGGGGTTGAAGATCCAAAGTCTCAAAAAGATGGCGGATGTAAATTATTGCGTGAGTTTTATTTTTCTTTCCTTAGCGAGTGTGTAGCTACTTATGAAAGCATGACATGAGGATTTTACACATAAGGCGAATGACTTATTATTCTTGAAACGGACTTATATTAATTGTGAGCGGTTTTTCAAGTAATGGATGAAAGGATTACTTAGGATTAAAACCGTGCTTCCTTATTTTTGGATTTTACATTTCTTATACTTCACGCTTGAAATAATGACAAATTTGCCCAAAAGCAATTTGCTCAAATAATAACCGGTTCCACATTTAATTATCATGAATAAGTTGATGCACTTTTTACTTGTGAATACAATGATCCCATTTTTAAGCTTGGTATGGGGAAAGTGAAACTTGAGGGTGATAAGTGTCCATGGTACCCAAGCCCTAATCCAAGTCATTGATTTCTTTATGAGTTATTTCCATCAAAACCATTTCAATAAAAATCAAAAATATATAAATAGAATTGTTTTCTTTGCATTGCATTGTAAATATTCAAAATCATTCATCATGTAGCATAGTATAGTTTATTAAATCATAAAATGGCCAAGGTTGGTTAATTATGAGAAAAGTGTAACTTGGTGCTTTGAAATGCTGCATTGCATGAGGTCATGGCAATGGTCAAGTGGAGGGGAGTTGATAAGTGTGAAAACACTCATCAATAATGATCCAAAAACCACTCAAAACACTGTCAAATACATTATTTTAACTGTAAAATATCAGAATTATGCGTGTATTTGTGTTTTATGTGTTTTTCAGGTAAAAAGATACATTTCTGAGCAAACATGCGTTTTCAAGGGATTTATATCACAAAAGATGAAGAAAAAGACGAAAGAGCTTCTAAGGACCTTACTTATCACTACTTCAAAGATCGAGGGCTTAGCTTGCAACTTTCTATAAGACAAAGGATCAAAAAGCTTTTACTTAAAAGGTTTTAAAAACATTTGAAAAGAAGTGAAAAATGAGGGACTAAATGGTAAAACTAGTGGAAAGTAAGTATTTACTTTAGTCATTGACCAAGGTCCGGTCAAAAACACAATCTTCCACACACGTCTTGTTCTCCAAGTCAAGAGAGAGAACGGTCATCTTTATCTTCCACCTCCATCGCACCTGCAAACACAAAACAAGGACGATCCATGGGGTTTCAGCCAAAGCCTTCAACAGCAAAAATGATCACCTTGCTCTCCTCTACAAGAGGATGCCAATGAATTAGATCAAGACTCAAGAATAAAGAAACGCCCAAAATGATGAAGATGAAGAACGATCAAGATCCTCGTATTTAATACGTGGCATTCGCTGATTGGTGGAGCCACGTCACAACTCTCCCTCTCGACGGCTATAAAAAGAAACGAAGACCTCATTTGCAAATGGTTAGCTTAGGTGTAGTTTTACACATAGTTAGTTAGGAGTAGATAGATAATCAGTTTTAATCTTGTAACGAATTCAGTTTTTTTCAGTTAAGTAGTTTGTAACCGTTTCAGTTTTCACCATTAATGAAATCTCAGAGTTTTTCTCAAGCTTTGTTCTTACTTTCTGTTATATAAGCCTTTTAAGTCTTCAATTTCATTCTGAGTTCTTTCGAGATTCTGCTTTCAAGTTTATTAATTCAGATTCAGTCAGTCACAAATTATTTAGAAATCTGTTTAGCTTTAAAATGATTTTGTTATTACAGTTAGTTTGTTATAACAAGATTAGCCATTGATGAATTTTCAGTTTCTTACTTTTTCTTTATTCGTTTACTGTTCATAAAGCTTAAGCAGCTCATGAGTATGTTACTGATTTAAAAGTCGTGACTGAAGGTTTCTTTGATTAAGTGATGATTTGATTCAGAGGTTCTTCGATTATAGGTCCTTCAGCAGTTATTAGTTCGTAGGCTCGTCGAGAGTTAATGGATAGGATCTTACTGATCGACCTTTACAGATTTGAATTTGATTAGTGTAAGTAAATTAGGAATTTAGAGTGTTGTTATTAGAAATCAGTAAGCTTCATATTCAATTCTAAAATTTGAAGTTTGGTTTGCCATTAGATAAATTTGCTAATGAACGTTGTTTTAGTGAGTTAAATTTTCAGTTGAATAAAGTCTTGTTAGGTGTTCTAGTAGTATTCTGTTCATACTGAGTTTCAAGTAGTCACAGCTCAGATAGTGATATTCGGTTTCAAAGTCTAGTCTAGTTTTCCTTTGCTTTGTTTCAATCGTGCAGGTTATCAGATTTGAATATATCTGGATATTCAGAATGGTGGTAGCAGTCATCTATTTCTATTCCTTATCTCGGTTCAGCAGATTTGTTCATTAGTTCATTTAGGATTGAATATCGGTTCTTGACTTCTGGTTCTTGGAGAGTGAATTAAGCGAGCTCAGCGCTCCGCTTCTCATCATCAACGGACTGGCCTGGATGTGACAGGTCAAGCTCACGTTTTGATTTCTGTCAAAATAGTGTAAATTGCCATTTATATTATTGAATTATATGCATGAGTTTCTGAATTTGATTTTTTTTACATGTTATCTGATTAACGGTGATTAGCAGCTTGTTGTTCATCTTATTTGACTTGTGTCAAATGTGTTTTAGATTTGAGTAAATACGGAGTTATTGCTATCTGTAGGTTGTTGTAGTTTTGCTCTTTCATTGAAGTTGTTTATTCTTGCAATAATTCTTGATTTCTTGTTAGCTAGTGCTTGGATGAGGGAGTCGTATTTGGGTGAAGTTAGAATTTATCTGTTAGGATAAAGCTGATTTTAATCCAGATAGTCTAGCTTTCATAAAATCTTCTTTAAAGTTGGATTGCAATTTGAGTTTCTGTAGTTAATTTGTTTACTTGAATTTTCATTACGTAAGTAGTTGTCATTACTGCATAAGAGTACTATCGCTATTGTCGTAAAAGATAAGCTAGGAATTCGACTAGAAGAAGCTCAAGAATTAAACTGTTTTTTTTAGAAAAGTTAAGCAGCTTCTTAGTTGAAATTGGGTACAGTTCGGATGTTCATAGGCATTGAATTGAAGTTTGTAGAAGTTTGGCAAGTTTTCACTTTAGATCCTTCAACTTGTATATGCCTCTTGCGGTACAAGTCCTTTGTTGGTCTGTTAGTTTAATTTAGTCATCATTCTGTTAAGTCTGTTTCAAAAGTAGTCCTTCTCGTTAAAACTGTTAGTTAGGTTAATGGATCAGTGTTAGTGGATTGTTAGGATATATTGGGCTTTGATAATATTTTGGGCCTGTTTTTCCTTATAGAATTGAATTAGAAGCGAATTTTCAAAATAGTTAGTAGTTAAAGATTTTTGATTTCAAATTAAATTTAGCTTTAATAAAGATTAGTTTTTATAAAAATAGATTTTATAAACTTGAATTTTTAGTTTTATCAAAATTGACTTAGTTTTATATTTTATATTTTGTAATTTCATTTGTAGGATAAATTTGTATTTTACATTTTTACGTTTTATGCATTTAAATTTGGTAATTGCAACTTGTTTTTAGAATAGTACATATTACGTAGTATAAATACTATTTTTACATTTTTACATGTTTTTTGTGCAAATTAGACATAAATACCATCAATTTCTTTTAACCAAAAACAATCAAGTTGAGCTTAGAATTGTTATATCAATTCGAATCGATATCGAGAAAAACGAACTAAAAAGACAGATATTATTGATCGAACAATGAAATAAGGTTAAGTGTTTTTGTGTTGAAGTCGAGAAACAATGTTAAAATCCCTTAAAATATGTTCTCGATAAACCAAAAATTCCAAGACAAAATTACACACGATTGTTCGAAATTTTTTATGGAATAATTTTTGGATTGTTGGAATGTCTAGATCGGAATGCCAGATCGAAATGTCAGATCGGAAAGTCCAGATTGCAAAGCAAGGCTGTCGAAATGTTTAACTTGGTCGGAATGATGGTGGTATCGGAATGCCTAGATCGAAATGCAATGCTGTCGAAATGTTCAGATCGCAAAGCCTGTCGGAATACCTAGATCGCAAAATCTATCGGAATACTCAGATCGCAATGCTCAGATTGCAAAGTAGCTGACAAAATTCAAGCAGAGTAACGACTTAAAATACTTCCTTATACCCGTCGGAATCCCAGATCGCAAAGTACGATCGGAATGTCCAGATCGGAATAAGTAATAAAATCCAACAATCGCAATGTAGAACCAAAACCCTTTCCGATGGTGATGGTTATTGCGATGGAAGCCCACGTTTAACTTGTACTTTCCGATGGAAGTTTCTGCTTGAATTTTGGAATGAAGAACACAAACCTTTTTTTGCACTTTTGATCCAAGAAAGATGATGTTTTAAAGAAAACCAAGATACCAAAAATCCTTTAAACACGAATCCCTATGTCACACTACTTAAGACTACGATCAAACACCAAAAAATTTGAAGTTTCGGCAAAAACAAACCAACACACTATGAAATGTTTAGAAAACAAAACTCAACACAAAAACAAACCTATATTTCATCCCAAGCTCTTGATACCATTTGTAGAAATGTAAATCTATGCTTATGTTTTAGAGAGAGAAAGAGATAGAAAGATGGTGGATTTCACACTTCTAGAGAGAGAAAGTTAAGAAGAACTATGTGTAAATTATGAAACCACACACCCTCTCCATCAAAGGAGAGGGTTTATATACCCAAGCCCTTGACATGGGCTTGGGCTTACATTTTGGGCCGGCCTACACATGTTGTAGGTTAGGCTTGTTCTTGTTTGTTAAATAAAGATAATTAACTAAACTACGAGCTATTACATGGACTATCGTTGGAGTGACCGATCCTTCTTAATACGTAAAACGTATTTCCAACAAACCCTATTCCGATGGAATATATTGAAATATCTATCGATGAAAACCTGTCGGAATAGTACCAAATTCCCACTTTTCTCGGACAAAACCCAACCAATTCGAGATTTTAAGCCAAAAAATGATCAAAACACCCAATTTTTTGTGTTTTTAGCCAAAGTGAATATACCAAATCTCTACCACAACGATGTAGAATATTTGTATCAAGAAAAAACCATAAAAACACAAAAAAAATTGGTTCGAATGATATGGATCAAAATAGGCACGAAAATCAAGAACAAAAACACGAATATTCAATCACCTATCCACTATAGGCTCTTGATACCAAATGTTATTCTCATATCAATCCATAACACAAGATTCTAGAGAGAGAAATAGAAGAAAAGTAGAGAGAGAAACTAGAGAGATTTGGAAGGTTAAACACTTTAGAGAGAGAAAGTAAAATGGTAACCAACACCCTCTTCCACACATGAAAGAGGATATATATACCCTTGGCTTGTTGGGCCGTGGGTTTAAGTAACTTGGGCCGCGCTTGGCTTTGCTTGGGCTTACGCCCCTAACTTATACAATATTAGCTTAAAGTCCAAGCCTGGTTTTTCCCGACTAACCTATTACAATACAAGACCATTTACGACTAAGATGACCTATTACATTCTTATTCGACTATATAAAATATAGGGCTAACATAATCATTATGTCATTGATAGGTCAACTCAATGCCAGGATAAACATCGTGTTTTGTATGTATTATGTTGGTCGTGAAAACTTTTATGAGATCAACAATAATTTCATTGATAGGTAAACTCAATGTCAAGATAAAGATTGTGTTTTCTATGCATTATGTTGGTCGTAAATATTTTAATGAGATAAAAAATAATGTCATTAACAGGTCTACTCAATGTTAGGATAAAGGTTGTTTTTTATGTTTGTGTTAGTAACTATGTTATGTATTATTTAATGTTTTTCAAGCAATGTGTTATATGGTTATGGTTTTTTTTTATACAAGTGGCTTTTAAATTATAGATGCATCTAGATAGGGAGAGGTATTACTTTATTTCAAAGGATTAAGAAGCATACATCGATAAATGAAGGCAGAAACTAAAAGTACCCATACAACGTGTGCTTGACAAACACCATAACTAAAAGCTAAAACTAAAAGTACCCATACACTTATCAAACACCTTAACCATGTTCTTCAAGGCGATGTTAAGATAATATTCCAACGGTCTAGGGTTCAACACGGACACATCTTTAAGTATCAACATAGCCCCAACTGATGTAGACTTTCCGTATCCCCCATTTTCAAGGACTTTGTGATGAACTGTACTAGAAATAGTACCAGATGTATCTTTAAGTGTTACATTTAAGTCATCAATTGAATTTGGCGTACAACTTTTGACAACCACAACAACTCTTTCAAATTTCCCTTTCGGAGTCATATAAGTTTTGATGTCACCTAAAGAACCAATCACATTACTCCCTTCATAAGCTAAATACTGTATTGAGAAAATCCAAGGGCCACGAGTAGAATAATCATCCTCACTGGCATCCTCAGTAATTTTCCTAACATATTATTGAGTTGATGTTTCAACACCATCACCATCTTCTATCACCTGTTGAAGAATACCAACCAGTCCTGGTATTATCCGAATTGGTTTTTCAACACTAACTGGACGAACATGGGTCAAAGGAAGGACTGGTTTGGTTGTGAAGCAATTAGAAAAATGGGGGACGAAGGACGGACCAGATTTGGTTGTGTGGAAGAACCACCAAGATGATACTTTCGGTTTAGGTATCAGGGATTGTTATCTCGAGACATTTTGGTATATGCTAATCCGTATTTGTTAACAAAGTGTGTTACATTGGACATGTGTATTTATATGGTTCTACAAAAAAAGAATGTATTGAACAACTTTACTAGACCAACATAAGTTCATTATATTGTCGCATCAACGTTTATACATATAACTCTTGGGCCACATCGATGTCAATAATTATGTGTTGTATGCATTATATTGGTCGTGAAAATTCCAAGATCAACATTTTTTCATTGATAAGTCTACTCAATGTCAGTATAAAGCTTGCACAAAAAATTCCAGCCAATTTTAAAGGCGCAAAAAAAGTCCCGCCCGAATAAATTATGCCCCCCGTTCACGAGCTATAAAACCAACCTATCATTCAAATAATAAAACAACATTACCATTAAAAACAACAATACAACACACAAATTATTAGAAACACAACAATCAACATAGAACGTGAAATTGTGAAAATGGTGCCATAGAGGCGTTTGCATGTACATGTGGAGAAGGAGATGTAGTGTTGCGAGAATCATATAGAGCAAACTCGTGTGGTAAATTATACGATGCATGTCCACTATCAAATGTTGTTAATCACACACTTTTTTTTGGCAAAATTACAACTAAATTGGTTACATCTTCACATTTTTTTTTCTTATTTAACAGCCTCAAATTAATTATCATGGCGGTATATTTTTTTAGGGAAAGAGGACCGGATACGTATACTACTCGGTTCTATTGGACCTTCTTTAACACCAATTTATTCTCCAGGACCTTCAACACCTCAAACATATACACCGTGATCTTCAAATAAAGTGTGCAAAGTGCAAAGTCTTGACGGGGAAAACAAAGGTACTCGAAACGACATTAGAAATGAAAGTGCATCCCGACCACCGCACCAAAGCATCTATTGCATAAATACGTGATCTTAGCAATGCAATGGGGAAACTCAGTTTCAGATAATTTAATAAAGATCTCTTAATCTATTTTCATTTATGTCTTATTAGTTGCAAAACAAGGTATACAAGGGCGATTAATTGTCGGTTAATAGCTACAAGGCCTTCAACCTTGTAGATTAATGAAAAGGCGATTAATGGCGGTCAACTATTGTCAACGATGGTGAAGGGATGTCAAACTTGCCGAAAACCTACAAATTTGACCGAAAATATCGAAAACTCACTATTAACTTATGTTTATCACTTTTAATAACTATCTATATGAATGATCAGTTATATATTGAGAATACTATGTTCGAAACTACCTTAAAGTTATTATAAATATCCAAAACTTGCCGAAATTACCAAAAATTTACTAAAAATGCCAATCTGATTATTCACCGATTAATCCCGCCTAGAACGATTACAAGTTACAAGGTGGTCAACCGGCCAGCTAGCGATTCACGATTTTTGCAACCATAATATTACAAGTGTTGTATCCAAGTGTTATTTAAATGTCGTATTACAAGTGTTGTATGAAACTGTCGTATTACGTTTGTTGTATTACTTTCATTATGTGTCGTCAAGTGTTATTTAATTGTGGGATTAAGTGTTTAGTTCAGCTTCTAATCATATTTTTCGTGTCTATTTTTAATTTTTCCAATTTCATGAGTAACTACATTCAGTTTAATTGTTTTACATAAATAAACCACGTAGCCATACAAATAAGAGAACAAATAAATAATACAAACACTTTTATTTTTAATTTTTAAACACTAACAAATAACATACAACTTCAAAGAAACAAACAAAATAACAAAAACTTTTATTTTTCAGTATTACACATTGACAAATAACATTCAAATAAACAAATTCATTAGATAGCCATAGATTTTTTCGCCATCTCTTCTCTAAGTTTACGGAAGTATGTATTAGTATCATCTACTATGACAGGGGTAACACCGTGAGAAAAGTGGTATATTAACCAACAAGTTATTACACCACAATCCATATTGTTTTCTTATTGAGAGATGATATGAGTGATTTTACTCATATCAATTGTATCAATTATCGAGCTTAAATTGCATAAAACACATGAATATATCCTTGTATGTGCATATTTTCTTGTTTCATGTGTGTAGGTACCAAGTTCGTGAAAACCGACAAAAACCGACACGAGTTTGAATAAAAGATCGTTGAAGCCAATTTCGAGCTCGATTTTAGCGGATTTGAAGTTTAATGAAGTTATTGGGCCAAGTGGGTCCCACACATGTGAATTGGGCCTAAAAGCCCAATTATGGAAGTTATATTACTTAATTGGATCAAAAGTTCAAATGCAAGTACAATAAAAGCCCAAGCCCATATTCAAAAGAGTAGAACGAATGGAAAAGAAAAATGGGTCAAAGGCCCATGTAAAAGTGAAACGTGGGGAGTAATATTTACTCATTCGGTCAAAACAAAGAATAAAAATAAAGAAAAATAAAATCGAGAGAAAGAAAGAATTGGGGAAAAACTCTCCCTATTTTCCAGTATATGAACCCTAGGTTCATCATTGATGGTTCAATTGGGGCAACTGAATGTCACGCGCTTGTTTTCAGACAATTCAGGGAAGATGGAGCGTGTTATACCATCAAGATTCCAAATACCAAGCTCCACGTGGAGCTTGGATTCGTCACCAAAGGGCTTTGATTGGTTGATACCACTGCAATCCTGACAAGAACCAATTATAACCCTCCACCTCATCAACAAAGAAGCACACTTATTGCCAAGCTGGCGATCCGTGTGAGGGTTAAGGAAGATCCACCGTTTGATCATAACAAACATGAGAAAGAGGAATAAAGAGATGATCCAAGGGCTTAAATCGTCTTCATCAATCACCTTACACCTCTATCCTCAGCTATAAATACCCCTTCAAATTTATTCAGTAATCATCCCTTACTTTTTGTACTGTTATAATGTTTAAATAGATTTAGGATTTGTTTTACTTTAAACTTTGTATTAATTTTCAGTTAATTGAATAAAAGTTAATTTTTCATCTATAGTTATCTTGCTTACTGTTTTGGAATTAATTTAAATTTATTATCCAGAATTCTAATTTTTCCATTATAATGCTAAGTTGAGCTTATAAGCTTCATCATAGCTTATCGGTTTAATTTTAAGAAGTTTGGGATCTAATTTGTCATAGTGATAAATTAAGAAAGTATATAAAGCTGTTTCGTTAAATCAAGAGCTCGAATTGAATGGCTATTGTTCAAAGTGGGTGTTGGTTCGAATCATACTGCTGATTCGTGGTGTCGTTTATGGTTCTGATGGTGATGGTGATTCGAGTCATGGTGGTCTCAGTTTAGTCAAGGAAGCTCAGCGCTTACCTTCGTCTCAACGGGATTCTCCAAAATGGTTAAGCGCTTGTTCTTTATAAGTTTTTAATGTTAATCTGCTAGTTTGATAAGATTTTATGATTGCTATAAATCTGCTGGTGTGGTAACTTGATAGAGGGTTCTGCTTACTTGATTCAATTTTACTGTTATTTTCTTTATGGCGCATATTTGTTTAAGTTTGGTTAATGCTGACGCGATTTATATTTTCTGAAAATATGTTTACGATAGTATGCATAGTTAACTCCTGAATCTGTTTTTTTTTATTATTCCATCACTAGTTCCTGATTTTTGTTAAGTTGATGCAGTATTTGCTTTATAATCACTCCTTGTTTCTGATGAGATTTTTGATTATTTGTTACAATAATCAGACTTGTCATTTCTTTTAAGTGTTTCGGGTGAGATTAGATGATTTAAGTTTTGCCATGTTGTAGCTGGTACTGTTTTTCATATAGGCTGCGTGAGAATGTTTTCATAAGGATTTAATAGCTGAATTTGGAGTTGATGTTTCTGTTTTTATTTTAGTGCTGTGAATTCGAATCTTCAAGTGCGTCTGATTTGATCATTGCTGTTTAAGCTATAGATTTATCATTGTATGTTGCAGCTGATATCTGTTTAATTGTTGTGATGATCAAGCTGTGATGTGTTCTACTGATTTCAGATAGTTGCAGTATGATTGCTGAATGTTTTGAAGTAAACCATGTGATTAGAGTGGTGAATTTGGGCTAGTATAGCTACTTAAATTTCCATTAATTAGTTAGTTTTAAGTTACTGTTATTTAGAAGACTTTCCTTATTTTCGGTTTAGTTGATTTGTGTAGAATTTAAGTTTTGCTGAGTCTGTGTTACTTACTTTTTGTTAATCTTCAACTTCCTGCTGTTTTATTTGAGATGTATTCGAGAATTTGCTGATAAATCATTATTGTCATTGTTTTAATTGTATGTATTTAAGATTATTGAGGGCTGTTACTTTTGGATTTCTTTATTCCTGCAATTATTAGTTATATCTTATTTGTATTGAATCAGTTTGTAATGTTGTGCCTTTAAATTTTCTGAGATTTGATGTGTAATACTGCATCAGCAACAGTTGGACGTTTAGTTTGATTTGCCTTAAGCAAAGTCTGAATTTTCAAAAAAATAAATTATACCAAAATATTGCCCATTGCAGGTCTCGAACTCGAGACCTGCCTTTCACCAGCTAAACGCCTCAACCAACTGGTCTCTGTTAACTTTTTGGTTTATATCTCTGTTTAGAGATTTTTATTACATAATTGTAGGCTGTTAACTTTATTAACAAACGTTTTACATTATTTTAGTTTAAAAAGTTTATAATAAATTTATTTTCACTTCCTTAATTAAATTGTTCATTTTAATTTTGCAAATATTATTAAATAGAAAAAAAATAAAAAAAATAAAAATAAAATATACATATAATTACTTTTAATTAAATAGTTTATTTTAATTTGTTATTAATAATTAGTTTAAATGAAATAGAATAAATAAATAATTCAAATAAAAAAAATGTATTTTATTCAAATTGTTATTAGATAAATAAGTTTTAAATAAATTTTGTTTTAAATAAAAATAGTTTTAAATAGATTTTTAATGGATTAATTAGTTTATAATTTTTAATAGTTTTTAAAATAGTTTTTAATTAAATAGATTTATTTTAAATAGTTTAAATAATTATCTTTTAGATGTTATTTTTAGGAATCGGTTCATGCACTTTAGGAATTTAATTAAAAATTGTAGGATTAAAATTAGTTTAAAATCCGAAAAATCATTCAAATCAATTGTCCAAATCGAAACAAAACGTCTCAAATTCACTCGATATTCGTGTACAACGAACTTGATTCACCCACGTGTTTAATTGAATTCGTCATTGGTAATATTAGTCTATTACTTTTTCCTAAAGGTAATTTTCTAATTTATCCTATAACGTATCAAATTATCACTATACTATCACGATCACATCAAGAGACTTGAAAAGTGACTTGGTTGTAACGTACTTTTAAATCATATGGTCCACGGTTGGTTATTTGAAAATAACCTTGCTCTGCCAAAAGGGAATTCAACCCTTGGGACCAGGCCGTCATTTTCTTACGTAGGTAGATCTTTTGATTATTGCTATGTAATGAGTATAGGACCATAACTTCCGAAGTAACTAAATTAATTGTAGCGGTTACCCGACGGTTATTATTGCAATTGATTGGTATATACACCTACAAATGTAAATCATTTATATTATAATTTATAAATAACTTACTAAATATATATTATTTATATTACATAATCTTTAAGGTATGTTATTGTGACAACCCTAGATTTTGAAATTTGTAACTTATGTTTGACTTTGATTTTGTTCTTAGTGTGCGTTTATATGCGATATGTTTATACTGGAGCCTTTGATTTGATGTTAGTCATCGTTTATGTAATGCGTAGTACATTATATGATGTTACGATGGGGTTAGTTCATGCACATTAGTTCACTTGGATGTTGCTATGATAGAATATGGCGTTATTCTAAGATTTTATGTGTACGTATATGTATTATAGTAAATCGTATTTTTACTATTTAGGGTTTTGCATTTAGAGGTCTCGGATGAGATATTTAGTCACGGTAATAGTTTACGGGATGGTTTTAAGTAATTTTGGACTTATTTAGTTAATAACTTATTTCAAGAGTTTTTATAAAACTGTATATTTTACGTCTTTTACAGTATACACGTAAATTTGACTAGTTTTACGGTTTTGAGGTTTTGGAGGTTTTAAGAGCTGAAATAAATTAAGGTAATTTGAGGAAATATTAATAACACATTAATAAATAATAAAAATAAAAAAAATAAAGGGTGTGGGTCGGTTTAAGCTGACGCAAAGAAGAAAAAGAAAAAGGAAAAAAAAGGAAAATGGAAAATGGACTTGTATTGGGCCGAGGACTTGTTAGGATTAATTAAATAATGTTTTAACAGATCAAAACACTTCATAAAATCCATGGAGATCAAAGCGAGTCGAAATCAATGGAGGATTTAGGGTTCTTCATAAATTTTTCTTCTTTAAGAAATTCTAAGGTAAAACCCTTGTTCACCTTTTCAATTTAATTTTTATTTAATTATTCTTTATCAAAACATGATGGATCTAGAGTTAGGTTTAACTTAATTATGAGTATTAAAGATATAAACATGCTAGGATTAATTAAGGTTAATAATTATACATGTTATGGGTAATTAATTAGGTTAGATGTGTTAAATTCGTTTTTAAAAACTAGGAAGAATTTTAGGTCAATTGTTTTGATCGTATCTAGAGTTCTGCACACTTTTAGTTTTCAATTCAAGTTCCCCTGGAAAGGTATTTGAGTTAGATTTTAAATGCAAGAAACGAGAACTAAATTGGAGGTCGGGAAGTGGGTCAAAAACAGGTTACAACAGTCGGAAGTCAAAATAGTTTTTGGATCGGCGGGTTTTCAATTAATGTTTTAAGATGGTTAGGGTACTTAGGAGTACAATTGGAACTTCAAATGAACATGAGAATTAGTTTATATATTAAATAAGAGATCTGCAGAAGGGTTAAGCATATGGGTTAGGGTAAGACCCTCTGA
The DNA here is from genome assembly GCA_025667525.1 of Glebionis coronaria. NCBI lineage: Eukaryota > Viridiplantae > Streptophyta > Magnoliopsida > Asterales > Asteraceae > Glebionis > Glebionis coronaria. The sequence continues at coordinate 549,655,832 of CM046874.1, forward strand.
TCATAACAAACTTTTCATATGTTCAAAATCAGTAAAATCTAGATAGGTAAAAGTATATATATATATATATATATATATATATATATATATATATATATATATATATATATATATATATATATATATATATATATATATATATATATATATATATATATATATACTAGTGGCAAAACCCGTCCGATGGACGGGTATGACTTCTTATTGTCTTTTAACTTTTTTTCATTTGACGATATTTATTTGTAATATTCGATTGATGGGTATGACTACTGATTGTTTCTTTAATTGAGGTCTTACCCGGAACGATTGTTGTAGATAGTTTTGGATCATTGGTAAGAATATGAGAATTAATAAGAACCATCACATGCATGCCTTAGAGAGAAATTTTGTTTTAGGTGATCTACCATGCACTTGGTAGAAGAACATTATCGCATCTATTTTCGTTTCTTTTTTCTTTGCGAAAACTTTCTTTGTGTTACTCGGTTGTAGTTTGGCATATGAATTAAGAAGTGTGCATTTTTTTTCTTAATTTTTGGAACATAACCACAATATTAGTATTAGCAAGAATGCTATGCTATGTCACCTTTAGAACATTTTCTACATCCATTCACTTACGTCAATCGACTAAACTACATATCAAATATCACCACACTATATTATAAACAAATATATATAGCTCATACGTACCATGAAAACAAAATACTTATTTACTTTTCATAACTTTTGTTTAAATTAACACCAAGCCATTAACCTGAAGCACCCAACCCGATATAATCTGACCCGAATGTCATCGAACTCGGTAACCTGATTTCTTTTAATATCTCAAAACTTGATAGACCCGACCCTATAATACCCGACAACCCAATAACACCCCTAGTTGTGTCGTTTCAAGTTTCTGTCTTAACTGGACAAACAATAAATTTAATGCAAATTATTTTATCTTTATAAATTATTTAGATAGTTTATTAATTAAAAAGATATGGAGTATAAAAGGAAAAACTTCTTTCATAGTCAATTTAATTGTTTGCGTCCTAAGAGAGAAACCCTCCTTAGTTGTTGGTCTGATAGAGTTTTAAGATTTTCTAAAATCCTTCTAATATCTTAAAAGGCTTATCTAAATTAGCAACAAAATAAACATATAAAATTAGTTTAAAAGGCATTGGCATACAGTTAAAAAACACTACAACGCATCAAATTTTCATAAGAGGAACACATACAAAAAAATACACCAAAAAATATTTGTTTTTTAACCTTATTAACCTGTAGTAAGTGTAGCTATGTAAAGATGAATTTTTCTATGAGTTTCTACCATTTAGAGATCTGAGTAATCACACCTTTCAGAAGAGTTACAATCCAATAGTACCGATTAGCAATATTTTCATCCCGGATAATGTAATAAAGAATACCAACAGGAGAGGTGTTTCTTGTTTCTTTCTTTAAACGAACCCAATTCCCTGCTGACAACCCAAAATTGACCCGCTCCAAGGTTAACCCATGACAGGATCATGTATGCCAGTACTCGTACCAAAACATAACCATTTTGATCACTATGAGTGTCTAAACCCAAGATTGTCCCCTCCGAGGCAACCATGTAGGAGTTCAATGACTTTCTTGATCACACCATATCACCCACCTCAAGATGTTCTTTCGATAGGAACCATACTGTAGAACCATTCTTAACGACCTAAACCATGTTGGGTGGTTGGGAATTGTCATTCGTCAAAGTAAAAGATGAACACAACTCATTAATAAAAACGGATAGTTCAAAACTGAAAGTGAAAAATATTGTATCCACTTGCACAAAATTATGGTTTCCTTGACCCATATAATAATGGTCGTGATTCAAATGAGAAATAAACCTGTGGAACTTGACAGAGGAGAAACCCGCATAACCATAAAAACACAACACGTAAAAAGAAACAATCAAAATCGTTAGCAGACGATAAAAATACTATAACAGCATCCTCCTCCATTTCTTCACAGATACCCTGTAATTTAGCAGAACACCATCTGATCCCAGAACAAACTTGTCTATCACTATCAGACAGCAACACCTTCGGGTGATTAATCATCAGTTATCTAAAACAAATATTAATCAACTGCCATACCTGAACATATATATCCAGTGCTCCTTGAATGCACATCATAATAGAGTAGGGTCTGTGGGGGGTTCCTTTCTTTCATTGACATTCGCAGCAGCAGTAGCTGAACTTTGCGCACTTTTTTTGCGACTTTGATCACCTTGGTACAAAGAAATGTTGCAACACACATGAGAACTTTATAAATAATATAAAGTATTAAGCAATAAACAACATCATACAGGGAATTCCATATGAACCTTTAATATCGCTTGCTGCACAAGTTGCTCCCCATTTATAATCACTTTTTGACCAACACTTAAAATTGATTATCACCGGTTCACCACTTCAAGATACAGGGATCACTTAAAAGTTCAATATTCAATTAACCTTTTTAGTGTTGAGGTTTAAATATGTTCAGCACCCCTGCCTTTTCAGTTCATTCTTAAGAATCATAAATAATATTCTTGTCATTCTAATAACTTTTTTCTGGTTATTGTGATAGATACAAATGTCAAATCGTCTAAATCAGGAGATGCCACCTCAACAGTGGGGACCACCCCCTCAAGGTTTCTTGATGAATGCTGGTGGGCCTGGTTTTAGACTCAATCAGTTTATGCCACCTCATCATCAATATGACAACTTCAGCATATATGAAACCCAATAGTCATAACTGGAAGTGCTAGAAGAAATGAAGTTTATGAAGCAGCTTCTTTCGTGCTCAGTAATCCCTTCAAAAGTATGTGCGATATGACCAATGCTGCAACTATGCGTCCATGTACATCAGGCAAAAATGCGACACTACTTCCATATCCTTGATTGTAAACATATATAATCTGTGTTCAACACAATTTCTGTAGTTAGTTTCTAAAAAGTATTAAAATATATACACATTGATGTTAAAGCTTCAAAGATACTGTGAGTTGTTACTAATTAAATGACCTGATGAAGATAGACAAAATACGTGAGTGCGAAGAATACCAGGAGAAAAGGAATCAAAAGAGGGCTCACAACAACATAAATACGTCCAATCAAAAAATATAACTGAATATGAGGCTCGCCCATGGAGGAGTAACTGAATCATTCAATATTAGTCTTTTAGGTACTTACTAAAGGAAAAAAAATAACTTGAATCTGCCAACCAATAGCAAGAATTGAATGATATACAACTGCCTTATCCTGAAATCATAGATTAAATTATGATAAGCTACATAAGTGATACAATAAGTCTGGGGGCTTGTGTAAACTTTCAACGCTGCATTACAATACCTTGATTTAAACATCATCAAGAATGATATAGTTGATCAGCCTTACAAACATGTATAGATTATACTCAATGGCGCACATAACATGGTTTAAAATTGAATAGGAAACAATATATTTAAAAAAAAATCACGAAAGGAAAAAAAGGAATACTATGTGATGTTTCTTTTACCTCCCATAAAAATAAGGCGTCTACAAAAGATAACTTTTGAAAAGTGCCATTAACATGAAAAAACATATCGATATGATAATAGGTTGTTGATCACCAGATCGCTAATAGGTACCTTCTGTGCAAAAATTGATAATGTGGGCCAGAAGCCTCTATAGAAAGCATATTGATAATTATTAGTGAAGTTCCATGACAACATAAAAATATTAATTTCCAAAAGTTCATACAATACAAACTTGAAAAGTTTAATGAAATCATATTATTCTATGGCACTTCCTGTTACAGGAACTCAATGAATACAAAGAAGAAGCCAATGGCAAGAGAAACTATACCCTGTATAAGGGATCATGCAGAAGATAAAAGATCTGAAAAATGGAACAGTAAATGAACCGAGAAAAAGATAGAGCAAGAAAGCACATAAAACCTTCATGTTGGTACGCTTCTTAAATAATTGAATGGAGGATTTGACACCGAACTGCCTTGAGTATGAGGGCGGGGCCATTGTAGCTGCAAGACAAGAGGAAGTGTTTGACCTGAAATATCAATGTCTACATCCTTCTTATCATTTCCAGAATCCATTATCTTCCAAATCTATAACACGGAAGAGTCCAACAATCAGCTATACATAGTAAATATCGTTGAAAAAAGAACATAGTAAAGTATCATTAAAAAAGGCAAAAGAAAAAACTGAACTACAAAAACATCACTTCCTGGCCTTAATAAGACCCCATGAATCTTCTAATCTTAAAAGATCATGTTTTATCATTGAATTTTAGTTTTCCAACAACGTAAAGTTAGAGCCTACGCATATTCTGAAGACTATAGCACAACATTGTAAACTTCTCTCTGAGAGGAAACTATTCACACACTTTATGCATTGGGATTTTATGCATTCGGGTATATATGGATATTTCATATTTTTGGAGGGGAGATATGAAATTGGCCAATAATTATTGACTCTAGAAAACATAACAAAAACCCAATTCAACAACACAAACCATCAGTATTCAAGAGAATATTCAGCCACTTGAACGCTATTCTTACAACATGGTCCAACCACTACAACTTTCGTCCCTAAAATCCAGGATCTTTCATATGATATTTTCTAACAGTTACCGAAGAGCCGGGAGAGATATTCATACAAATTATAAACCTTTAACCTATCGATGCAGGATAATTGCTACTTTACATACACTTGCACCTAGTTGTTTCATATTGATCAGCTTGTCTGTAACTGTATGTGAAGTTGTAGTTGATTATAATATTTGCGCTAGTATGCTGATGTACTTTCTGATGTTAACAAATTTCTGTAATGGGTATCTTGTATCCTATTATATAAGGTCGATTATTTTCCTATAAGGGACCGCCTTGCAACGTAAAAAGAATCACAAAAACCAAGATTTAAAATATATTCAAGTGTAACCCTGTCTCATTTTAACCATATTTCATAGATAAATCTTTTGCTAACATATTTGAAAATTCTCACAAAACGTGCTAACATGTAAACACATTTTACCTATCGTAACTTTACAATACACTATTAAAATGTTTTGACACAAAGTGAATTAAAACGTCAACAGCATGGAGGTCCTTTAACACTCTAAAAATTGCTTGAATAGAACCTGAACTGAAAACATAGAACTGAAGCGACATGAGAAATATTGATACCAAAATGACCCACAAGATCTTAATGATATCTACAACCCGCACTAACGCGCGCCTGTTCCAATTATATTTTTTATCTATCAAGTATAACAACTACAACCTAGAAATAACCGGTATTAAAAGAATTGCTATTCATGATACACAATAAAGCAACAAAATTAGTAATAAATAAAAACCATATGGGTTACGAAAGTTGTGTACGTATACTGTATTACAACTAATTGAAACTTTAAATGTACACATGTTTGCTTAAAATTTATTTACTTAGTTTAAATTAACCATCCATCCTCAAATAGACCAACCGGTTTTATTTAAATGAAAATAAAGAACTAATTGAGACTAAAATAAAATAGGTGTTTGATATGGATTAAAAAAGAGGACAAAGATTTGGATTTTAAATTCTTAACTGAAGTGATTTAATTGATTTGCAGCCACGAAACCTAACCACCATACAATAAAACCTAATTACAAAACCGGACACCAATCATGTATAATCAGTTATCAACAATCCAATCAATTGATGCAAACCGTATATCTTACAAACATGGCTGTCAAGCGGCTTATGCTAACAGGCTTACCTAACCTACCTTTTTAAAGGTCTTATGGCACGGCTTCTTAAAAAAGGTTGCAACTTATTTGGGGATATTTTCAACATCACACTTTTACAACCATAATCTAGCAGCCCTTGATAAATGTAGTTATTTCTCATAGAATAGTTGATTTTTGTCTCTCCTAAATCGCTTCAATGATAAATATCTTATCTCAAACAATGATTACACACCTGACTTTGTTTCCTAGATGAAACATGTTCAAGTTGAGACAAATCCACAACCAAACAATATTAAAAAGCATTAATAGTTGCATTCTTGAAGCTACTTTGTTCAAATAAAATAGAATGATAGAGAAACCTTAAAGAACAAACAAAAAATGCATCGAAGAGTTTAAAGTAAAGTGCAGCAGACATGTGTAATAGATAAAAGGACAAAACTATGAATCCTTGCGCATACAGCCAAAGATAACACAAGCAGTCATAGATTCAAGATAAAGGAATAAAGGAATTGAATGATCTGAATGTCGAATAGGTGATGATTTGAAAGAAAAATATATACAGCATAAGGATAAACTGGGGTCGAATGGAAACTTACCTTTCTTTTAATGGGAACAAACGTGCTAGCGCCTGGTTTAATGAACGACTCCAATCTGGTAGACAGATCAAAAGGCCATGGAGAGAAAACACATCAGATGGGTCGGAGAGAGTTACTTTGCAAACATTTTTATCCCTTTTCTATCTTTTATAAATATCCGATGTGTTCTAGATATACCTGTTGTGGCAGCTCTAGAGATATTTGTTGATTTCTTCGAGCTACTGTCGGCCATTTGTAATTTGTATACTTCTTTCCTGAGTCGCTAAAACTAAATTATTTCTTGTTCATGAACACCTGCAACCAAAAGCACATCAAGAAGAATTTTTTCCAAAGCATCTAACATCTTGCAAATCCTTACAATCTCATGACATAACCTGCAAACAAATATCTGTAGGCCCTTTACGCAATGGTTGTCTTTGACCCGAATTCAAGGAGTTAAACGATCATCCCGTTGTACCTACATAAATCCCACACTAACAATGACTGAGTACAAAATAATATATGTATAAAACATCACCAAAAACATCGAATCAATATTTAACATCCTTACCGATTAGTGGGAAACTCACATAGAACAATATCCTTAAATAGCTTCTTGTAAAGCATATTCCCGCCCCTTGTTAGACCATTCTTAAGTGATGCAACTCTACACGCAACGGAAACTTGACAGAAACTTTGAAATCCCTCTCCTGAAAATAACAAAAAATATGAGAGTTTAGCAAAAAGCAACTTAACCAATAAGGATGCAAACCTTGCACTTCTTGTTCCGTAATCATCATCGAGCAAAGTAATTTTGAATTTCTTATAAACAAGGGGAGAAGGCCAACTGTATACGTACTCTTTCTTCCATCATATGCAAGAAGTCGTTTAGTTTTGACATCACTGGGCGGTTCACACTGTGTGAGTTAATTTGTATGATGGCAACCTACATAAACCCCAAAAGAATATGAGTGTTTAAGTCAAACTATAGATAATTTTCCACCACAGAAACTCATATCATACAGGTGTTAATCCTTGTCACATCCTTCAAAGTTGAACAATAGAATCTAAAAATTGTATAAGTCTATAGATTATGCTAGTCTACCTCTAATCTGCCACTAAGTTCGAAAAATAATACAATCTAAAACATGAGATGAGGATTTTGAAGGTAATGCTTGTATTAGTTATTCCATTTATGAAGAAGATTTTGATTCTACCTAAACTTGATTCTGGACTGTGGTGTCCCTCCAACTAAATTGTTAAGACGGCTTCTCTGTGACCATATCAAACATCAAAAACCATAATTATTGCCTACACTCGATTATTCAATTCCATAACAGTAATCTATCTTTGAGCATATCTCTTTTAACTTATAGGTCAATCTAAAAATACAAATAATTAAAACCCCCAATAATTAGTAACAAATGAAAATCCAATACAACATTCTAAAAATTAACCCAAAAAACTACGATGCATACAAATATGAAACAACATACCTGCAAGCTGAACTTCGAAAATTCACAATTTTGAATCCCAATTTTCAAAAACCTAAATTTATGACACAATCACCCAAAAAAGTAGATTAGATTGGACGTGTGAAACAGGACATGCATACTGATTAAACATCAGAGTTAGATACTGTAGAATCTTAAAGAAAAGATATAAGGAAACAATTACAATGGATTGTCACCAAGGCGCAAGGCTCACCGTAAAAATCCAACGGCACGCTGACGACTCCATTCATATCTCCAGTGATCTTGCCACTTCACAGCCGGTGGGTGGGATGTGGGTTTGAGAAAGAAGATAGAGATGGGTCAGCGGTATGTTTTTTATGTTTGTGTCTTGTGTGTGAGAAACACGTGTGACTGTGATAGCGAGTTTGCTGATGACGATCAGGCACATTATATCTGAAAAAAAAACAAACCTAATTAGGGTTTCAGCTGAATATGTTTCTGAATACTAATGATTCATATGAATGAATGATTTTATAAAATCAGGCTTACGTGATGATGGCGTGGATCATGGTTGAATGAATGATTTTATAACCGATTATGGATTGAAAGAAAAACGGGTTTTGATGATACTATTGTTTAGGTTTATGATTTGGGATGGATCTTAAGGATAGAGTAGAAGTTTTGGATTTTAATTAGGAAACAAATAATGCGTTTGATATAACCCGGGTATAGGGACACTACCCGATTCATGATTACGGCCCAATAATGCTGACGTGGATTAAAAACAGCTTATGTGGCATATCCCTCCTCTTATATATAATGTAAAGATATATATATATATATATATATATATATATATATATATATATATATATATATATATATATATATATATATATATATATATATATATATATATATATATATATATATATATATATATATATATATATATACACACTAGCCTTTAGACCCGTCCGGTGGACGGGTTAGCTTCAAGTATATATTTTTTTAATGAAAATTGAAATTATGTGTGTTTGTATTAGAAGTTTAGTATATGTAATATTAGTTAATACATTAATATTTTAATAATGCAGCATAAAATAGACAAAAATAACGTAGTTTAAGATAATTGGTTTATTTAAAAATATTATGAGTTAACTGAATTTGCATACGTCAACGTTATGAATAAGTTTGTTACATTTAAATTTTTAGAATTTAATAATACAGTATAAAATGTTTTATTTATTTTTGAATTTTATGAGATAATAAAGTTTGTATATGTTAATGTTTTGAATGACTTTTTTACATTAATTTTTTTGAAATTAATATTATTGTTATTATTTTTTGTCACGTATATAATATATCAACAGTATATAGCCCAGGCCAAAATATGACAGTCCGACTATCTAAAAATATTTTCATTTTAGTAAGTCAAACTATTGTGAATCATTTGTAATTCATATTTTCTTGTTAAAGCATTTTATGGAAACCTTTTAATGAATTACATGTGTCAATTTTATAGAATTTTTTAGGCATTTGTAATTCCTATTTTCTTTTTGAAGCATTTTATGGAAACACTTTGTAAAATTACATGTGTCATTTTTATAGAATTTTGTATTTAAGGCATTGTTTCACCATCCTTTTATAGATTTTGTATTTAAGGCATCATTTATAATTCCTATTTTCTTTTTGTATTTAAGGCATTGTTTCACAATTCTTTTATAGAATTTTGTATTTAAGGCATCATTTGTAATTCATATTTTCTTTTTAAAACATTTTATGGAAACCTTTTAATAAATTACATGTATCATTTTTATATAATTTTGTATTTAAGGCATTATTTCACCATTTTTTATATAAATTTATAATTTCTATTTTCTTTTTGAAGCATTTTATGGAAACCACATGTGTTATTTTTATAGAATTTTTTATTTAAGGCATTGTTTCATCATCCTTTTTATATAATTTTGTATTTAAGGCATCATTTGTAATTCCTTTTTTTTGTATTTAAGGCATTGTTTCACGATCCTTTTTATAAAATTTTATATTTAAGGCATCATTTGTAATTCCTATTTTCTTTTTGAACCATTTTATAGAAACCTTTTAATGAATTACATGTGTCATTTTGATAGAATTTGTATTTAAGGTATTGTTTCACCATCCTTTCTATATAAGGGTTTTTGATTTGATTCGATATATATATATATATATATATATATATATATATATATATATATATATATATATATATATATATATATATATATATATATATATATATATATATATATATATATATATATATATATATATATATATATATATATATATATATATATATATATATATATATATATATATATATATATATATATATATATATATATCGAGGCCTTAACAGTAGATTTAAGATTGGGTCCAAAAGTGAAAGTTAGCTAACACATGTAAGGGAATAGGGTTTCCTTTACAGAAAGTATGGGATTCTTTAGGTGGGATTTTGGCTCATAGTTTGGGGTATAAAAATCAGGACTGTTTTGGGTGAAATATTGACGGGTTAGGTTATGAACTTAACTAGGTTAAGGGCTTATTAGAGAGTTATAATGGGATGCTTAGAGCATGTTAATGGGATTAAAATGTATGAGAGGGTTAGAAATCTTTCATAGATTGATGAGCCATTTTAGTTTTATTGGTTCGTGTCTTGATAGTGTGTATTGTTTGTTTAGATTTTGCTAGTGTGCGGATACTTGGAAGAGCTTTATCAAGTGAGTTCATAGTCCCATTTTAACTAATTTGTTAAATGTTTTTCCAGTATGGGATGGAGATGACACTCGTAATGTTTTTTAAATGACTTAATACTATGTTTTAAAATGTGTGGATATATATGTGTTAATGTGTGACATGCTTGCTTATGTGTTTACTTATGTGTTTTGTTATGTGTTCTGATATGCGTTCTGAGTACTTGTGTTATGAGTACATGTGTTCTAAGTACTTGTGCATCGTCTTCTCGGAGACTAGATATCTCGACGGGGATATGGTTCATCTCCACACGGGGTGTGAGAAAGATCCGGATAGGTGTAGGTGCATTATTCTTATTATGTGTTCTATTGTTATAATTGTGTTTTGTGTGTAGTTGTATGTAACATGATCATCACTTTTTAGTCCATTGCTTTAATTTGTTTTCTTCAACTTATTTACAGCGGTTGACAAGGTTTCTTAAGATGTTTTGATAACTTAAACCTATGTTCTCACCAACTTTATGTTGATAGATTTTAGTGTCATTTTTAGCTGAGGTAGTTGAGAAGGATGATGTTAGAAGTGGCTAGAGAGGCTGCTAGGATTATATTAGGAGGAATCCCTTTCCTATTAAATTTACTTTGTTATTTGAATAAGTGATACTGTTAGACACCATTTTGTTGTGATAATATCCATACGTCGCATCCCATATTCCGCCATGGCGGGGTGTGACAAAATGGTATCAAAGACAATGGTTATAGAGAATTAGATTGTCTAGCCTAGTCTATAGCTTAAGGGTCCCTGCATATATGTGTGATAGGAGTACATGTGCATTATAGTATATGATGTGATTAAATGCTAATTTCCGTATTTTGTATATGAGCTGCTTTTATGATACTGATTGATATTGTTCTATATATTGTCGACTTGTATTTATGATGTTTTCTTATCGAATTTTTGACTAGTATGGATTGAACCATAGTCATCTATACTTAGTCGCATGTTTATTTTCTTTTCGATTTTTGACTAGTGCGGGTTGAACCATAGTCGTCTACACTAGTCATTGTTGAATTTCGTTTGATTATGCTTTCATGTTTCTTTATACATTTTGAATTTTGCCTACGCTGGTTCAGCTGGATTACGAGTTTATGTGTTTCATGCATTGGCTACGTTATTTTAATACATAGACTTTGGAACTTATTTTATGTTGTGGTTATGTGCTTATATGAGTTGTTGGATTTATGTGATTACGTGACTAGATTTGATGTGTTATGTGTAGTATTAATTCTTATAATTGTCATCATAGGAGGGAGTACATTGGTGAAAGGGGACTCGTATAAGTATGATGGCCAACATCGTTATACAAGTACCACAACATCAATGGGTTTCTAAGTATGATTGCATAAAAGAGGGTTAATACATGCTTGTATAGTATTATTGGAAGTGCTTGAGGTTATGTGTAGGCGTGTATATAGTATTACGTATATTATATAAGTACCTTGGTAGTTATTAACGAGTGTACATGCCCGTATATAGACAAGTTGTCATCGTATGTACCAACGACACCTTGATCTACTCGGAGTTGAAACAAGAAGATGGGAAGAATTGTGAGTTTGGTTTGAAGTTACTTAGGCAAGTGAAGTATGCTAGAACTTTCAAGTGTAAAATTTTAGGAATTTGGTTACTAGACTAAGTAGTTATAAATGATAGCATGTAGTTTGGACCAACAAGGTTGAAGCGAAGCAAGATGAGGAAGCATTTTGGAGGCTAAAGAACTAGCGTGGGTAATGAGCTGATCTTGGCATTATCAAAAGGACTAGACGAATTCACGAGGCACGTCGATACGTGGAGCAAGGATTAGGATGCGAGCGAGGACGGCGAAGAAAGGTGATTGCTTATACGTTGCAGAAATTAAAGGTTTGGAAGAATTATATAATACATAGATAGTGGAGCTAGGTTGTTAGATCTGCCTAGAATGCTAGAAGCATTTGGTGTACGAGACGTAGAGAATGATCTATACGGATCATGAACGTACCCAACACATAATATTCTTGATTGGACATTAGGCATGGATGATGGATGAAGTTAAGTGGTGACGAAGATTGCAAGGCCAAATATCATCTGGGAAAGGCAAGCATAATTAATGAGACATGGAATAAGAGGAATGAAGTGAAGATGAGACAAACTTGGGCTATATGGATGACGTGTTAAGATGGGTTAGATGAAAGATGTTAGTTGCACGAGTTAAGTTGTCAAAAGCATAGAATGCGTCAACATCTACGTGGTGTGGCTTGGACTATCAAATGGAGACATGGAAGACGGCAAGAGACCGAAAAGAGAGCTATGCTGACAAGAGGCGTAAACCGTTGGAGTTTGGTGTGAGGGACAAAGGTATGCTAAAGGTTTCACCATGGAAAAGGGGTGATGCGGTTTGGGAGGAAAGAAGAAGTAGATGAGGTAGAGGTAGTTTTCTATGATTGCGAGATTTAGTTATTGAGATTAAGGAGTAAATCTCGGGACAAGATTTCTATTAGGAGGGAGTGATGTGACAACCCTATATTTTGGAATTTTTCACTTATGACTGTTTGACTTTGATTTTGTTCTTAGTGTGCGTTTATGTGCGATATGTTTATATTGGAGCCTTTGATTTGATGTTAGTCATCATTTATGTAGTGCGTAGTACATTATATGATGTTATGATGGGGTTAGTTCATGCCCATTAGTTCACTTGGATGTAGCTATGGTAGAATATGACGTTATTTTAAGATTTTATGTGTACGTATATGTATTATAGTAAATCGTATTTTTACGATTTAAGGTTTCGCATTTAGAGGTCTCGGATGAGGTATTTATTCATGGGAATAATTTACGGGATGGTTTTAAGTCATTTTGGACTTAGTTATTTAGTTAATAACTTATTTCAAGAGTTTTCATAAAACTGTATATTTTACGTCATTTACGGTATACGCGTAAATATGACTAGTTTTACGGTTTTGATGTTTTGGAGGTTTTAGGAGCTGAGATAAATTAAGGTAATTTAAGGAAATAATTAATAACACATTAATAAATAATAAAAAGAAAATAAAAACAAAAATAAAGGGTGTGGGTCGGTTTAAGCCGACGCAAATAAGAAAAAGAAAAGGGAAAAAAAGAAAAAAAAATAGAAACTCGACTTGTATTGGGCCAAGGACTTGTTAGGATTAATTATATAATGTTTTAATAGATAAAAACACTTCATAAAATCCCTAGAGATCAAAGTGAGTCGAAATCAAATGAGGATTTAGGGTTCTTCATAAATTTTTCTTATTTCAAAAATTCTAAGGTAAAACCCATGTTCACCTTTTCAATTTAATTGTTATTTAATTAATCTTTATCAAAACATGTTGGATCTAGGGTTAGGTTTAATTTATATTCTGAATATTAAAGATATAAGCATGCTAGGATCAATTAGGGTTAATAATTATACATGTTATGGGTAATTAATTAGGTTAGATGTGTTAAGTTCGTATTTAAAATCTGGGCAGAATTTTAGGTCAATTGTTTTGATCATATCTAGAGTTCTACACACTTTTAATTTGCGATTCAAGTACCCCTGGAAAGGTATTTGAGTTAGACTTTGAATTCAAGAAACAAGAATGAAACTTGAGGTCCGAAAGTGGGTCAAAAACATGTTACAACAGTCAGAGGTCAAAAACAGTTTTTGGATCAGCGGGTTTTCAATTAATCTTTTAAGATAGTTAGGGTACTTAGGAGTACAATTGGACCTTCAAATGAACATGAGAATTAGTTCATATATTTAATAATAGATCTGCAGAAGGGTTAAGCAAATGAGTTAGGGTAAGACCCTCTGATCATAACAAACTTTTCATATTTTCAAAATCAGTAAAATCTGGACAGGTAAAAGTATATATATATATATATATATATATATATATATATATATATATATATATATATATATATATATATATATATATATATATATATATATATATATATATATATATATATATATATATATATATATATATATATATATATATATATATATATATATATATATATATATATATATATATATATAGTGTAGCGCTATTTATAGAACCACATTTTTAGTACAGAACTTACAGAACCATTTTAAATGAATTTTATTTGATTAGTTTGATCAGTGGCTGTAATTGATTATGCCAAATGTGTAATTAATCAAAAGATTAGGTTGTTATTTATAAAGCCAAAATCAGATAAAAGGGTATTATGGTCATTGCAAAAATTGAAACTGTCAATCTATTTCTCAACCACTCGTCATTTATAATATGTATTTCTGTATCACTAGCAAAAACCTAGCCGCTTGGTATCAAATATTTTTCAACGCCACAATATCCTCCATCGACGACTAAAATTCTATTGTTCATCACGATCCTTGCCTTCTTGAAATCACAAGATGCTGATATAAGATAAATATTTTGGTTGCTATTAATCTTGTGTTCTTATAAGTATCTAAGGTTAGATCTATCTTTTCTTTAATGTTTTTGTTCGAATTCTTAAAAGATTTTTATTATCAAAATGTAAAAGTTCGTAACCATTTATTTGTGTTTTGTATTTTCGTGGTCAGATCTACTGAATCTATCGTAGCCATTTATCTTGTGTTCTTATAAGGATTTGAGGTTAGATCTATGTTTTTCAATTTAATGTTTTTGTTTGAGTCGTTAACGAGACGATGAAGTCTTTAACGGTTATCTTTTAATAGTTAGGATTTGTGGTTTTCTTTTAAAATCTGTTTGTGAAAAATATGAGAAAGTGACGATGATGAATTGATGATGACGACAAGATTAAGCAAAATAAAATGAAATACAAACTCATGTGTCAAACACTTATAAGACTTACCAAAGGACTTGGGTACAGTGAGTCATATTAAAAAATGTCAATTATGATGGATATTTACGATTAGCTTGATTTGGATCAGTTTGTTGTTCTTTTTGCTTTTAGAACATTAATGTCTAATGCAAAGAAAATTATATATGTAATACATATTGTAATTATATTTCTTGTTCCCTAAGCTATGATTTTCATCTAGATTAAGAGCACTTATGGTTACCAGTTATAATTCACACATGTAAGTTTTTGTGTATCGCTTATTTCATAAGTATGTTTGACATTTAATTTCACATGACGCAATTTGATATATATAATTGGGTTTTTATATATATTTTTGTTTCAGGAATGGCTTAACTATGGCTAATTGGTGTGTGACGAAGGTCAATGTATTGTACTTTTTTAAGATGACGTGCGTAATTGTTCTAGAAGCTATTTTTGAAGTCGTGCATACATGTTCTTGTAGCTGTGCATGTATGTTTTTTAGCCGTGCATATATGTTCCGGAAGCGTACACACATGTTTCTGAATAGTACATACATGTTTTTGAATTTCTTACACATCTTACATTTAACTCTATGCATTTGTATTTGTATTGTATTTCATTTGATATCAATTTATGTAATGTATTTAGGTTTTTGTTTTGTTGTAAATTTAGAGATAATTTGTTTATTTAAATATATTTTGTTATTAATTTTCCAAAATGATGTACAGTGGAAACATGGGTGCAATTGCATTTTAAATAGATAACAAATTCATGGACAAACAATCGTAAACAAGGAAAACATTTATGCACATCATATGTAATCTGAAAACATGTAG
This sequence comes from Glebionis coronaria, assembly GCA_025667525.1. Lineage (NCBI taxonomy): Eukaryota > Viridiplantae > Streptophyta > Magnoliopsida > Asterales > Asteraceae > Glebionis > Glebionis coronaria. The sequence continues at coordinate 549,672,014 of CM046874.1, forward strand.
GTTGAAAAATAAAAAAGATAAAAAAATATTTTTTAATTCCGAAAATTATGGGCTCTAATAAAACTTTTCTTAATAAAAAATTCAAAAAAGTGTGAAAATGTAATTTATCAATATACCCTTTTTATTTAAATTAAAACATTTAATAATACTAAATTCTTATTGGTCTAAAGTGGTTCTGTAAGTTCTGTACCAAAAAAGAGGTTCTGCATATAGCGTGCCCCTATATATATATATATATACATATATATATATATATATATATATATATATATATATATATATATATATATATATATATATATATATATATATATATATATATATATATATATATATATATATATATATATATATATATATATATATATATATATATATATATATATATATATATATATATATATATATATATATATATATATATATATATATATATATATATATCAAAAACCCTTATATAGGAAGGATGGTGAAATAATGCCTTAAATACAAAATTCTATAAAAATAACACATGTAATTCATTAAAGGGTTTTCATAAAATGCTTCAAAAATAAAATAGGAATTACAAATGATGCCTTAAATACAAAATTCTATAAACAAATATATAAGAACTACATATGATGCCTTAAATACAAAATTATATAAAAATATATAAGGAATGATGGTGAAATAATGCCTTAAATAAAAAATTTAATAAAAATGATTCCATAAAATGGTTAAAAAGAAAATAGGAATTACAAATGATGCCTTAAATACAAAATTCTATAAAAATATATATAGGAATTACAAATGATGCCATAAATATAAAGTTTTATAAAAATATATAAAGAACTAGCTTAAAGACCCGTCTAACGTTGGGTATAGCTTATTGAGTGATTTTTGTAAGATATATTAAAAGAACATAAACAGAATTAGGTAATAGACGGAAAAAATGAATAATTCGATAAACGTTTAATTTTGTAACAATCACAATAATAGAGTTCCTTACAATTTGGTCTTCAAACTTGACGTATGTGAGAGCACAAAGTCAACATGCAATTTCATTCCCTAAACACCTAATAGTTGAATAAAAGGTAATTAAAATGAAAATGTGAATAATAATTTAGATGTATTAAAACCGATGTAAAAGTAATTTGCTATGGATTTTACCATTAAAAATACCGTTATCGACCATTTACATAGAACCTAAATAAAAAAGTAATTAAACTTACCTATATTGGCCCGTTACACAAAATCGCCTATGTTGATCTATTATTGAAAATAATTTTAAAATTGAAACTTTATGGGTATCACCAGTAGCAGCATTTCCCATCCGTTCAAAAAACTAATGGTAATATTCGAGTGATTTTGTTGTAGTAATTATGATTTAGATAATTTGAAAAAAATAAATCAGTAACACATATATCTAAACACATGGTTATGTTCATATGCTTAAATATATTAGATTATAACGTTTTATGTAAGTATGCAACTGGTTTTCTTCTTTAAAATGTGTACTTACATATTCTATTAACCATTCGAGTGACTTGATACACTTTTTTTGTTAGGTAAATTTAAATATGTATGTGGAGTTTTCCTTTAGATGGGTAACAAATAAAAACATCATCTTGTTCTATTGAAAATTACCTCGTATTTATAATTGAGACTTGGATATTGTTAGTAACATTTTTTCAAGGTCTAGTCATTGAGTGACCAAATTAGAACCAAAGTAAAAGTAATTTTCTATGGCTGCAGAATTCCTCTTGTAAATAAAATGCATTAGTCATGGACCTTGAGTGAGGATTTCTTTTAAAAAATCACACTTTTGAAGGATATAATATTTCAATTTTGAATTTTCTTAGTTTCATCTCACGCATGCCAAAATTCATGTTACCCTGATTACCGTGGCCCCAAGTCCCCAACTACATAAAATTCAGGTAAAATTCTTGAAATGCCCTAAGTTTGCATTCACTTTCCTAAAATGCACTAAAAAAATTAAAATTTCTCAAAATGTCTTATACAACTTATGCGACTTTTTCTAAAATAGCAAAATTTTGAGAAAATTTTTAATTTTTTTCTGAAAAAGTCGCATAAGTTGAACAAAGCATTTTAGGAAATTCTAATTTAGTTGGTACATTTTAGGAAAATGGGTGAAACCTTGGGGCATTTCAATAATTTTCCTACTAAAATTCAAGGCTTAGTTTTGCATGTTTTCTCTCCCCTAGGTTATGTTATAGAAGCATAATGTTTGGTTGCTAGTTTATGTAGGATTTGATCAAGTCGTTGAACCATTTCATTTGGTTCATATTTTGTGTAATGCATACTCATTTACTCCATTTCTATCTAGATCCAGTTAGAAATTGGGGGTCCTGCTAAGACATACCGAGTCGCCCGTGCGTTGGAGCAAAATTCCCAGTTATAGTCGAACCATTGTGCGAGGAACTTTATCACAATAGATAACAGAACCATTATATTCACGTTCAAAAATTCGAAATGATAGTTGCTTTTCTACAGTAGTGTTTTGAATGTAACTTAAAAACATAATACCAAGTACATATATTATAATTTATACTATAATTATTTGCAAGAGAAAAGAATAGAACAATGTTAAATGAACCATGACAGGTGTTTTTATCTGAAAATGAATCTCTAATTTGTGACATACTGTCATGTCACATGTGGGTGGTTCTTTCATAAAGTCCATCTTCTATAGCACGTCATCCTTGCACCCTTTTTAAACGATCACATCACCCTACTTAATGATAGCTGAATGCTCATTGGCAATAACTTTCCTCCTGGCAAGAGGATGTCCCTTTAACATCAACCAATACACTACATACTATGTCAATAAAATAGTTCCAGTATCATTTTATATAACTATGTATAGTTTTTACTATGCTTTCAAGTGAAACTTTGAATCAGTAATGCCTACAAACCATTCTTTTTATGGCATGAATTTGGTGATCACAGAGGACCGCATCTAAAAGATAAACATCTAAAGAAAAGTAGTACACAGAGATCAAAATAAACCCTGCAAAGCAAATGTAGAATCCTCCATGCAAGTGCGACGCCACATGTAGTTTTCGTCCCGTCAGAATATTAGAACCCCTAAATCACAATCCTTCTACTTTGGAAGCAACTTGTCTAGATGCACCATTTTGCCTTGTATTATATGAAAAACAAAACTAAAGAACACATCAGCAAATGCATATCGCATGTGTCAAGTATAATAATACTGAGAAATAAGAGAGGTAACAAAGTATCAACCTGTATTTTTTTGCATTATTTGGAGGTAACCCTTTGGACCTGAAAACAGATTACCAAGATCAAATATAAGATATGTTTTTTTTTATAATGGCAAATGTTAGTGGTTAGTGGGTCGAGTCGTGCAATAACATCCAAGCGGAAGAATGTCTTCTTCGAACCCTCGCCTAGTTATGTTAGACTCCTTATCCGCTTTGCCTGAAAGGCCTTTGGCAGGTCTTGAACCCAAGACCTCCAGGAATCCTTTCCCAAGGAAACCACTTAATGGAAAGAATACTTTTAATTAAATAAAGGAAAAATCAAACATACGTTGAAGAACCTCTTCGTGGTCATTTTCACCAGAAATTTGAAACCGACAATCAAAAAGTTTAGCAGTCTACAATGCTCGTGTATGAATTACAGCTGCCCAAAAAGAAAATTATTCCATCTATGAGTTATTGTTCCATCAATCATGCATTTATATAAAATGATTAAATAAAGATGAATTAAGCGCTACTTACCAATCTTAAGGATTGAATAGCTAATGGAATACCTATGGCGGTAGACACTGAATAACTTTGTCTACAAAAACTAAATTATAAAAAACAGTGACAACATAAAAACTGAATATAAGCTATAATTACTGATTTTAAGGTTTGAAAAGAAAAAAAAACCATCCGACATGCTGGACTTGCTCGGGATGTTTCAATATATATTGGTGATTGATGGAAGAGTATAAAGGAAGAATAAAAGTGTATAGAGAAAGAATGAATGAAAACAGGTAAATGATATGTTTTTTAGGTCATAAAATTATTCCATGAGACGTTTTTAATTTCAAATATGGTAATGTTTTTATTATGATATTAATGAGACACGTTTAGTTTTTTTCTTAAAAAAATTTACACCGGTTAACACTATACTATCATTTATTTATAGGAATGTTTTTAAAAGCTATTTGATTGCCATGGAGACTTTTTTTAATGTAATCGGCTTAAATTACTTGTAAATTGTAAATTAAATTAATAATAATTTTCAAAATTCTTTTTTTTGTTATGACTTTTGCGGTTACATAATTTTAGTTTTTATTTTGTTTAAGAAATATATCAATTGCTAGTTTCAATTTTTTTAATTATATGTGTTTTTTTTACAAAATTTGTACACCGAATGGTTATAATTTTCTTATAAACTTTGTACAATTATTTTTTTATAAATTTTGACATTACTAAAATATGGAAAAAAATTCGGATCCTCTTAATTATACCGCTTCTATAAAACTCTTTTAATCTTTTGTAAACTATTGTGCATTAAGGTATTGTACTTGTTGGTTAAGTTTGGAAACCTATTGGTATCATTTTTCTATAACTTAATGTCCAAGCTTAACTAATTTGTAAATTTTTTTCCATCCGAATTTGAAAAGTTTAGTGCATTTTTTTGGAATTGATACATGGTAATGTTTGCTCACAAAATAAATACGTAGTATTTTTTACATTAATTTAGAACTCTTTGAATCAGATATTAAAATAAATACGTAGTACTTTTTCCATTAAAAAATCGTGTTTTATTTTTTGGACAGTTTTTTATTCTTTCGTTGCAAGTTATTGACTTTTAGTTTATTGTTATGAAGACTCTACAAAAATAAGGACCATGCATGTTAATGTTACAATTGAAATAATATCTTGAAGTATTTTTGGATTGTCTTTTATAACATAAAAAAATTGAGACCCAAATTAAAAACAGAAAATAAATTACGCTTAATCTTATAAAACTTACTTGATACTTTACAAAAATAATTTAAACTGGATGATTACCTTACAAAAATAAGAAAATTGTGAATTGAATGATACAATATTCCCGTAGGTGTTTTGTTTTAAAAAAATTATAAAATAACAAATTATATATATGGTTATTTAAGGAAGTAAATTAATTAAATTTTTAATGGTTATAGCTTAAAAAACTTGTACAAATTGGTTAATTATGGTATTGTTTTAATGGTGGTTTTAATGTTGCAAGCTTAAAAGGCTTGTAAATTATTTTGTTTTATTAACTAGCTTAAAGACCCGTCTAACGTCGGGAGTAGTTTAAAAATTGTTTTTGTAAAAACAATTTAACGGATGTCTATATTTAAAAAATGAAACAGGTTCTCGTAATCTATGAATATAATAATATAAAAAAACATGAAGTATTCAATAAGCTACTAAAGTTTGTAACAATAATAAAAAAAGCATTCAATTCATTATGGTCTTCACTCATGTGTGGATCCCAATAAAGTGAAAAGTCAATGCTCATTTGGTGAACACTTAAATGTTAAACGTAAAAGTTATTAAAAAGAAAATGTGAACAATAATTTAGATTTAATTACAAAATTTTTGATAAAGCATTTAAAAACAAAAGTATATTACTTACTATCATAAACTTGGTCAATTAAATCGAAATATTCTAAACAATTTGAAATATAAATTTAGGATGAAGGGAGTAATTTGTTTCTAAGAAAAGAAAACCTTTTTCTAAAGCCAAATACAACATATGCAAAGTAAACTTTTTTTCTAAATACAGGTCCAGTGTATAATACCTAATAAAAATGATTAATCTATAAAAAAATGGCTCCATATCATCACCTGTTGAGCCATCTTTAGTATGAAGATCTATTTTTTGAACTTTGAATGCTTCTTTTGTTGTAAACTGTGTTAGAATGTTACTAAAATTAAATTGATGAAGTCGTAAGCATAGAAGATCTGAACTCCGTGAATCGAATATTTGTAATCCACTCATTCGATTATAAGATTCGAATTAGTACATCCTTTATTTTATTTTTCTGAAAGGCAATAAACGTGCTAATGTACCTTATAAATAATTTTATGTCTACTGCTTTCATAACCCGCGGGCGAGCTTTATTCAGTAGCTTCTTATGACTACTTAATTAATAGTAACTTTTTTTCGACACGTGAGAATAGTAGCTTCTTCTGATCTATATTGTCATCGATTCTTCTTCAAAAACCCACACAATAGATCCTCCACATCTTCAGTTGGTTGATCTTTTCCTCAATTCAACACTGACCAGAATTGATGCAGATAAAATGTAGACTACTATCTAACCCCTCATACCAGAAGAAAACTACGCCTCCATGGTTACCCTTAAACGCCCTGGACTTCATGTTGTTCTTGAGATGCTTCATTCATACCATCAAGGATAACTTTCAATACTTTCAATCTTCCTGCAAAAATTTCATACGATGCTAAAGTATTTACATGTAGTTGTAAATACAACTTGGCCCTCAATTAGGTAGAAAGTAACAAAAAAATCAATGTTTAGGTGCAATGGATTTGCACCTTGTTTGGCTACTTATGGTCATACTCATTCAGACTCTATTTTTCTGATAGTTTAAAGATATTATATAAAAATAAGATTAATAGTCTTCTGAAAAAGCACACTAAACTATTTAAAGAGGTTATTTTGAACATAATTCTCATTAAGCGTATTTTTTTGTCAAATCTAAGTCAGATTATCATTACAACTTACCGTCCGATTTGAAATATTTTTCATTACATGACCACTTTCAAGACGCAATGACAAAAACCCATATAGACAATCTGAAAAGCAAATATTGAATACATAAGTACGTATGTTTTTAAGACAATACCCGGTTTCTAAAACATGAGCCCTTGTCAATATTTCAAGTAGTCTTTCTAGTACATTTTACGATCCATATGTGTCCTCTTAAACACCAAATTCACACATGTATTATATAAATAAGTACACTTGATAAATGAGAGTAAGCATTGGCCTGCTACTAATTTGGTCATCAACACCCCAAAACCGAAACCGAGTCGCAACATTTACACCTTAAAAAACCTAATCAAAATAGATAAATCTCAGAATCTGAGTCGCAACATTGACGCACCTTAAAAAAACTAACAAAAATAGATAAATCGTCATTCAAATCTCACAATCGTATATTCATTCAAGAATTCTTAACACTACCATAAGAAAAAAAACCTATCGAACTAATAAAGTTAAATCGAATAAGTACATAAATTGAATATGAACATAAAAGATACTTACCGATTTCACGGGTTGGACACCTTAAAACCCATAGGCATTGATATTTTTCTTAGAAAATAGAATCAATGAATAACCTCGTATGTTATTTTCAATTGGTGAAATCATTTGACTTTTTGTAAAGGTTTTGGAGAAGAATGCATTGATATTAATTGCAAAACTAAAACTGAATGTTAATATAAGAGAAGAAACGTACAAAAGAAGATACTGTTTATAATTCTAAAATGTGTTTACCTTCACGAAATTTAAATTACTTTGCCAATTAGACACCAATATGTTCTGCAATAAAATATAATATGAACATAACATGCCAGATTAATAGGTATGGCATTAAAGAATTACATACTTTGCATTTTCAGCAGTTGTTCTACTCCAAAAGAATCGAATATACAAATAGAGTAAATGGTTAATAGTAAAACAACTGGGGTAACATATATTCAAATCGAAACAAAAAACAAAGAACATATGAAACTTATGATATACAAATCGTTGACGGCACTACAATGATTGGACAATCACGAAAAAACTACAAAAAATGCTATATACTACAGGATTTACCAATACTCAATAGGATGATATATCAGAGGATTTATATTTTTTGAATCGTCGACTGGAAGTTATTTAGGCCACAAAGTTTTAATGACTTTACAAGATTAACAAAAACCCATAACGCGTTTTCCTTTTATTGCCATAAAAACATTACCTAAAATATTGCATCAATTTTAAAAGTTCGAATTTATAACTTTTGAATTTTCTCAAGAATGAACTACCATCACGTTATGGGTAGGAGCGTTTTTTATGTTTTTGAAAATTTAATTAATGAATAAGTTTCAAGATGTGGTCAAAAAATTTAAAATCATGGTATATACTCCTAAAAATATGGAATTCGGTTTGAAAAATTCAAATATTTTTTAATGATAGCTAATAACAATACTGGAAAAAATTTATAAAGTTTTGGTTAAATTTTTTTTTATAAAATTTGTTTAAAAATAACGTTTTTTTAAAAATAATACGTTTATAAATAAAAAAAATTAAAAGTTTGTACAATGTATATTTTCTTACGTTTATAAAAACACTCTTTATATACTTTTTTTGTTTTTTTAATAAAATTATTATACACTAACAATTTATTTACGTTCGCAAAACATTTCCTAAATAATTTATTTAGTGTTTTTTTACGTTTATAAAAAGCTTTAATTTCCTATTTTTTTGTGTTTCTTTACGTGTATCATTTTTTAATTATATAATAAGGAATTGATTTATGAGAAGATAACAAAAATACGTCTTTTGTAAAAACAGTTGTTTTTATATATATTTAATTATTTAATTAAGAACTGATTTATGAGAAGATAACATTTTTTACGATTCTAAAACACAGTCTTTATATATATTTTTTATTATTTAATTAAGAATTGATTTGTAAAGGCTTGTAAATTATTTTGTTTTATTAGTTAATATAGATGATGGTGAAACAATGCCTTAAATACAAAATTCTATAAAAATGACACATCTAATTCATTAAAGGGTTTCCATAAAATGCATCAAAAAGAAAATAGGAATTAAAAATGATGCCTTAAATACAAAATTCTATAAAAATATATAGGAATTACAAATGATGCCTTAAATACAAAAGTCTATAAAAATATATAAGGAATGATGGTGAAACAATGCCTTAAATACAAAATTTCTATAAAAATGATTCAAAAATAAAATAGAATTACAAAAGATGCCTTAAATACAAAATTCTATTAGAATTTATATAGGAATTACAAATGATGCCATAAATACAAAATTCTATAAAAATATATAAGGAATGATGGTTAAACAATGCCTTAAATACAAAATTCTATAAAAATGAAACATGTAATTCATTAAAGGGTTTCGATAAAATGCTTCAAAAAGAAAATAGGAATTACAAATGATGCCTTAAATACAAAATTATATAAAAATAGCACATGTAATTTATTAAAGGGTTTCCATAAAATGCATCAAAAAGAAAAATTTGAATTACAAATTATGCCTTAAATAAAAAATTCTATAAAGATATATATAAGAATTACAAATGATGCCTTAAATACAAAATTCTATAAAAATATATAAGGAATCATGGTGAAACAATGCCTTAAATACAAAATTCTATAATAATGATTCCATAAAATGGTTTAAAAAGAAAATAGGAATTACAAATGACGCCTTAAATACAAAATTCTATAAAAATATATATAGGAATTACAAATGATGCCATAAATACAAAATTCTATAAAAATAAATAATGGTGAAACAATGCCTTAAATACAAAACTCTATAAAAATGACACATGTAATTCATTAAAGGGTTTCCATAAAATGCTTCAAAAAGAAAATAGAAATTACAAATGATGTCTTAAATACAAAATTTTATAAAAATGACACATATAATTCATTAAAGGGTTTCCATAAAATCCTTCAAAAAGAAAATAGGAATTATAACTGATTCACAATAGTTTGACTTATTAAAATGAAAATATTTTTAGATATTTGGACTGTCAAGTTTTGGACTAGGCTATATCCTGTTGCTATATTATACACGTGGCAAAAAATAATACCAGAAATGAGATTTTTGAGCTTACTTTTGCTAAAATACACTTTACCACAAAGCTTACAAAACAAAATCATTTGTAAACAATGTTTTTGCTAACAAAAAAAACTTAACAACAATATTATTTTTTAAAAGAAAATTAATGTAAAAAAGTTATTCATAATATTAACATATACAAAATGTATTATCTCATAAAATTCAAAAAAAATAATATTTATACAATATTATTAAAATTTTAAAATTTTTTAATAAATTTTAATGTAACAAACTTATTAATAACGTTAACGTGTGCAAATTCAATTAACGTATAATATTTTTAAATAAATAAAATATTTTAAACTACGTTATTTTTTTCCATTATATGCTACATTATTAAAATATTAATGTTATAACTGACACTACATATACTATACTTATAATACAAACACACATAACTTCAATTTTTATTAGAAAATATATACTTAAAGCTAGCCCGTCCACCGAACGGGTCTAAAGGCTAGTATATATATCTTTACATTATATATAAGAGGAGGGATATGCCACATAAGCATCCCATTAATCCATGTCATCATTTTTTTTAATTATTTTTAGAATTTTAGTTTTTTTCTGAATTTTTTAATTAGTTAATAATATTTTCGTCTTTTTTAGTCGTTGTTTGTTTTTAAAAAAATTAAATTTGATATGAATGCCTTGATGAGAATCGAACACTAGATCAGTGGATGCATATGATTGCCACACACGCCTTAACCACTAGAGCAACGCTTTTTTTGTTTTATATTTTGCACATCAATGTATATAAACACATGTTAAAATATTTGGAACTTTCAATTTATATCTAAGGATCTATACGTATAGTGAGTATATCCTAATCTCCGATTAAATTGTTGTCAATAATAAGAATAACTTGTCCTACAACTTCTAAATTTTGTACAAATCTAGGTCTATAAGTTAGACAATAGAATAAGCCACAAGGATTATCTCTATATTTGTTATATATCTTTATGTAATATATGATTATCTCTATATTTTGTTAGAGATATAATTACAAAATATGTTATACCTTTGATTCAAGTCACTGTATAATTTTTAAAATTATAGAGATATTGCTTATGAGCATATAATTTGTGATATATCTACAAGGATTTTGATATATCTCTATCTATTTTGTGATATATCTTTATCAAATATATGATTATCTCTATTTTCGTTAAAGATATACTTGCATAATAGGTTACCTTCTTATTCATAAGTTAAAACTATATATACCCCATTATATGTTGATTCATAGTATCGGTCTGATAGGTGTGTAAACACCCATCTTTTCTACCACTTAATTACAATAATTACCGGACCAAAACATGTATTTTATGTCTTTTATGTCGGAATTATGCGTGGTTTGTGTTTTTGTTATGATTTAGGATGAAAAGGTGAAAAGTGGAGAAAACACGGACATTCACGGGCATTTACGGACTTTTATTGAAGAAAAAGATGAAAGACGAAGTCGAGAAGTCAAGAGTGCAAAAAAGAACGGAAGTCCACGACCAATTCTGAAGATTTATCGAAGAAAAAGTCAAAAGACGGAAGTTTATCAAAAGCCGAAAAATTCAAGTCTATTTTATTGAAGAATTTAAAGACGAGTTCTAAGAAATCCCGAAGCCAAAAGTCCCTTAAGTCCAAGTTTAAAGAAGATTAGAAGAAAAGGACTAATGGTGTAATTAATGAAGAATTAAGAAGAAAGGGGCTTAATCTTGCAATTAACAAGAAATGAAGGAGGGGAGGAAGCTTCCTTAATCCTCCCCTATAAATAGATTAGGATTGTTTTCATTTCATTCTTGTTGGCTAAGTGTGACAATTAGCTCTTCCACCATTTAAATACCTTGTCATTTACTTTTCTTGTCAAATTTAAATACCTTGTCTTGCACCTTAAATTCATTTAATTTCAAGTAAGTTTTCATTTAATTATTGTCAATCTTTACTTTATCTTGTCAGTCTCTTATCTACCTTTCTTATTCTTTGATTTATGTGTTTATGTTTATGTTCATGTTCATGCTTTTATTTTGATCCAAGTGATTTTTGATTATTGTTGTTAAAGTTGTTTGATTTCGTGTTTTTAATTGTTTGTTGATGTTACTGTTGATTCGTTACTATTTTTATTGAATTGTTTGTGTTTGATTTTGGTTAGTTTTTGTTTAGATCTGCTGTTACTGTATCTCCTTGTTCTTCGGGAGTGTTTGCTTTGTTTTTGATCTTTCCAGGAAAAGTTCCGAACCAAGAAGGAGGGAAAGTGTTCATTCGGAACTTCCAAAGTTCCGAATCAAGGTTTCATCCGGAAGATTTTTGGGTCAGCAAAACTTCCGAGTCAAGCTTGTTCATCCGGAACTTTCAAAGTTCCGGACGAAGTGAAAACTTCCGACTCAAGAGTATTCATTCGGAACTCCAAAGTTCCGAACCAAAGGTTTCATCCGGAACTTCTCAAAAGTTCCGGATCAACTCAAAGTTCCGAATCAAGGGGTAAACTTCCGAATCAAGGCTTTTCATTCGGAAGTCTTAAACTTCCGGACCAAGCTTCAATCGAAACTTCTTAAAAGTTCCGAATAAACTTCCGGATCAAGGGGCAACTTCCGACTCAAGAGGTGTTCATTCGGAAGTTCTAAACTTCCGAATCAAGGGGCTTCATTCGGAAACTTCCGAATCAATGGTGACAAAATACTTCCGAATCAAGGCAAGATTTAGAGTTCCGAATCAGTAAAGTTCCGAACGAAGGATTGTTTTGGATAAGTGACATATTCAGATCAATTAGTTCCGGATCAAGGATTTTGGTAATATTCCAAGTGAAGAAGAATCATTTCAACCGAAGGTGACATTTAGGACGAGTGATTATTCCAAACGAAGGTTTATTCCGAATGAGCTGTATTCAGGTTCTTATTAGCTTTTGTCTTTGATTTTTATTTTCAAGCTTTATTTTTCCTGCCTTTTATTTAATTGCACTTTAAGATTATTTGCCTTAGTTTTATTTTAGACTTGCCTTAGTTTTAGTCGCACTTTAAGTTTGCCTTAGATAGATTTAAGTTTACATCATTTACTTTAATGCCCTTTAATTTAAGTCACGTTTTTAAATACTTGCACTTTACTTTAATTAGACTTAGATTTATTTTAAGAGCACTTTTATTAATTGTTTTGCACATTTTATTTTAAACACTACAACGACACATCCTTTGTTCCACCAAAAATAAAACGAAGTCACATAGAGAGCCTAGATCAATTCGATTAGACATACTTAAACGAATCTTTTTAACCTGAGTAAAATCGAGTTATCAAATGGCGCCGCTGCCGGCTCTTTTCGTTAAGATTGACGGTTTTCTGTGATAGACACGTTGCTTTTTTGGGATCCGCTCACTTGTGAACGTTATTTTTTGCATATAAAAATTCAAAAAATCATAAAAATTAAAAATTGATAAAAAACCATAAAAATTAAAAATATCAAAAATCCAAAAAGATCTTATCTTTATTGTGTATATATATTGTCTTTGCGTTTGGTTTCTTTTTCTTTTGCATTTTCAGGTGTATGCGTACTAGATCTTCTAATTATCAAGAGCCCGAGCCTCAAGAAGATTTAGATATGGCAGGTGTTAACAACAACAACATTCCACCGAACCTCAATAATAATAATAACAACAATGTTCTCCCACAGCCCGATCTTCGGACCATGGAGGAACTTTGTCAACCAACAATGTTTGGACGAGGAGGACCGATTGCGCTGATGCAAATCAATGCTCCTGAGTTTTCGTTGAAGAACCACATGATTCAGCAAGTGCAAACAAACCCATTTAGAGGATTGCCTGATGATGATGCCAACAAACACCTCGACAAGTTCATTACAATCACCCAAAGCATGAAGTTGCCTGGGGCCACAATGGATGTACTTCGCCTACAACTCTTCCCACATACTTTATCGCATCATGCCGAGAAATGGTTTGATCGTCTCCCGAAGAATTCTATTCACACTTGGGATGATATGACTCAACGCTTTCTATCGCGCTACTTTCCATCATCCATGGTCACAAGCCTTCGCAATCAGATCAGCGGTTTCATGCAAGATCCCGATGAATCTCTTTTTGACGCTTGGGAGAGATATAATGTCTTGATCGATAGATGTCCAAACCACAACATGCTTCCCGTCACATTGATTGATACTTTCTACAACGGATTGACTTTTCGAGATCGTGATACGATTAATGCAGCCGCCGGTGGCACATTCATGAAAAGGAGACCCGAGGAGTGTAGAGAGTTAATAGAGAACATGACTACTCACCACAAGAACTGGGATTCCTCTGCTTCTTCTAGGAACAACCCGAGAGTCAATGTTTCCTCAACCTCAGCAAACCCTGAGATGACCGAACTCACCCGTATGATGGCCGAAATGAGCAAAAGTATTACGCTTCTCGCTTCAAATCAACAACAACAACAAGTTAAAGCGGTTGCTAATCCTTGTGAAACATGTGGAGGTCCTCACTCATACACCGATTGTCCTTCGACTCAAGGAAATCCGGAAAATGTGTATGCAGCTTATGGTAATTATTCACCGGAAAATTACCAAGCTAGACAACAAGGGGATAGAAATCTGCTGAGCTACCGTTCTAACAATTACCTTTCAATCGGTTTTTCTCCTCAAAACCAAAATCCCGCCAACAACTACAATAGAAGCAACCAAATCCCACCTCGTGCTTCTAACCCTTATCAATCACCCACCCAACAACACCCACCCATTAATCCCGATGTTGACACCATCATGAGAACTCAAGGTGAGCAAATCAAGAATCTATATAGCCAAATAATCAATTTGAAAGGAGATATCTTGAAGCAAGGTAATGACATCAGAACCGAGGTTCGTGATAATCTTCAATCCTCCTTCATCACTCAAACAACTGAATTAAAGAATCTGTTGGCTAGTTTCTTGCCCGAAGCTCAACCTTCTTCTTCTTCGGGTTCTCTACCTTCAAACACCGTCACTAATCCGCGAGCTAATGTGAGTGCTATAACTACGCGTAGTGGAATTACCATTGTCGATCCACCTATCCCACCACCATCATCTACAACTCCTCCACCACCATGTATCCCTACTCCTCCTACACCTAGTAGTAGTGCACCATTACCGTCTCCGCCTCGTATACGATGTATCTCGGAAGGACCCTTCAACATCACAACCTTTACCAACCACACCTTCACCGTCTCCCTATCAACCCAGAATCCCATACCCTTCTCGCATAGGCAAGACCAATGAGCTAACCAAGAATGACTGTCAAGTATCGAAATATGTGGATGTGCTATCTAAAATGACCATCAACATTAGCCTTGTTGAAGCACTTTGCCACATGCCGAAATTTGTCAAAGCATTCAAGGAATTGCTTAGCAAGAAGGAGAAGCTGATTGAACTCGCCAACACACGCTTAAATGAAAACTGCTCTGCAGTTCTTCTTAGAGAACTTCCGGAAAAGCTTGGAGATCCCGGTCGTTTTGTGTTGCCTTGCGTGTTCAACAAAACTGAAGAATTTACTGCCCTTGCCGATCTCGGGGCTAGTATTAATTTGATGCCACTAAGTGTTTGGAAAACACTATCATTAGCCGATCTCATTCCAACAAAGATGACTCTCGAACGTGCAAACCGCACTCTCGCTTACCCCGTTGGTATAGCCGAAGACGTGTTTATCAAAGTTGGCACATTTACTTTCCCGGTCGATTTTGTCGTAGTTGATTATGAAATGGACCCTCGTATTCCTCTAATACTTGGTCGGCCATTTTTGAGAACCGGACGAGCTTTAGTGGATGTGGCCGAAGGTGAGTTAATCTTACGAGTCGGGGATGATTCAAAAGTTTTTAAAATGGGGAAGCTTACAGGCAAATCCTTTGGAGGACGAGAATCAGTGAATATGATAAATGTGCTCGATGACTTTACCGTCTACGACAATCCTCTATTCGACTCTTGCATCGATAATCCACTTTTTCAAGATGATGTGGATCATTCTCTCCCTACTTTGGAACCTTCTACCATTTATGATTCACCACCGGTCTTTGATGATTATGATGATAATTCTAGCTCAGATTCGGATGATTTTGATTGTACTTCTGAGTATCCCGAGCTGCCCACTTTCGATGATTTTGATGAGGCTGATACTCTCTCGAGCGATTCTTCACATGATGAAGATCCTCCGCCATCACTCGATCCTACTTTGGACGATTATTCATTTGAGGAAGATTTCTCTGAATTTCTCAACACATACTTCCCTCATGAGGGTGATGCTCCTCCCTTAGACTTTGAAGATTATCGCCTTGATCCTACTTTGGATTTGAAGAGCATTTTATCAAAGGAGAAGAAACCGGTCGACACCGAAATCCGTTGCACTTATGATTTGACACCTCTTTGTCCCACTTCTGAGGACGAGGTTGTGCTTCTTTGCGGATCTTCCTCACACTCGGCGGAGCCTGAGTGCTATTTTCCCTTAAAGGAAAAGGTGTTCGACCCCGGTATTGAAGTCTTTAAGCCATCTCAGTATCCACCTGATGAAATAAAAGGAAAAATCTTTGGAATCTTTTTAAGCCATCATTTGATAACTCGATTTTACTCAGGTTAAAAAGATTCGTTTAAGTATGTCTAATCGAATTGATCTAGGCTCTCTATGTGACTTCGTTTTATTTTTGGTGGAACAAAGGATGTGTCGTTGTAGTGTTTAAAATAAAATGTGCAAAACAATTAAAGTAAAAGTGCTCTTAAAATAAATCTAAGTCTAATTAAAGTAGTGCAAGTATTTAAAAACGTGACTTAAATTAAAGGGCACTAAAATAAACGATGTAAACTTAAATCTATCTAAGGCAAACTTAAAGTGCGACTAAAACTAAGGCAAGTCTAAAATAAAACTAAGGCAAATAATCTTAAAGTGCAATTAAATAAAAGGCAAGAAAAATAAAGCTTGAAAATAAAAATCAAAGGCAAAAGCTAATAAGAACCTGAATACAACTCATTCGGAATAAACCTTTGTTTGGAATAATCACTCGTCCTAAATGTCACCTTCTGTTGAAATGATTCTTCTTCACTTGGAATATTACCAAAATCCTTGATCCGGAACTAATTGATCTGAATATGTCACTTATCCAAAACAATCCTTCGTTCGGAACTTTACTGATTCGGAACTCTAAATCTTGCCTTGATTCGGAAGTATTTTGTCACCCTTGATTCGGAAGTTTCCGAATGAAGCCCCTTGATTCGGAAGTTTAGAACTTCCGAATGAACACCTCTTGAGTCGGAAGTTGCCCCTTGATCCGGAAGTTTATTCGGACTTTTAATAAGTTTCGAATGAAGCTTGGTCCGGAAGTTTAAGACTTCCGAATGAAAAGCCTTGATTCGGAAGTTTACCCCTTGATTCGGAACTTTGAGTTGATCCGGAACTTTTGAGAAGTTCCGGATGAAACCTTTGGTTCGGAACTTTGGAGTTCCGAATGAATACTCTTGAGTCGGAAGTTTTCACTTCGTCCGGAACTTTGAAAGTTCCGGATGAACAAGCTTGACTCGGAAGTTTTGCTGACCCAAAAATCTTCCGGATGAAACCTTGATTCGGAACTTTGGAAGTTCCGAATGAACACTTTCCCTCCTTCTTGGTTCGGAACTTTTCCTGGAAAGATCAGAAACAAAGCAAACACTCCCGAAGAACAAGGAGATACAGTAACAGCAGATCTAAACAAAAACTAACCAAAATCAAACACAAACAATTCAATAAAAATAGTAACGAATCAACAGTAACATCAACAAACAATTAAAAACACGAAATCAAACAACTTTAACAACAATAATAAAAAATCACTTGGATCAAAATAAAAGCATGAACATGAACATAAACATAAACACATAAATCAAAGAATAAGAAAGGTAGATAAGAGATTGACAAGATAAAGTAAAGATTGACAATAATTAAATAAAAACTTACTTGAAATTAAATGAATTTAAGGTGCAAGACAAGGTATTTAAATTTGACAAGAAAAGTAAATGACAAGGTATTTAAATGGTGGAAGAGCTAATTGTCACACTTAGCCAACAAGAATGAAATGAAAACAATCCTAATCTATTTATAGGGGAGGATTAAGGAAGCTTCCTCCCCTCCTTCATTTCTTGTTTGCAAGATTAAGCCCCTTTCTTCTTAATTCTTCATTAATTACACCATTAGTCCTTTTCTTCTAATCTTCTTTAAACTTGGACTTAAGGGACTTTTGGCTTCGGGATTTCTTAGAACTCGTCTTTAAATTCTTCAATAAAATAGACTTGAATTCTTCGGCTTTTGATAAACTTCCGTCTTTTGACTTTTTCTTCGATAAATCTTCAGAATTGGTCGTGGACTTCCGTTCTTTTTTGCACTCTTGACTTCTCGACTTCGTCTTTCATCTTTTTCTTCAATAAAAGTCCGTAAATGCCCGTGAATGTCCGTGTTTTCTCCACTTTTCACCTTTTCATCCTAAATCACAACAAAAACACAAACCACGCATAATTCCGACATAAAAGACATAAAATACACGTTTTGGTCCGGTAATTATTGTAATTAAGTGGTAAAAAAAGATGGGTGTTTACACACCTATCAAATCCCCTACACTTGACCATTGCAATGTCCTCATGCAATGCATTAGTTACAAAGCAAGATTACACTTTTCATCATAATCAATCCACGTTGGCCTTTATTAAAGAGATAGAAGATTAAAATCATACAAAACAAAGAAATCAAAAGCATACCTTGGGTTTTGGAAAAATTATGAATAATCATCATCCTCACGTTTTCACTTTCTCCAAACCAAGCGTAAAAACGAGATCATTGTTATTATAAGTTAGTAGACTAACACGAACTCATGTGGGCCAATTATTCACTTAGACTCCCTTATTCCTAGGGGTATCTCTTATATTTTATTGTTGTCTTGAATGATCACGAGGATGCATTGTTTGACTTATTTCGATAGTTATTTAGTCTGAAAATAAAGTGAACGATTTAATCAATAGTTAGCTAAAGGACCAAATCTTTTAAAACTGCTTCTCGGAACCTCATAAAGTTCATATCTTGGCATAACTCGCTTCGCGATTTGAGACCTTTCTCGGACCGATATTTGGCAGCGACTTCATACTTCAAACCTTGAGAGACGTTCATGAAATAATGGTCTTCTCTTCATAATAGGAATTCTTCACTTTGAAGTTTTGAGAGATTCATACTTGGACCACGACTTCTTCATTTTTCTCCAATCTTTATTTTGGACTTTGATATACAACGATCCGTCTCCTTTTATGACTTGGATCTATTTATCCTCATACCTTGTTAGGGTCTTTTCGGATACACTTCTCCATGACTTTTGGGGAGTTTTGCTTTACGTCGTGTGTCTCGATCCTTCATATTGATTTTTGATAAATGATTTTTCACATCACTTTGGATCTTTAGCAACAAAACATAGCCCTCATGCCTTGTTAGGGCCTTTTCGGACTCGCCAATCTTCGCGTCCCGCTTCAATAAGTTATGCCTTGGCTATGAACTCTAATCCATACCGAGCAACTTTTAAACGATCTGGGGCTAGAAGCTAAGTAACTTTTCAAATCGTACAACCTTATTTATTAGCAGATAGATTATTAGCAAGCGATGGGAGAATAGGCTTATAATTAACTCACATAAATTCACGAAAGAATACCGGACTTATAATTGGCTCTATCATCTCTCGTTCTCCACAGTTTAAAATCTCAAGTAATGAGACTCGTGGATACTTAGCCTATTAAATCAAAGTTTTGGGTTTTCGAGTCGCCTATAGGATCTTGCAAATTCTTAGACTTTTTCAAGTTTAGAAATCGCATTTTAAAGTTCCCTTGATAAACGACTCTCTAGGATCAATTATAAGAACTTGCGAAAAGTTCTTGTTCTTAACCCGTGAGAGTTAAGACTTTCGCGTTTTATAGCTCCCTATATAAAAGCCTAGCAAAACTTGACTTAAACACGTTAAGGATACTAGCTAGAGTAAACTCGGATTGAGTCAAAAGATTCACAACGTTTGAAAATTAAAACCACTTATTCAAAGATTTATTCTAGCAAAGAAAGAAAATAACTATACAAAGGAAAAACTAATAGGCCAAAATAGATCAAAATTTTTGAAAAATGTCGAAAAAATGATTTTCCGGTTAAAATGAGGACAAATACAAGGAAAAGACCACTTAACTTCGATAGAAGTCCCCCCTACACTTAAGATAAACATTGTCCTCAATGTTTAAGCATGTGGAAGTAAACTCCCCTACACTTAGGACATTGTGCACGTTGTTTAAATCTCGCTAAGGAAAAGACAACTAAAGAGATTCCCATTTTAATATTGAGAAAATATAAAATAGTGAATCGAAAAGAGTTTAGGATAGAACCGGGATGAAGTAGAACACGGAATCACGGGTCGTCAAGAATCATCAAGAGTTGATCATTGAAGCTCGAATCCCTGATTAAGAAGTGAGGAGAGGAAATAGCAAACCAAAGGGTCCCCCCTACACTTATGGTAAAGAAAGCGGAAAGATAGATGCATGGGTTGCCTCCCAAGAAGCGCTTGGTTTTTGTTAACCGAGTCGTGAGCCTGACTCGACCTTGATCACCAACGGAAGAAACATAAAACATATCCACCAGGATCAAAGACATAGTTTTCGTCCATCAATAAGCAAGAGCTTAAGGCGAACAAGGCAAGCCAAAGAAGAGTAGGCAAGGTTCCCTTAAGCAGTGATGGAGCACAGTAGAAGCAAGGATGAAGTGGTGCAAGCATGTCTTCAATGGTTCCAAAGATTTTTCCTTTTATTTCATCAGGTGGATACTGAGATGGCTTAAAGACTTCAATACCGGGGTCGAACACCTTTTCCTTTAAGGGAAAATAGCACTCAGGCTCAGCCGAGTGTGAGGAAGATCCGCAAAGAAGCACAACCTGGTCCTCAGAAGTGGGACAAAGAGGTGTCAAATCATAAGTGCAACGGATTTTGGTGTCGACCGCTTTCTTCTCCTTTGACAAAATGCTCTTCAAATCCAAAGTAGGATCAAGGCGATAATCTTCAAAGTCTAAGGGAGGAGCATCACTCTCATGAGGGAAGTATGTGTTGAGAAATTCAGAGAAATCTTCCTCAAATGAATAATCGTCCAAAGTAGGATCGAGTGATGGCGGAGGATCTTCATCATGTGAAGAATCGCTCGAGAGAGTATCAGCCTCATCAAAATCATCGAAAGTGGGCAGCTCGGGATACTCAGAAGTACAATTAAAATCATCTGAATCTGAGCTAGAATTATCATCATAAACATCAAAGACCGGTGGTGAATCATAAATGGTAGAAGGTTCCAAAGTAGGGAGAGAATCATCCACATCATCTTGAAAAAGTGGATTATCGATGCAAGAGTCGAATAGAGGATTGTCGTAGACGGTAAAGTCATCGAGCACATTTATCATATTCACTGATTCTCGTCCTCCAAAGGATTTGCCTGTAAGCTTCCCTAATTTAAAAACTTTTGAATCATCCCCGACTCGTAAGATTAACTCACCTTCGGCCACATCCACTAAAGCTCGTCCGGTTCTCAAAAATGGCCGACCAAGTATTAGAGGAATACGAGGGTCCATTTCATAATCAACTACGACAAAATCGACCGGGAAAGTAAATGTGCCAACTTTGATAAACACGTCTTCGGCTATACCAACGGGGTAAGCGAGAGTGCGGTTTGCAAGTTCGAGAGTCATCTTTGTTGGAATGAGATCGGGTAATGATAGTGTTTTCCAAACACTCAGTGGCATCAAATTAATACTAGCCCCGCGATCGGTAAGGGCAGTAAATTCTTCAGTTTTGTTGAACACGCAAGGCAACACAAAACGACCAGGATCTCCAAGCTTTTCCGGAAGTTCTCTAAGAAGAACTGCAGAGCAGTTTTCATTTAAGCGTGTGTTGGCGAGTTCAATCAGCTTCTCCTTCTTGCTAAGCAATTCCTTGAATGCTTTGACAAATTTCGGCATGTGGCAAAGTGCTTCAACAAGGCTAATGTTGATGGTCATTTTAGATAGCATATCCACATATTTCGATACTTGACAGTCATTCTTGGTTAGCTCATTGGTCTTGCCTATGCGAGAAGGGTATGGGATTCTGGGTTGATAGGGAGACGGTGAAGGTGTGGTTGGTAAAGGATGTGATGTTGAAGGGTCCTTCCGAGATACATCGTCATTACGAGGCGGAGACGGTAATGGTGCACTACTACTAGGTGTAGGAGGAGTAGGGATACATGGTGGTGGAGGAGTTGTAGATGATGGTGGTGGGATAGGTGGATCGACAATGGTAATTCCACTACGCGTAGTTATAGCACTCACATTAGCTCGCGGATTAGTGACGGTGTTTGAAGGTAGAGAACCTGAAGAAGAAGAAGGTTGAGCTTCGGGCAAGAAACTAGCCAACAGATTCTTTAATTCAGTTGTTTGAGTGATGAAGGAGGATTGAAGATTATCACGAACCTCGGTTCTGATGTCATTACCTTGCTTCAAGATATCTCCTTTCAAATTGATTATTTGGCTCTGTAGATTCTTGATTTGCTCACCTTGAGTTCTCATGATGGTGTCAATATCGGGATTAGTGGGTGGGTGTTGTTGGGTGGGTGGTTGATAAGGGTTAGAAGCACGAGGTGGGATTTGGTTGCTTCTATTGTATTTGTTGGCGGGATTTTGGTTTTGAGGAGAAAAACCGGGTGAAAGGTAGTTGTTGGAACGGTAGCTCAGCAGATTTCTATCCCCTTGTTGTCTAGCTTGGTAATTTTCCGGTGAATAATTACCATAAGCTGCATACACCTTTTCCGGATTTCCTTGAGTCGAAGGACAATCGGTGTATGAGTGAGGACCGCCACATGTTTCACAAGGATTAGCAACCGCTTTAACTTGTTGTTGTTGTTGATTTGAAGCGAGAAGCGTAATACTTTTGCTCATTTCGGCCATCATGCGGGTGAGTTCGGTCATCTCAGGGTTTGCTGAGGTTGAGGAAACATTGACTCTCGGGTTGTTCCTAGAAGAAGCAGAGGAATCCCAGTTCTTGTGGTGAGTAGTCATGTTCTCTATTAACTCTCTACACTCCTCGGGTCTCCTTTTCATGAATGTGCCACCGGCGGCTGCATTAATCGTATCACGATCTCGAAAAGTCAATCCGTTGTAGAAAGTATCAATCAATGTGACGGGAAGCATGTTGTGGTTTGGGCATCTATCGATCAAGACATTATATCTCTCCCAAGCGTCAAAAAGAGATTCATCGGGATCTTGCATGAAACCGCTGATCTGATTGCGAAGGCTTGTGACCATGGATGGTGGAAAGTAGCGCGATAGAAAGCGTTGAGTCATATCATCCCAAGTGTGAATAGAATTCTTCGGGAGACGATCAAACCATTTCTCGGCATTATGCGATAAAGTATGTGGGAAGAGTTGTAGGCGAAGTACATCCATTGTGGCCCCAGGCAACTTCATGCTTTGGGTGATTGTAATGAACTTGTCGAGGTGTTTGTTGGCATCGTCATCAGGCAATCCTCTAAATGGGTTTGTTTGCACTTGCTGAATCATGTGGTGCTTCAACGAAAACTCAGGAGCATTGATTTGCATCGGCGCAATCGGTCCTCCTCGTCCAAACATTGTTGGTTGACAAAGTTCCTCCATGGTCCGAAGATCGGGCTGTGGGAGAACATTGTTGTTATTATTATTATTGAGGTTCGGTGGAATGTTGTTGTTGTTAACACCTGCCATATCTAAATCTTCTTGAGGCTCGGGCTCTTGATAATTAGAAGATCTAGTACGCATACACCTGAAAATGCAAAAGAAAAAGAAACCAAACGCAAAGACAATTTATATACACAATAAAGATAAGATCTTTTTGGATTTTTGATATTTTTAATTTTTATGGTTTTTTATCAATTTTTAATTTTTATGATTTTTTGAATTTTTATATGCAAAAAATAACGTTCGCAAGTGAGCGGATCCCAAAAAAGCAACGTGTCTATCACAGAATACCGTCAATCTTAACGAAAAGAGCCGGCAGCGGCGCCATTTGATAACTCGATTTTACTCAGGTTAAAAAGATTCGTTTAAGTATGTCTAATCGAATTGATCTAGGCTCTCTATGTGACTTCGTTTTATTTTTGGTGGAACAAAGGATGTGTCGTTGTAGTGTTTAAAATAAAATGTGCAAAACAATTAAAGTAAAAGTGCTCTTAAAATAAATCTAAGTCTAATTAAAGTAAAGTGCAAGTATTTAAAAACGTGACTTAAATTAAAGGGCACTAAAGTAAATGATGTAAACTTAAATCTATCTAAGGCAAACTTAAAGTGCGACTAAAACTAAGGCAAGTCTAAAATAAAACTAAGGCAAATAATCTTAAAGTGCAATTAAATAAAAGGCAGGAAAAATAAAGCTTGAAAATAAAAATCAAAGACAAAAGCTAATAAGAACCTGAATACAGCTCATTCGGAATAAACCTTCGTTTGGAATAATCACTCGTCCTAAATGTCACCTTCGGTTGAAATGATTCTTCTTCACTTGGAATATTACCAAAATCCTTGATCCGGAACTAATTGATCTGAATATGTCACTTATCCAAAACAATCCTTCGTTCGGAACTTTACTGATTCGAAACTCTAAATCTTGCCTTGATTCGGAAGTATTTTGTCACCCTTGATTCGGAAGTTTCCGAATGAAGCCCCTTGATTCGGAAGTTTAGAACTTCCGAATGAACACCTCTTGAGTCGGAAGTTGCCCCTTGATCCGGAAGTTTATTCGGAACTTTTAAGAAGTTCCGAATGAAGCTTGGTCCGGAAGTTTAAGACTTCCGAATGAAAAGCCTTGATTCGGAAGTTTACCCCTTGATTCGGAACTTTGAGTTGATCCGGAACTTTTGAGAAGTTCCGGATGAAACCTTTGGTTCGGAACTTTGGAGTTCCGAATGAATACTCTTGAGTCGGAAGTTTTCACTTCGTCCGGAACTTTGAAAGTTCCGGATGAACAAGCTTGACTCGGAAGTTTTGCTGACCCAAAAATCTTCCGGATGAAACCTTGATTCGGAACTTTGGAAGTTCCGTATGAACACTTTCCCTCCTTCTTGGTTCGGAACTTTTCCTGGAAAGATCAGAAACAAAGCAAACACTCCCGAAGAACAAGGAGATACAGTAACAGCAGATCTAAACAAAAACTAACCAAAATCAAACACAAACAATTCAATAAAAATAGTAACGAATCAACAGTAACATCAACAAACAATTAAAAACACGAAATCAAACAACTTTAACAACAATAAACAAAAATCACTTGGATCAAAATAAAAGCATGAACATGAACATAAACATAAACACATAAATCAAAGAATAAGAAAGGTAGATAAGAGATTGACAAGATAAAGTAAAGATTGACAATAATTAAATGAAAACTTACTTGAAATTAAATGAATTTAAGGTGCAAGACAAGGTATTTAAATTGACAAGTATTTAAATACTTGATAACTCGATTTTACTCAGGTTAAAAAGATTCGTTTAAGTATGTCTAATCGAATTGATCTAGGCTCTCTATGTGACTTCGTTTTATTTTTGGTGGAACAAAGGATGTGTCGTTGTAGTGTTTAAAATAAAATGTGCAAAACAATTAAAGTAAAAGTGCTCTTAAAATAAATCTAAGTCTAATTAAAGTAAAGTGCAAGTATTTAAAAATGTGACTTAAATTAAAGGGCACTAAAGTAAATGATGTAAAATTAAATCTATCTAAGGCAAACTTAAAGTGAGACTAAAACTAAGGCAAGTCTAAAAATAAAACTAATGCAAATAATCTTAAAGTGCAATTAAATAAAAGGCAGGAAAAATAAAGCTTGAAAATAAAAATCAAAGACAAAAGCTAATAAGAACCTGAATACAGCTCATTCGGAATAAACCTTCGTTTGGAATAATCACTCGTCCTAAATGTCACCTTTGGTTGAAATGATTCTTCTTCACTTGAAATATTACCAAAATCCTTGATCCGGAACTAATTGATCTGAATATGTCACTTATCCAAAACAATCCTTCGTTCGGAACTTTACTGATTCGGAACTCTAAATCTTGCCTTGATTCGGAAGTATTTTGTCACCCTTGATTCGGAAGTTTCCGAATGAAGCCCCTTGATTCGGAAGTTTAGAACTTCCGAATGAACACCTCTTGAGTCGGAAGTTGCCCCTTGATCCGGAAGTTTATTCGGAACTTTTAAGAAGTTCCGAATGAAGCTTGGTCCGGAAGTTTAAGACTTCCGAATGAAAAGCCTTGATTCGGAAGTTTACCCCTTGATTCGGAACTTTGAGTTGATCCGGAACTTTTGAGAAGTTCCGGATGAAACCTTTGGTTCGGAACTTTGGAGTTCCGAATGAATACTCTTGAGTCGGAAGTTTTCACTTCGTCCGGAACTTTGAAAGTTCCGGATGAACAAGCTTGACTCGGAAGTTTTGCTGACCCAAAAATCTTCCGGATGAAACCTTGATTCGAAACTTTGGAAGTTCCGAATGAACACTTTCCCTCCTTCTTGGTTCGGAACTTTTCCTGGCAAGATCAGAAACAAAGCAAACACTCCCAAAGAACAAGGAGATACAGTAACAGCAGATCTAAACAAAAACTAACCAAAATCAAACACAAACAATTCAATAAAAATAGTAACGAATCAACAGTAACATCAACAAACAATTAAAAACACGAAATCAAACAACTTTAACAACAATAATCAAAAATCACTTGGATCAAAATAAAAGCATGAACATGAACATAAACATAAACACATAAATCAAAGAATAAGAAAGGTAGATAAGAGATTGACAAGATAAAGTAAAGATTGACAATAATTAAATGAAAACTTACTTGAAATTAAATGAATTTAAGGTGCAAGACAAGGTATTTAAATTGACAAGTATTTAAATACTTGATAACTCGATTTTACTCAGGTTAAAAAGATTCGTTTAAGTATGTCTAATCGAATTGATCTAGGCTCTCTATGTGACTTCGTTTTATTTTTGGTGGAACAAAGGATGTGTCGTTGTAGTGTTTAAAATAAAATGTGCAAAACAATTAAAGTAAAAGTGCTCTTAAAATAAATCTAAGTCTAATTAAAGTAAAGTGCAAGTATTTAAAAACGTGACTTAAATTAAAGGGCACTAAAGTAAATGATGTAAACTTAAATCTATCTAAGGCAAACTTAAAGTGCGACTAAAACTAAGGCAAGTCTAAAATAAAACTAAGGCAAATAATCTTAAAGTGCAATTAAATAAAAGGCAGGAAAAATAAAGCTTGAAAATAAAAATCAAAGACAAAAGCTAATAAGAACCTGAATACAGCTCATTCGGAATAAACCTTCGTTTGGAATAATCACTCGTCCTAAATGTCACCTTCGGTTGAAATGATTCTTCTTCACTTGAAATATTACCAAAATCCTTGATCCGGAACTAATTGATCTGAATATGTCACTTATCCAAAACAATCCTTCGTTCGGAACTTTACTGATTCGGAACTCTAAATCTTGCCTTGATTCGGAAGTATTTTGTCACCCTTGATTCGGAAGTTTCCGAATGAAGCCCCTTGATTCGGAAGTTTAGAACTTCCGAATGAACACCTCTTGAGTTGGAAGTTGCCCCTTGATCCGGAAGTTTATTCGGAACTTTTAAGAAGTTCCGAATGAAGCTTGGTCCGGAAGTTTAAGACTTCCGAATGAAAAGCCTTGATTCGGAAGTTTACCCCTTGATTCGGAACTTTGAGTTGATCCGGAACTTTTGAGAAGTTCCGGATGAACCCTTTGGTTCGGAACTTTGGAGTTCCGAATGAATACTCTTGAGTCGGAAGTTTTCACTTCGTCCGGAACTTTGAAAGTTCCGGATGAACAAGCTTGACTCGGAAGTTTTGCTGACCCAAAAATCTTCCGGATGAAACCTTGATTCGGAACTTTGGAAGTTCCGAATGAACACTTTCCCTCCTTCTTGGTTCGGAACTTTTCCTGGAAAGATCAGAAACAAAGCAAACACTCCCGAAGAACAAGGAGATACAGTAACAGCAGATCTAAACAAAAACTAACCAAAATCAAACACAAACAATTCAATAAAAATAGTAACGAATCAACAGTAACATCAACAAACAATTAAAAACACGAAATCAAACAACTTTAACAACAATAATCAAAAATCACTTGGATCAAAATAAAAGCATGAACATGAACATAAACATAAACACATAAATCAAAGAATAAGAAAGGTAGATAAGAGATTGACAAGATAAAGTAAAGATTGACAATAATTAAATGAAAACTTACTTGAAATTAAATGAATTTAAGGTGCAAGACAAGGTATTTAAATTTGACAAGAAAAGTAAATGACAAGGTATTTAAATGGTGGTTGGCTAATTTCCAACTCATTCAAGCCTAAAACAACATCATCGCACTATCAACATGCAACCACAACGTAAATCACAAAGGCTTTGGAAATCAAAACACTGAATTTCCACTTTTAGCATGGCTACTATATCCAGCATGGAGATTCCAGAACCATGCTCTTTGACTTCCAACAAGCCTCCTATGTACAACATGGAAATTCCATGTACTTTGGTTCTATTGCATTTGATACACCGTTGGAGCGCGTAGTCAAATATTTTTTTATTCTTGGTTGATAAAAATGTGCGTGGGTCTTTAAATTGGCGGTCAATTTATTGCTCGCAGGCCTTGGATTGAAAACAAAACTGGATCGAATGTTTCCATGGTAAGCGTCTTTCATTGGGATTGACTCATGATCATAACCCTTCAGCAGCCAATTTGGAGCATGAGGAATAAAGTATCTACTGTGTAAAACCATCCACTATATGTTAGAACACTTAGTTACTTTAGTATCATCCCCTATGATTGTCGTCTACATGTTTATAGACGTTGAATCATGTGACTGCAATTGCCGCGATTTCATTTGAATACAGTGTACCTAGCCGTTTTGCAGGTTTGTTAGTAGGGAATGCGGTAGGGCGGTAATAGTTCCTTTCTATTCGATGCCATTAATCCTTTTATTTGACATTAAGTTTAGTTACTTTGTCGGTTCATATACGACAATCCCATATTTTCATGTATAAAAGTTGTGTTTGATAGTTAATTTACCTCATGTTTGGTGCCAATAACTTGATTGATTTTGTAATAGGTTTCTACTGTGATACGTGTTAGGTTTCATTCCATCATTGCTTCATGTGAATTAAACATACTGTGAGAAAAGTAGCTTACCTTAAAGGTTATCTCTTGGTCTTAACTGATCATAAAGATGGCAATGGTTTTGGTGATGTGTGTGATGGCGGTGGAGGTTCATCAAGGGGATTAGGACACATGATTGCAGTGGATCCGGGTAGTAGGAATTAACATGATTATGAGCGGCTTGGTACACTGGTTTAAAGTGTTTGGAAGTAACTTATAGAAACTTTTAAATGGTAGTTCTAAGAAGGGTTGTGCATCGAACTCAGACTAGGGCTCCTCCTAGGAACTGGTACTCACGCTCTTGCTTAATGCCTTTTGAGGACTTTGCTTACACTTCTGTTAAAGCATAATTTAAAAACATAAGATATGAACAATTGTCAATGAATGACATAAAAATAAAGAAACTTATAGTGTACCTAGAGTTGCGTATACCACATCAAGTCTATACAGAAGTCTTTACCACATCAACACCATTGCTTGGATGATCACCGTTTTCCTTGTGATACATGGGCTGCACACAAGTACATTCCTGATAGAATTGCAGGTATGTTACTTAATTCTCAGGTTTCACAGTAGATCTATTTTTATTAGCAATGTTGCATCTATACAGGTATTGGAACCATGCAAAAAAAGGGTGTTCATGGGTTAGAATAGATTGGGTCAGGATTAGTAGATGTAGTTTACTTTTTTGAATAGTAGAAGACTCTTAGCAACATCGTCTTGCTGAAATACTAATGACACATTATGCACGTGCTTACGTCATAGGAGGCTGAGATTCGGATCTAAAATTGGGTTAAAATATATGTAATGACTTTAATTCAATAGTGTTTTAACAATGTTACTAACGTCTAGGGGATGCCATCAGCTGGTTGTCAATGTGCAGTAGCTCAATTCATAACTGCAAGTGTTAGGTTAACCAGTGGGTTGACCCATATGTTAGACTCACTCTCTGGAAGTTACACAAAGATGAGAGACCATTCTTGATATGGCTTCCAATACAAGTTGTAAGTAACATCAGATTTTCTATGCTTAATGAAATTTAAATTTGGTAAAATGATAGCACGTTGAAATCTAGACATTGGTCGAATCTTGCTACCCGCAATCAAACCAGGGAGTCGACATAGAGGAAATTGCAGTGATATTTATAAATTTGGTGTGCCTATTTTCAGGCCGTGGACACCTTCATTGAGGATGCATTTGAATCCAGGGAAGCTCATGTAACAGTTTCTTACTAATTAGTTACTGGATGGTGTCCTTCACGAGCCTGTTACCTTGCTCAACAATCATGGCACTTAGATTCACACATCTATAAGGTAGAAATAAATCAATAATCACTTATCTACTGAAAATCAGTTAATGTTGTAGGGCCATTAGCCATTTCTTTTTAATCATGTCATATGAATTTTAACAAAGCTCACTTTTGATGTTATTTAACCGAAGAAACACTATACACGAATCTTGAATGAATACGAGAAAATACTATATACTCCTAGACACCTCATACACCAAACGACAATCAAAAACACATTTTAAGAAAAAAAAATTCGTATTCTTAAACATAGATTTTATTCATATAAAATGCATGTTTTATGACATCATTTCATTGATTATAAAATTTTATACAATTGTATAGATTATAAACATGTTATCGCTTCTTTTACGAAATACGGAGCAGAAGCGCATAACTGCGCCAGCAACACTGTTAGTGTGCTTTTTCCCATTTTTGATAAATAAACTAAAAATCAAACACGAATTACTAGAAAGAGAAGCTCATACACTACAAGAAAATAGAGAATCAAACACGAATTACTACAAAGAGAAGCTCATAAAATGCATGTAAAAAGAGCATAAAATAACTTTTTCAACGTGTGCATGTTTTCAAGCAAAACACAAAATAGTTACGGCATTCATAAGCAGAGCCCTAGATGGACAAGGGCAACGTGGGTCATGGCACAAGGCTCCATATTTTAAAGGGCACCAAATTTTTTATAAACTCAATTTATTTGTAAATTTTATAAAAAGCCAACTTATTTATACACTTAAGTATAAGTTAAAATAGTATTTGTAATATTATTTTAGAATATTTATAAAAAAATTTAGCATCATTAGTATATTTTGGATATTTCTAGTTTTATTATAAATTTTCTTTCTCACATAATTTTTAGGGGCCTTTTTTAGTTACCGTTCAGGACACTCAAAATCTTCGGGACGACCCTGTTCATAAGACTATGTGCATCAAAGGGTCGCGAAGTCGGTCGCCACCGGTACGGAGACCGAGAATACTAGATCTTTGAACGAACTTGGTCGACCTTGTGACCATTTTTGAAACTTGGTCGTTGGAATTAAAGGTTGCATTCTATTTTTTTAACATTTTATCCTTATCAACTTTCATTTTAAAACCATTATTTCATAAAAGATTTTTTTTTTGAAGCTATCTGATCCGAAACATATAAATAATTTTATTATTTATATAATGTTTTTAAATATTATGTAATATTTTTATTTTGTAATATTTTTTTATTTTTATGAATGAATTAGTTTTTTTTAAAATTAGATTCATCTGAAAAAAGGTCGTTTTGATGTGAAAAAAGTCAACAATAGGTCGTTAGAGAAAAAAAATTGAGACGACGGATACAATAAAGGTCGTCGGCAACATCTGACTAAGGTTGCGACATGTTCAGTAGGTTGTTTATTCAATGTAAGGTCAACATATGCTAGATTTATTTTGTATTTTACCAATTCAGTGAGAATAATAATTATTAAAAAAACACTTAACTTTATTCACTTATATAATTTTCAACTTTTTACTTTGGTAAGTTTTGTGGTTCGGTGTTGCAGCACAAAAGTTTATTTATTTTTGATTTGATAACACTTTTATAATAAGTCTATCTTTGGTCATGTGGTGTTTACTATATAGATTAGATGCATTAAAAAGTATTATTTCTTTCGTTTAAAAATTACTGTATTATTTTTTGAAAAAACACATAGTTAATAAAAGTGCATTTATTACAGATTTTTCTCTTTTATTTCTTAGAAAAGTGACATTTTTACCTTTAACTAATTGATTAAATTGTTATTAAATATGTGTAAATAATAATTTCAAACAAGGATAATATGGTAAATGTGATCAAACATCCTAATCTATTTTTAATAGTGGATAATAATTTTAGGAAAATCCAAAAAAGAAAAAAAACACATTTGTTTTGGGACGGAGAGAGTAGTATACACTATGGCTTACGGTGAATCAGGGTAACGATTACGGTTCTAAATAGTGTGTTATAGCAGCGTCATAGTGGAGGAGTTATAACATGAAGCGTGACTTACACGTTACGAACTAAGTCGTCGTATTTAAACGTAACGTTCAATAAGGCGGCACATGGTCAAACAAACATATATTTGTGTGAAATACTTAAAATTTGAGAGCTAGAGTCTCATATCTGCTGAAAAGGAATGTTAAAAACTCGATGAGAGTCAAGACGACAAGAAAAAGAAGGAAGCTTTAAAAATAAATTTTAAAGGTATTTGTAAAGTGATCAAGGATATTCTTGGCGACAAGGTGGAAGAAAGTTATTGTTTCAGACCGTGTGTTGGATTCGTCTTGCTGTTTGCTTACACGTGAATACAGGTGGAGTGCCAACATGGAAAGAATTATTAATAGTGGATAACAATTTTAGGAAAATCAAAAAAGGAAAAAAAAAAGACTATTGTTTTGGGACGGACAGAGTAGTATACACTATGGCTTACGGTAAATCAGGGTAAGGATTACGGTTCCAAATAGCGTGATATAGCAGCGTCATAGTGGAGGAGTTATTACGTGAAGCGTGACTTACACATTACGAACTAAGGCGTCGTATTTAAACGTAAAGTTCAATAATGCGACATAAGGTCAAACAAACATATATTTGTGTGAAATATTTAAAATTTGAGAGCAAGAGTCTCATATCTGCTAAAAAGGAATGTTTAAAACTCGATGAGAGTCAAGACGACAAGAAAAAGAAGGAAGCCTTAAAAATAAATTTTAAGGGTATTTGCAAAGTGATCAAGGATATTCTTGGCGACAAGGTGGAAAAAAGTAATTGTTTCAGACCGTGTGTTGGATTCGTCTTGCTGTTTGCTTACACGTGAATACAGGCGGAGTGCCAACATGAAAAGAATTATTAAGGCATAAGCATTAAAGACTCATGCATGGGTGGTTAATGGTTTTTTTGCACGATTAACCTACGTAAAATTCAATTTGTGACATAAGACTTTTTCTCAATAGTATGTTTTAAATAAAAACCAAGATAATTTATAAAGAAACTTTGCGCAATGGGTTACATACTGTGATTAGAAAACACATTTTAAAAGGCGAGAATAATTCACTTCATTTTACCTACGAAAAATCCATAAGTGATTTTTAAACTATCTAACCCATTTGAACTTCATTGGATCATTATCGATTTTCCTTAACCGAAATACAACTTTTAATGCAACGACAAACACCCTCACATAGTGAGCTAAGCTAACTTAAACAAAAATCAGAAGTAATACCCGTCAATAAGACAATACACAAAAATATTTACCAAATAGAAAAAGTTAAACGACAATTAGAAGTCATACCCGTCCATCGGACGAGTTTCGCCACTAGTATATATATATATATATATATATATATATATATATATATATATATAGATTTTAGTTAAAGTAGTGTAGTACCTTATAGTTGTTAAAATAAAAAGCCTTTTAAGTTGTTAGATCAACTATTATGATTAAGATGACATTAATTGCTTTAAATGATATTCAGAAATAAAATTAATTACTTTTTCATGTCATTAAAGGTGTAATAAGTGTACATAATTTTTTAAATGACTATGAGATGAGTTTTTATTTATGTACGAGTCGTTTTGTGTACGAGTTGCTCTTTGTGAACGAGTTGTTCTTTGTGTACGAGACGCTCTTTGTGTACTAGTTGTTCTTTGTGTACGAATCGCCTTTCGTGTGTGAGTTGCTCTTAGTGTACGAGTTGTCTTTGTGTAGGAGTTGATCTTCGTGTACGAGTCCTTGTTTATGTACGAGTTGTTCTTTATGTACGAGATGTTCTTTGTGTACGAGTCGCTCTTCGCGTAGGTGTACGAGTTATTCTTTTAGGTGTATCATCTTGAATATATATTACACTTGTGTACCTCAAGAATATTTTGAAAAATAACTTTCTACATCATATCTAAAATATGATGTATTATTTTGTTGTAACTACAAATCCAAAATAAGTAGAATACAAAAAATGCACATTTTTATGCGTTGCAAAATAATTGTATCACAAATTACTAATCATAACTTTATTATATATCTTAAAAAGTCACTAAAAATTCATGTGAAACATATTTGGCTTTTATAGAAATTTAATGGGTAGTCAAACAATAAAAGAAGGCATTAAAAGTGTTATTATTGTTAGAACAAAAATTCATTAAACATACATTTATTACTAAATTTCTTTTATTTACAATTAGTCTTATCAAATCAAAATTAATAGATCTAACGGTTCATATCACTTTTTATTTTAATAATTTTAAGTAGCTACACTACATTAACCTAACTCTCTCTCTCTCTCTCTCTCTCTATATATATATATATATATATATATATATATATATATATATATATATATATATATATATATATATATATATATATATATATATATATATATATATATATATATATATATATATATATATATATATATATATATATATATCGGGGCCTTAACAGTAGCTTTAAGGTTGGGGCCAAAGGTGAGAGTTAACTAACACATCTAAGGGCATGGGGTTTCTTTTACAGAAAGTATGGGTTTGGTTAGGTGGCCGTTTGGCTCATAGTTTGGGGTATAAAAATCAGGACTGTTTTGGGTAAAATGTTGACGGGTTAGGTTATGAACTTAACTAGATTAAGGGGTTATTAGAGAGGTATAATGAGATGCTTAGAACATATTAATGGGATTAAAATATATCAGAGGGTTAGACATCTATCATAGATCGATGAGCCATTTTAGTTTTATTGGTTCATGTCTTGACAGTGTGTATTGTTTGTTTAGATTTTTGCTAGTGTGCTGATACTTGGAGGAGCTTTATCAGGTGAGTTCATAGTCCCATTTAACTAAGTTTTTAAATGTTTTTCCAGTATGGGATGGAGATGAAACTCGTAATGTTTTCTAAATGTCTTAATACTATGTTTTAAAATGTGCGGACATATATGTGTGTAATGTGTGACATGCTTGCTTATGTGTTTACTTATGTGTTTTGTTATGTGTTATGATATGCACTCTGAGTACTTGTGTTTTGAGTACATGTGTTCTGAGTACTTGTGCATCGTCTTCTCGGAGACAAGATATCTCGACGAGGAAATGATTCATCTCCACACGGGGTGTGAGAAAGATCCGGATAGGTGTAGGTGCATTGTCCTTATTATGTGTTCTGTTGTTATAATTGTGTTTTGTGTGTAGTTGTATGTAACATGATCATCACTTTTTAGTCCATTGCTTTAACTTGTTTTTCTCAACTTATTTACGATGGTTGACAAGGTTTCTTAAGATGTTTTGATAACTTAAACCTATGTTCTCACCAACTTTATGTTGACAGATTTTAGTGTCATTTTCAAGTGAGGTAGCTAAGAAGGATGATGTTAGAAGTGGCTAGAGTATAAAGGCTGCTCGGATTGAATTAGGAGGAATCCCTTTCCTTTTAGATTTACTTTGTTATTTGAATAAGTGATAATGTTAGACACCATTTTGTTGTGATGATATCCATACGTCGCGCCCCATATTCCGCCATGGTAGGGGTGTGACAGTTATGAGCTTAAACATTTAAATGAAAATACTTACAATTTGTACATCTTGCCACGATGGGTATGCAAACGTCGTTCCATTCAACATTCCTTTGAGAGACTGATCCGATAGAAGATAAAGGATATTTTTCGGTGCAACGTAGCAGTCCTAATATTGGCAACTGTCTAAGAGGAACCGGGAGGTCGGGTCCTGGCGACTAACTCGATCCAACAATTCATATGATGATTCAACAACAACAAAGTTGTAAATTCCCATTGCTACTAAAAATTGTTAATTTTTGGACACTCTGAATAAAAAATTACGTCTTCCGATAACCATTGGCGAAGTGAGGTACTAGTTCATGCCAAAACGTATCCATAACAAAAAAAACCCTTGACATGACAATCCAAGAATATATCAATCGGGTTTGCAATAAATTCTTCAAAGGATATATCATAGCACGACGTACAATATCCAACTCATTTAATTTATGAAAGTAATCACTGATAACAACATGATGCAAATCACCAGCAGTTATCGGACAAGCGTCAAAATTCGATCAAAAACACATCTCCTAAACGGCATAAACCCCTCTGAATATTTCCAACTAAACTTTGCGCCAAATTTTATACTGGCCACTAAACAAAATTCTTCCCTCCCAAATTTTATAACATGACCAAAAACATGACAAAATAACGGGTCATTTTCTGTCTCCTCCATCTAAACACTCAATTTGGCAACATCCAAAGTAATGTACTAAAAGACATGTATCTACGCATTTTGGCAAATCCTACAACCAACCAAAACATGACTCCCTAAATAACTCTTCCTTTCGGGTGTTTCTAAAACTCTCTAATCAGAGGAACAAAGTTAATTTGCTTCTACATGTCAAAGTAACAGGATAATCTACGGGATAATCCTAAAATATTAAAACAAAAAAAAAAACATATAAATAATTTACAACAGATATACATACAAATTTATTAATGAAAAGAGCATAAAATAAATATCATACCGCCATATCCACCGCGATAATAGTAGAATGAAAAATCGACGCCAACACAAAACCAACAAATTTAGAAGAATCACTAATAAAACATCAAGATACGAATCAACTAATCATACCAACTTCACCATAAAACAACTAAATGTGTCATTTTTCTCCTACTAAATGTGTTATTTTTTCTTTCTCGAATTGAATGATCAAGGGTTTCAAAGAATCATCTGCACATTATAAACTTTCATAAAGTAGTATAGTAATTTCAAGAATACATAGTAATGTGTGATTTGGGTTTGCAAGAATCATATTTAAACTACTATATCACGAGTATGGGTTAGGGTTTTGTTTTTGCGGAATAAGTTAAAAAAGAGTGATTCATGGCAACTGCCAAAAACACAACGTGACCTTGTTTTTGCGATGATCGTGAATGGTCTTTCAAGACTAACTTTCTTTTAAAATCATACTTGACGACGAAACCAAAACTACCAAATTCAGACGTGTGATCTTAAATTTATGTTGTTCGTGACTTTTTTTTTAAATTTTATATTGTATTCGTTCTTGACAAAAACAAAAATGACATACCAGACGTGGGCCCCAAATCTTGGTGATACTTGTGAAATTTATTTCAAGACTATTCTTTTCTTGATTTTTTTAAAAAATGGTTTATAGCTTGACACGTGGCCAAGAAATAAATTAGAGAAAGTCTTGAATTATGATTCACGACTATTGTGATCATATTGGTAAATTGGCTAAAACCGTAGCCTCTGCAAAACATATGAAATTATCTATGGTCTTTGTGGTAATTTTTGCTTTAAACTTTGATGATCAAGCTTTTTTCTTTTCTTTTCTTTACATTTTTCTTTTTATACTAATTCGAAAACATAGTGTAAAGAAAATATAAATTAATTGACACATTTTATTTTTTGATTGAGATATTGTAACATAAAATATGTTAAAATACAATATATACATAGTACAACTCTTGGAAACACAATATGAAATGTCTTGATCAATTTTTGGAGTGTGAAAATTATTAGCAAATCATAGGGACGTTGAAGGTCTTGACCCTCCCACATATTGTGACGAGTAACTTAGATATTATTTTTTCAATATTAAAGTTATTGTTCACCTTTTTGTTTCGCAATGTCTAAACTAACGCGATCCTTCCGGTAAATGTTCAAGTTCCGCCTAGCCAAAGAAAATAACCAATGTTGCAAAACAAGGTCTACAAGGTCGATTAATCGCCGCTTAATCGTTAAAAGGCCATCAACCTTGACGATTAATGTAAAGGCGATTAATGGCGGTTAACTGGGGTCAAGGGTGGTCAAACTTGCCGGAAACCTCCAAATCTTGTCCAAATTACCGAAAGCTCACTACAAACTTGTGTTTATCACTTATAATAACTATTTATAGATAAGTTGGATTTTAGGAATAATAATGCCTAAAGTATCTAAAACTCGTTATAAATACCTAAAACTTGTCGAAAATACCCAAAATTTGCTAAAAATAAAGATCCTATTAAACCGAGTAATCACGCCTAAAACGATTATTCACTAATTTTGTAACATTGAAAATAACTAGTCGTTTTAACCGTGTTTTTAACTTACGACATTCAAATTTGTTGATGCGTCTGGTGTGAATAAAATAGAAAAAAGTGTAACAGATCGCGAAGAAGATGACGATGAACAACAATAAAAATTTAATTAAATTAATATTAGCAACAGTGATTTCACTGTTAATTTCATCATCTTCATTAACACATGCTGCTGATGCTGCTGCTTCATCAGCTCATACCAACAATTGGGCTGTTCTTGTTTGCACTTCTAGATTCTGGTAACTTCTTTTTTACTATCATCATTTTCTTTATTTCTCTATGCTTTCAATTCTTACTGTAAATGCTGATATGACCCCCTTTTGATTAGCAAATTAGCAACCGGGTAAACCCATTACCCAAAAAGATTAGCAAATTAGCAATCCCAAACACTATCATCTAATTGTGTACCGATGCAACATAAGCTGATAAACTGTTGTTGTATATAAGCGTATAAGTTATTTAAGTTATGTTTGGCGAAACTAGCACTGTTTGTTTTATAAAAGTGTTAGGTAACGTAGTTGTAGCATAAAATTTAATGTGTAAAATGAAGCAAAAGTAGTGTTAGAATTTGAATGCCTCTTTAGTAGCATTTAACGCTAACCGCTTGTTACCAAATAAGCTTTTCCCGCGCCAAAGACACCCTTTAACGGTATGCAGTTTTAAAAGTGTTGGGGATTGCTTATACAAACTTCTTATCTGATTATATGTTACTGAAGTATGATGTCTTGGATAGGCAATTTGAAGTTGCTTATCCATCTTGCTCATTTTAGATTCAGAATTACGTACTTAGGTAAGTATACTTTTATGGTTGATAACAAGTTTTCTTGTAGCAACTCTGCATTTCCTAATCTGTTGTGGCGATAAGACGTCATAAAAATCAGTTTTGTAAGATGTTTTGCCAAACACAAAGAAGCATTTTTGCAGCACACTTAAGCACCCCTTTATGGAATTTGATGTAAATGAGGTTTAGTTATCAGGATGTGAAGCAAATTGTGAATGTGACTACCCCGTTAGATTAATAGTTGCAATAAGGGATCAATGGAGCATGGTACAACTATTGCAGTTTCATTTTTATTCATCAATAGTCAATGCGATAATTCCTTCTTTGGAATGTTTCGGCTTGAGTGAAAATATTTTTCTGTTGATGGCCTTATGAAAGAAGTACCGGCATTATCAGCATTGGAACTTTTATGTCATGATTGAGGGATAAATAATTAAATATTAAACTATTTATAAGAACATTTTTTTAAAGTCTGTTCTAGACTTCTAGTTATAGGTTTAATCTCCCATCTGGGACAAAGAGAATTATATACTCGGGGATCTCAAATGACATTTTAGTTTCACCTATTAGTGATAGTACAAGTACACCTATGCCCTTTCATAGCTATTTGTAGCTCTTAATCTTGTGCCAATTCACCGAGGGAGAGAAAGAGAGAGAAGTTTGATAAGTTTATCTATGAGTAAAACCCTCTGGTTTTATCAGATTTTCGGTCACTGGTTAATCTATCATATGTTAGATAGACATATGGCTACAGAACAGAATGATGTTATTTTCACCAATAATGTTGAGCTTAATACTTGCAGGATTTTACTGGATGTAGACATGCCTTAGGGGGTGTTTCGTTTTTGTTTAATGGCTGGTTGGTAACAAATATTTATACAAACATGTTCAAAATCATGTTTCTTTCTTGCTTAATGTAAAAAATTTCCTAGATGTAGATTGGTTAAAAAAAGCCACCCTTACCCAACTCAGAATACTCATTTTAAATAAAAAGTCATTTTTACCCTGTTCTCTTTCTTCTCTCCCTGTCTCCATGGCTCCACCTGACATTTTTCTCCCTATTTTCAGTTTTTCACCTTTCTTCCTAATTAACCTTTCTTATTCCATATGTGCATCACTACCACACTGCTCTACCGCCGCCACTTCATCATTGCCTCCACGCCGCAGGTATGGCGTCACCGTCACATCATCAGTCCGACCCTTCCTCCACCAACTCCGTTCATAATCTTCTAAAAACCTACAAATCTATACACGAAATGAAATGGGGGCTTTAATACAAAGTTGATGCATTGTGATGTTACTTGGAGGTTCTTTGTTTAGGGTATGTAATTGATAAACTGGGTTTAAGGGAGAATTAAAAGGTTTATTAGATAAATTGTGAGTGTGAGGTTTACATGAGGTCGTAATCTGAGTTTTGTTGTATTGTTATGTAATTACTAAATGGATATGTTGTTCGTTTGTTTTTAAATTAAAGATTTAACAGAGTAATCTTCTTTGTTCTCATTTATATTCATTCTAAATTTTATATACATGGGTAAAATAGTCATCTACCAGTATTATAGTGTTTCATTAAGTATAAAAAGAAACAACATTTGTTCAAACACCTTTTCTTACCAACTAGGAGCATTAATACAATAAGACAACATATCCAAAAAGAAACAACCCCTTACATCTTTTACTCATCCGAATAGCTTCTCTGCAGAACATTTTTGGCATAGTGGAAAGCAATAAGCTGATGCAGATATCATGCATTGAGTGCTATCCATGTGCTAAGCAATACCTATTTTGCACTTAACCTTTCTGAATTAACTAAATGTCATAATCTTTTCAGGTTCAATTATCGGCATATGGCAAACACTTTATCCTTGTATAGGTACGCGGGGTTTCCTTTGATCTTAATTTGATCTTGATTTTGTGAGTCACAACCTATTGGCACTCGTATACGAAGGTAATTAATGTTTGTCATTCTTTTTCTTGATCTTTTTATTTAGGACTGTGAAACGACTAGGGATACCTGATGAGAGGATCATTCTTATGTTAGCTGATGATATGGCTTGTAATGCTCGCAACAAATACCCTGCACAAGTTTTTAATAACGAAAACCATAGGCTTAACTTATACGGCGATAACGTTGAGGTAAGCCTAGTATCAATAAATTAAACAGCCATTTTCAGACGTTACATACGCTGTCTACATTAGAAGATATGCTGATATTAGCATACTGCAATGTCAGGTAGACTACAGAGGTTATGAAGTGACAGTTGAAAATTTCTTGCGAGTTTTGACGGGGCGCCATGAGAATTCCGTTCCAAGATCCAAACGTCTTTTGAGTGACGAGGGTAGCCACATACTGTTATATATGACAGGGCATGGAGGAGATGAGTTTCTGAAGTTTCAGGACGCGGATGAACTTCAGAGTCATGATTTGGCTGATGCAGTCAAACAAATGAAAGAAAAGCGTAGGTGAGAGCAAGAATGGCTTACTTCTAGACTCTTGCGTATCCTTGTTTCACTTTCTGATGAAGTAAAACTAAATGATGACTTTGGGTGGTCTTAGAAGAACGGTATTTCTGAGAACATGAAACTAACTTATATTTTTCAGCTGCTTACACACATCAAATGTGAATGGTCCGAGACCAGGCCATGTTTAATAGCCTATAAAGAAACTAGCTACCGTCATTATCATTAGCACTAGAATAATGACTTATTTGTGCTCTTGTTTGTTCATGTTTAGGTTCAAGGAACTGTTGATTATGGTAGATACATGTCAAGCTGCTACACTCTTTTCCCAGGTCTCCTTTCCTTTCCGCGCTTCTTGCCTTTACTAGGAGACTATTTGTGCTTATTATCTAGTACTCACTATTAAAGGCATCTGCAATATCAGTATCTAAGATATATACTTTTGAATTCTCCAACATCACTAATATTCTTATAAAGACTGATACGAAGCATATTTGATCAACTTAGAAAGTGTTTCTTTATGATACTTTTCGAGAAAGTGATTTAAAGCTCCAATATGCCACATAAATTCATCTATACGATTAACATTGTACCTGGTTGTCCAACGTATCAACTTCTTATTATTACTTGGTTAATACCAGTACGTATTAACTTTTAGATGCGTTTAGGCATTGCTAATGCATATATGCTTAACGCGCAGTTAAGTTCTTCAATCATCCTGTTACAGATAAAAGACATGTCACATTCCAATTTCCAAATTTGTAATGCCCGATTCTCATTTGTCCAAACATTAATTATGGTGTGGATCAAATGCTTTTTCAGCTTCATTCACCTGGCGTTTTGGCTATGGGAAGTAGCATGAAAGGGGAAAACTCGTATTCACATCACTTGGATTCGGATGTGAGTATTATCTTGGATGTTAACAACTCGAAAAGTTTATATTTATTTCTATATTGCTAACTTCCCTTACTAATTGTCTGTAAGCTTTTGTGGTACAGGTTGGTGTCTCAGTTGTGGATCGATTCACTTACTATACCCTAGCTTTCTTTGAGAGGCTCAATGTGTATGACAATGCATCATTAAGCAGGTATACAAAAATCTGCATTATGGAAGTTCGATATGCTTCTCTCCAGCCTATACTTATATCTCTTTTTATGCTGTTTTTGCAGTCTGTTCAACTCATATAATCCAAGTTTGTTGCTGTCAACTGCATATTATCGAACAGATCTATACCAAGAGCAAGTGGAGAATGTATGTCACTTGTAAATAATATGTTTTTACTTTGTGCATTTTGTTTGTGAAAAGAGGATTCCTATTTGCCATCCGGCACCTTAGTATCACTAATAGTATAGATGACAAAGTTGGGTGGGTTGGGTAATGGGTCAAACATAAAACTTCTTGATATATGTTGGGATGGCTTGACCCGAAGCAATTTTTGTACAAAATTTCTTATATTTCTTACAATCAATTAATGTGCCAAATATGATTACAAAAACTGTGTCTGTTATTACAAAACCACACTTTGGATGAATTAGACCTAGCTCGGTAAAGATAAATTGTGGCTCAAATTAAACAATTCATAGAGTAAATGAATTGAAATTTGGCACCTATAATTGAAATCTTATTCCTCCCCGATCTTACCCTTGTTGTATATTATCAGTCACGATTCTGGAAATCTCATGTTTGCCAACTTGCAATGTCTTAGAACCCCCATTCTTCCCAGTGCATGCAATCAATAGTTACAAGCAATGCAACCTATTTTACTAATCCAAGTAAAAACATGCAACCAACAGTGATTAATTGCAAACTATGCAATCAGGAATAAATGATTGACTTGCATCTGTCTGTTCATCAGGTACCCGTGACAAATTTCTTTGGTTCAGTCATGAAAACGATCCACACTAGTTCTGCTTACAGAGCAATTTCTGGTAGAGATAACAGCAGGGCGAAATTTGATGCGTCATCAGATAAATCTTATGATAGCGATGCTCAAAGAATAAATAATCCCGATTCTGAGAAAGATTCTCACCATTACAAGGCAAAAGTAAGTGTCTTTGATTTTTCTTAAAAGATATCTAGAGGTGGTGATTTTGGCCCATTTACTTTTCAATGGGCCGATTTGAGTTACGTTTTAGATCTCGCGGGCGAAATAGCTAAAATCAAATATTGCTGGAAAGAAAATGGGCCAAATGAGTGAAGTGGCTGAAAGTCATTTAAGTGTATGCCAGATGAGTTGATGCATAAAACTTCCTTAAGTGGTTTATTTAAGAAGTTAGATTACATAATCTATAAGATTTTTGAATTCTTTGGACAATTTTTTTTTCAAACAACCTACCCGACCAAGCGCGACCAAAACACCTGTCAGTCTGTTAAACCATTCAACCAGACCGGCCCATTTTCCACATATAACGATGTCTTTATATGATCTCTTTTAAAACACAGCCTTTATATTATCTACTCCTTGGACTAACACCGGTAAGCTGTAGGTGGTGGAACGTGGAACTTGTCCTCATGCAGAGTTGTGGGATGTCATTGTTGAAAAGGTTCAAAGTATCAAAGATGTTGACAGCATTGTGAATTACGGTTTGGTTGGAATGCTGGCCCTGGTGGCAGTTTCTACCTGGCAGTTCTCATGAAGGTAAGAAGCATAGGATCTCCAAACATAAACATGCTCCTTGACTTGCATGACCTGTTATAAAGGTAGCAGGTCGATAGTTAACCCAAAGTGTATTTTTAAACACCCCTAGAATGTTAAAGCTTGTGTGATACTGTTAAACCCAG
The DNA here is from genome assembly GCA_025667525.1 of Glebionis coronaria. NCBI lineage: Eukaryota > Viridiplantae > Streptophyta > Magnoliopsida > Asterales > Asteraceae > Glebionis > Glebionis coronaria. The sequence continues at coordinate 549,716,537 of CM046874.1, forward strand.
GGCATGTGCCTTTGTGTATTTTATAACTACATTGAATTCCTTTTTCCCCTCGTTTTGGTTGTCAAATTTCAGTTCTCATGACTGTTGTATCCTGTTTGCATTCCAGGTCAGGCAAGAAGTGGTTAGATAAACAATTTGAGCTTTGTTACTAAGGTCTTACTCTCATGAACATCCTTTAATATAATCCAGACAAATTCGAATTATCAAGAAACTGAACCAGCGATCATTTATGGTTCTTAGTTTCTGCTCGACACTATATACTAGTAAATACAACTTCGGCTAAATCTTTCTTGTATGTACATTTTAGATTTATTGACCTTGAGATTGACTTTGTCCTTGCTTTCCAAATTGTGCAGAATTTGACCATCCACTTTACACGACCATTGTGGCGAGGTGGTTAATTTTTAGGCTAATCCTTGGTAGTTAATGTTGGTTTACTTCATATAATAGAGTGGGATTCAAATTCATGACTAGTATAGGCCGACTTCGTGTATGTGGTTACCATTTTGATTTTTCCGTTGATATCGTTGCTGCAAGTGACGAATATTGAGTTTTCGTAGACATGTGAAACATTTAAAGAATATTGAGTTTTGGATGTTTTTTAGAAATTTTCAGTTCCAATCGGGTAGAACCGTACCCGAGAATCGAAGCGGAACCGAAACATTCTTATCGGTCTGGTTTTCGGTTCCTAAAATATATGTTTTTTGGTTCTTGGTTCTCTCGGTTTCGGGTCGGTTCCTGGCGGTTCCAAAACCGAGCTCACCCCTACGTCAAACCATAGGGTTTAATGGGTCCTCTTTTGGTTCGACTGACATGAACAACCATGCATTACGAGTATATATATTCACTTAGCGAGATTTAAACTCAAGAAACTCCTGCACTTTAAACACTTTGTTCTCGAGTATCATTTAAAGAAGGAAATTAAAAAAAAAAGTAAGTGAAACAAAATAAGTTATTTGAGTATCATTTTGGGTAGGTCATTAACACATACGAAAGGTTTTATGTTCGAGTCATGGTTCTCCTTAAGGGCGGAAATAAATAAAGTTATTTGAGTATCATTTGGGTAGGTCGATAACTCATACGAAAGATTTTATGTCGAGTCATGGTTCTCTTTGAGGGCGGAAATAAATAAAGTTATTTGAGTATCATTTGGGTAGGTCAATAACACATACGAAAGATTTTATGTTCGAGTCATGGTTCTCCTTAAGGCGTAAATAAATAAAGTTATTAGAGTATCATTTGAATAGGTTGTTAACACATACGAGAGGTTTTACGAGTCCTTTCATAACGGTTATTTTTAAAGTTGATTTTTTTTTTTTTTTTTTTTTGAGATTTATCCCCTAAGACATAGGTTTATGTAGCTAAAATGATAATTACTTCTTCATCTCAAAATTATAGTATTGTTTCTCGCAAGGTTAAAAAAAATACATTTATTATAGCATTATTTTATCTCTCTTACTTTTTGATAAAAGACACCTTTAATTTTAATTAATTAATTTAATTTTTTTTTAAATTTGTAATTATATTTTTAAGTAAAAATAATATAGTAAACTTAATAAAACTTGGACAATTAAATTAGGATAATCTTAAAAAAAAAGTATAAAAAATATATTTGAGACGGAGAGAGTACTAAATTATTGTTAAAAGAAATCACTTAAAAAGAAAATTAAATAAAAATAACTTAAAAAAAAGGACGATTTGATGTAAAATACAAATATATTCTCCTAAAATATTTAAAAGAAAGCAGCAGACTTGAAAGTGAGTTGAGAAAGATGAAGAATGTATACTCATGGTTTAAACGCACAAAATCATCTTCATCATCATCACAACATTTACCAACAACAACGTTAATCAGTCAACCAAACGAACAATTATACGGAATCACAGATGAATTAACTGACCTAATCAAAACCTTCACTCTCGAAACATTCAGAAACTTTGATCTTCATGGTACTATTATTCTATTCTATTTATATATTTTTTTTTTCTTATGTTTATGTTTATATAAATAATAATCAAGTGTTAAAAAAAATTGTTAGATTTAGAACAAGGAGTTATTGATGATGGTGATGGTGGGAATAATGTGCAAAAGGATTTGTCTGATTGGCAAGAGAAACATGCGTTACTTGTTTTGTCTAAAGTTAAGGTTTGTCTTCTCTTTTTATGTTTTTTTCTTAATGTGTTTGCTCATATAGGAATAACTAGTATTTGTTTAGAGAAAAACCAATGTTTTAAGACATCCGGGGAAACTGCTGCCAACTATAACTTAGAATGTATACCTTATGTTTGATATTCTTAGGAGCTGGAGCATGTAGCTTGAGCTTATTTTTACATGCTACTTTAACTAGCATGCCATTTAGGAGCTTATTTTTTTCAATCTCTGTCAGCCAAACGTGACTTATTTTTAAATAGTAGCTTATTTTTTAAAAAACAATAAGCTCATGCTACCATAAGCTCTGATAAGCTCATGCGCCAAACACAGCCTAAACCAAAAACACCCTTCCTCCATCACTATAGGACACACTGTAAAACACAAATATTTTCTAATTCTTCCTACAAAAACACTAATCTTCCTGACAAGTGTCAGAAACGGACGCTTAAGATGCGGAGAGATAATGAGTGGAGAAACAACATATAATATTATTGTGTGTATAGGAGGATATGTTGGAACATAGTGTATGAGGATATAGCAAAAATCAAAACAATTAAAAAAGAAGAAGGAAAAAAGGGACGGCGTGGCCCGTGGGCTGGCTGTGACAACGCTAACCCCTAAGGCATCATGTCTGGTGTGGCTCTCGCGTTATAGAATCATGTTATAAGATGGGGCCACCCTTTCCAGCCATCGACACCGAGAGCTCTTAGCTTAGAACAGATAATAATACCTTAATAAACACGGTTAAGTTGCAATGCCCCGCCCAACACGACTGCAATATAGTGTGCTTTGATTAAATAATTACATAGGGTCGTTTCCCTACGAAAGGGCTTTGGCTCATTTGGTACCCACCTCCGAGAAACCTATGGCCCACCGGAGAGATTTTGTGGATAAAAGGTCATGGGTTCCAGTCTTGACTCGTGCTCACTCCGGTTGGTGCTCTTCTGGCTAGGAGAGTTGCCGGAGCTATTCTGTGTGGGGTGGACAATGGCTGGTGCAAAAAGGCACCCTGGTCAGTATTTCCGCCAGTCTGCACCTTTGTAGATAGGATTGTTTCACTAGTAATCTGCTTTAATGATTATTTACAAAAACTTTAAACACCTGACTACCGGGTCTTTGAACTACGTAATTACAAGTAGACAACATTATTTTCTCTATACCGTTGTGTTGTAGAAGATTATTAGAATCCGTCAATCTGGTTATTACACATTAGGTTGTAATCTTGGGTATGCAGTATGTATGGTTTAGTGATTTAATATCATTATTGGAATTGGTCTCTCGAAAGTTGATCAGCCATCTGTATATCTCTTAATGGGATCTAGTTCGTATCACTTTCATAATAAATAGTGTTATAAGTTATGGTATATAGTCAGACTAATGCAACACCAACTATTAAAAGCAGATAACTGGGTGCTAATTTACTTAAAGGGATAATTAGGTAACTTAATAGTAGCGTCCTTGCAAATACTGATTATCTTAACCCAAATTGTTTCGGATATCAGAGTGATAAGTCCAGTAGTTCAAAACACTTTTAGACACGTATCCAAAAACACCTTATCTATGTCGTAGACCTTATTGGTCGAAATGGTAATTATGTCTCTTGTATAGTTTAATAGTTTATTAAGGTTGAAACTCCCATTGATGATACCTAATTGCGGATGCTCTCTATGGGTCTTTGATAATTTAACATATGCGGTGTTCTGAGTTTAGTGTTGTTGTGTACGTTTATTAGTTTCCAATACATTGTGATCCAAAGTTGGAATCTACAAATGTCTTGAATGTTTTCAATTTTACAGGAACTATCGCAACTTAGATTTAGATTATGTCCACGCTACTTGAAAGAACAACAGTTTTGGAGAATCTATTTTACCCTTGTGAAGAACCATGTTGCAAAGTAAGATATTCTCATCCTTTTGATGCAGTTTTATTCATGTTCTAATAAGTCTTAATTGAAGGGAATCTCTTCTAGCTCGATTTTTTCTGAATAATTGTTTCAATGGAACTATGCAACTCTATATGGAAAAGAAACTATATCAGGATAATAAATTCTTATTTATTCCCACATCTTTAAATAAGTTGGGAATAATTTTCTACTCTTTATTTTAAATGAACCTAATTTCCACTTGGTAATCAAGCATTAGAAGATCATTTGATCGTATCTATGCTTAATGGCATAATGTGAGACACATAGAATGAACCCCATTTTGTGACGAGAAATGGAGTTGACACTTGACACCCAAAAAATAGAAAATGAAAGAAACTGCTATGAACAATTGAATCCTTTATATCTCTACGCAAAAGGCACTATTTTCTATATAGTCTGTTTACATTAATGTTTGGTTAATATATTAATCACATGTGTGCATAAAAAATTATTGTTGTTGTTATGTTGATATACTTTATGGTGTTTATGCTTTCCTCAAAGCTTATGTAGCAGATTTGCAGATGTTTTGCATCTATTTGATAAACAATTCAATCTTAGTTTGGGTTTACGTAATCAATTTTGGTTGGGTTTTATGTCAAATGGGTTAAATCAATGAATTTAGCAAGGATGAAAGGGGAAATATTTCAAACGGGTTAAATATTGCCTAAAACATTGATGTTATATGCTCTTATCCAACCCGTTTGACCCGCCCGCGTCTCCATTGTTCTTTCATTGCTATCGGAATTACAAACTCTTTTCTCAAGTGTTTCTCTGTTCTCAATTGTTCACATGAGCTTGATACAACCGTTATTGATTAAGTTTTTGCCATCTTGATCATCAGATATGAGTTGCACGCCATACGGTTAGAGAAACTCAAACAGATTGAAATAGAGAATAAGAAAAATATGAATAACAGCGGATATGAAGTTGAAATGTTAGAAGCAAGGAAACCAACAGATATCGAGCCTGAAACTTCTCTGGAATAGATGTCGAATCGTTCTGACAATCAAAGCGGAAGGAAACACGAGGTATTCTTACTTATTCTGCCTTCTCTATAAAGGACATGTAAATTTTTGTATAGTTTCTCATACTTGCCTGAACTTTTCTTAAATACACTTATCACCAATTAGACCAGCAAATCATGGAAGTTAATGGTGAAATAGATTTAAGTAGTCACTGAAATTTAAGCGAGACACCTCTTGTAAATCACATATGCCCCATCTACCACTTCAATTGCCTTCTCTACGGCCACAGAAAGACTACAATATCTTTAAAGGGATGGATATTGGGCCAAAGTCATAACAGGAAGGAACAGTCTCTGATAACGAGTTCGTGAACATGCCATCGATTAGAAGAGCGCTTCTTCTTTGTCATGAAAAAACATGGATGTATATTGCTTTAAGTACGTAAGGAGAGAATTAGAATAGCAAACGAGCTATATCTATATCTATATCTATACTACATATTAAAAGAAAACACCTTTTATTATTAGAAATGTTGAAAAATCAACTTACAACACTATATGCACAACGTATAACTATATAAACATAATTAGAAAGATGTATATTTTTTTTATTTATTTATTTATTTTTTTTTTTTGGTAACCGTGATTTCCGACTCATTGGCCGACTAATCCACGGGGTTTGAGCCCACCGCCACACAGACTCAAACCCAGACTCAAACCAGGTAAGGCCCTCCCTTTTCAGGAGGTTGGCGTGGCCACTACAAGGTTGTTTAAAGATGTATAATTTAATACTCATATTATTACTAATTAATACATAATAATTAATACACACTTGAAAATAAAAATAGTTCATACTAATAAATATATAATTAATACACTCCATTACTTAAAAATACAATTATATATTCACATTGTGCAACAATTAAAAGCATATATCTACAAAATCGTACATATGTTGTCCAGTAAAATGATGGTGTACATAGTTTTGAAAACCGAACTGGACCAACGGGTTCAACTGGGAACCCGGAGTCACAATCAGTTCAACTAGCCAATAAAAACCGTCAAAAGATGAACCAGAGAAGACCTGTCGAAACTGAGTATCATAAATCTGTACCGCTTATTAAAGAGATTTCACTATCTCTCCAAGATTTTAAGAGTAGAAAGTTACAATCTTTTGGTACAAACCTTTACAACACAAAAACTTCATAAATTTATTTTTGTAATAATTAAATTTATTTTTGTAATAATTGGTGAGCAATACACATTAAGCGACAAAACGAATGCAAATTAATATGCAACAGTACAAATGATTATTGCTATAAGTAATTTTTTATATACAATTATTTAAATTGTTCACTAATGTAAGTTTAATATCAAATCTGTGTTTGATTTTGAACGATTCAATTCTTTTTATAAATTTGCATATTTGAAAACATATATCGTCTATGTATGTATTTTAGTACAAATTTATTGAAATACTAATCATTTTGCTAATAAATTCGATTAAATCGTAAATATTAAAGTATGAAGATTTTAAAGTTATTATAATGTATGAAAACGTGTAAACATATAAACTACGAACATTTTCTATATTTACAAGTTATATAATATTCTGACGAATGTTACACAGATTAACAAATACCTTTCACCATCAATTATCACAATCCCTAAATACTAGTATTTTTTATCAAATGGTTTATTGTTTTTTAAAGTTATTCCAACTTAAAGCTATCATCATTATTTGTAAACATAACCCACATAACATCATAATCCCTTTGGGGATATTTGGTACGATAGAATCACAAAGAATGGAATTGTAATAGAGAATGAAAGAGAATAACTTTGAAATATGAAATTCAATTCCAATGTTTAATACAAATACTAGAACTCCCCATCCACCACAATATTGTCTAACTGTCCCTTGGCGACCAGATTAGGCTCACCCATACTGGTAGTGCTCTCGTCAAAGTACAATTTACTACAGAGTTATGATGGGGTCTGATATGTTTGTGGCCTCACGTGTACCCAACTCCTTGGGGGTCTTTGTTTGGTAGACAAGAAGAAAGCTGTGCGTGAAGGGCAAAACAAGCCTAGCCATACAATGGTCGTGGTTCGTGGCGGCTATACTTGGTATTATCAAGTATCAACTCCATTAGTTTCTTTTCGGGAAGTAGTATGATTATACATTTACTAGTAGGGTACTCGCGCGTTGCGGTGGCGGTACCATGCAATATAGTTTTCGGTGATAATAATTTCAGTTTTATGTTTTTTTAACATAGCTAATAGCGAAAATATATTGGATTTGAGTAACTTTTAGAAAATGACGGACAATATCAAACTAAGTAATATAAAAATTACGAAATATTGACACGATTTTGTGTCCATAAAAACCGGTAGTTGGTAATGTCATATGTCACATATATGTAATAAACTGCACATCCCGATAAGTAAATAAAAAATTTAGTTTCTTTTATAGAAGCGTCATGTTAAAGTTTATAAATATTTCCCTATATGTTAACAAATAACGAATATCATCTTGTAGATTAAAGTATATTTGTTATGAACATGTTTATATTATTAACAATGTATATTTCACTTGTCACACATAAATAAAAAGATATAAATAAGAGAGAGCTAATAATGTATGGAAAGAAAACATACATGTCAAAAAACTCAGAAGGATATCACTATATACATTATAATTAATATAGTATCATTCACTTAGCACTTTGCACATTTGCATTTTCAAAAAATTATCTCGATTTTTATAAAAGACCGTTTTTGCTTTTGTGGTTAAGTTTATCATAAAATAACTCCAAAAGTTATTTTGATTGGTTCTCAAAGCGCTCTTACGATTTAGGTAAACAACATATATATGCCTTTGTAGATATGTGTTTTTAATTTTTGTATAATGTAAATATAAAATTGTATTTTTAAGTAATGAGGTGTATTAATTATATATTATTTAGTATTAATTAATTTTATTTAAATCTGTATTGATTATTATGTATTAATTTGTTTTAATATGAGTATTAAATTATGTTTATATGTTTTAATTGTTAATTTCTAATTTGGTTTGTATACTTGTACATTATATAGCAATGCATGTAACTTGAAATTTCAAATAAATTATAGGGCTAATATGCTTTATAGGTAGTAATGTAGTATAGATACTTAATATTTTACTCATATATAACCTATCAATAATAACAAACGAAATGTTATGCTATAGAATGCAGAGTATAGCTTAAGCTTGTTCAGACTTAAGACTTGAACTTGACCTTCAGTTGATTAGGTGTTTGCAGCTGTACAATGTCTAATCTTTGGCCCAAAATTTGAGCCCAAATTGGCAAAACCATTACTTTAAACACAATACCACCAAACTATGTGTTGGTGGCTGCCCTTTCCCAGTTTCAAGAGCCAAAATGCAGAGATGGAAAAATCAGTGGGCTTGGGTAACAGGTTCCCTTGATAACGAGCTGTTATATGTACGGGTCGATCCAAGTCACAGTGGGTTGACCCAGACTACTTTTTGTCCAAGTCTAAGTATTATCGCAAAAATTTCTTTATTTGTAGTAAAAATATATGGTTCTTTTGAATAAAATAACAGAGGAGGTTTTATGCATTGAAAGAACACTTTAGGCTACTTTTTCTCTATATAAACACTTCCCTTTTAACAATTTTTTTTACCTGTTGTGGAAAAAATGTTATTTGAATCGGCCCATTCAGATTTATAAGTAAAGAGGTAGCAATTGCCACTTCTAACCAAGAGTTTTGATTTGGTCGCAATAAGAGAATAAGCCAAACCAGGTTCAACGTTAGTCTCATTTTCACTGTTGCACATGCATGAAACAATGACATGTGGGACGATTGCCGGACCTACATGGAAGAAAACTGCAGCATTTTCTAGTCCGAAATGTTAAAAATATTAAATAAAAAATGTTAGCGTATCACTATCCACTAAGAAGAGATAGCATCTTGGTTGGTTGGTTAGCGAGTGCAAGCGTTATTTTTTAGTATGGTTGTAGCGTGTCGTTCTTGTTGGGTTAATCTACAAACACTCTTTGTCATCTTCTCTATATATTTTTGTAACTTATGCATGTACACTTACGATTTCCGAGACAATATTATCACAGTTCTAATGTACAGTAGATTTTGAAAACTAAAATCTTGGAAGTAAGCAATTATGCATTAAAAATCGACCTTGGCCAACTTTTAACGCATTTGACCTCTTTGAGATAACACAACCTAAATCATCTCCTTGTATTGCCACCTCTATGTGGGACTGTCGGATTACAACACAAGGAACCAAATGTCCAGATCTATGCCTTTTTATTTATGTCTTCTCATGGCCAGTTTTTGATGTTTCTTGAAAAGAAGCATAGCTATAGTGTAGACGTGTAGTAACTTCGGTAGTGTTAAAGCCTTCATATAAGTGTATTCATTACTATTTTCATGATTTCTGGTGTAACTTGTAAAGTACTCCGTAGGTGCTTTATACAGCTATCCATGATGTTAACTAAGATAGCATCTTTCACTATAACTTTATTACTGTTCAACTTTTACTGCAAAGGTAAAAGTCATTATTGCATGCTTTAATTTTTTTTTCAAAAAAACACTGACCTTCACTTATGATTTATATTTTCAGAATTGGGTTCTTCCATGATTATCATTAAAAGATTGAAGTTATATTGCAAGTGGTTGACATATGGACAATTGTGACAAGGAATCTTCTATGTTATTCAGCATGATTTGCTATTGATTTGAGGGGCTATTTTGATTCCCAAAAATAGGTTATGACAAAGTTGCACTGAAAGACAAAGACTGCAGTAAGAAACTTGTAACTTTATATGGGTAAGTATAACTTCACCACTAAATTTTAAACTCCTTTTTGCAGATTATATTCTTATAGAGCTTTTGTATGCACATAATATCAATTCACATGTTTACCTCATCATCAAAATGTACTACAAGTACAGTAGGTATGTAACTTTTAAGGTGCGAATCATACGGAGTACGTCGTATGTTTCATGCACCTTCGAGATGCTTACAGATAGCTAGAAGTAGCACATTATGTAACCTTATTATTAATAATTAGAAAGGTTGATCAGGTTGCAAGTACTTGATGACAATCAGTGTGATCTTTGATCAATTTGAACCATTCAACCCACTTGACCTGTTTGCGTTGTAGTTAATATGCATTGCTGCTAAATCAACATAATTACCTGTTCATACGTGAACATGTTGAAATAGTCACTTATGTTGACAACCAATATTTGAGCCAAGGATTTCTCACGTGTGTTTTTTTAGGGTCAGGCTAAATATTGCTCAAGTTGAACATTTGATTTTGCAAACTATCTATTATATGTATGCTCTTGTGGCCATTGCAATTCAATATGGTGTGGCTGTAAACACACCATCCTCAATTGGTCCCTATGATTAAAGTTGCACATTTGATTAGGGGTGAGCAAAACGGACCGCGGACCAGATGAGACGAACTGGACTGAACTGATTTTGGTCCGGTCCTCTGTCGATCCTTTTCCTTTTTTTGGGTCTTCGGTCCTGTCCGGTCTCACAAAAGTAGAGTAAGTAAAGCAATAGTTATATATATATCTCCATGTTCCTATAATTACATTCTTTCGAATTTAAGCCTTTGCTGGTTTCTTGAGAATTTAAGCCTTTGCTTTTATGCAGTACGTTATTTAAAGAGCCTATCAATGTGAATAGAATTTAGCATATATGAGCACTCCACGCCTACAAACCAACTTTGGTGTGTCTATTTGTATGCCATTTTAGGATTCGAATTAGGTGATACTAATTGATTTTTACCCAAAAAGAAAATTGATTTTCAGTTCCTAAATTACGAACTAGACCATGCAAACTATTCCCAGAAACAAAATCATAGCAATGAATATACAATTCAGTTTCTGGTAATGCCATTTTAGGTTCTAGAAAGTGAAAAACAAATGTTTGGTTTACGCACATGATCAACAAGTATAGTAGCGGTGTTTCTCTGTATGTTAGATTATGTAAGGAAGGGATAACTTTACTGAAGGAATATGATGTTTTCATTGAACAGAAATTCTAAATAATACAAAGCTATAGATTCCGTTTCAGAATTTTGCAATCTAATAATTCATTAAACTCCGAATATTTAAATTGTCTTTCACCGCTTAGAAGCTAGAAGTAATAAAATCTGAGCAAGATAGCAATGGTTAATCTGCTAACCTATATAGTCTCAGTCATAAAACATCGTCCCTCTTAGCAACATCATTTCACTCTATATATTTCATACATGATATAAAATGTGACGAGTTTACCCATGAATGAAGATGTTTTGCAGTAGTACTAGAAAATAGTAGACCTAACTCTTATGTCAGCAAAAATAAAAAAACATATGATAAATGTACTCGCTGTAATAAGAGTCCTGGATAAGAAAAGTGGGTTTGTAGATGTGAATTGAATCATAAATTGAATGGAACACTACGAATTGAGTCAGTACTAAATTAATAAAGGACTATTGCCTTCATTGGATGCTGAGGTAACCCAAACACACAAGCTAAAGTGTTTTCTTTATTTCTTCAGAACAAGTACATAATATATTCATTTATGTTGGTTTGTATTAAGCTAGTTTTCTGCAGTAGTATTTTATATCAGATGTGTATTTTTTTTACATGACCAACACTTATAGAAAAATAACACTTTTAGAATACTTGGGAACATTGATAATCTGCAAGACCTGTTAGTTCATTCATATGCTCAATCTAAAGCACAATCTGTGAAATGTGGTGTTCAGAGTTACTCAACACCTGCTTTAATTATTTCTTGCAAAGTCGTCTCCCCTGAAATTAACTGAACTATACATGTGAAGGTTGTTCCCAAATCCGATGCTTGTGAAGTTTAAACTGTATTGGATTCAATTGCAAGGCAGTACGCTCTTCTTTTTGGTTTTCAAGCGCTTTAGTGTTTAAGCAAGAAGTTTACTACTATAGTAGTTAGTAGTTACAGTTAAACAAATTTACTGTTTAACTGTAACTACTAACTACTGTTATCAGTGAGTTGATTAGCAAAGATGGGAAAAACATCTGTTCATTTTCAAGTGTAATGTTGTGAATCTTGTACAGTTAAACAAAGACACAATAATGTTCAATGGCCAATATTTTATATTCTTCCAAAAAAGATGATACAGTAATATTATAGATATATGTCCCACACAGCAACCATCAAAGGTGAAACATTTACAAAAGTTTCAGGTCATAATGACTAGAAAGGACAATTTAAACATTTTTAAGCAATAACATGTGATTTATTTTTCTGGTTTCCTCAGTTTTATCTTGTTGAAGCAGACAGGCGTTGTTGGTGATTTTGTGTTACTAATAATGATTTAAGTGTAACGGATTTACTTTGTTGACCAATGTGTAATCGTGATAAACGTTCATCAAGTCGGGGTTGTGCGGAGTGCACACTTGTATGACATTATTACGGTTATCATAAGGGGGCGAAGCCCCCGTACGACGGGGGTCCGGGGGCAGCGCCCCTGGGCAGGGTCCAAGGGGCGGCAGCCCCTGGCAGGTGCTATGTTAAAAACGCACTAGAAAATAAAATTCCCGGGTATTCGGACCTATTTCTGGCCGTTGCTAAAAGTGTCGGTTTTTAGGAGTTATAACTGCTTTTGGCAGTTACAACTTGACAGACGTTTTATTGGTCATTTCCTTCATTCTGGTTCTGGATCATAACAACAAAACATAATTTACAGTTCGCAATCTGAGTTTTATCCGATTGGAGATTTCGATAGAACCATCGAAATACTTTGATCTGAAAGTGTTTGACACGACTCTCAGATTACTGTGATCCACCAAATTTCTAACAGGCGTGGCCCCATTTCACCTGGTTTAATCATGGCACACGGTCACAAAACCAGCTGATTTTGCATAACTAGTTGCCACAAATTTGTATATGATTTTGCTGGACATAAGTTAAGATGGGCGTAAGTGCATGCATAACCATAAGAGACGTATTTCGATAGTTCTTAAAAACTACGATACAAATTTATTTTTAGGAGAGCAAATTACCAAAAAGTCGGATGTTGTAGAAAATTTACATTACAACTTTTTTCAATAGGGGGACACTTGCCCCCTCCCATGGTTTATAGTTATCATGGGCGGTGACACTTAGGGGCCGTTTGGTTCGTGAAATGTTTTTGATGTAATTATAATTTATGAAAGGAATTGTAATGTGAATGAAATGTAATTTGAATTGTTGAAATATGTAATGTGTTTGGTTAGTAAATGGTAATGTAATTAAGTATAAAAATAATAAAATATATAGATAAAAGATATGGATTGATGAACAAATAAATATGCTATTAAATTAAAAAGTTGATGAGAGGTTATGAAAAATAATATATATTAAGTTATTTGTATAGATTTATGTGATTTTTTTTGTAATTTAGATTTTCCATCATAAAATGAATGTAATTGGGATTACATCTAAATGGTGGGCCCAATATAATTTAAACAATTAAAATTATACTCATTTATCAACCAAACAATATAAGTAATTGTAATTCGAATTACAATTACACCAAATTACATTGAATTCGGCGAACCAAACACCCCCTTAGTTTGATGGCCTCTAAGTTTGGCAATGGCTGCACCCGACTTTTGGTTATAAAATGTTGATTTTGTTAAGGTGGTTGTTTACTTTCTTTCTTTATGATTCAATTTTACCTTTTTACAGGTAAAATTTTGTGGGTCAATCATGATGCATAGTTAAACTACTTAAACATGTCTCAATCATGTTTAACAAAACTCTTACCTAAATAAAATAACTAAAGTATTTGCAATAGCATGACCGAGGGAGTGTTTGCCATTATTAGTCTTTAGTTATTAATAATTGTGCTTTCAAGTTGCTAATAATCTGTTTCTAATGTTTAGATTAAGCAAAACTGATCCTAAACTATGTAAACATAGTAAGGTTCAAATAATAAGTTGTACCAATAAATAAGCTTCAAACTGTTTTAATTTTTTAGGTGTACCTTTACATGTAGTAAATCCATGAAAAAACTATGATATATGTGAAACAGAACAACATTTTTTAACAATGGTTACAACTCACCAATTAAAAAATACATACAAAGCGCATCTCATATTGTGGTGCCATAATTCTACCAGTACAATTGGTGCTTTTCACATAAGCTTTTAAACAATTCTTAAAATCAACATGAAACTTAGGCAATTATTTATTACTTGCAAATCTAGACAATTATGAAACAACTAATTAAGCCTAACATGTTACATATTCTTCCCATCCTAACCTAAGAGGTTAGTGTGTAATTCATCATTAAATTACACAAATCTTCAGTTTTTTCCTTTACATTTCACTACATAATCAAGGGTGTAAGCGAATTACACCAACACCCTTTAATCCGAGGTTTTATTGGGATTGTACTCTAACCCATTCATAACGTCCTTCAAGCGGGTTTTCGTTCACAATGTCAAAGTTGTACCTGCATCAACATTAAAAATATTTGTCATTACTCATTGATAGATTGGTATCGAGACATGGTCACGTGAAGGCTAGAACATGTTGTGCGATTTCCACCCATGTACAAATGAATAAGTTGAGTCGGGTTATTTTATCTCAAACGGGTCAAATGAAACAAATAAAAAGTTTAGCTAAAAAAAGGGTTAAATGCACATACAACCTGCTTTATTCAGATATTAAAAGAGTTAAGGATAGTGTTATTTAGAATAGTTATAGCTACTAATATTTGTTAAAATAATCGGTTTTCGAGTAGATGTGACCCGTAATAAAAAGGACCGGTTTTAAGAACCCATTTGACCCGCTACCACCAGTTAGGATTAAGGTTAAGGTAGCATACTTGTCAGCAAAGCGTCTCTGTTGTTCCTGCTCATGACGGGCAAAAAACTCCTCAATCTCATGTGCCAAAGGCATAATCCTTGTGACAGAATTCTGGTTGGTTCGGTTAGAAGCATCTAGATTCCTGGGCCTTGTGCTAGAACCAGGGGTGCAAATGACATTCATGTCCTTTATTGGGTTACAAGGAGTGCTTTCTCGAGTGCTCCTGTTATGAAACATAATACGGAGTATTATTTAAAAGTTTCTGATATATAAAAAAAGTATCACAGTGTTGAGGAGGGAATAACAAACACATACAGAAAAAAAGAGCATTTCTCATAAAAAAGATGCCACTGGAAGTAATACCATCACATTATTGTCCTCTGTTTCTGTACTATTCACTAATATGGGTAAAACAACTTAGGCCACTTTCTTCATGCAAGCTATTCAGGGGTGTTCTTGTCTTGTCGTTTTAAGATGATTATTGAAGCCTAGCATTTAATAAGACCTAATTCTAAATTCCAAATACTTATGGTTAAACGATTTACGTTTGATGAGACACAGTTGTAAGAACGCTGGTTTATAATATAAAGTGTAGACTCCAAAAATAGCACATCCACGCACACTAGATTCGTAGAAAAAACCTTGAACTTTACAATTACAATGGTCCACATTATGGGTATCATTATAGCAAATTGGACCATGAAATTAAAAACCAGATAGATGAATCACAACACCATTATATCTTAAAAGATTGAATCTTTCCTGATAGCCAACAAAATCTATAAATATTAAAGACGTTGGTCCGGATATGGAAAGAGTAACCAGTTCATAACAAATAAGGCCATGTGGGGCTAAAAACATCTGTGAGTAACACTAGTGTTTATTTCATGCATTGTAACATCTCATCACCTATACAAAACAAAGTTGAAGAAGGACCTCATAAAGAAAGTCGTTTTCAGTACTTGGTATCCATATTTCCGACAATACGGACATGTGTATAAATGTGCATTGTTTGCTAACAGATATGGTTGCCAAATTAAACTATCAGTAAACGTGCTTGTTAAAATCTTTCATCAACGTTTAGCAAGTTTTTATCTCTCATCAAAGAAACCATCAAGCTGCAAAAAATTGCTAAACTTTGTCATTTTTGACTCAAGAGAGTCAAAATGGCATGAAAAGTGGCACGTTAAAGGTCAAATGTAAGCAAGTCATCTGAATTAATGGTCCTAATTCCTAAAGATGAATGACATTAAATCAAGACAAGAGCACGTTTATTAACCCGAGTGTGGTCAGCTATCATCATCAGTGACAAAGCAAAGTGGTCCGGTGGTGGTTGAATGTCAAGTCTTTCTTTATCGAAGAAAAATAAATGAAGAATAGTGAAGCATCTAATCTTGTCTCTAGCCCACATAATTCAACTTCAAAACTCAACTCATTACTCATTTCACTTCCTATCTTTCCATATCAACCACTTTTAGCATAAATTTCACCAAAAACTCGACGAAAACTGACTCATAAGTTCATATGACAAATAACTACCGTAGCATTATAGGTCAAGTTATGGTTTGTTGATAGTTCTGCGGAAATTAACGATACTAAAATACTCGTTAATTGCAGATATCAGTTTTGGTCCTCTACACATCAGCGCTAAAATAAACTTGTAAATAATCGTAAATCTGAGAAATTTCACACCCTAAACTGATAAAATAAAAAAAAAAACTTTATATTTTACCACACCCATAATCCCCTAAATAAAAAAGGTAAATAGGACAAGTAACAATATAAAAAGTTGGACCACAAAACCTTTAGCAAATTTGATGTTTAAAGAGTAGCTTATAAAACATGCTAGTAGAGTACAATAACGAATAAAACCGCCCAAAAGCACAAAAGTATTGCGAAAATGCAAGTAGTACCCCACATGAGAAAATGGAAAATAAAAGTTGGCCTTTTTCTCATATGAAAACATCAAAGTGCCTCCAAAGAGCATTTCTCTTTCACCAATACCCCACAATTCCACATATGAAATCACTATAATTCCTTAGCACACTATTTTATCTAAAGATTCAACTTTTATAAAAATTGACATAATAAAAATTATCTAAAAAACTGGTAGCAAAGCAACAAACTTTATACCCAAACACATACAATAATCATAATTTTTTTAAAAAAAACAAAGATTCGAAAAAGAGACTACTTTTTTATATATTTTTTCCCTTAAAAAATTAGTTATTAGTTAAGTTGAAAAAATTATAAAAAAAGTTTAATGTATTTTTTCTTCGATTATGACATTTTTTCGAAAGCGCCCCCACTAAAAAATTCAAATTGACCCCACTCATATAGTAAATCCTAACATTTAACGCTTTAAAACCTTATAAATCCGTCATTTGTAAGTAAAAATACTCGATTTATCTTTTCGATACTACCTTTTTTTCCACATTTTTTTGCTATTGTTAAAAAAAACATTTTTTTTGCCCCCCGCAACCTTGTATTCTGGTTCCGTCACTGGCCACAAACTAGATTCTTTTAACAATCTTTGGCTTTATATAAAAAAATTATAACCCAGCAAAAAATCAAAGATGAAAATACATATGTTTCATTATAGCAATTTTTTTCAATAAATTAAATAATCAAGATTAGAATTTTTAAAATTAACCGATTTCTCTAAATTGTTTTTTATTCACATAACAAACCAAAAAAAAACACAAATTATAACTAAAATAAAAAATAAAAAAACTAAATTAAATTAATTCCTTTTACAATATAAAAAAAAAAAGAATATACCTTTGTTCTCTAGCATCAAACTCAATATCATTTTCACCTTCAAAACACCCTTGTTCACTTTGTTCACAGCAATTCAATTTAGGGTTAGGGTTAGGTTTAGGGTTAGGGTTTTGACTCGTGCAAAAAGTCAACGGAGACTTCTCTAGCCTCCGGCTACGTAACTGAAGAAAACCCATCTCCGTATTGGTCTCCTCCGCCATAGCCGTGGTTGGGTTTTGGAGTTTTTTCAAAGCTAGGGTTTTGGCCCGTGTGCGTACGCCTTGAGATACATCTAGTATGGGTGATACTTTTGGGTCGTTTTTAAGGTTTGATTTGCCTCTTATGTATTTTCCCATGATTTTTTATGGGTTAATTTTGGTGTTAATTGATGTTTTTCGTGCGATGTGAGAAAGAGAGAAAGAGAGGAAAAGAGGGGAGGGAAAGAAAGAGGGGGGAATGTTTGTATCTCAATCAAAATGTATAAAACTTGTTTAGGGTTATATAGCTCACTATTTCTACTTGTATTTTTATTTCATTTCTAGTTACTAAACTTTTCAAAAAATTTGTCATAAGCTAACGAATGTTCATTTTGTGTTTCTAAGTTACTAATGTTCATATGACCGGTTGATTAAGTTACCCACTTATAAAAAAAGTGATATTTATGTTACTTAACATGAAAAACAAGACATTTATGTTACTTAACTTATCAAAAAACATGCATTCAAGTTACTCAAATTAACACTAAATTATAGTGATGTATAGTTTAGTAAAGTTTAGCAACTTAAAAACACAAAATGAACGTTCGTTGCCTTAGGACAAATTTATTGAAAAGTTTAGTAACTTCTTTGTATATTAACCCTTTCTAGTTCTATAGTACGTATCTGCACGTTGCGGCTGCGGATACTTATAATTAAAGTTTAGGCGTTACAATATAAAAATGATACACTGGTTAATCAAAGAATAATAAAAAAATAACCATAGTCTGACCTGGTTCATTGTTTGTATCAAGCTCTCATGGTTATCTCTGTTTCAATTTCCCACGACTTATATTAGCAAACCGAACAGGTGGCTACTCCAGTTTTCAGTTAAACATATTGGTCTTGTGCGGTTATAAAACCATATGTATTATATGAAGTTTTGTGTGTTTTATTAGTTGGTAAAATATGTATAATAACATGTATATTTCATTTTAGGGGCATTTTGAAAATAGTATTAAGTAGGTTGTTTAATATATTAATTAATGTATATTTGTAACATATGCTTTATAACTTGTATTAATTAAAATTAGTTTTAATAGTAGATTAAATATTTGTACCATAAACTTTATAAATTGTAATACTTAATATTTTAAAAAATAATTGTAATATTTAATTAACTTGTAAAACATGCTTAAAAATGTGTATTACTTAAAAATTTAATGAGGAGAGAGATACCTAAATGTTTTATATGTAGTATAGATAAGTTCTTTATTATTTTTACTTCCTTAAATTAATGTCAACTATTATTGACTTTCGGAGTTAATTTTTTCCAGCTTTTACCTTAAATTATTTCGTTTCTGTGTTATGTATTCCGTAATACTTAATGAAAATTATACCAACAAAAATATATTTAAATCCCAATCTATTCATATAATTTGAATTATGTATTAAATATAACAAACAAAATAATTTAATATCAAAGTTGAAAAAAAAATGATTTAAAAAGTTAATAGTGGACATTTATTTAGTGACTGATCTTTGTCTTAAATTTATATTTTTCTAATTTTAGGATGTTTTGAAATTATTATTCATTACTAAAAATAGATAGGTAAGTTTGATCAAGTTTACCATATTACTTTGTTTGAAATTATTATTACAAATTTTAAATAAAAATTTAATTAATTAACTAATACCTCACCCTATATAAAAATAGTATAACGAAGTTGTGATGATTAATCCTGAAAAATATTTGTTAATCTATGTAACATTCGTCATAATATTATATAACGTGTAATATAAAAAAATTGTAGTTTATAGGTATACACGTTTTCATATATTATAATAACTTTAAAATCTTCTTATTTTGATATGTACGATTTAATTGAATTAATTAACAAAATAATTAGTACTTCACTAAATTTGTACTAAAATACATAGACGATATGTGTTTTTGAATATGCAAATTTATACAAAATTGAATGATTCAAAATCAAATACACATTTAATATTAAACTTACATTTGTGAATAATTAAAATTATTTTATGCAAAAAATTATAGTTTATAGCAATAATTATTTGTACATGTTGCATATAATTTGTGTTAACTTGGTCATTTAATGTGTATTGCTCCTCATTTAATACAGAACTAAATTTATAAAGTTTTTGTGTTGTACAAGTTTGTACCAAAAGCTTATAAGGGTGTAATAATTTAAATTTTGGAGAGATAGTGCAATCTCTTTTATAAGTAGTACATATTTATGTGCTGTTAAAAAAAATACATATTTATGTAATGGGGCTTTTTTTATCGGTTTCGATGTGGCCTATTCGGTTCTTATTCTAATGGCTTCTTGGCTAGCCAAACCGATTGTGACTCTGGTTTCCTCTGAGCTCGTTGGTCCGGTTCAGTTTCAAAACTATGTACACCATTATTTAGGTAAACAACATACATACGATTTTCTAGATATATGCTTTTAATTGTTGTATAATGTGTATATATAATTGTGTTTTTAAGTAATGAGATGTAATAATTATATTAATGAATTAGATTAATTAATTTTATTTTTAACTGTGTATTAGTTATCATATATTAAATAGTTTTAATATGAGCATTAAATTATGTGTTTATGTTTAAATTGATTTTTAATTATGTATTAAGACTTGTACCATGTGTTGTTTTAGTTATAAATAGGATGAGAGGGTGTTTTAATTATATTAATATTTAATGTAATATGTTATAATTAAATGTTTCAAGTTTCTACTTTTATTATGTAACTTTGTTTTGGTTGTACAAATAGCTTAATAATGTTGTAACTTAAAATTTTAAGTATTTTATAAAGGGAAAATCACTTAAAAATGTAGTAAACTTACCACTTTTTATGGTTCTATGTACTAAACTATTTTTTTCTCATTGTGTGTATTAAACTTTTTAATTTCAATTATTGTGTATATTTTGAGACGATTTTGCCTTTTAAATTAACCAATTTACCCTTCAAAATTTAAAAAAGTAGGGGTAAATGGTCACAAAATACATACAATGATATGAATTTAAAAGTTTAATACACACAATGAGAAAAAAATAATAATTTAGTACACACAACCATAAAAAGTGGTAAGTTTACGGGTAAAAGTTATAAAATACCATCTTACTTATTGATTTGTGTCGACTTTAAACACTTACTATTTTATCTCGTGACTTTACCATTGTACTTTCAAATTTGTTCTTACTATAACAATATTAAATTGAAATGACTATAATACCCTTTTAATTGACTAATATACCCTTTGGGGGCGTTTGGTTCACTAAATTGAAAAACGTATATTTAAAATCTTAGGGTATTGTTAACCCGCATGGTATCAAATGTTGTAATTTATAATTCTGAATCATAGATATGGTTAGTACGTGTTTCAGATTAAATGACTTTAGTACCCATAATCACAAAAATTTTTGCATCTTCGTCATCAACAACTGCCAAGAATCAAACCTTGAACCATGTATCCATGTATCCCGATCTACAGCTTTTGTTTGAACAAATAACAAACAGAAATTCAACCATTAATATTTCATGGTTTGATACATCTTTAATTAAATTAAAAATTATCACCAAAGTCCATATTTCTTGAAATTGCAAATGAATCTAACCTGGAACCAATACCAAATACATAAAATTTGCACTAACTTATGTAGCATTTTAGATCTGCAAGATTTAGATTATAGAAAACTCGAGATCTACAACTGAATTAGAAAATCGAACGATTGCAAAAATTGAGAAAACAAGAAATCCAGAAATGAGAGAATGAAAGAAAGATGAAAAAAGTTTGATAGTTTTTTGTTGTTAAGAGGTAAGGTGTAAATTTATGTATTTTAGGGTGGGGAAGGTGATGTACTGTATTAAGAGAGAGAGGGAGCTTTACAGGGAAGAAGGCTATAGATGTTGACCATTAATAGCTCTGCAATAGAAAACCGACATCACTGTAATTATGTTAAAGATTACAAGGGTATTATAGTCATTTCAAGCTAATATTGGTATAGTAAGAACAAATTTGAAAGTAAAATGGTAAAGTCACGAGATAAAATAGTAAGTGTTTAAAGTCGGCACAAATCAATAAGTAAGATGATATTTTATATCTTTTACCCTAAGTTTACTACATTTTAAAGTGATTTTCCCTTTTATAAATAACATGCTAAAATGCTTTATAAGGGAGTATAATAAGTTCTTTATTATTTCTCCGTCTCTAAATAAATGTCATATGTTGATTTTCGGAGTCAATCTTTTCAACTTTTACCTTAAATTATTTTGTTTATGTTATGTAATACTCAATGAAAATTATACCAATGAAAATACATCTAAGCTCCAATTCATTTATATAATTTGCATTAAGTATTACATCACACAAACAAAATAATTTAAGGTCAAAGTTGAAGAAAAATGATTTCAAAAGTTAATAGTGGACATTTATTTAGGGACGGATCTTCGTCTTAAATTTATATATTTTTTTCATTTTAAGATGTTTCAAAATTATTATTCATTATTAAAAATAGATATGTAAGTTTGGTCAACTTTACCATATTACTTTCGTTTAAAATTATTATTATAAATTTTAAATAGAATTTTAATTAACTAATTAATGGTAAGATTGTCATTCTGCTAAAAAGTAAGACAAAGAAATATATAATAAATTTGCTTTTCTTAAATTGCGTGTTTTTTTCGAGGGACGATAACTTTAAGACGTGGGAAGTAGTACTACTTTAATGTACGTCAATCTCATAAAAATAATGTTTAGCGAACTTTCACAATATCGCAAGTATTAGAGGGAAAGGTGTATTGGAGAGGAAACTCCTCTCCACTTTGGCCCCACTGTTGTCACATCAGCGTCATGTCAAACTCAATATCATTTTCACCTTCAAAACACCCTTGTTCACTTTGTTCACATCTTAGGGTTATAGTTAGAGTTTTGACTCCTGACAAAAGTCAACGGAGACTTCTCTAGCCTCTGACTACGTAACTGAAGAAAACCCATCTCGGTCTTATGATCATCCTCCATAGCCGTGGCTGGGTTCTGGAGTTTTTCCAAAGCTAGGGTTTTGGCCCGTGTGCTTTAATAACTAGATTTTACTCAGTTATGAAGTTCGTTATTATTGCAACGAACTTCATTTAATAACTAGGTTTTCACTTAGTATAAAAATATTGTTGTTCCAGTCTCTTCGAATTGATTACTGGTTAACGTGCGACTCAGTCGTCTTTTGGTGGAAACAATAGATTGGTCGTTGTAGTGTATTAAATTGCAAAACTTTAAAGTAATTGGCAGGTAATTAACACTAAAACTAATTAAAACGTAAATGGTGCAATATTAAAACTTTTAAAAGTAAATTAACTAAATGACAAAAATTAAAGCTTGACGAAAAATTAATTTGACAATATAATAAAAATGTAAACTTGAAATTTAAAATAAAGAAAAGCAATTAAAATAACACTAAAGAAAAATGACGGGAAAAATAAATACTTGAAAATAAAATAGAGGATAAATAAAATAGAGGATAAACAAAACCTGAGTCGGGATCCAAAATACTGTCACTATCCGGAATCCAATCTTACTCTTATCCTCAATAACAAACCCGCTGCTTATCCGGAATAAAACTGTCACTCTTATCCGAAATCACTAACTGTTGCTTATCCGGAATCTTGTTCTAGCCTCACTATCCGGAATAACTGATAGACAGCTTATCCGGAATACCACAGAATTCCTTATCCGGAATACAATCTGTCCACAATCCGGAATCCGAGTTGGGCTTATCCGGAATAATATTCTGAACGATATCCGGAATAACTTGTTCTGCTGCTTATCCGGAATAAGCAAATGATAGCTTATCCGGAATCACACTCAAATCCTTTATCCGGAATATGTGTTGTCCTGCGGCTTATCCTGAATATCCACAAGCTTGTTATCCGGAATACCAAACCGAAGCCCTATCCGGAATAAATCCAACTATCCGGAATAATAGTCAGATGCTTATCCGGGATCCTCAAAGACGCTTATCCGGAATTCCCTCAAGTAGTCACTATCCGAAATAAATTCCAGACACTTATCCGGAATACCAAAACTTCACCTTATCCGGAACTCCCTGGATCTGCTTATCCGGAATGTGGAGAACGAACACTTATCCGGAAAATGAGGGTTTTATACAAATCCGGATAGCAGTTTCATGCAAATAAGCTAAAGACTAAAATTAAGCTAAAAACAAATAAGCACTTAACTAAACTTAACCAAAATCAATTTTAAGAAAAAGCTAATCAACCAAAATTTAAAAACTTTTAAAAACACTAAATAATAAAAATATTAAAAATCAACTGTTTATAAAAATTAACTAATAAGCACTCAATTAAATTTAAGAAAAACACAATAAACTATAAAATCAATAAGCTAACACAATCAAAAACATAAAAGCATAACAATTAATCAAAGAAGCATAACAATAAGCACATAAGCATAAAGATTAACAAAAATAAGAAAGGTAGAAGGAGAGATTAATATAAAACTTGATTAAAATTAAGATTCAACAATTAAAGTAAAGACAAGAATTAAAAGCTTACAAATTTAAGGTGCAAGACAAGAAATTAAAGGTGCAATTAAATAAATGACATTAAGAAAAGTGCAAGTAATTAAATGGAAGAACTATTTTGTCAAGATAGTCAACACCTCCTAATGTGTCATTAGGAGGGTATTTATAGTGATTAGGGAGGTAAGCATATGTTGGAAGCTTCCTTCTTTCTTTCTTTCTCATCTTTTCGTCTTCTAAATTCTTCGACTTTTTCGACTTTGTCTCGGGATTAATTAAACTCGTCTTGTAATTTCTTCATTAATTAGACTTGAGTTCTTCGATTTATTAAACTTCCATCTTTAGACTTTTTCTTCGATAAATCTTCAGAATAGGCCTTGGACTTCCGTTCTTTTTGCATTCTTGATCTTTTGACTTCGTCTTTTGTCTTTTTCTTCGATAAAAGCCTGTGAAAGCCCGTGTTTTCTTCCCTTTTCATATTTTGGTCCTAAATCACAACAAAAACACAAACCACGCATAATTCCGACATTTACGACATAAAATACACGTTTTGGCTTGGTTATTATTATAATTAAGTGGTAAAAGGATAAGTGTTTTCACACTTATTAAATCTCCTACACTTGACCATTGCAATGTCCTCATGCAATGCATTAATTACAAAGCAAGTTTTACATTTTCTATCATAATCAATCCATCTTGGCCTTTATTTAAGAGATAGAAAATTGAAAAATATTAAAAGGAAGAAAACAAGTAAAGAAATCAAAGACTTACCTTAGGGTTTTGGAAATGTCATGAATGTTCATCATCCTCAAGTTTCACGTTCCCTATACCAAGCTTAAAAACGAGATTATTGTTATTATAAGTTAGCAAACTAACACAAACTTATGTGGGCCAATTATTTACTTAGACTCCCTTATTCCTAGATGTATCTCTTATATTTTATTGTTGTCTTGAATGATCACGAGGATGCATTGTTGACTTATTTCGATAGTTATTTAGGCTGAAAATAAAGTAAGACGATTTAATCAATAGTTAGCTAAAGGACAAAATCTTGCATCTTCTTAGACTCTTTCAAGTTTAGAATTCGCATTTTAAAGTTCCCTTGATAAACGACTCTCTAGGATCATTTATAGGAACTTGCGGAAAGTTCTTGTTCTTAACCCGTAAGAGTTAAGACTTTCACGTTTTAAAGCTCCCTATATAAAAGCCTAGCAAAACTTGACTTAAACACGTTAAGGATACTAGTTAGAGTAAACTTAAATAAGTAAACTCGGGTTGAGTCAAAAGATTCACAACGTTTGAAAATTAAAACCACTTTATTAAAATTTATCCTAGTTAAAGAAAGAAAATAACTATAACAAGGGAAAAACTAATAGGCCAAAATAGATCAAATTTTTTGAAAAATGTCGAAAAATTAGATTTTCCGGTTAAAATGAGGACAAATACAAGGAAAAGACCACTTAACTTCGATAGAAGTCCTCCTACACTTAATATAAACATTTTCCTCAATGTTTAAGCATGTGGAAGTAAACTCCCCTACACTTAGGACATTGTGCACTTTGTTTAAATCTTGCCAAGGAAGAGACAACTAAAGTGATTCCTATTTTAATATTGAAAAATATAAAATAGTGAATCAAAAGAGTTTAGGATAGAACCGGGAAGACGGGTACACGGAATCACGGGTCTTCAAAAGTCATCAAGAATGGATCTTTGAAAGCTCGAATCCCTGCACATGATAAGAAAGAAAACAACAAACACATACTAGGGTCTCCCCTTACACTTATTATAAAAACGGATAAAAAGGATAGATACTGCGGGTTGCCTCCCGAGAAGCGCTTGTTTTTGTTAACCGAGTCGTGAGCCTGACTCGACCTTGATTAGCATAGGAAGAAGCTTGAAACATATCCACCGGGATAAAATACATGGTTTTCGTCCATCAAGTAGCACAAGCTTAAGGCGAATAAGGCAAGCCAAAGAGATTAGGCAAGGTTCCCTTAAGCAAAGATTGAGTACGGTGGTAGCAAGTATGATGAGGTGCAAGCACATCTCCATAAGTTCCAAAAATATTTCCTTTTATTTCATCAGATGGATACTAAGATGGCTTGAAAATTTCAATACCGGGATCGAACACCTTTTCCTTTAGGGGAAAATAACACTCAGGCTTAGTAGAATTTGAAGAGGATCCGCTCATAAATCGCACAATCTCATCCTCAGAAGGTGGATAGAGAGGTGTCAAGCCATAAGTGCTGCGGATATCGGTGTCATCTGGCTTCTTCTCCTTTGAAACAGGTTTCTTCATATCCGAAGGAGGATAAAGACCACAATCATGAAAGTCCAAAGGATGAGAATCACTCTCATTTGGGAAGTAAGTGCTGAGAAAAGTAGCAAAGTCTTCCTCAAATGAGTAGTCATCCAAAGTAGGATTAAGCATTGTTGGTGGAGGATCTTCACCAAAAGTAGGAGTAAGGTCATCATGAGAAGAATCACTCGAGAGAGTATCAACATCATCAAAATCATCATAAGTTGGCATGTCTGGATACTCTGAAACAAAATTATCATAATCATCCCCATCATAACTAGAATCATCATCATAATCATCATAGATCGGTGGAGAATCATAAATTGGTGGAGGATCTAAATTGGAGAGAGAATCATCCACATCATCTTGGAACAGTGGATTATCATAGCAAGAATCGAATAGAGGATTATTTTAGACGACAAAATCATCAAGAACATTAATCATATTCGCTGGTTCTCTTCCATTTGATTTGGTTATGATCTTCCCCATTTTAAACACTTGTGCATCATTCCCGACCCTTAAGATTAGCTCACCTTCGGCGACATCGACTAATGTTTTTTCAGTTCTCAAGAATGGCATCGACTAATGCTTTTTCAGTTCTCAAGAATGGCCGACCAAGTATTAACGGAATACGAGGGTCCATTTCATAATCAACAACAACAAAGTCGACCGGAAAAGTGAAGGTGCCAACTTTAATAAACACATCTTCGGCAATACCAACGGGGTAAGCGAGAGTGCGATTTGCTAGCTCAAGAGTCATCTTTGTTGGTGTAAGGTCGGGTAATGATAACTTTTTCCAAACACTTAAAGGCATCAAATTTATACTTGCCCCGAGATCGGCTAAGGCAGTAAATTCTTCGGTTTGGTTAAAAGTACATGGTAGCACAACATGACCGGGATCTCCAAGTTTTTCCGGAAGTTCTTTAAGAATGACTGCAGAACAATTTTCATTTAAGCGTGAGTTGATAAACTCAGCCATCTTGTCCTTATTATTAAGCAATTCCTTAAACATCTTAACAAATTTAGGCATTTGGGCTAGAGCTTCAACAAGGCTAAAGGTGATGGTCAGTCCCGAAATCTTCTTCAAATAGTTCGACACTTGAATGTCATCCTTGGTGAGCAATTTGCCCTTGTCTAAGCGAGAAGGATAAGGGATATTGGGTTTATAGGTGGAAGGTGTAGCAGATAAAGGTTGATATGTTGAAGGTTTAAAGGTGGAAGGTGGGGTTGGTGAAGGGTTCTTCTTGGGTACTTCATTAAGAGGCGGAGACGGTAATGGAGAACTCGTACTAGGAGCGGTAGTAGGCGGGATAAATGGTGGTGGAGGAGGTGTAGATGGAGTAACTGGGGAAGGGATAGATGGTCCTACTAAGGTTGCTCCACTGCGTGTAGTAATAGCACTCACATTCGCTCTTGGGTTGGTGACGGTATTAGAAGGAAGAGAGCCTGGAGTAGAGGGTTGAGGACTTGGTAAGAAACTAGCAAGCATATTCTTCAAATCATTTGTTTGAGTGCTAAAAGAGGTTTGTATATCACGTCGAAGCTCGGTTCTAATATCATTACCTTGCTTAGTGATATCTCCTTTCAAGTTGATGATTTGGCTTTGTAGATTCTTGATTTGCTCTCCTTGGGTTCTCATAAAAGCTTCAACATCATGATTAATGGGTGGTGTTTGTTGAGCGGGTGGGTGGTAAGGATTAGAAGCTCGAGGTGGATTTGGGTTGCTTCTATTGTAGTTGTTGGGGTTGTGGTTTTGAGGAGAAAAACTGGGTGAAAGAAAGTTGTTAGAACGGTAACTTAGCAAGTTACGATCACCTTGAGGTCGGGCTTGGTAGTTTTCCGTTGAATAGTTACCATAAGCTGCATACACGTTTTCCGGATTGTCATGAGTAGAAGGACAATCAGTGTATGAATGAGGACCCCCGCAAATCTCACAAGAAGTGGCTACTGCTTTAACTTGTTGTTGTTGATTTGTAGCCAAGAGTTTCATATTTTTGCTCAGTTCGACCATTGCGTGGGTCAATTCGGTGATATCAGGGTTTGAAGAAGTGGAAGAAACATTGACTCTCTGGTTTGATCTTGAGGATGCGGATGAATCCCAATTTTCATGGTGAGTAGTCATGTTCTCTATAAGCTCTCTACACTCCTCGGGTCTTCTTTTCATAAATGTGCCACCGGCGGCTGCATTAATCGTATCACGATCACGAAAAGTTAAACCGTTGTAGAAACTATCAATTAAGGTGACGGGGAGCATGTTGTGGTTTGGACATCGATCGATCAAAACATTATATCGTTCCCAAGCATCAAAAAGTGATTCATTAGGTTCTTGTGTAAATCCACTAATTTGATTTCGAAGGCTCGTGACCATGGATGGTGGAAAGTAGCGTGACAAAAAGCGTTGAGTCATCTCATCCCAAGCATGAATTGAATTCTTTGGAAGACGATCAAACCATTTTTCGGCATGGTGGGATAAGGTGTGTGGAAATAGGTGAAGGCGAAGAAAATCCATTGTAACCCCGGGCAACTTCATGCTTTGAGTAACGGTAATGAATTTGTCGAGGTGTTTGTTGGCATCATCATCCGGCAATCCACGAAATGGACAAGTGTTTTGAACTTGTTGGATCATGTGATGCTTCAACGAAAACTCTGGAGCCGTGATTTGCATTGGCGCAATCGGTCCTCCTCGTCCATTCATCGTGGTTTGACAAAGCTCCTCCATTGTTCTAAGATCGGGTGGTGGAAGAACATTGTTGTTGTTATTGTTGAGGTGCGGTGGGTTATTATTGTTGTTCACACCTGCCATATCTAAATCTTCACGAGTCTCGGGTTCTGGATAAGTTGAAGATCTAGTACGCATACATCTGCAAAAACAAAAGAAAAAGACACCAAAGAAATAGACAATATATATACACTATAAAAATACAAATCTTTTTGGTTCTTTTGAAATTTTTTAATTTTTATAGATTTTTGACAATTTTTAATTTTTATGTATTTTTTTTTTTGAAAATTTTTGAGCAAGAAAAATAACGTCCACGAGTAAACGGATCCCAAAATTCAACGTGTCTCTCACAAAAAAACCGTTAATCTTTACGAAAAGAGCCGGCAGCGGCGCCATTTAATAACTAGATTTTACTCAGTTATGAAGTCCGTTATTATTGCAACGAACTTCATTTGATAACTAGGTTTTCACTTAGTATAAAAATATCGTTGTTCCAGTCTCTTCTAATTGATTATTGGTTAACGTGCGACTCAGTCGTCTTTTGGTGGAAACAATAGATTGGTCGTTGTAGTATATTAAATTGCAAAACTTTAAAGTAATTGGCAGGTAATTAACACTAAAACTAATTAAAACGTAAATGGTGCAATATTAAAACTTTTAAAAGTAAATTAACTAAATGACAAAAATTAAAGCTTGACAAAAAATTAATTTGACAATATAATAAGAATGTAAACTTGAAATTTAAAATAAAGAAAAGCAATTATAATAACACTAAAGAAAAATGGCGGGAAAAATAAATGCTTGAAAATAAAATAGAGGATAAACCAAACCTGAGTCGGGATCCAAAATACTGTCACTATCCGGAATCCAATCTTACTCTTATCCTGAATAACAAACCTGCTGCTTATCTGGAATAAAACTGTCACTCTTATCCGAAATCACCAACTGTTGCTTATCCAGAATCTTGTTCTAGCCTCACTATCCGGAATACCACAGAATTCCTTATCCGGAATACAATCTGTCCACAATCCGGAATCCGAGTTGGGCTTATCCGGAATAATATTCTGAACGATATCCGGAATAACTTGTTCTGCTGCTTATCCGGAATAAGCAAATGATAGCTTATCCGGAATCACACTCAAATCCTTTATCCGGAATATGTGTTGTCCTGCGGCTTATCCTGAATATCCACAAGCTTGTTATCCGGAATACCAAACCGAAGCCCTATCCGGAATAAATCCAACTATCCGGAATAATAGTCAGATGCTTATCCGGGATCCTCAAAGACGCTTACCCGGAATTCCCTCAAGTAGTCACTATCCGAAATAAATTCCGGACACTTATCCGGAATACCAAAACTTCACCTTATCCGGAACTCCCTGGATCTGCTTATCCGGAATGTGGAGAACGAACACTTATCCGGAAAATGAGGGTTTTATACAAATCCGGATAGCAGTTTCATGCAAATAAGCTAAAGACTAAAATTAAGCTAAAAACAAATAAGCACTTAACTAAAACTTAACCAAAATCAATTTTAAGAAAAAGCTAATCAACCAAAATTTAAAAACTTTCAAAAACACTAAATAATAAAAATATTAAAAATCAACTTTTTATAAAAATTAACTAATAAGCACTTAATTAAATTTAAGAAAAACACAATAAGCTATAAAATCAATAAGCTAACACAATCAAAAACATAAAAGCATAACAATTAATCAAAGAAGCATAACAATAAGCACATAAGCATAAAGATCAACAAAAATAAGAAAGGTAGAAGGAGAGATTAATATAAAACTTGATTAAAACTAAGATTCAACAATTAAAGTAAAGACAAGAATTAAAAGCTTACAAACTTAAGGTGCAAGACAAGAAATTAAAGGTGCAATTAAGTAAATGACATTAAGAAAAGTGCAAGTAATTAAATGGAAGAACTATTTTGTCAAGATAGTCAACACCTCCTAATGTGTCATTAGGAGGGTATTTATAGTGATTAGGGAGGTAAGCATGTGTTGGAAGCTTCCTTCTTTCTTTCTTTCTTTCTCATCTTTTCGTCTTCTAAATTCTTCGACTTTGTCTCGGGATTAATTAAACTCGTCTTGTAATTTCTTCATTAATTAGACTTGAGTTCTTCGGCTTTATTAAACTTCCGTCTTTAGACTTTTTCTTCGATAAATCTTCAGAATAGGCCTTGGACTTCCGTTCTTTTTGCATTCTTGATCTTTTGACTCCGTCTTTTGTCTTTTTCTTCGATAAAAGCCCGTGAAAGCTCGTGTTTTCTTCCCTTTTCATATTTTATTCCTAAATCACAACAAAAACACAAACCACGCATAATTCCGACATCTACGACATAAAATACACGTTTTGGCTTGGTTATTATTATAATTAAGTGGTAAAAGGATAAATGTTTTCACACTTATTATGCGTACGCCTTGAGATACATCTAGTAAGGACGATACTTTTGGGTCCTGTTTAAGGTTTGATTTGCCTCTTATGTATTTTTCCATAATTTTTTATGGGTTAATTTTGGTGTTAATTGGTGTTTTTTGTGCGATGTGAGAAAGACTCTGAGTTTTTCTAGAGAGAGAAAGAGAGGAAAGAGGGAAGGGAAAGAAAGAGGGGGGAATGTTTGTATCTCAAATGTATAAAAGTTGTTTAGGGTTATATAGCTCGCTATTTGTATTTTTATATTTGTATTTTTATTGAAATTGTTTGATGTACTTTTTTTAGCAAACCGATACCTCAATCTATAAAAAAATATTCAAAAAAAGATTACATAAAATTAAGGTTTAGCTAACTTGCACAATATCCCAAGTTTTAACACAAATGATCTCTAAAAACACCACTTAACGCAACTGCAATGACATCGAACCTTGTGTTTTTATGTCCCAAGTCGTCACCACCAGTCGAAATGATCAAGAAAAACGAAGCACAACAGCCCTAGATAACACCGTGACTCTCTTTTTGTGTTATCCTGTTTAGATTACTATTTCAAGATTCCATACTATATTTCTCATATTCTTTTTTTCACGGCGTCACTAGAAATGCGGTATTATGAGGAAAAATGTCGACGTGAAAACATATTTTTTCCCACGGCTTGAGCACAATGTCTCATCGACACCTTATGCTCTTAGCTTACTAACAATAGGTACATTAGGTCATTTCTCATTGAAGCACTTCATCAGTTTTTTCTCTCCATTTACCTTTCATCACTCTTTCGTACTTTGCAACCACAATGGTCACATCGAGTCACCATTTAACCTATTTTTATATGTATTTAAATCTAAAATTTTCATTCATAAATGAAAGACATTACATTACAAATAAAATATGTTATATAGATTAAAAAGGAAAGTTAAACATCACTAGAAATGTGTTGGTTGAACCAACACAAAGGTTTTGATGCGCGTGTGACGATTTGATTGTTGAATTAAGTGTTGGAATCATCACAAGCGCATCAAGTGATTATATGTTATATAGATTAAAAAGGAAAGTTAAACATCACAAGAAGACGTGACGACATGAAGACACATACATTCAAGAGAGAACACGCCAGATAGTAATAGATCACGTTTGCACATAAGTAATTAACATAAAGATGTAGAAGTACATACCTTTTCTTGCAACAGTGGTGGAAAGAACGAGGAACACCAAACAAGAAACCCCCTCTAATGAATACCCACAATTCACCAATAACACCCAAGATCAAAAGCTATGATCTTCTCTAAGTTATTCCACATAACACCTCAATCAACCATCCTTGGTTGTTAGGTCTTGACACTTGAATATTTGATAAACCAAGAGGAAAAAATCCCTTTTGATTCCTTGTGGTAGTCGACGGCCAAAGAGAGGAGAAAGAGAGAGAATTTGATTTTTCAACTTATCCAAAATTGATCTAAAACCTTTGTTTATATAGTGCAAAGGTGTTGGTCCCAATGAATATATCGATATCTTGTTAAGGATTGTACTTATAGCTTGTAAACAAACTAGAGCACGATATAGACTCTTACTAAACCAAGATAAGCTATGTGGAATCTAACTTATCAAAGCTAAGAAGAACAAAGATTCTACTAACTATTCGATTTTATTAATTGCAAACTTTGTGTTGAGGTACTTACAACTTATCGTACCTATGTTCCTTTTATAGTGCAAGGAACTCTAAAATATTCTATTAGGATACACATATCACACACGATATACTCCTATAATAACTAGCATATATCTTTGCCTAAGATATAACTATCCTTATCAAATTAGCAGTACTTACATTACAACCAGCGGTACATGCATGTACCCGCTACTACTAACAGTACTTGCTATAACAAAAGGTACTTGGTATTATACTAACGGTACTTGGTACAAATACAAATTATTCCCAACAATCCTCCTCTAAACATGAATGATCACTTGCTTCCTTTTTCCCTGTTTTGCATGTATGTGTCTTCATGTCTTCAGATTTAACTTATAAGTATCTGGGTAGAACTTGCAGTCTTCAATCTTGTACCAACACAACGCATTCAAACACTTTGTAGATCTTCTTCTAGTATAACAAACTTCAGTCTTATTTATGTATTTCATCTTTGTCTTCAAAATATGATCATTTGTGTAATGAATTAGCAACGTTCTTGACTTTATGCAACATTTTTTGACTTCACAATTGATATCAGAGAAAGTGACTCTCAATATCTAGACCTCAGAGTTTTTGAGTCTTTGCTGCAACTCTTTGTATCTCCTCACTTGCATAAGACAGTTAGCAATAAACCAATCTGTATCGGCATCATGATTTTAGGCAAAGCACCAACCATCAACAGATTTGATTATTCTTTACCAGTTAGTCGTTTGCTCTGGAATAGTCAATACTTTATTCCCTAGAATAAGGTGTAGTGATTACCCTACAAGTTTTTGGTAAACTATCAACCATTAAAAGATTTGAGATGTATTTACCTAGAGTTATTTGCTTTTGGACTAGCCAACTCTTTGCAATAAAGCATGGTAAGTTAATGAACATGTAGTTTTTAGCAAACTATCAGCTATCAACATATTTGAGAAGTCTTTACCATAAAACGTTTGCCTATGGACTAGCCAATTCTTATGTGGATTAGACATTGTGAACTGATTACCATTTATGAAGTGTGGCTGAAAGCCAAACACTTAAAGTTCCCTTTTGGCTTCTTCTTCTCTCTCAAGATCCTTGATTTGCTGGTTGATCAATCTTATCAACTCTAAAGCACTTGTGGATTCTTTTGAAACTTCCAATTGAAGATCCAACAACCTTTCCAAAACTCTTATTTCAAAAGGATACCTTCTATCTTGTAGCAGATAGTACATGACTTCATTAATCTCTATAGTGTGAACACCACAGGACCTGTAATACCTCTATTGTGTGGGAATCCATTTATCTTGACCTTTCCGAAATTTATCATTATACTTATCTAGAGTCTCATACATGACCTTCAACTCCTCATGTAAAAGAGAAAACTCTGATCTTCCTTCATAACCAATTCTGACAGCTTCATATAATTTTTTAATGTCTTGTTTTTCAAAAAGGTGTAATACATCTTCTAACCATCTAAATACCATGTATGACCCATCAGCTCTAAACACACCATGAGCTTCCAACCCTTTATCAGTTGTACTCCTCCAACGAGCTATTAAATACCTCTTTCCTATAACTTCAGTATCCAAGACCTGATCATCAAATTTAACAATCTTTAGATGCTTT